>CM057049.1:41249430-41860199 GCA_029948455.1 Solanum rostratum | reverse complement strand
TAGCGTGTCGTAGAGGCTGTCTTTGGTATGACTTTTTCCTTCACCCTCACTTGGTGATAACCTGATCTCAAATCAATTTTCGAAAAGCATTTGGCACCTGTAACTGGTCAAATAAATCATCAATCCTGGGGAGGGGGTATTTGTTCTTAATTGTTACCCTATTCAATTGCCGGTAGTCAATACACATTCTCAAGGTGCCATCATTTTTACGTACAAATAACACTGGTGCACCCCAAGAGGACATATTAGGTCTTATAAAACCCTTCTCTAGCAAGTCTTTTAATTGCTCCTTTAATTCACATACTTCTGCCGGGGCCATTGTATATGGAGGGATAAAAATAGGTTGAGTTCCTAGAAGTAAGTCAATACCAAAAGCTACTTCTCGTTTTGGAGGTAAACCTGGAAGCTCTTCAGGAAACACATCAACAAATTCATTCACTATTGGAATTGATTGAAGAGTTAATGGTTCAGCCTCTAGATCCCTCACTCTAACTAGATGACATATATATCCCTTTTACATTATATTACTTGCCTTAAAATAAGAAACAAACTTACCCTTTGGTGCCCCATCACTGCCTTCCCATTCAAGGACTGCCTCATTTGGAAAGTTGAAATACACTCTCTTAGTTCGGCAATCCACAGTGGCATAGCAAGAAGCTAACCAATCCATACCCATTATAACATCAAATTCCACCATTTCTAACTCAACAAAGTCAGCCAATGTGTCACGGTCACAAACAGTTACTACACAGTTATAATAGACCCTTCTCGTTATAATAAGACACTTCAAATGGCTTGTTCACTAATTTAGGTGTTCTCTTAAGCTTCCCAGCAACTAGTGGAGTGATATATGATAATGTAGAACCAGCGTAAATTAATGCATACATATTATGTGAAAAGATGGACAATGTACCTGTGATCATATCGGGTGAAGCTTCCAAATTTTGCTGACTCCCCAAAGCATAAGTGCGATTTTGGGCTCCGCTAGAGCTAGCTGCCCCTCTACCACCTCTACCACGACTCGTAGGAGCTTACCCCTCGTAGAGGAACTGATGATGATGATGCAACAGCTAACCCAGTAGGTTGTGCTATGTCACCCATACGTCTTCTCGGGCAATCTCTCATCATATGCCCTGGTACACCACACAAATAACAGGCATTTGTCCCCACACGACATGTACCTAAATGACTCCTCCTACATTGTTTGCAAGTCTGCCTAGGAGAAATTTGCTGGCTTGCCGAATATCCAGTTGTTCGTGCAACTTGGCCCTCACTTCTTTGACTAACTAATTACCTTTAGACCCTTGAAGTTGTGGTAGAGCACTAACTGCAGAGTAGGAGGATGATGGCCTAGGCGGCTTATTAGAAAACAGAGGGCTAAACTCACCTTGGGGAGTTACAAACTGCCCTATAGATCTGGCCCTCTTGGACTGCCCCTTTTCTAACTCTTGTGTCCTTCTTCTTTGCCTCTGATCCTCCAATTTTTGTGCAAATGCTTGCATCCTCGCTATATCCATGTCTTTATTTAAAGAAGCAATGGTACAGTCTCTTACCATATACGAATCCAACCTATTCACATATCGATAAACTCTATCTGCCATAGTAGCAACAACATTAGGAGCATACCTGGCCAGGGAATTAAATTGAAGGCTATACTCCTTCACACTCATATTACCTTGGTGGAGATTCAGAAATTGATTTGCACGGGCCTCTCAGATCTCTAATGGCAAGTAATGGTCAAGAAATGCCTCTTTGAACTCCTTCGAGGTAGTTGGAGGCGTATCAATACCCTTAGATTGCTTCCAAGCTTCATACCACAATATAGCCACACTCTTCAATCTATATGTTTCCATTAGATCCATATAGATTCAAAAATTGATTTGCACGGGCCTCTCAGATCTCTAATGGCAAGTAATGGTCAAGAAATGCCTCTTTGAACTCCTTCGAGGTAGTTGGAGGCGTATCAATACCCTTAGATTGCTTCCAAGCTTCATACCACAATATAGCCACACCCTTCAATCTATATGTTGCCATTAGATCCATATAGATTAAGAAAGTCAGGTATCCTTCAATCTATATGGATCTTCATTAGGATCTGACCGGTAAAAGATGGAGGGTCCAAATTAAGGAAGTCAGGTATCCTCATGCTAGCTGCCCTATTCACACCACCTGCACCTATAACTGGACCTTCTTGTCTTTGAATTTGGCCAGCAACTATATGAGTCAATAATTGGACCACATTTCTCAGATCCTGCACGGTAGCATCGGTAGGTGGTTTTACGGGAGTTTCACTACTTCCTGGTTCATTAGGAGCTGGAGGAGTTGGAGATGTTTGTGAGAGAGACTCATCTTGGGCCTCATTTCGTTGTCTCACCCGACTGGGTACGCCAAGTACCACTTCTACTTCCTTCCCTGTGCCTTTACCTTTCCTTGTTTCAGGCATACTCGCTGTTAGAAATAATCAACCTACAACACTTGGCTCTAAGACACGATCTAAGCAATGAAAAGAAGGAGACAACTCCTAAATGTCACGTAGCCTCTTGCTTATAAATGCAGTGCACAACACATCCATAAACAAGACTCTACATAGACACGACTTTGAAGACTCCCTACGACGACCCGCTCTGATACCACTTTTGTCATGCCTTAAGTCCCATTAAGGCAGACTGGCACCCGTTGCCAGCAAGGCTCGGGGGAACCAACATATAACTATACACTTTCTATGAACATTATAAGAGGTTTCCATACTCAACATGCTTTCAAAAAGGTACACAATATTAACAAGCCAAAAGGAAATGCATATGACTAGGCCGTTGGAGCCGTGATGTCTAAAGTACGTTACTTGACCACACTTTACTTTACATAGTCTACAAAGCCTCTAGGTAAGGAACAATATCTAAATGGATCGGGACAGGCCTTGCCTCTTCACCAACTATATAATACAAAAATATGAGCTCTAGACACACAAAGCCCCGAAGCAACCTGGAGCTCAGTAAAAGCAGTTGGATATCCTGTACTTCTACTAGGGAGATTTACTAGCTCCTGTACCTGCAGCATGAAATGTAGGTCCCCCATAAGGGATGTTAGTACGAGATAATGTATTGAATATGTAACGTAGGAAGTACTGTATATGAAATAAGAACTCAAATGAAATCACATACTGGTGTGTAAAAATAAAAGACCACCTTTAGTCATATTATGGAATCATGTACTTTATGTTCTTTTTATCACTTTACCTTTCTTTATTGTATAATCTGTGCACAATATATCATGTAAATGACCAACTGATCAGTGTTAAATCAATATCAGGACCGACCCATGCTAGTCTTTCCTTTCACCCCTGGGATACCCCCCGTAATATGGGCTCGACCCCTGCTAGGTGATTCTTCCACCCCTGGGGTACCACCCATCAATAAGCAACTTCAATTAATCTTTTATTTACCTTTGAGATGATTCTTTTGGTGGTCATAACATTTAGAGCTGCTGGAACATAGACATGACATGTGACATATAAACAACTATACAAGATAATACCACAATGAAAAGAGAGTTACACAACTAATGAAACGGGTAGGAGATTAAACAACACATGGACTCTACTTGGTAAAAAGGAACTCATGTAGCTTTGGTATCCAAGTATGTATGCAGATTTGAAAATGGATATGTATGGGAACATATGAACATGGTAAAGAGTGGAGATACAATTATTAGTTATGTCAGAGTTGGTAAGTGCCTTTATGTGCCAAGGAAGAACCTAGATTTCATGCTAAGTAATAGGAAATCAAGTAGCCTTACATACCTCATTGTACTATGTCGTTATTACTTCGGAGTAGTATCCTTTTCCTCCAAATACTTATCTACAACATAGTAGGTGATAAAACTAGTATTAGCAACTAATAAACACATCTTGGCAGTCCAATTTCATAAAAACAAACACTCGGCCAGCAAGCTTTTAACTATCAACGTACGAGTATTCTTTCAACCTTTCCATCTCTAATCATATTTTTGTTTAGCACACATTGTCATATACATGTTACATCCAGCCTGCTTTAGTCACATAATAGGCTTATAACAGCTCATCAATTACAACATACAACAACTCTACACAACACACAAGTAGACAACATAACATTACGTCCTTTTGCTACATTTCGGCGTTAACCATTCCAAAGATGTTTCAACCTCAACCAAACTGTTCTTAAATCATTACATATAAAGACAGTCTTAAAATATTCCAAAACACAGTCCCAAAGTAGATGGAATACGTGAGACAACAATCACCAATTATCCGCCCACAAGTTCCTACGAGGAGCACCATTAAGATAGCATACAAGAACTCATTATTGCGGAAGATAAAAATGGTGAAGCAGCCTTATTTCATCACTACAGAACTAATCCTTGTTAAAAACATAAATATTACTTCATCATCTAGCTAACCAACAAGAAAAAAGCCTCTTAATAAACAAGAAAAGTATACAACAATCTTTGGAACACATGGTGTCCAAAGTTCCTGCACAAATACAACCAGCATACTCCTCATGTTTTTCATGGAAAATTTATACTAAACCATAGGTATTTTTACTTACCTTAGCCCTCAAGGATTAGGTTCCCTTCAAGAACCCTAAAGGTGTTCCTTGGCTGCTTTACAAAGTGAAGAGAGTGCAAGGAGAAACTTTAAAAGAAATCTGATTTTTGGCTAAGTAAAAATAACTTAAAATTGCTGGTTTTTTATTTCTTTTATAGGGCCACTTTTGGCCGACTTTCTTTTGCATTTCAAGCCTTATTTTATTAAGGTGGTGATGCAGGAACTTGGCCCTTTTACTTGGGCCTTATTGGGCTTCAATTGGATGGGCTTTGTTGCAAATATTTCTCTTTTACTTTCACGTGGGTTGGGCCCTATTTGTGTATTGGGTTGTGAATATAAGTTGGCCCTTTTCCTAACCATCTTGGGTTGCAAATATTGTTCATTTATGATGCTAAACCATGGGCCCAAATTACACCCTTAACTCGGGGTTTATTCTTTATCGGACTTGAACAAATTCGGTGTTGGGCTTTGTCTTCGTCTACCTAGCCTATTTAAGCTAAGCATATAGGTGACGCACCCTGCTAGCTTCCTAAGTCCCACAAGCACCTCACTTCTTCCACTTTATTTGAGGCTGCACTCTCCTCAATTTGACTTAAAATGTATATACACTCGGTCCTCTTGAGCATTAGACGTACATATAGCCCTCTAATCTGAAATTTAAGCACTCTTAAAAATGTGTGCTAATTTGACCCCGCCATATCATGTTTCATATGCACAGGACTAGTACATGTAAGATTTGGGGTGTTATTGTGGTGGACCGTATGGTAGTCTTGGGATTGAGACTTCACAATTTTGAGCCTAAGGAAAGTGGTACGACCCCTCTCACAGATCATATGGTGCTTCATGGTTTGTGAGGCACTTTTGTATGGGTGGTAGAGTGGAAATTTTCTATGTATTGGATCACCGTCTCGAAATTTCATCGTGTAGAATTTTCTAAGTGAAGTGGTACAGAGGCATACACAGACCGTATGGCTTGGTATAGTCCGTACTGCCTTTCGTGTTGGGTGTCTATGTTGAATTTTTCGAAGTATGGAATCTTCAAGCTCAAGCTAAGTTCACTTTCAAGCCCTCAATTCAAGATTATTTGTGGTTTAGGGTCATCATGGGCCTCTTTCATCAAGTCAAGATCAAAGGAATTCCATTCGATATGTTTTTTGCAAGAACCGAAAGAAGAGTCAACTTTAAATAGTCATATCTCTTAGCATGAATAGAACTGTGGTCCACGACCTATCAAATTGAAGCTCTTTTAATTAGCTTTCCAACGCATCTAGTTTCACCTCATTCCGAGTTCAAATCAAGAAGTTATGCCTGTTTTCGTAAAGCCTATCTATGTAGCATTTTCTGAGAATTGGCTAAGTATTGTCTAACAGGAGGGTTCACGGTCTGTGAGATCTTGTACGGACTGTGTGACCTTCTTACGGGATCCCTGGCAATAAATTTTATTCTGCTTCATTAATGTTTTTTTTTTTAAATTATGGCTACTCCTAAGGGACTTTTGTGACTTCCTATGCTATCCTAAGACTTCCAAATTACCTATACTCTTCTCATTTCATTCAAATTCATTCTTAGATAGAGAATTATTTCAACTCTCTCTTAAGAACTCTCTCAAAGGACTCTTGTGGAAACTAAGCTTGGGAGTCAAGGGAAAGCTCTTTCTTCTTTAAATTTCTTCTTGAATCTTCTTCATTAGCTAAGGTATGTGGGATTGATTCTTGGTCCCTTTTAACCAAGAAGATCCAAACTCTTTTACACTCAATTTCATGTAATTTTAGCTACTTTAAATTTGGATTTGCAATAGTATTGCTTATTAAATTCAATTGAAGTATGCGTAATCTATATTATGATTAAAATGTGAATTTTACTTGAATTTCATCATGTATTATTGATTTAGGTATGAATCTCTATTGTCCATGCTATTCTCATCTCATTCATAGCATATGTATTCATGAGCATTGGGTTTATTGAAAATTATGAAGTGGGTTAAGCCTAATTATGTTTATGCATATGATTTTGATGAGATATTGGTTATGAAAAGAATATGATCACATAAATGTCTATAATATGGCTTTGAGCATTTTGGGTGCTTGCACCATTCGTATATGTGCATGAGCTATTCCTATGCATGCGAAGCGTGATTATGAACTATGATTTGGCTTTTGAGCCCAAGTATGAATGCATAAGAAATATGTTTGGCTTTTAAGCTTAAATGTGCATTGAAGTGATTTGAAATGACTATTGCATCTTTTGAAAGCATGTATATGTATAAGTATTCTTGTGGGATGTTTTGACTTAGTACCTATGGATTGAGGGTGCCAAGGCTATCCCTAAGGGTTCTCTCCCTTTTCTTGAACTATGTGCCAACATAGGTATGTGGTAGCCATTATCGAAAAGATCGGGTCATAAGAAATGGTTACATCTTGATATGATATGAAAATCCTTTTGAAAAGACTGGTTCGTAAGAAAGGTGTCCATCCACCAAAAAGACTAGGTCGTAAGGTGTGATGTAGATTACCCTTGGCAAGTATTCATTAGACTAATTCATGTAATAGCTCGCATGAGTTTGATTTGTTGGTTATAGTCCATCCCAACTATATATGAGCATTATGACACTTCAAGCATCATGAATTTCATGCCATATTGTTATACTACTTCTTTTTGGTATATATGTCTCTTTCTATATTATGTGCCCTTGTCATCTAATATTGAATGCAGGTTTAACAAGTTCATATACATTGCATGCCCACATACTTGGTACATTTCAACATACTAATGTATACTTTTGCCTAAATGATCTAACCATGTAAGGACTGGAGACTACCTTCATCCATCGTTTGACGGTGAGGTCGAATTTGAGAAAGTGTAGTGGTGAGTCCTATCTTCCAAGGACAAGCCACCATTTATCTACCTTATGTTGTTTCCATTTTGCTATTTACTTTGATGGTGAACCCGATACATATCTTGGCTCATGTCCTATCTTATGTCTAGAGGCATTGTTGGACATCTTGTAGACTTTTGTCGGATCTATATGTTATGTGTTTTATTTGGAGCTTATGATTATAGTTATCTATTAGATATGGCTATTATGGATCAATTATGAGAATTATCATAAGTATGTATGTTTTGATGTGGATACGTGGAAGATCCTAAGTCCCGTATTGCCCCATAAAGTAAGTTATGCTTACCCACCCCTTATTTCTTATGTGCTATGTGCTATGTGAATCCATGTTAATCCTTTCCCTATGACATCCCCATAGCGTGAGTTATACTTTCCTATCCCTTAGAACTATGTATTTACTATTCGTATATGCTTCAAAACTGATGATGTAAGTATGGATACTTTGAGGCTTGTTTGGGGACTATGGGGGTTTCCATTTGCCATGTCACTCCTAGACTCTAGGTCTGGGTCGTGATAGAGATGGTATCAGAGCACTAGGTTCATAAATGGTTCTCAGAGTCCAACATCCCGCGTCAAGTAGGGTCTTATTCATAGGTGTGAAGCATACCACATCTATGTGTAAGAGGCAACAAGGTGTTTTAGAAAATATTTCACTTTTTCATGATTCATATCGTGCCATGGAACATATCTTATGGTTTTTTATCTCTATCCCTCTCTACCAAATAAGTTATTTTGGACTTGTAATGCAATCCAAGCAAGGAAAATGTTGTAGCCGATCTTATAGATGAGGTAAAAGGGAGATGGTGAAGGATTTGCATTATTTGACAAGATTGGGGAATTGGGTTAAGTGAATCTAATGATGATTTCATTCACGTTCTGAATGGGGCTGAATCTTCCGTGCTTGTTGACATTTCAACTAATCATAAGAGTTTGCAATATGTGTTCACTCAAAGGAATCTTAACTTGAGGAATAGGAGATGGTTGGAACTCCGTAAGGACTATGACATGGGTACAATATCATTCTTGCAAGGCAAATGTTGTAGGCGATGCTCTTAGTAGACTATCTATGGGAAGTGTGGCTCATGTTGATGAAGGGTAGAAAGAGTTGGCAAAAGATGTCCACCATTTGGCTAGATTGGGTGTTAGGTTGGCTCACTCTAATGATGCTGGTTTTCATGTTTAGAATGCCGAATCTTTGGTGGTTATTGATGTTAAAGTTAAGCAAGATCTAGATCCATCATTGGTTGAGTTGAAGAAGTTAGTATCCAAAAAGAAGATAGAGGTCTTCTCCAAGGGAGAGATGGTATGCTTCGGTATCAAGATCGGTTGTGTTCCAGATGTGGATGGTCTTAGGAGGGTGATCATGAGTGAAGCCCATAACTCTCATTATTCTATTCACCCAGGATCTACTAAGATGTATCAGAATTTGAGGGATGTGTATTGGTGGCAAGGTATGAAGAAGGATATAGCCAAGTTTGTATCTGAATGCTCTAATTTCCAACAAGGGAAGGTGGAACATCAAAGGCCCGATTGCGCTTGGCCCAAAACATTGAAACCCTTACTTGAAATGAGAGAATGAGAATGTGGACTTTGTGATTAGGTTTCCCCTTATCGAAAGCAATTTGACTCCATGTGGGTAGTTGTTGGAAGAATGACCAAATCAGCTCAATTCTTGTCGGTTAAGACCACTTTCAATGTGGAAGGCAATGCAAAGTTATATATTTGGGAGTTGGTTAGACTGGAGGGTTTGCTTACTTTTATTATATCAGATTGTGGTACCTAACTTGCTTCTCACTCTTGTAAATCATTTCTAAACAGAGGCTTGGCACTATGGTGAAATTAAGTACTGCTTTTCATCCTCAATCCGTTAAGCAAATCAATAGGTCAATTCAAACCTTATAGGACATGTTGAGGGTTTGTGCGTTAGAATTCAAAGGAAAGTGGAGTGATCGTCTACCACTTATTGAGTTTTCTTACAACAATAACTTTCATGCTTGCATTGGTATAACACCATTTGGGGCTTTATATGGTAGATAGTGTTGGTCTCTGATGGGGTGGTTTGAGTTAGATGAAATGGCTTCTATAGGCCCAAATTTATTGTTAAAGGCTATGGAAGGAGTGAAATTGATTAGGGAAAGGTTGAACATGGCTCAAAGTCAACAAAAGTTTTATTTGGATGTTTGAAAGAGGGATCTTGAGTTTCTTGCGGTAATAGGGTGTATGTGAAGATTTCTCCAATGACGGGTGTAATGGTTTTGGTAAAGAGGGGCAAATTAAGTCCCCGATATGTAGGTCTTTATGAGATTGTTGAGCGGTTCGGATGACCCTATAGATTGGGTTTACCTCTGGATTTGAGTTCTATTTACTCAATTTTCTATGTGTCTATGTTGAGGAAATTGATTGGTGATCCTAGTGCTATTATGCCTTTAGAAGGTGTTGAGGTTGAGGCGAACATGTCCTAAGAAGATGTTTCGGTTGAGATTTTGAATAGGCAAGCGAAACGGCTTCTTTAAAGGGATGTGTCTTCGGTTAAGCCACTTTGGAGAAATCAGCATATGGAGAGTGTTATATGGGAGGCGAAGTTTGGCACGATGAAACAAAATCCCAATCTTTTCTATTTTATTCAAGCCTAAGGTATTAGGTTCTTCCTTTTCCAAGTGGTCCTAATTCTTTAACTTTTGAGTTTCATGACATGAAATGCATACATGTGCACGAAAATGACTTTTAAGAAGTTTTGATTGATTTAAATATGTTTTAATATGAGTTTTAATGACTTTATGATTTTCAAGTGATGAAATATGCATTGTATCTTGTGTTTGAATCTTTCATGTTCTAGGACATTCGAGGATGAATGTTCCCAAGGGGGAGATGATGTAAGGGCCCAGACTTTGTAAGTCTTCAATGGAGCTTGGAAATTTGGTTCCGGAAAGTTTCGGACCAAGGTAATGCTTAATGGAAGCCTTCACAGTCTATGTGGTGATATACAGACCGTGTGGAGTCTCCTTGAAGTGGCCCTTGGCCTTGTGTGGGGGTGTGAGGGCCTTAATGTGGAGTTTGGGCCTAAGGCATACCATAATTGGGCCCCACATGGTCCTTGTGAGGTCATACAGAATGTGTGGTAGACCGCACAGTAGACTTGGGCTTGAGACTCCATAATTTTGAGCCTAAGGCAAGTTGTACGACCCCTCTCATAGACCGTATGGTGCTTCATGGTATATGAGGCCCTTCCGTAGGTGCCTGAGTGGAAATTCTCGAAGTATTGGATCACCATCTCAGAATTTTATCATGGAGAATTTTCTAGGTAAAGTGGTACGGAGGAGTTCACGGACCGTATGCCTTGTTGCGGTCCATACCATCTTCCGTGTGGGGTGCCTAGTTTGAATTTTTCTAAGTGTTGAATCTTCAAGCTCAAGCTTTCTAAGTATTAAATCTTCAAGCTCAAGCTAAGTTCACTTTCAAGCCCTCAATACAAGATTATTTATGTGGTTTAGGGTCATAATGGGCCTCTTTCATCAAGTCAAGTTAAAGGAATTACATTGGCTATGTTTTTCACAAGAACCGATAGAAGGGTCAACTTTAAATGGTTATATCTCTTAGTACAAAAAGAACTGGGTGGCCAACAACCTATCAAATTGAAACTCTTTAAATTATCTTTCCAATGCATCTGGTTTCACCCATTACGAGTTCGTATCAAGAAGTTATGCCCATTTTCATAAAGCCCATCTGTGCAGTATTTTCTAAGAATTGGATAAATATGGTCTCACAGGAGGGTTCACGGTCCGTGAGACCTTGTTCGGACCGTGACCTTCTCACGGGACCTCTGGCAACAAATTTTATTCTGCTTCATCAATGGTTTTTCTTTTTGTATTTATGGCTACTCATAAGGGGCTTTTATGACATCCTATGCTATCCTAAAACCTCCAAATGACCTAAGCTCTTCTCCTCTCATTCAAATTCATTCTCACACATAGAATTATTTCAACTCTATCTTAAGAACTCTCCCAAAGGACTCTTGTGGAAACTAAGCTTTGTAATCAAGGGAAGACTCTTTCTTCTTCAAATTTCTTCTTGAATCTTCGTCACTAGCTAATATATGTGGGATTGATTTTTAGTCCCATTCAACTGAGAGGACCCAAACTCTTTTACACTCGATCTAATTGAATTTTACCTACTTTGAATTTAGGTTTTCAATATTATTGCTTATTAAATTCAATTGAAGTATGGGCTATGCTTTATTGTTGATGTTGAATTGATTTAAGCTCTGATACGAAGAATTGCATTGATGTTATGAAGTTATGAATGTGAATGTCCCCTTTAAAGCTTGATTTGTGCAGGGGTAATCTATATTATCATTTAAATGTGAATTTAGTTAATTTCTTTCCTTGAATTTCATAATGTATTGTTGATTTAACTTTGAATCTCTATTAACCATGCTATTCTCATCTGCTTAATAGCATATGCATTCTTGAGTATTGAGTTTAATGAAGTGGGTTAAGCCCAATTATGTTTATATTTATGATTTTGATAAGATATTGGTTATGGCAAGAACATTGTCACATAAATGTCTATGATATGACTCTTTGAGCATTTTTGGTGCTTATACCATTCTGTATATGTGCATGAGCTATTCCTATGCATGTGAAGCATGATTATAAACTATGATTTGGCTTTTGAGCCCAAGTATGAATATATAAGAATATGTTTGATTTTTAAGCCTAAATGTGCATTGAAATGACTATTGCATCTTTTAAAAGCATGTGTACGTATCAATATTCTCATGGGATGTTTTGACTTAACATCAATGGATTGGACATCTTGTAGACTCTTGTCGGATCTATATGTTATGTGTTGTATTTGGAGCTTATGATTATAGTTATCTATTTCATATGACTAGTATGGATTGATTAGGAGAATTATGATAAGTATGTATGCTTTGATGTGGATATGTGGAAGATCCTAAATTTCGTATTTCCCTCAAAGAGTGAGTCATACTTACCCGCTCTTTAGTTCTTATGTGCTATGTTCTATGTGCTATGTGAATCTATGTAATCCCTTTCCCTATGAAATCCCCATAGCATGAGTCCTACTTTTCCATCTCTTAGAACTATGTGTTTTACGATTTGTATACGCTTCCAAATCGATGATGTGAGTATGGATGCTTTGAGGCTTATTTGGAGACTCTTGGGTTCCGATTTTCCATGTCACTCTTAGACCCTAAGTCTGGGTCATGAAAAGAGCCAGGATCTATTAGTTGATATAGAAAATAAGAATGTATCATCAATATACCTGTTACCACATCGGGGGATTCCTCTAAATCCTGTCGGCCTTTGAGTGTATAAAAGCGATTTTGGGCACCAGTAGAGCCTCAATTGTCCCCTCTACCATGACCCTGAGTAGGCCTTTGACCTGGTTGGGGAGCACGTACTGAGGATGAAGAGGCTGCGGTGGATCCAAAAGGCTGAGCTATTGTACCTCTACCTAGCCCCGGGCACTGGCTAATAAAATGACTTGTGGTAACATGCACCTGAACCCTTTCTACACTGCCCAATATGAAGCTTACCGCATTGTGTACATGGAGGAGTAGGCTGTCTCATTTGTGAAGAATGCTTCTGTCGATGGCTTTCAGGCTGGCCTGAACTCTGCTCCGGCACTGACTGAATATAATGATTAAATCACTTGCCCTGCATCTGTGGTGGAAAACTACCCACTGACGAAGGTAGATATCGGTGCAATGGGGGCCTAAAATCACCCTTGTGGCTCTCTATAAGACCTTATAGTACGATCCCTCTTATTCTTCTCCCTATCTCTACAGGTATCCCGAAACTGACGAGAAAGGTCCTCTGTAGTTTGAGCAAAAGCATGTATATGGGAAATATCTACACCATCTTATAAAGAGGCTATCTTGCAGTCTCAGATCAAATGATCCCCCAAAACATCCACATAATGATGAACTTTAGCACTCATGGTACGTACAATATCTGGTGCATATCTATCCAAAGAATTGAACCTAAGGCTATACTCCCTTATGTTCATATCCCCTTGCCTCAAACTGATAAACTGGTCAAGATGGGCCTCTCGAACCTCCTGTGGAAAATAATGGGCTAAATATGCCTTAGAGAAATTCTCCCACTCTGCTTGCGGGGCTTTAGGCCCTCTGGATCTCTCCCATGTCTCGTACCATAAGATGGCGACATCACATAGTCAAAAAGAAGCCAACTCTACAAATTCGATGAGAGAGGCCTGCATCACCCTCAATACTCTATACATATGGTCTATAAAGTTCTGGGCATCCTCAGTAGGAATGGATCTTGTAGATACTGGAGGGGATAAGTGAGGAAACTCTCATACCTTTGAGCTTTATATTTGATCCCTTATGGCGCTTTCCCTCACCTTTAGTCATATCTCATGAATAGAAACCATCCTAGTCAGTAGTTGAACAACTACCCTCATCCCTTGCTCTGCAGTCTCTGGTAGGGCTTGGGGTATGGACCTCATTGGCCCTCAACAAGTGCTGGTGAATCTGGTACTATGGATACTGGGGACTCCCTGTGTGCTTCAACAGGGAGTATATCTGCCTGACCTTGTAAGGAACGACTGGTATCTCCTCTCAGATACATACCTACCTCATGTTGTGCCATCTCCTGAATGTAGACAACCTGAAAAATAAAACAAACCACAAAACATGATTTAGATTTCATATGTTCCTATAGCTTTACTCTATAGCATGATCTATTAAATAAAAGAATGGTAGCCATCCCTAAATGCCTCGTATCCTCTTATCTATATGTGTTGTGCACAATACACCCATAAGCAAGACTCTACTGGACATGACATTGTGGACTCACTGGGACACGACCTACTCTGATACCATGTTTTTCATGCCCCCAAAAGAAGGGAGGCATGATTGCTACTTGATACAATTATTGTCGGAGTAAGTCATTGAACATGCTAGTTAACTGAACTAGGGGCCAAAAGATCGGGCAACATAACGTTTGAAAAACTAAGCCTGAACCATTTATGTCATGATTTGTCATCAATAAATCATGTACATCAAGATAGAAAAACCAAAATGATAGAATACTAGCTAGCTGATAAGGCTACAACAACACATGTACATGTACACTCTATATATACACGCCAATCCTATAAATGGAGACTAAAGGCACAAAAGAACCAACCAAAATAACATGTCCACAATAGACTCTAGGTGAGTCACTAACACTGCTAGGACAGGGCCCCGACTATACCCAACTATATAACAAAAAGTAAGCATCCTTGAAAGCTCCAAAAAGAGGGGGAGCTTACCAACTCACAACTGAACTGGGCTCCTAGGGGAGGGATTGATCAAAATCCGGACCTAAACCTGCACGCATGAAATAAAATGCAACGTCCCAAGCAAAGGGCGTCAGACGAATAAACATGTACTGCTATGTAAGGTAAAAAGTGAAATCACAGATTATTGTAGTAAAAAGGGAAATAGAAATACCACTTGTAACCAAAATTCAGATAACCTTCATGGCCAACACTCAGCTTCCTAGTGATAACATATGCATGGTATATTCGAGCATTTGCATGTCGTGAATACATATGTATAGATGCAAATGCATGACATACCAAACCAAATGCTCCGGTAGCTAATCGACATCATATTTGCCATTCTATAGCCATCTATACCATATACATATACATAATCATTTGGGAAAATAGGCCCTACACCACCGATTATAGCTCAAAGTGCATGCATAACGTGGAATGTGTGATATGAATATTGAATGCACATAGTAGGCCATAACAAAAACTTAGCCAATCCTAGCTCATGGGATCTTATTCTCATAACATCATAATCATTGTTGTAGCATATACACATGACTCATGGGATCTTATGTGTCTTTTGAATCAGTTTGGAAACTTAACTCAACATTTAGAATAAAGCCATAACTCTGAAAAACTTCATAAAGGTGATTCACATAATGCTTATACTTGGTTCCATACCACTTAGTAAAAGAAAGTATTTAAAAGAATCAAGTGCCTTATTAGTTTAAATTGGAGCATTATACTGGAGATTATTGAAAATCAACATATCACTTTCTAAGTTCTTCAAAGATGGTATAACAAGGAAGAAGGACTGATTATGAACACTACATTCCCCTCATAATCTATCTTTATTTAATTGATACTACACCAAGAATAGCAATACCTTAGACATATGGATAAGTGGTCAGAAAAATCGATAAATTGATATATAGATACTGAATGTCCTATTTAAGCGAACGAATAGAATGCCGACCTAATATCATTATGAAAATAATTCAGCTGCCATACCACTGCCTTTTATAGAAGGTCTTTCAAGCAACAAAATGAAAAACTATTGCATTTGATGTCGTGGGAATTTCTCAGATTTCATGCTAAAAGAAGGGACAGAGCTTAACCTTAACATACCTTTCCAACGGACATCCAAATGCCTGAAGTTCTTCAGGAGAGTTTTTCCTTACGTCCTGAGCTTCACAACAAATATATATACGTAGCTTACACACACCTATAAACAGTCCAAAATTGAGCATTAATGACCAGATTCTCCATATAGCATTTACTCTAGGAAACGTCTGCAGAACTTCGTATAAATGACTGTAAAAGAGCCCCAAGATTATTACCTGAACACAACAGTTGCAAACCAAGAATAACCAGAAAGAACATGACTTTTTGGACAGCCTAAAAACAGCTAATAGGAGGGGAAAATAATTACAAAGTGTAAGGCACACATTTCTAGGTACAGGGATGAATTTTAATGATAAATATGCGATAAACTTACCTAACTCTCCTAGGTACCTTAAGGGAGCTTTCTCTTCAGTTCCTAAACTGTTTGGGTTGAAATGGAACTATTTTGAGATTTAAAAAGGTCAAATTAGCCGACATCTAGGTGGGCATGACCCGACCCCGCCCATGACCCAGTTTCCTGCTCGGGGCAGTCATAGTAAAACTATCATAATGTTTTATTCTGAAGTTTGTCTGTTGCAAACTAGACTCGTAGACCTTCAATTTTATAGGTGATGGACCTTCTAACTCATATTTTGGGAGATATGGTCTGATACATTTGACCCAAATTTAAGAAGGATTTCTTAAAGAAATTTACGGTAACTTTGGCCAACCTTTATCTTGCAACTTTTTTGATTCCAAAACTTAACATATGACCATTGTGCTATGAAAATAACCTTCGAGAATCCATTATTAGCAAACTATACACTTATAGTCCCATCCAAAAAGTGAAACGTAATTTAAACCTTCCAAAAAAGGAAAGGTACCACTCGGGCCATTTCTTTAATCATGAATGTATATATAGGAGATTCCTTTAACTTAAAACTTTAAGTCCTTGATATTACAACCTATTGGAAGCCTTATTATCCTTAGGTTCTATCCAAAATCATATATGTATTATATAACATGCCACCCTATATATATTATGGAAGGAGAGACACACAGGGTCTCACAAATAATCATTGTACATATATTTTTGGTAAACTTTAACTTTTAAGCTCTTCATAAATGCCCTAATCATAGTCCAAATTCATAGGAAGCTTTCATTCAAAATAAGCTAGGCTTAATTGATGCACAGAACAATTATAAATCACATAAGTATTATGAGTTTTCTTTAAAAAAGAATATTGAAATCACGCAACCTTAATCATATCGACATTCATCATGGAATCAACATCATACTTCAAATATGGATATATATATATATATATATATATATATATATATATATATATATATGTATATATATATATATGAAATCATCATAAGCATGCATTAGAATTTGAGAAACTTTAAAAAGGTAAATGCATAGTAGCAAACATTATGGGTGAAAGGATACCCATAAATCAACTCACATACCTGAGAAACTAGAGAGAATTAGAACTGAAGTCTTGAGGAAGAAACTAGGGAAAGCCTAGCCTTGTTCTTGCCTATCCTTGAGAGCTCTTTTACCTTAGAGAAAGTTAAGAGTGTGGAATGAATGTAATTAGGGCTTTTATGCTGATATAGGTCTCTTTCCCATCCCCAAAATGACATGGTTTTGACATAGAATTGATGGCAATGACCGAACTACCCCTTGTTAAAACTGTCAGAAGCCATATATGGGATCCCGACTATGGGCCTTAGATTATATTATGGGCTATAAGTTCTTTCGTCTGATGGGTCACTTAAGAATCCTAAAATATGGCTTTTGTTTGATTGAAAACCACAACAAACATGACAAGCTATAATATTTTTTACGGGCATGGTTGGACTCGTAGAGTCCTTCCACACTTAGCCAAATTCTCACCTTGTATCTGACCTCTTTATATGAGACCTTATATGGGTTGTATCTTATTTTACAGGCCATCTGCTAAGTCATAAATTACTTTCCTAAAAATTCTAAATTTCCTTCATATTTGGAGTCCCACTCATAAACCTATCTATGAGCCATAGAAAAACTCATGTGCTGTAAACTGTCTCATAAACTAGGTTCTCAGTCATTTTTCAGGCCAACATTTCTGCACTTAGGGCTCCTAAACTAGGTATCATTACAGTCATGTAACCAACATGGTGGGGTATGGTTTGCCTTGGCAAGTGAGCCTCACCTTTTCTAGTGTAAAGGCAACATCAGGACTGCATGTAGTAGCTCGCATGGTTTTATATGTCGGTTAGGGTCTTCTTCCACATATATATGCCATGACATGAATGAAAGTTTGACTATCTCCATGCATGTTTTGACTAAGTATACTTTATGCCTACATAATCTAACCATGTAGGGACCAAAACACCTATTCATTCTCCCCCATGTGGCTAGAAAGATCGGTTGAAGATAGCTATTGGTGAGTCCTCCATTCCGGGGACAACGACCACTTTCCTTAATGCTTATGTCAAGATTTGTCTATTTATGGATATTACATTTTTGAGGGTGAGCCCGAGAGATGTCTTAGCCCGCATTCCACTTATGGTAGAGGTGTTGTTGGATATGGATATGTATGTTATGATCTTGACTCTTATGATGATTATGTAATTATGGAAGATGTCCCTTAGTCCTTATCCCATTCTATGTGTTGATGCTTGTTGTTGATATGATATGGATGTCCTAAGCCCTTATTATCCCCACAAGGTGAGTCATACTGACCCGCCCCTTAGTATTTGCTTACTATGTGATTGAGGGAAGTCCTATTTCCTATACATCCCCATAGCTTGAGTCCAAAACCCTCTTCCCTTAGAATTACTGGTTTGTTGTTTACTTATAGTTATACAACCACAGATGTGCTATTTATGCTTGGAGACTTGTTTGGGGTCCCTTCGAGTTCCCAATTCGCCGTGTCACGTCAAGGACCTAGGCTTGGGTCATGAAAAATGTAGTATCAGAGCACTTGGTTTATCAATGGTCCTCGAAATCCGACATATTGCGTCATGTAAAGCCTTGTTCATGGTTGTGAAACGCGCCATAACTATGAATAGGAGACGATGAGGTGTTTTAGGAAATGATTTACTTCTTCATGATCTATGTCGTGCTTTAGACTTAAATTAAGGTTTCCTTTCTCTAATGGATGGTCTTTTACTCTTCTACATTATGCCACCAAGATGAATGACACAAATAGCTCCTACTCCCGAGGGTGATCTAGTCTCTCTGGCCCTACAAGCTCCATAAGAGAAAGTTGGGGTCACACATGCCGAATACCAAAATGTTGTTACTCTATTGGCACAAGTCATAACCAACCAAATGAACCAAGGATCCCAAGCTCCTCAGTCTTCTACTCCTACTTCAAGGGTGAGGGAATTTACAAGGATGAACCCTCCGGAGTTTCATGGCTCTAAAGTGGAAGAAGACCCCCGAGAATTTGTTGATGAAGTGTACAAAGTTCTTGCTATCATAGGGGTGAGTTCAGAGGAAAAACCAAAATTTGTGGCCTATTAACTCAAAGGCCTTGCTCAAATTTGGTTCGCTCAATGGAAGATGGAGAGGGAGAATGATGAACCTATTCCATGGGAAGAACTCAAAGACACCTTCCTCAATTGTTTCTTTTCTATTGAACTAAGGGAAGCAAAGATGATGGAGTTCATACATCTAAAATAAGACACCGTAAGTGTAAGGGAGTGTTCCCTTAAATTCAACAAGATCTCTAAAGATGCTCCTTACTTGGTTGCCGACTCTAGGGCAAGGATGAACAAGTTTGTGTCGGGGTATCTAATTTGATCAATAAAGAATGTCACACCACTATGCTTATTGGTGATATGAACTTGTCTTGGCTCATGACTTATGTTGATCAACTTGAAGGGGAAATCTTAGAAAGGGAAAGAGTGGGGTGTCCAAGAGAGCTCGTTATGATGGTGGATTTTTCAAGGATCTAAAGGTGGTCATTTACAATAAGGCCACAAATTGTAAGGCAAAGGGTCAACTAATGCTCAAAACCAATGGTTCTTCAATGATAGGGTGCCTAACCCTAAAGCTCAAGGTGGTAATGGTGGCCCTACTCTGCCAAGGTGCCTAAAATGTGAAGGAAACATGGTGTCAAATGCTTGTTATGGGTGTGGCAAATAGGCCACAAACTTGTTGATTGTCCTTATATTCAAAACAAGGGTATAGATAGTCATCCTCAAGGACAAGATGCCCATGGTGATCAAAGGACAAAAGGTGGTCAACAAAGGTGGGGGGGGGGGGGGTCCTCCACGACACAATCGGTTCTATGCTCTTCAAGGGAGGGAAGGAGTGGATGAGGTTCCCAATGTTGTTACCAGTATGTTAAAAGTTTATGATTATGATGTGTATGCTTTATTGGATCCGGCTGCCACTCTCTCTTTCAGTATTCCATTTGTTGCTAATAGGCTTCATGTGTATCCTAAATTGTTATGTGAATCCTTTGAGGAGTCTACCACCATTGGTGAGTCTATTATTGGGAAAAGAGTCTATAGGGGTTGTCCCGTGTCTATATTGCATAAAGTCTTGGCTAGTGATTTTGTTGAGCTTGACATGGTAGATTTTGATATTATTCTAGGGATGGATTGGTTGCATTCATATCATGCTTCTATTGATTGTAGAACCCACAAAGTTACGTTTCAATTTCCTAATGAGCTCGTCCTTGAGAGGGAATATCATGATTCGATGGTTAAAGGTAGGTTCATCTCATGTCTTAAGGCTCGAGAATTGATTTCCTATAGTTGCATTTATAATCTTGTAAGGGTTAGAGATGTGGAGTCTAAAGTCCCTCCTATTGAGTCAGTTTTAGTGGTCAATGAGTTTCTTGATGTGTTCCCCGATGAGCTTCATGATATTCCTCCCAATAGGGAAATAGACTTTGGTATAGACCCCCTCCCCAATATACAACCCATTTCCATTCCTCCCTAGTTTATTGCCCTGGCAGAATTGAAGGAGTTAAAGGATCAATTAAAAGATTTATTGGAGAAGGGATTTATTAGGCCTAATAAGTTATCTTAAGGTGCAGTGGCGTTGTTTGTAAAAAAGAAGGATTGCTCACTTAGAATGTGCATTGACTACCAGCAACTCAATAAGGTCACCATAAAGAACAAGTATTTTTTGCCAAGGATAGATGACCTATTTGACCAACTGCAAGAGGCTCATTATTCTTCTAATATTGATCTTTGGTCCGGATATCATCAAATGAGGGTGTGTGAATGTGATATTCTTAAAATGGGATTTCGGACTAGATATGAGCGTTTTGAATTTGTGGTGATGTCTTTTGGCCTGACTAGTGCAGTAACAATATTTATGAATCTTATGAATATGGTCTTTAACCCTACCTTGATATGTTTGTGGTGGTGTTCATAGATGATATTTTGGTTTCTTCTCGAAGTGAGGAAGAGCATGTGAAACATTTGAGGGTAGTGTTGCAAACCTTGACGGGTAAGAGGTTGTTTTCTAACTTTGATAAATATGAGTTTTGGTTGAAAGAAGTTGCATTTCTAGGGCATGTGGTGTCGGGTGAAGGGATTAAAGTGGATCCCAAAAAAATAGAAGTTGTGAGAAGTTGGCTTAGACCCTTGACTCTAACAAATCTAAGGTTTTTCTTGGGTTTGGGGGGTTACTACCATAGATTTTTGAATGGCTTATCCTCAGTTGATTCTCCTTTGAAAAAATTGACACAATAGAAGGTAAAGTTTATTTGGACGGATGAATGTGAAAAGAGTTTCCAAACTCTAAAAGACGAGCTTACATCTACCCCTATTTTGGCTCTACCACAAGGGCTAGAAGGGTTTTTTGTGTATTGTTACTCTTCAAGGATTGGTTTGGGGTGCCTATTGATGCAAAGCGAAAAGGTCATTACCTATGCTTCTAGGAAACCCAAAGTATATGAGTGTAATTACCCTACCCATGATCTCGAGCTAGCGCCTTTGGTATTTGCTTTGAAAATATGGTGTCATTATTTGTATGGGGTTCTTGTAGATGTGTTCACCAACCACAAGCGTATTCAATATGTGTTCACCCAAAAAGATCTCAATTTGAGGCAAAGAAGGTCGTTAGAGCTCCTTAAGGATTATTACATGAGTGTGCATTATCATCCGAGCAAGGCTTATATTGTGGACGATTCTCTAAGTAGAGTGTCCTCGGAGAGTGTGACTCATATTGATGATGGAAAGAAGGAATTGGCAAGGGAAGTTAACTGGTTGGCTAGGCTTGGGTTAGATTGAATGAAGCTGAAAAGTGGTGGTATGGTGGTTGTTGATGGTTCTAAGTTCTCCTTGATTGAAGAGGTCAATTTTAAGCAAGACCTTGACCTTTCTTTGATAAGAGTTGAAGGCATTGGTGAGAGATAACAAGGTGAAGGTTTTCTCCCAAGGGGTTGATAGTGTCCTTAGATACCAAGGTAGTTTTTGTGTACCAAATTTTGAGGGGTTAAAGGACTTGATTTTGAATGAGGCACATAATTCATTCTATTCTATTCACCCCGATTCTACAAAGATGTATAGAGATTTGAGGAAAGTATATTGGTGGGTTGGTATGAAAAGAGATCTTGCCAAGTTTGTAGCCGGTTTTCACAATTGCAAATAAGTCAAAGCGGAACATCAAAGGCCGGGTGGCCTAGCCCAAGATATAGAGATTCCTACTTGAAAGTGGGAAGGGATCAATATTGATTTTGTGATTGGTTTGCCAAGGACTAGAAAACATTTTGATTATATAGGGGTTATTGTTGATAGAATGACAAAATTGGCTCACTTTCTATCGGTTAAAACGACCTATGATGCCAAAGATTATGCTCGATTATACATCCATGAGTTGGTTAAATTGCATGGGGTTCCATTGTTTATTATTTTGGATTGTAGTACTCAATTTACTTCATACTTTTGGAGAACCTTCCAAAAAGGCCTTGGTACTAAAGTTAAGCTTAGCACGGTCTTTCAACCACAAATGGATGGTCAAGCCAAAAGGACAATTCAAACTCTTGAGGATTGCTTATGGCTTGTGTTTTAGAGTATAAAGATAGTTTGGATGAGCATCTTCCACTTATTGAGTTTGCATTTAACAAGAGCTATCACTCTTGAATTGGAATGGCTCCATTTGAATTTCTATGTGGTAAACGTTGTAGATCCCCAGTTGGGTGGTTTAAAGTGTGGGAAATGGCTTTGTTAGGTCTGGACTTAGTTATGGAAGCTTTGGAGAAGGTAAGGTTGATAAGGGCAATATTAAAATGGCTCAAAGTAGGCAAAAGTCCTACTCCGATGTGAGTAGAAGGGACCTTGAGTTTAAAGTTGATAATTGGGTGTACTTGAAAGTCTCATCCATGAAGGGTGTAGTTTAGTTTGGAAAGAGGGAAAGTTGAGGCCAAGACATGTAGGGCCTTATAGAGTCTTGAGGGAAATTGGTAAGGTTGCTTATGAGTTGGAGTTGCCTATGGAGATGAGTATAGTTCATTTGGTTTTTATGTGTCTATGTTGAGAAAGTGTGTAGGTGATCTAAACTCTATTGTATCTTTGAAGGTTGTTAGTATTGAGGTGAATTGACATATGAAGATATTCCGGTGTAAATCTTGGATAGGCAAGTCAAGAGGCTGAGAAGCAAAAATATTGTATTGATTAAAGTCGTTTGGAGGAATCAACAAGCTGAAAGTGCCAATTGGGAAGCCGAAGCGGACATGAAGAAAAGATATCCTAATTTCTTCCACTCTGCTCAAGCCTAAGGTAATAAGTTAACACCTATCTATGATATGAAGTCTAGAATTTCAGCTCTTATGTCATTTTTCATGCATACATGTTCATGGTAACAAGTTTTGATGATTATGATGTGTAAGTTTGAAATTATTTGAGAACGATGGTTAAGTTGCATTGATTGCATTCACGTGGGCTGAAAGTTGTCTAATCATTCTTCTCAAGCATGTTTCCATCACAATTTGGGACGAATATTCCCAAGGTGGAGATATTGAAAAACTTCCCGTGCGACTCGAAATATATCTACGGATTATTTCTTGAATATCTTAAAATCCATGCATGATTTAGTGAAATCGACTTCGCATTCTTTTTCAGGAGGCAAAATTTTGCAGGATAGGGATAGTCTTTGATTTTTAGGTTACTCATATCGAACAATAATGTTTTGGGTGATTTGGGGCTTAACTAGTAGGGTATGGTATAAATCCACGTCGCAGACTTGGTTCCTCATAGTATAAAAATGGCCTAAACTAATTCATAGGCCAAAACAGGGGAAAATTGAATTTCGCACAAAAATAACTTGTGAGGAAACAAGTCCCCGTCACCCACTTGTTCCCCCACAGTTCAAATTTTTTTTGAACTTTCTCTGTTTCAACTGAAGGAATTTGGGTCATAACCAAACATTCTTATAGACGAGATTCCTTTATTATTCAATCATTTTAGCTCTAATTCTTTTAAGAACTCTCCCAAAATCCTCTCCAATCTTCACCAAATCCCTTATCTAATTTCAAGATCCTCAAGAACTCTCTTTGGAATTCAACAACACTTTTGAATTCTTTAAAGTTCCTCAAGTTTCCTTCAAGTAATTTCAAGGATTGAGGTATGTAGGTCCTCATCCATGAGTCCTTCCACCCGTGGATTCCAACCTTCCATTTCGATAAAATTTCATGATTTCAAGGCTTGATACTTTGTGGGCACTTCCAATTATGTATTAAGAACATGAATTATGTTTGATTTCATCAAGTATTGATATGGTTATGCATGAGCATCTATTCAAGGTTATCCTATGATTGGGTTGATGACTATTGACGCTGGATGATATGAACTATGAAAATTATGAAAGATAATAAATTTTTAAGATGGATTTCATGATACCCAAACCAAGGGTCTTACTACTCTGATGGTGGGTTGTTCTGAATTCTTTTCTAATGATCATGTTTACTTACTCCATGTCTATTACTCTTGAATTTCGATTTTAAGTCTAATTGCATACATCCACCATGTTTGACTAAATTTACATGAAAAGGATTCTTATGTTGATAAAAGATTATTGCATGAATTGCAAGACAAACATGTTATGATAAATTATGGGCTCCCAAGCATGTATGGAACTCACAAAACGTTCTATGATTTATAAGCAAGTTTTGAGCCCTTATGCTATGTCCTACCCTCTTGTGAATGAATAGCGCTCACTAGAACGGGTCAAGTATATTACATGTTCTACTCTCATGTGTAAAACAATGCCCCCACTAGAAGGGATCAAGTTTATTAAATGTTTTACCCTCTAGTGCAAGGTAAATGCTCACTTGTAGGGGTCAAGTATATGAATAAGCTACTTTTATCTAGTTGGCATGTTTTTACAAGTTATTCAAGTTGTGATTACACTTATGATTATGTCATGTATTCCGTGGGACTAGACTTTGCACCGAATGAGGATTGCGGTTAGGGCCCCACCAAGGGGTCTTTATAAATAGTCTTAGTCTCATAACGATATGCCACTACAAATTTGTATTTTCCCTAAATGGGGTTTTATTAATGGATCCAACTAGGTCATGTTACCCACCATGGTGGGATATGGTTTGCCTTGTCAAGCAAACCTCTCCTTTTCTAGTGTGGAGGCTACATCGGGACTTCATATAGTAGCTTGCATGGTTTTATATGTTGGTTAAGGTCTTCTCCCACATATGTATGTCATGTTATTTAATTTTGACTATCTCCATGCATATTCTGACTTAAACATTGATCATACATGTCATATTAAGCGTATATCCTTTGTATATGATTATTCTTCTTGTCTAATTATGTCTTATGTTCTTTGTTTGCATTGCACCCCACATACTTAGTACATTCCAGGTATTAATGCATACTTTTTGCCTACCTTATCTAACCATATAGGGACTGGAGAACATATTCATCCTCCTCCACATGGTTAGATGGCTTGATTGAATATAGCTATTGGTGAGTCCTCCATTCTGCGGACAACAACCACTTTCCTCCATGCTTTTGTTGAGACTTGTCTATTTGTAGATATACACCTTTTTGAGGGTGATTCCGGGAGATGCCTTGGCTTGGTTCCACTCATATTAAAGGTATTGTTGGATATGGATATGTATGTTATGGGCTTGACTCCTATGATGATTATGTAATTATGAAAGACTTCCCTTAGTACTTATCCCCTTCTATGTGTTGATGCTTGTTGTTGATATGATATGGAAGTCTTAAACCCTTATTATCCCCATAGCATGAGTTATACTTACCCTCCCCTTAGTCTTTTCTTGTTATGTAATGGAGAAAAGTCTTATTTCCTATAACATCCACATAGCTTGATTCCAAATCCCTGCTTCCTTTAGAATTACTTGTTAGTTGTTTACTTATACTTCTGCAATCAAGGGTGTGCTACTTATGCTTGAAGGCTTGTTTGGGGTCCTTTTGGGTTCCCCATTCATCGTGTCATGTTAAGGCCCTAGGCTTGCATCGTGATAGGTGGTTTGATTTTGCAAAAAGGGAAAGTTGATTCCTAGGCATGTAGGACCCTAAAGGATCATGATGCAGGTTGACAAAGTTTCATATGAGTTAGACTTGCCTTTGGAAATAACTATGGTTTTTCAAATGTTCCATGTATCCATGTTGAGCAAGTTTGTGGGTGATCCACATTCCATTGTTCCATTGGAAGAATTGGAGATTGAAGGGAACTTGAACTATGTAGAGGTTTTGGTTGGGATCCTAGACTGCAAGTGAAGAAATTAAAGAACAAAGAAGTTTGCATACGTTGAAGTCCTTTGGAGGAATCAACAGGATAAGAGCTCTATATAGTAAGAAGGTAGATATGATGAAATAATATCCCTATTTTTTTCACTCTACTGAATCCTAAGGTGTTAAGTTATCCTAATCCAAGGACTCTAGATTCTTGCATTTTAGTTTTTATATTATGATCCATGCATGCATACTCATGAGATTGGTTTTAAATGAAAATATATGCATGATTTAAGGATTTAATGAAAATGATGTTTTAAGGTTTATTTTGCATTCATGTTGGATTTTTAGTATTCTTAGTCCTGCTAAAGCTTGCTTTTATCTCATTTGTGGATGAATGTTCCAGGGGGGGGGGGTTGAAATATAAAAGGAAGTAGCAAGTTGGATTTCTTGTGCAGTGATGTACGAGAAACTTCTATGGACCATGATTGGGTTTGCGAATCATAGATGGGTCACGTGGTTGGGACAGGGACTTGGTAAAGATTTAGAAGTTTGGAGTTGGATGTATGAGGTGTCCTTATGGACCATAAATATGTCTACGAGTTATGGATTGAAGCCGTAGGTGAGGTTCATAGAAAGGTGCAATAAAGTTCAATAGGACAAGATCACTTACTGGTCGTGGTCCGGTTGATGAGTCGTAAAGAACGTTCGTGTTTTGGGTCGTGCAGATGTAGAATTTCACTAAGTGTTGGGTGTACCCACAAAGGGTCTCGATGACTAATAAAAGGAACAACTAAAATTTTGGGGTGTAACCAAGATGAAACCCTATTCTACAAGCCATAGATGGATCAACAATCCATAGATCAGGCTCATGGTTTTCCCCTGCTATTTTTTATTGAAGGGTATTTTCGACATTCCCTTGTATTCTAAGTACTAAACTATGTCATTTAGCCTCATAATATGACCCATATAAGTCTAATAACACCCATTCCCATCCCATTCAAATCATTATCCTAATATTCTAAGTCCTAAGCTCCTAAATTTGCTCTCAAGGGTTTCATTAAAGACAATCTAGGGTTTCATTCCTCTAATATCAAAATTTTTTTCATAGATTTTTTTCAAGGTATGTGGGTTTTATTCATGGGTACCTTCCTCCTATCAAGCCTAATTATTTTCACTAAATCTCCTAGAATTCTTTATACAAGTTCATGAATGTTTAGGGTTTTGTTTAAAATGCAAATATCATGATTTATCTACTGCCATGTGGTGTACTTTGCTATGGTTGATATTTTACTATCACGAGTTGATGATTTACAATGCATTCTTATGTCAAACTACCTAGGGTTTTGAAAGTTCATCATGGATTGCTGTATGAACCATTTCTAATTGATGAATTTCATAATGTTTATGCATGATTTCCTTGCAATGCATATTTTAACGTCTAAATACATTGAACTCACCTAATTTTACTCTATGCTTCAACAAAATATGACTTGAATGATTAGGATTTAAGCTAATGTTTTACGATAGTTATGAATTGATTTATGGACGGCCTTTTATGACTAAATAAATGTTGGTGAAAGGACAATTCTCACCAAATTAGGGATCCTTCTTGTAAAAGAGAAATTCTCAATTGATTGGATCATAAGGTTTTAATAAGATACCCATTATGATGAAACTCATGATTCCAAAGCTTATAAATGTTAATATGTGTATGGTTATGTTTATTACTATTCCGTGGGAAATGACTTACTACCGAATGTGACTTGGGTTAAGGACTTGACCTAAGGGGTTCCTAGTAGAAATTCCGAGTCTCATAACTGTAGTGACACCATAGGTTTTCTTTTTAGGCTAGGTTAGAAGATGCACATATGGCACTAATGTTAATGTTAACAAATGAATTTTAACAAAGTTCTACTAGGCAAGTAGTCCCCCTTTCTAATTTGGGGGGTTACATTGGATTTGATGTTATAGCTCGCATGGTCTTATTGTCGGTTGTAGTCCTTTTCCACATATGTTTGTCTCCTTTATGATGTTTAAATTTATTTACTCATGGTTTAATGCATTGCTAATTCATTTCTACTCATGACCTTATTCTTCATATGATATGTATTTTGCTTAGCTAATTATATCTACGATTGTATTTGTTATTGTATTGCATAACCACATTCCAAGTGCTAACACATATTCTGTATCTACGTTATCTCATTATGTAGGGAAATGTGACCTTCCTCCTCCTCAGACTCGCGGTTGATTTTGGATTGCTACTGAACACCTATTGGTGAGTTCTCATGTTCCGGGGACAAATATATTTCTTTCCTAGATTGTTATGTTTTAGACTTTGAGACTATTGATTTGCATTTTCTTTGAGGGTTAGCTTTAGACATGTCTTAGCCCCCATCTAGTCTAGTAGGTAGAAATACCGTAGGATATGATGTAAGATATTTATGGCTTGATATCTTGCTCCATATTATGCTAGAATCCCATAGTCCCTATTTCTATGTTTCCACTTATGTTTATATATTTATTATCTATGAAATGCTTGTCATTCACTCTTTTATGCCTAGAGACTAGCTTGGAGCATGATAATTTAAACTTTGTAAGACATGTTAAGGTTATGTTTGATTGGCATCAAAGGAACTTGGAATGAGCACTTACCATTGATTGAATTTTCCTACAATAATAGCAACCATTCTAGTATCGGAATGGATCCTTTGAGGTTTATATGGTGGGAAGTTTAGATCACCGATTTGATGGTATATGGTTGGTGAGATTGCTTTAATATGGTGTTTGTATCAATGGAAAAAGCTAGACTCATCCAAGAAATATTAGAGACCGCTCAAAGTCGACAAAAGTCATAGCTAATGTGAGAAGAAGGGAACTTAAATTTGAGATTGATGATTGGGTTTGCTTGAAATTTTCATCTATGAAGGGTATCATGTATTTTTGTAAGAAAGAGAAGCTATATCCCTGATATGTAGGCCAATATCAGATCTTGAGTCATGTTGATAAAGTAGCTTATGAGTCAGATTTGCCTTTGGAGTTAGCATCAACGCATCTGGTGTTCAATGTTTCCTTATGAAAGAAGTGTGTTGGTAATATTACTTCTATTGTAAAAGTAGAGTTTATCCTATGAGGAAGTTCTAGTTGAGATCCTAGAACGACAAGTCCATAAATTGAGGAATAAGGAAGTATCATCTGTTAAATTGTTTTGGAGGAACCAAGAGGTTGAAGGTGTTGTATGTAAGGCCTAGGCCAATATGATGATGCATTATCCTTATCTATTTCCCTCCATTTCTATTTAGTTTGCTCATCATCTACTCCTAGAAGTTCCTACATTTAACCTTTTTGTTTTACGTCTTTTCATATGCATGCATGTTCATGAAGTTGATTTTAAACTATATTTTATACTGGATTTGAAAATATCATGGTTTATACATCATAAAATGTGTCATTTCATTAATGTTGGCTGTTGGATTTTCTAATTACTATATTCATGCTTGATTGGATCTCATTTAAGTACGAATATTCCCAAGGTGAGATATTGTAATACCTTAGAAGTTGGAAAGTTAGAATGTAGGATGAGAAGTGCAAAAACTAATTTGATGCAGGGTATATGAGATCTATTTACGGATTGTAGATGCTTCTATAGACCATAGATGTGGATCGTAGATGGAACTTGGAAATTGAAATTTTTTAGAATTTAAGCCAAGGACTACAAATGACTCCTACGAGTCATAGTTTTTTCCACGAGCCATTGATGACTTTCATACATGAGATACTGCGACTTTAAAAATAAATTGACCATAGACAAGATGAGGGGTATTTATAAATCATGGATGGTTTAATGGATCATGGAAGTGGTTTCATAGATGAAATTCAAAGAGGTGCATATTTTAGTATTTTTGGTCAACAGAGGAGGTCTACATAGACCAATCTATGGGTCGTACTTAGTGTTTCGTGGATTGAGGGTTAGGAATGGACAATTACAGTATTTGATTTCACAAACATGCAGGACATATCATAATTTATTTTTTGGATTTTAACGCATGTTTCGTGGAAAAATATTAGAGAGTTGATTTCAGTGCCTGGCTTCTACGGACAAAGGTCTGCGGTTCAAAAAAGAAACTACGATTGTATATGGCCCTCATGGTCACTATTCAATAGTTTTTCTTAGTGTTATTTTAAACATTTTCGATACTTTTAATATTAAATCCACGTCATTTTTAAGCTATTCCTAAGACCCATAACTGATTTTGTACTCCTAAAGCTACCCATTTCCCTCATTCACCCAAATTCCAAAAATTCTCTCAAGCCTGCTTCTCTAAGGATCCTCTCAAGATTGAATTAGGGTTCTTCAAGCTTCAAGGTTCTTTTCTCATTTTCAAGCTTATGATTCACTCAATGTATGCGGGTATTCATTCATGGATTTCTTTATCCCATGAATTTAATAGACATCGCTATTTATGGATGTTAAACATAAGAACCTAGGGTTTGATAATCTAGCATTTGCTAAAAATGATCATGCTTTTACTCATTCTTATTGACTTAATTACGCATGAATTGACATTAATTTTACAATTTTAAAGTTTTTAATTCAATTCTTTTTAATTTCATCTAGGGTTTATGTAACTCTTCATTGTTTTTTTGAATTATGATTCAATTGGTATTGTGTTACTTGATCACGCATAAATTTACTAAATTACATGATTTAAAATTCATTTCCTATGAAAAAATGTACCTTAATTTCCATTACAAATCATGATCATGAATTTGCAAGGACTTCATGCATGTCTTATGAAAATGATGAATAGTATGTTAATGACGTCTCTGAAAAAACAATAAATGATTGTGAAAGGGTTACCCACATATGAATGGTGGTGAAAGATTTTGTCACCTACTTATAGATTCCTAATGTTGAATGGACAATTTTCACGTTAATTGAGTTAATAATTTAATGAGCAACTCTATGAAAATGGATTGGTAATTAGATATTGCCTTTCCACAAGATATGACTGAATGATTTATGATACATATTCTGTTGGGATTTATTATAGCACCGAGAAGACTTTGAGGTGTTGCTCGATCAGGAAACTCTAGGAGCAACCTAAGGGAGCTTTAGTAGAAACTTTTAGTCCCAAACTATGTGCTCCCATGGGTTTCTTAAATTTGCCTATTGTGGATCCATCTATAGATCGTGATATTAATGGTATCACTTATGGAGCCTTCAATGTGGGAGTAATAACGAATTTCGTGTTATGCCTCATATTGTCTTAAATGTTAGTTAAGGTTAATATCACATAAATGTTTATATTTTCTTACAGCTCTCACTACATTTTGTTTAAAGTATGCATCAACCAAATCTTATGATCTATGAATTTACCTACATGATTTTAATGGTTATTTGTCTTGCATCTCATGTCTCATGCTCACTACAATCTCATGTTTATATCATGCATACTTCTCACATACTTAGTGCATTTCATGTATTAACGCATGCTTTTGCCTACGTTGTATTATAATGTAGGGTTCGATAATAATTTCCACTCCTCTTTTAGCTAGTTTGAGTTGCTAAAGGTCACTTGATAGGTGAGTCCTCATGCTTTGAGGGCAATCCAATATAAGTTTTATGCTTTGTTGTTATGGCTTTATTTCCCATGTAAGAGTGATCTAGGGTTTGTCCTATTTCCCCATCTAAACAAGTAGATGGCATGTTAGACTACAAAAGTTGTAGATCTCGTTTATTCGAAGCCTATGTTGATTCATCTTCTATTGAAGCTTCTATTTTAGAGACTTATGTTATGCATTCTTGTATGTATTAGATATTATTTCTTATTTTGTGTATGCTATGAGGTTTGGTTGGAGACCCCTCGAGATTCTAATTATTGTGTCATGTATAGGGCCTAGCTTGGGTCATGACAAATCACCTTTCTCGAATCTTCTCAACCAATGATGAATGTGCTTCCACAAAGGCAAGTAGACTACAATCCTTCAAAACCTACAACCGAACAAGAATGTTACCTAGCTTCCAAACATCTCTAGCCAATGGTTGCTCCTCAACTTGAATAAAGGCAAGACTCTAGAGGACTTCCTACTCAAGGCGTCAGCCATTACATTGGCTTTCCATGGTAATTGCCATGATCTGAAATCTAGTGTGATGGCACTAACCTTAACCGAGTAAGACAAGTCATCCTGAACAAGGATATAACAGAATAAAGTAGAAGAGAAGCGAAAAGGAGTTGTCTATTAAAGGGTAAACAACACAATAATCACAAATCTTAAACCAACCCAAGACTAGTGTCACATGTACAAGCCACTACATTTAACAAAATTGAAAGAAACAGTACAAGTCTTAATATCTATGCTCTCAAATTGAACTAACATAAAGATAAAAGGAGCCTTGAGAGTCCGCTAAATGGATAAACTGCTATCTCTTAGGCAATCCAGAAGCACATTTCAAAGTATGAAAAGAACATCAGGTAGAACCAGGCTCACAACCTACACACAAGTGTAGAAGTAAGGGTAAGTACCAAATAACACAGCACCCAACAAACAAATCCTATACACAAAATAAGGAATATAAGTACTCCAACCACACCATCCGAACTTCCAAAACTACAACTTGCACTTAGGAAAGCCAGTATACACAATACGTATATTTATAATCCTAGTAGTATGCTATTTCAAATATACCACAACCAAAAAGTCACAATTACAGGATTTAACCATCAATATATAAGTACAATGAATGTGCTCACAATTATATCATGCAAGTGAGGTGCAAGATTATGCAAGACAATATTAAGTAATCATGAGGCATGTTTGTCCTAAGATACACATCCACTGATAAACTCATATTGGAACCCATAGGAGCGTCACATGGACCATGTATCCATTGAACTCATATCCCATCGACAAAATCATATATAGCTAGAACCATTACCCTTTGGCTTTTATCAAATCTTGCTAGATCTATTTTCCTTCTGCATTTATCAAATCTATCCAAATCAATTTTTCTTCGACTTTTATCAAATCTTGCTAGAACCATTTTCCTTTGGCATTTAATACGACTTAGTAAATCTTTCAAATTAAGAAAAATGAGCATTTTTAAATAGTGCATGAGTGTATAGAATGAATCTACACAATACATGTAAACATAATTCAAGTCAGTCAACCAAATCATTATTTTAATAGTAGAATCATCATCATCAAACGAATTCTTCAAGGATAAGCTCAAAATCATTATTCAATTTCTTTAATAATCGATTTTCCATCATCAATTATGATACTCAAGAATGAGTTAATATTTTCTTCAAAACACTCCAACAAATGAGTCAAAAATATCATCAAGTTTCTTCGACAATTGAGTCAATATCAACATCAAGATTCATAAAAAATTTAATCACATTATCACCAATATTCATAAACAATGGAATACTCACATCAATCAAGTTTCTTGATGCATGAGTCAATATCATCAATCAACATTCTTAATAGTCAATCAACATTAATTATCATATTTCTCAGTAACAATTCAAATTATCACATGCAACCACATAGACTTTTATTACCCGTGTCTTAATGTATTAAATCATTTAATGAATTTATAATTCAATTCACAATCATATTATTATTACTCTTCAATACACAAGGAAGAGAATACAAGGTTCAATACTCTCAACGAAGGTTTAAAAATCATCTTGCCTCAAACAATTCAAGCAACTACTTCAACACTTGAGCTTTACCTTTTCATCAGGTTCTCAGTTAAAAAAATCTATTCAAGTATGAATTCTCCAAAAGATTATGAGAACAAACAACTCAAATTTCATCAACTTTGTAAATCAAAATAAAAATAAGGAAAAATCGCTTCCCAAAAAATTAGGAGTAAAAATTATGAATTAACACAAAATCATGATGCCCAAAGCATTTGGAAATTATTAGTGAAAATTATTTAAATAAAGGGGTTGAAATCAATTCATAGTTTTTAATCCATAAAAAATTCATGGAAGAACCCTCAAAATTTGAAGTTCAAAATAGAGACTTAGAGGTTGAAATCATGAAATAATCAGTAGATAATGAAGATTTAAAGCCAAGTTACTTACTCGATGAATTATAATTAAAATCACTTCAAAGATCATCTCTCACGAGCTTCCCAAGCTCAAAAGTTGAATGAGTGTAATTCCCCAAAACAGTCCGAAAATAAAGTGTTAGACATCACAAAAGCGACTAGACTTCGCTTTCGCAACCCATCCAAATAGGTGGGAATCGCTATAACGGTTAGTGGGTCGCTTAAGCGGCTTCTCACTTTTGCGACCATTTTTTTCTTACGTGAACCCTGCCTAATAGATGGGCAACTCTTAAGCGATGGGTTATTGCTAAAGCAGTGGTTGACTTCATGGCCAGATATTTGCAAAAGAGAAACCTGCAGCTTAGGAACCAATAGTCCAAAATAAAATTAATCAAATAGCCAGGATCAACCCTCAAGATTCATTCGGAATCTCATAAACACAAACTACATATGCAACTCCATTAAATTTGACATTTCTGATTCAATGCAATTATCAAGAATTAAATTTGAGGTATCGTTAATCCAGAATCCAATTACTCACAATTAGAACAACTTACAACACTAACAATGTCAAAACACTCTTGAAACATCCAAAAATTATATCAAAGCTCATTTTAGAGCTAAAAAACATCACCTCCCAACTCCAATGGAATCAACGAAAATCCAATTTGAACATCACAACACAAAACATTAACCAAAGTCAAACCTTTATCAAATTTGACTCAAACGTTTACATCAATTCATAAAGTAACTCCAAAACTGATTCTAATAGCTCCTATAGACCAATTTTCACATTCTAAAACTGATAGAATCAATTAAATTTTCTTCTAAGACTTGGAAATCCAAAAAAACAAAAAGATCAAAAAATCAAAATTAAGCAACTTATGCCTTCAGAGTTCAAAACTAACCAAAAATCTCATTTTTACAATATTTTCAAAAACCAACTTCTACAACTAATTAGATAAGGCTCAGGGAAAATATCAAGAGGGATAAAAAGAAACTTTTTTTCAAAAAACCAAAAGTAACCTTCTTCATTATTACAGTAATACAAGATGGTCATGTCATAGTCTTTCAACAAGTCAATCCATCTCTATTGCCTTAAATCCAGATCTCTTTAGTGGAAGATATATTGAAAACTCTAATGGTCGGTAAAGACCTCCCGATGTACACTATTCAAGTAGTAATGCCAAAATTTTAACACAAAGACCTCCACAACTAACTCCAAGTCATGGGTAGGATAGTTCTTCTCTTGAGCATTCAACTTTCTCTTCCGTTTTTGCATCAACACACAGCCTAACCAACTCCAAAAGCATCATAATACACAAAAACACATATATGCTCTTCATGTATAGTTAGAATTGGAGGTGTAGTCTACAAGATTCTGAGCTTTTGGAAGCTCTCCTCATACTCATATTACTAATGGAAGCCTAATGTTTTTCTGAGTCAATCTTATCAATAGGGATGCAATGGAAGAAACATCCTGCACAATCCTCTAGTAATACCCAACAAATCCTAAAAAGCTATGAATGTCAATAGTAGAAGTAGGCCTCTTCCATCCTTTAATTGCCTCTATCTTGGTCAAATCCATCCTAATACCTTCTTTAGAAACCACATCTCCTAAGAAAACTGATGAGTCAAGCCAAAACTCATATTTGGAGAATTTTGTAAATATTTTCTCTTGCCTTAATCTCTGAAGTACTTAACACACAAACATGTTCATTGTCAGTCTTGGAAGACACCAATATATCATCAATGAACATAGTCACAAATGAGTCCAAATACAAGTTAAACACCTAATTCATCAAGTCCATAAATATCATGGGATCATTGGTCAAGTCAAAAGGAATCACTAAGAAATCATAGTGGCCACAACAAGCTTGAAAGGTTGTCTAAGGAACATCTGATGCTCTAATCCTGAGCTGATGGTAACCAAATCTCAAGTCAGTATTAGAAAATAATACCACTCTCTAAAGCTAATCAAACAAATCATCAATATATGGAAGAGGATACTTGTTCTTGACAGTTACCTTGTTCAACTTTCTATAATCAATATACATCCTTATGGACCCATCCTTCTGTTCACCAATAGAACCGGTGCACTCTAAGGTGATATTAGGGCGAATAAACCCTTTAGGCTGCTCCTTCAACTCTTTTAACTTAGTTGGAGACATATGATATATGAATAGAAATGGGCTTGGTGACTGACTCTAATTCTATAGCAAAATCAATATCCCTAATAGAAAAAAAAACTTGGATAATCAATAGGGAAGACATCGGCAAACTCTTGAAACATGGATTTGGTCTTCATGAGAGGTGTCTTAACATAAGTATCCCTTATGGAAATCAAGTTATCAATAAATTTCTGAGAACAGATGAAGGAAATGACCTTACTAGGATAAGAACTACTAGTACCCATCTACTCAATCCTCGGTATACTAGGCATGAGTAATGTCAGTCTTAGCAGAACATTCAAGTATAGCATGATAAAGAGAGTGTTAATCTATACCCAAAATAATATCAAAATCTATCATCTCAAATATGATCATGTCTAAACAAGTATCATACTTTGCTAATGAAATAAGATAGGATCATACACTCAATCCACCACTATGACCTACTTGTGTAGAATCATGAATATGTATATCCATACGATCACATCACAAGTCAAACACATAAGCAAAATAGGTAGACATGTAAGAGTATATAGACCCTAGATCAAACAATATAGATGCAAATCAGTAACCGACTAGGAAGATATTTGTGATAACTACATTAGAAGCCTCTACCTCAGGCCTTCTTGTAAAAATATAACATTGAGCCCCCATGCCTTCACCCATCTAAAATACAACTCTACCCCTACATTGAACCAGAGCATCACCCATACCTTTATTTTAAGTGCGACCATCTCACTAGGCTAAACTCTATTATGACCCTTAGTTGAGAGCACCGACCCATAGTTTAAACAGAAAAACCAAGCTAGGAATCTCCTTGGTCTTGAGTGGGAATCCGCTATATGAGATGATCCAGGCTCCTACAACCATAAAAATATTAATAAGAAGATAACTAATATGATAGATCAGATAAGCTACCATAACTGCCTCTCATAAGCCTTTGTTTGTGAACCAAATGGACCTTGACCAGTACCAACAACCTAAGAACTACCTGACCTCTCTTAGACGTTGGCATAGATGCGTGAACTGACCCTCAATGCTTGAAAGAACTACTCCCCCTATAAGATCCTCCACCTCTAAATATGGTACCAAAAATTTGACCAGAGGCATAGACACTCTTCGAGTCCCCAATTTGCTCCCTTTCCATCAAATTCACCTCCTTGGCGGTACCCTCAGTAGATTGGAAGCAATCCCTCTCACATGTGGATATGAACATAGCCATATGAATAGAATAGCTTAACTCCCTCATAAATATTCTAGTCCACTCAAACTCACCTGGAACAATAGCTAAAGCATGTTTGGGCAACTAGTAGATCGACTTTCATACTCAGAAACTTAAAGACCACCCTACCTTGACCTCTCAAACCTTTACCTTCTTTCCTCCCTCAAACTCCAAGGGATGAAATAATCATAAAATGCACTAGCAAACATGTTGACACATAATTTCAATCCTTCTTTTTTCAAATTATATTTCTTTCGTTTGAGCTTCTAAATTATAATGACCTGGTTGGTCATTTTTGGTCTTATCTATGAAAGTTATTATTTTATCATTTTGTTAGTTTCTTTGGGCCTTTTTTAAACTATCTGTATTGTTGGAACTAAAATCCTAAGTTTTAAAAGTTGAAAATATCAGTTTTGATATTTTTGGAAGCTTAAGTTGTTTAAAATGTGAGCTTTTGTACCATTCTAAGTTTTGAGTGTCGGATCGGGGATCTGTCAATTCCATTAGCTCTAGAGCATTGAAACTAGTCCATGAGAAGTTATAGAATTGAATTTAGAGTTTAAATGAGTTTTTAGGCCCAAAGTTGTGTTTTTAGATTTTTTTGAAGCCAAAGTTTGACTTTTGTCAATATTTGGAGTTCGGAAGCTTGGATCCGAATTTCAATAGTTCCAGTAGTTTTAAATCGTGAAACTAACGCTAGAAATAATCTCATAATAATTTGTGGAGTAGCCGACGGTAGATTTGGTATTTTGAGTTTTAACTAGTTTTATAGTGTTGTATTACAAAATGTGGTGAGGAGGCCTTGAAATTTATTTTTGATGACTCTGTTGCATTTAGATTGATGTTTCCGGTATGGATACATATAAAAGTTTTGAGGATCCATTTTGAGTAGGGAATTGGACTTGGTTTTGCCAATTTTTGTTGATATCTGGTGTAGGTGTCCCAGGCTTTCGCGTTCGCACCTTTCTCCACATGTTCGCGGAGGATAAACCCCCTTGACCTCCGCATTCATGGATACATGCCCCGGCTTCGCAATTGCCTGTCTGCCGTCGCGAATAGTATGTGTGATCTGGATTGTTTTAAATTTGGAAAACACCATTTTCATTCCACTTTTGAACTTACTAAGCTTTTTGGGTGGTTTTGAGAGGAGGTTTTCGAAGGTTTAACTGGGGTAAGTGATCCTAACACTAATTTAAGTATTTTACTTAAGTTTTATTTTGATTTTGTCTTGACATTCATGGTTTTTAATACCCAAAATTGGGGATTTTCGGTCTTCGACTTCAAAACTTTAAATGTTTATTTCTCAATCAATTTAAACTCAATTTTAGTGTCTTTTTCACCCATGAATTCTATTTTTCATGTAAAACACAATTTTAAATTTAATTTTCAGATTAGGGAACTTCGGATGTTAGCCTTAAAATTGACCATTTTACCCCTAAGCGTAATTTATGCAAATATCGGTATCAAAATTCTCCCCAAGATGAGTAGATTCTATTGTTGATAGTGGTGGATCGATTTGAGGATCATTTTGTGGATTGAGTTGATTGAAAGCTTGTCCAAGTGTGATTTCAGCATTGAGGTAGGTTCGACTAATCGTTTGGGACTGGATTTGAGCTATTGATCATGTTTATGTGATAATGGTGAGACCAAGATGGCTTTTTATGTAATTAGATTGACATTTGGGATAAAGATTTAAATGTGATACTAGTTGAGCCGATTTATGGTGTAAACTTTGATCCCATTGATGACGTGAGATGAAATCTTGATATTCTTGCATAATTGGAACGCGTAAGGTCTAGTGTTGGGACGAGTAAGGTCCAATGATGTTGATATTCTTGACTACTGATATAATTATGATGATCTGAGATATGATGATAGTTTGGGCATTAACTGTGACAATTCATATTAATCTTTATGCATATATGATTATATGAGATTCATATATCGGTATTCCAATTTTGATTCCATTTTATATGAACATGCATTTCTGGGTTGTATCATTTACTTACATCTATTATGTGTTTCTTGTGACATCCCTTGACCTAGGTAGGATGCAAGGGTATTATGTTCCACATTGGTACCATGCCCCTTGACCCGAGTAAGAGGTAATGATGGAACTGATATCTTATATTCCCTTGACCACAAGCAGGTAGCAAGGACATGACACTATGATACTCCTTAACCATGGGTAGGTGGTGAGGACAAGGCACTGTGATACTCCTTAACCACGGGCAGGTGGCAAGGTTGAGGTATGTTGATATTACCTTGACCATATACAGGTCAAGGCTAGGAAACACTTGGCATAAGTATTGATGAGCCTTGCATCATATTCATATTTATTGATGTATGGTACTATGGGTTATTGAGAATATCTTAGTTTATATATATATATATATATATATATATATATATATATATATATATATATATATATATATATATATATATATATATATATATATATATATATATATGATTGTGCACTAACCTTTTTGGATGTATTTATAAAATTCTTCGTTATTACATACTTGTTTTAATTTCTCTTACCCAATTGATTGAATTTACTGAGTACATTTCGGTGTACTCACCCCTACTTTGTTCCTCCCTGCAGATCGAGCACAAGGACCCGCACAAGGTAGCTTATCACTCTCGTTGAGCTATTTTTCTTCAACGAGATCTTGCCGGTCAAGCTCAGACTTTGGGTCTCTGAGGATCTTTGGGACTCTCTTTACTGCTTTCTTTTAGTCTTTGTATAAGATATTATGAGATAGTTTTGAATCTTGTTTTGAGACAATTGTATTTATCCTTCCGCATTATTTAAATGGTCTTGTATTCATGACTCCAGATTTTGGGAGATTTCTTATGTTATATGAGTTTGATTCTGCTTTATTTTTTTCTTTTTTAGTTGTGATCCCATTTTGGGTTCTAACATAAATTAATAATTCTTTTACCATTATTGGCTATTATTTTTATGACTTTTTACTACTATTATACTACTATTACAATTAGTTTTATGATCACCATTTCTTTTAAAATCAGTAATGAAATTACCTTCTAAACATTCTATTACAACATCTTACTTAAGTTTTTTACTTATTAAATTAGTTATAAGTTAATATTTTGCTAAATCATTAACAAAAAGTACAATATTAGTATCTTATTTTTATATATTAATTATATATTATTATACTAAGTATTAAATTAGAAGCTCAACAACAACAATTACCCAGTGGAATTCCACAAGTGGGGTCTGGGGAGGGTAGAATGTACGCAGACCTTACCACTACCTCATAGAAGCTCAAAAGGATTAATTTGAAAAGGAAAAGGGCCAAAAGTACTTTAGTCAATTGGTTTGCCCAAATCTGCCAAAAGCTTATAAATAATGGTCCAATATAGCAGCCTAAACTAATTGAAATCACACAAATTCATTTTAGGTTTTCAAGTTTTGTGTCTTTTCCCAATAGCAACCATAGTGGTAGCCTCTCATACTTTGCCATTTTCAGGAAAGCAACAAGTTTTCACCAACTATGGAAAGTTCACACTCTTTTAGTAAAAGCTCAAGATTTTCAAAATCACATAACTTCTTTTCTTTCTTATATCATATTTGTTTTTGTTCGACTTCGAACTCCAAAGTTGAGTTTGACTTTAGAATTCTTAACAACAAACCCCTGTTTGCTTCTCTAGAAAAGGTACACTATGTCACCCTTATTTAAGCCTTCTTTCGTGTTCAAGCTCTAGTTCGCTGGTTAATTGATTTTTGATAATGTCAATGAGGATTAAGATTCTTTGCTTATTTAGATTTGAGTAATTTGCTTTTAGTATATTAAAGATACCATTTATCTATGATATATGCCTCTCTTATATTTGTTTTAACTTTAATATGATTTAGGATATGTATATCTGAATCTTTGAGGATGTGTTTAACTTTAATATGATTTAGGATATGTATATCTGAATCTTTGAGAATGTGTTTCTGGTTTAAATTCTTGGACTAAAGTATAGCTTAATCTTGTTCTGAAATGTCCTAGTTTAATTTTTTATTATGAATGTTGTTCTCTCTCTCTCTCTAGTTATGTTTAGTTCAAAGGTCACTATTTCCTATTTTAGCTTTGAGATCTTATCATCTCAGTTGAATTTCCTATCTGTTCTAAATTTGTAGTCACTTGGTTTAACATTTTCATTATTTATGATTTGGTGTTGCTGTGATTTTCCATTCTAAACTTATGTTTTATCGAGCAGTTGAATGATATGGTTAGCCATTTGTGTCATAATAATTTTAATGAGTTTGAATTATTTGCTCTTATTGTCACTACCCAAGCTAGGCCCTAGGTGCGCCATTGCGGTTAGGATTCCCAAGGGAGCCCCATACTATAATGGAGTATTTCTATGATACGAGATGGTTTTATGATGTTATGATGACTATTTTACAAGCTACGAAAGTATGAGTTTTGTTGAAAGTATGTATATGCATGATTATGTATTTCGTGAGATATGACGTAGCACCAAATGAGATTTTGTGAAGGGGATTACCCCCAAGGGTCTTCATATAAGTCCTCAAGTTTCATAACTACATGCCATCGTGGGTTGATGATCATGTTCCTATAAGGCTAGCTATTGGATCCATTTAGCATTATGTTCATTTGATACTAACCTTTCTAGGGTTAAATCTAAGGGTGGTATCATTTATCTTCATGTGACACTCACCGTGCTAGGGATAAGCCTAAAAGGTGGGGTTGAGTCTACCTTGGAAAAGTAGACTCCTCTTTCACTCGGTGTAGAGGGAATAACAATATTCTTTGTAATAGTCTATATGGTCTTATTGTCCGTTGTGGTCTTATTCCCACATACGTATGCTAAGATTATGAAAGGATTTGATGATGCTTCTTCTCATGGTTTTAAACATGCTCATACATATTGTGTCTTTATTCTATTGTTATAATTATGTATATTGATGTTATGTTATGATGTTCCTTGATTAGCATACCTACATGCTTTGTATATTCCACGTGCTAACTCCTACGCTTTTCTCTACATGATCTAACCATGTAAGAGCGGCCAATTAAAAGACTATTCCTCCATTTCGTAGCTAGATTTGAGCTTTGAAGACTTATTGGTGAGTTCCCAAGATTCGAGACTAGCCCTTTCATATGATGTATTCCTTATAATTGGACTTGATGACTTCTCTTGATATTACATCTTAAGGGTAAACTAGTGAGCTATGTCCTAGACCCCGTCAAGATATTTTTGTTGAGACATGTATTGGACCATAGTTGATGTAATTCCCCTAAAGGAAACATTTGACTCTTATGTTGTTATGTTCTGCTTTCTTGCTCTCTTATAAATTTCTTACTTTCCCTTATGTATGTTTATGATATGAACAAAAGGCTTGGATGGGGCGCCTTCAGGTGTCACATTCGCCGTGTCATAGCTAGGCCCTAAGTTTGCTTCGTGACAAACCTAGAATTAGAACACAAGGTTTGAAAGCATCCTAGGGATTCCAACATGTCTCATCCAGCAAAGACTTGTTCACAGGTGTGAAGTGTGCCACATCCATGAGCGAGAGGCTATTAGACATTTAGGAAATCTTTGTTTCATTGGTGATTTATGTCGTGCCTTCAAGGCTCTCATTCCCTAATGTTTTTCATTTGACATTTTCAAAAAATGCCTCCATGGAATTCTCCATTACCTAGGAGAGTTGATGTTAATGAGGACAAAGTTCCTCCAGTTCCTCAAGCTCCTCAAGTCCCTCAAGTCGTCCAAGTTACCAGTAATGAGTTAGGGATGCGATTACTATGTTGGCTCAAATTGCTACTTTTTTAAAGACTCCTACTCTAGCTTCTAGGATAAGAGATTTTTCTAGAATGAATTCCCCATAGTTATATAGTTCCAAGGTGGACTAGGATCCACAAGATTTCATTTGTGAGGTTTACAAGGTGGTGGATATCATAGGTGAATCTTTGAAGGAGAAGGCCAAATTGGCAGCTTATCAACTTAAGAGAGCTGCTCAAGTTTGGTTCACACAATAAAAGTCCAAAAGGGTTGAAGAAGGTTTCATTGATTAGGAGATATTTAAGACCGCTTTGCTTGATCATTTCTTCCTACTTGAACTAAGGGAAGCTAAGGTGATGGACTTCATGAATTTGAGGCAAGGATTCATGAGTGTGAGAGAGTAAACCTGATGAGTGTATAACTTACACTCATTTCTCACTCTTTTCTTATGATTTTGTGTTAATAATTTTCTTAATTTGAAGCTAATTATGTTTTGAATGGTGTATATTTCAGGTACATATGGCTTAGATTTTGATTTGCTAAGGAGAATTGAAATTGGAGCTAAATTGAGAAAAAAGGAGCTGAAAATGCAAATAATTGTAACTGGCAGTGATTACACTCCACAAATGTGGCCTTCAAGCCCATGAATACGGAGCTGTGTCATGTAGAAAAGCACGGACGTGCTATGCCCATGCACGAAGGCAAAGTACAGAAAAAATAACTCTACACGATCGTAGAGTGTTGAGCGCGATTACAGATTGTTACAGTGTCCAGCGACAGGGTAGTTCAAGAATTTCACCATTTCAGTCTCAAATCACACATACACATACTCCGATCCATTGTTCATTATTCTAGAATGATACTAGATGAACACTAGCCATAGAATTCTCCATCATATAACTTTGAAGAGAGCAAACACACTTTTGTATCGATTTTAGATTTGGGTGAGGATTTGGAGCAAGTTTTCTTCAAAATCCTTGAGTGGATTGAAGAGTGTGAGCTTCACTTGTATTTATCTTCGCTCACTCTTTCTTTCCTTATTCTTCAATACATAATTTATAGATTTAATTGACCTTGGATGTTAATTTGTTTATGGGTCTTGATTATTTCTCTTACTTTCATGCTTAGTTGATGATTTACTTGCAAAATCAAGTGGGTTCCTCCAAAATTGCTTTGATTTGATTAGATTGATTTATGGTTTCATGCCTAACTTCATGGTTAACTTTTGATTTGAGGTCGCGAACTTGAATATAGCTTAGATCTTCAATTATTACTTTGATTAGAGTAGTTGAAGTGAAGGGTTTACCTGATAGTCTTGGGTTTATGTGTTGCGTTCCTCAAATAGGACTCAACAGCTAAAGTCTTAGGAGTTTTGCTTTGAGGTGCTCAAGCCAGGCGTGTCTTTGAGTGGCTCGCATGAGAGGTCGTAGTAGGCTCTTGTGAAATGCCACATTGTTATAATTGAGGTGTTCTTATAAGAAACCTATACTAGCCATAGAGTTAATTTGATGCCAAATGTGTTGGATTGATTGAGCTTTGATTGATTCTCGTATCCCTATCCTTGCCCCCATTTTCTTATTAGGAGTAGTTGTTAGCTTAGTTTCCCCCCATTTAGTTAGAACTCAATTGTCTAATCAAAATTAGTAGCTCGTAGTCCTTAGTCAATTCAATTACCACACATAGTTCCCTATGTGATTCGACCTCAACCTCTAAAGTTGGCTTTTTATGCTGACGTCGATCATCCCTATGTCCATTGGTGATGTAGGCTTGAACTTCATAAAAAAAAAGGCACCGTTGCCGGGGAACAATAGGCATATTGAATTGATTTAGGAATTGTTGTTTACTCTTTTTGATTGGATTTGTGAGTACTTTTTTTTGTTTTTCTTTTTGTTGTATGGCTAATTTTGATGAAGACTTGCTTGATGAATGTAAGCCTTTTTTCTATCTCTTTCAGAGTATAGTACTTCGTGGTGAGCAAAATGGTGTTGAGTGATGTGCTTAAAAAGTACAACACTTTTGATGCTTAAAACTTATAATTTTATGTATTCTTAATGTGATGTTAGTAGATTCGATGTGTTTTTATGTTTATTTTGCAAGATTACAGGGTTGACATGATTTTTGGGCTAAGTGTGCAGAAATTGCAGAAGATGATATCTTACAACACCCTTTACGGATGTAAAGTAGGTTTCGTACCAAAATTCAGAGAAGGGTGATTTCTAAAGTTAAGTCTACGAATATGCAGATTAGCCGTAAAAGTTTCTACGAGTCGTAGACCATGTGTCATACCCTGAGGATCAGAAAGTGGGGAGTTGCTGAAAAGTCATCAGACGAAACCCTTTACAGGTAGCAGGACTTTATACGTCCCGTAGATGGGTCTCATAGAAGTCAATTCCAGATTTGCTGAAGAAATCCATGAAGCCCCGAATACAGGCCGTAGAAATTATATGGCCCGTCGCGTTGATCGTAGAGCCTGCCGACCCAGTTTTCCTATTTCATTTTGGTCTTATATTTTAAATACTAATAATAAGTTCTTTAGGTTATTTCTCGTAGGGAACACTACAGAATTTTAGAGAGACCGTAAGAAAGAGTGAAAAACATTGCGAAACACTTGTGAAACATTATTCCGTGTTCTTTAATTCAATCTTGTGCTTCTTGTTGAAGAGCTTGAGTTTCTTATTCGTAATTTGATTTTTGTAAGTGCTTAATTATGTTATTCAATAGCATGATTCTTGTATCTACACTGATAATGAGTAGCTAAATCCACAACTAGGGTTGTGGGAACCCTAAAGAACTAACTAAGTAAAACCGAATAATTCACAATTCTTGAAAAGTGTGCTTACATGTATTAATTAATTCTCTTCAGTTTGAATGCATTTTAATAGTGGCCAATGTTAGAACTCACCTAGTGTTACTGACTGGATCAAGGTAGTAATAAATAGGAAAAGAGATTAATCAACAGGATTCGATTGATGTTTCACATCTAATCAACCAAACTGGATCAAGGGGAGGTTGTACTGGAACAATAGGTTAGGGTTAGTAATGTCACACTGTGGGGATGGATCAAATAACATAGTGAAATTTACCTCTCACTTGGATCAAACAGTTCGGTAAACTTACCTGACCGTTCTGCATGCTACACACTAGAAAAGAATTCTATTATCTGGTAATACCGAGTTAGGGAATAATAGGGTACATAATAACCTAGTTACTCTTCATACGGATTTCACACTTGTCTTATTTTAGGATTAATTTATATAGCTTTGACAAACTCCTACCCCTTTGGGGAGATAAGTAGGTTAATCCACCCTGATCGCTTGAAATTCTTTTAAGCCTACCCTATTCTCTATGGGATCGACCCTAACCTCGGTTAGGTTATATATCTTAACAACGACCGCTTTAGCCTTCAAAAAGGAGGTGTAGCTTGGGAAATATCTTTGAGGATATAAGTGAGGATGAGAGTGTTGTGAGTCAAGATTGGATCTCAGACATAAGTCTATGACTTTCCAAAAAAGTGGCTCAAAGACACCAATTGCTCAACATGATGGATGAACTCAAAAGCTTTCTTGTTTCTAGAAGTTATGAGTTGGACTGGTTGGAATTATAAGTTAATGTTTTGGACGTCGACTTGAAACTAAGCAACGGAGTAAGGCTCCCAGCTCAATGGTGATCAACCATGAAATGGAGCCTCAAGAAGAAAAAGTGGTTCTTGATGTGGAAGAGATATGAGGCCAATGCATGCCTTCATGACCAATAATCATCTAAGAGGCTAAGATTGAGAAAATGATACTAAAGTTACAAGAAAAAGCCATGGAAATCCTAGATGGCAACTTTATTTCATTTGAAGTTGGGAGTGTCACATACTCGGAAGTCACGAAATGTGAAGATCAATTTAAATAAGGCCTCTTGACACTCCCATGTCTACCCAAGGAACCGAAAAGGAAAGTTGATGTCAAGTTGGATGGACAATTCAAGTCCTCAAAGTGGAGCAACCGGTGTAGAAAGTTGATGGTCTCTCATCATCATCCCCAAGAGCTAAAATGGAATATCATCTTGAAATTGGGGAGAAGATTTACCACCTCAGAGTGGAAATACAAAAGGGTGGTGAATCAAACTTTGTTCATATTTTAATGTTTTTGAACAATTTATTGCATTTTAAATATTTAGAGTAGCTTCACAATTTTAATTTTTGATTTTTAGCTAACCCTCACAATTTTCAAGCCTTTGGTAGTGGTGTTGCACATGTTTTGAAGTGGCATGCTGATTGGAGTTGAAGATTTGGGTGGAAAAACCAACAAAAATTGCAAAAGGATGAATTCGGGCTGTTTTGACTGCACTTTAGGACCCAGGCATCTCCCATCACTGAAGGACGGATCATCTAAATGGGCCTGGAATCACCCAAAGTTGCAAAAAATCAGCCTAGGTTAGGCACCCATTTGACGTCTGTGAAGGCGGTCTCGTGTTCACAAGTATGGAGTACAAAAAAGGTAACGAGATGTGATCACCCCTAAATTTCTGCAAAGGTGAAGTACAGACAGGTGTACTTAAATGAAAAGACAAGTCACTTGTGACTTTGTTTGATACATTCAGAAAAAGAAGAGCACGGGCATGAGTTAAACACTTTATGAGGTGAAATCATTCTTTAAGAATTTTTGGTCTCATAAATCTTCAAGAAAAGCTCAAGTGCTCCCATCTTCATATGTTTTGGTTCTTCACTCATATGTATGTCTACCCTATTCCTTCTCCATTCTCCTTCATCAATGAAAAATGTGTGCTTCCACGAAAATTTCTTGACAGTGGTAAATGCTAAAGTGCTAAATTCTTTCTATCATGTTGCTACACTGTTATAGTCTTTCTTTCCTTCTCCATTTTGTTTGTCTAGCATGAAATGATGTCACTATTGTGTCTCACTTCTAAGAGTCAATGTTTGTGCGTAAATGTTGAAAATTGGAATAAATATTGGTTCTAAATTGTTAAGCGATGTTTGGGTAGTGAATTCATGTTGTTGGGGAAAGATTGGGGGTTGTTTTCTTGTTAAAATCATGATGTAAATGTGTGCCCTCCATGTATTCGATGAAATGCCCATTTGTATTTTGGTGATGGTGAAAACGAGAGTTTTAGAAACTCTTTGCTCTCCATGAACATGGATATCCTCGTGCATATGCGGAGTCTTAGAGTGACTTGAACTCCGCGATCGCGCTTGTGTGTCCACGAACGCAGAGAATAGTTGGTCACTGTGCAAAAACAGCAATGCTTCACTATTTGATCCTGACTATTTCCAGTTGACTTCCTTTGTCCAAATGCTTTTTAACACATTTTTTAAAGTATCTATAAGGTGTTTTTGTCATGTTGTATTTGATTTTAGGTTTAATTGGAGATAAAATAGAACCCAAACATCAAGTCTATGAAAATGAGATTCTTTGAAAGTGAGTGAAGGGGCCTGCTTTGATTATAGTAGATTCCTTTCAGCCCAATGTGACCAAAAGCATGATGAATACATAGGCTAGACTGTGATTAGAGAGAGAGGGTTTTTCTTGTACAAAGTATAGAAAACGATGTTGGATTTCTTTAGTCGGCTTCAAATTTCACGTTGGTTATGCTTTACTGATGAACCCATCAACGCAAAGCACACCATACTAGTCGAGTTCCATGCCGATGCCTTGGAAACAAACTTTTGAGGGGAGGTGGCTACTATAATCAAAGGAGTGACAGTCGACTTCATCTGCTGCTACTAATGCCATTTATGGATTTCGGATGCTGACAACAGGGGGTATAAGGAGAGATATCGAGAGATAGGTACTCAGTGGATAGTGGATAAGTTGCATGATGGAGTTTCTCTGGAATGGTTCACTTTACATAGAGGAATTGACTCATGTGAGGTCATGGTGGAAGCTAGATATTGGCTTTCCATAATTTGTTCTTGAGTCATTCCCTCTACATATGACACGGAGGTGACTCTAGACCATGCATTTTTATAGCTGCCATCTTGGACGATAACGTGGGATAGATTATAGTTGATCAGATTGTAGAAGTGGCCTAAGGGAGGGCCAAGAGCTCGGTATACCCCTTTTTGATTTCTAGTCTATGCTATGAGGTAGGGGTGTTTGTACTACCTACAGATGAGGAAAAGAAACTGGCCAAGGACATATATCTACTAAATAAGAGAGATGGCCCAGGGAGACAAAAAAGATAGATTAATGTGTTGGATCCCTCTTTTAGGCAGTTATTTGAGCCAGGTCAGAGGCTTGGGGGTCTTCTTCAGGAGCTGCAGGTCCTTCAGTTTCTTCAGGACCACTTCAGTTTGGTCCTTCAACTATGAGGTACTTGTCATCCCAGATTCATGGGATGGATAAATAGATCAGACGGCTTATTGCAAGCCTTCCTCCGGGACCACCAGGAGCTATAGCAGATGATCAACCTACACTTGCATTAGTTATAGCTTCCCAGAGAGCTTTGAGTGACCAGCTCGAGCATCTGAGTTGGAGGCAAGGAAAGATAGAGTGGCGACAGAAGAAGTTCAATGAGCATGAGAAGAAGAAGAAGAACAGATTATTGAACAAGATGACGGGCAAGTTGAGGTAGCTTTTTGGGTCCAATTCCTCAGATCCTAATGATGAGTTGACTATCTATTCGGGCTTGAGTATCGATTGATCATCTTAGGGAGTCCCTCATATTCTCTTATGTTTTGTGATTGTAATGTGAGGAAACAGTACCATATTTAGTTGGGGTTGCTCCTATGTCTTGATTTTGATTATGACTCTTGGATTTTGTCTTGTATATTCTGGATTTATCAGTATATGTAGACTCTTGCCTGTTTTGTATTGATGTGCCCTTGTAAGGCTTGATTTATTTGGATTGTGGTATGCCCTTGTCGGGCTTGTATATGTTATGTTTGGGTTTAGATATTAATAGTAGATTTGGTGGCTTCTTATTTTTCTTCTTGATGATGTGTATAATTGACGATTCCCAATGGTAGATTGAGAAGTGTTGTGGATGCGTAAAAAGCATACCCCTCCTAATTTTGATAGTTAAATGGTTTTAAGATTATTTTGAGACAACACTTTGACTCTTTTTGTCACTCTTACTTGCTAAATGGATATATTTGTAAAATTAAGTCCCCTGTGCTTGACTTAAGTGATATTGACCCTTTCTGGCTTGATTTACATGTCATGTGTGTTGTGAGTACTTGTTTTGTTCCTTGTGTGCACTTGTGTCACCTATAACTCTCCTGGTTTTTGGTCTTGAGATATTGGCCTTGATAGATTTTGGTTGGAAAAATGATCTTAGGCATTCTTTAGTTTGAAATGATTCCACTATGCCTAAATAGCCACCAAATTCATTGATTTTTATCCCTAGTTGTCCCTTTAACGCCTAATCCTCTTTATTGGCAACCTAAATTACAAGACTTGGACCTTTTTGGAAATATATTCCTCTTTTGAACCTTTGTCCCTCCTTGAGCTTTACATGTTTATGACAATTGAGGCTTTAAGCTTATGTCGGCAGTGATGTAGGAAGAAAAAGAAGGGTGTCAACCACTTGGCTTGTCAAAGAAAGAAAAAATGAAAAATGGAGGAAAAAGAAGAAAAGAAAAAGAGCGCTTTAGAAAAATGAAGAAAAAGTGCTTGAATAAAAAGAATCCTCCAAAATATTAAAAAAAATGGTAGCAAGTGGGCACTTAAGTGAAAAAAAAAGGGTTAAATGCGCATTGGTGTGAAATGTGAAAAGAAAAGTGGAAAAAGTTGAAAAAGATGAATGTTGTGTGTGGATATTAAGGAGGGTTAGTCACTATTATCCAAATATTATCCAACCCTACCCCTAAGCCTACATTACAAGCCTAAAAAGCTTTTTGAGATTTCTAACCAAATATAATTGAGCCAATGTTGATTGAAAAATAGAGGCAAGCCTATGTTGTGGCATTTGTGTGCATAAGATGTTCTTTTGTAGAGTGTGAGTGTTTGAGTCCTTGTCCCTTGTTCATTGTACATACTTGTGTGTTTTGGGACTTTCTTTCTTTTAGTGAGGACATCCAAGTTGACATGGATTGGTGTTGTTGGGGCTTTTTAAAGTTTTGGTCAAGTGGAACTTGTTTAGTTAATTAGGGGTTGGAGTCCTTACTTGAGAATTTTTGTTGTCACTTGGTCATCCTTGAAAATTGATCTTGAAATGAAAAATATGCTTTTGAAATGAGAGGGAGTCACGTGATAGGCATCCACATACTTGAGCTAATTATTGGTACCAACCACCGTTATGATCATGATTTAGTTGCTTAAAGTGAGTTGGGATTGTATGCTTAAATTGCTAGCCTCTTGAGTTTGGTTTTGTTTTGCTTGGGCATAAGCAAAGTCTTAAGTTAGGGGTGTTGATTAGTGTATAACTTATACTCAAGTCTCACTCTTTTCTTATGGTTTTGTGTTATTAAATTCTTAACTTGAGGCTAATTATGTTTTGAATGGTGTATATTTCAGGTACATATGGCTTAGATTTTGATTTGCTGAGGAGAATTGAACTTAGAGCTAAAATTAAGCAAAAAGGAGCTAAAATGCAAAAAGTGTGTCTGGAAGTGATTACGCTCCATAGACTTAGAGATGTGGCATACAGAGAAGCACAAATGCGTTATACCTAGGCACGAAGGCAGAGCATAAGAAAATAACTCTCTGGGATCGCAGAGTGTTGAGCGCGATCATGGAATGTTACAGTGTCTAACATCAAGGCAGTTTAGGAATTTTTCCATTTCAGTCCCAAAATCATATATACACGTACTCCCAGCCCTTGTTTATCATTCTAAAATGATACCTAGACATAGAATTCTCCATTATACATCTTTGAAGAGAAAACACACACCTTAGTATAGATTTTAGCTTGGGGTGAGGATTTAATGCAAGTTTTCTACAAATCCTTGAGTGGATTGAAGAGTGTGAGCTTTACTTGTATTTATCTTTCACTCACTCTTTCTTTTCTTGTTCTTTAATGCATAATTTGTAGATTTAATTGAGCTTGGATGTTAGTTTGTTTATGGGTTTTGATTATTTCTCTTGCTTTCATGCTTAGTTGATGATGCAAAATCAAATGGGTTCCTCCCAAATTGCTTTGATTTGATTTAATTGATTCATAGGTTCATGCCTACCTCCATGTTTAACTTATGATTTGAGGTTGCGAACTTGAATCTAGCTTAGATCTTCAATTATTACTTTAATTAGAATAGTTGAAGTGGATGGTTTGCATGATAGTCATGAATTGATGTGTTGAAGTTCTCAAAGAAGACTTAACCGCTAAGGCCTTGGGAGTTTTGCTTTGTGGTGCTCAAGACAAGCGTATCTTTGAGTGGGTCGCGTGAGAGGCTGTAATAGGCTCTTGCGAAATACCACATTATCGTAGTACAGATGTGGTTACAAGCAACCTAGCCTATCTATAGAGTTAATTTGATGCTAAGTGTGATAGGTTGATTGAGCTTTGATTGATTCCCGATACCTATCCTTGCTCCTTTTCTTGATCAATCCTTTCCCTATTTTCTTATTAGGAGTAGTAGTTAGCTAAGTTTCCCTCCATTTAGTTAGAACTCGCTTGTCTAATCGAAATGTTTTGCTCGTAGTCCTTAGCCGATTCAATTAGTGATACATTATTCTCTATGGGACTCGACCTCGACCTCTAAAGTTGGTTTATTATGCTGATGATGATCGTCCCTATGTCTGTTATTAATGTAGGCTTGAACGTCATCAATACCCTCAAGTTCACAAAATTGTCCAAGTATGCTCCTTTTTTGGTAGCCGACTCTAAGGCCCATATGACCAACTTCACCTTGAGTGTTTTCGACTTAGTGAAGATGGAATGTAAGAACACATTGCTCATTTAGGAGATGGATATTTACGGCTCATGGCATATGCCGAACAAATGGTGAGTGAGAAACTTTAAAAGATGAGGATGAGGGAGTCAAAATTACTTTGGTTTGATGGTGGGTTTTCTTATGTTGTGTTCAGTCATGGCCATTTCTAACAAGGATAAGGGTTGTCTAAAGGTGCTTCTCAAAGGTTTAACAAAGATAAGGTTCCTACTCTTAAGGTTCAAGGTGATGTTGTGAAGGGTGGTGTCATTTCTCTTAAGTGCCCTAGGTGTGCGAATAATCATGTAGGTGATTGTTTGAGAGGTATAAATGTTTTCTTTGGTTGTGGAAGAGTAAGGCACAAGATTGTTGAGTTTCCTAATGTCGCTAATAAAGGTAGGGATGGACATCCACAAGGTTACATCATTCAAAGAGGGCAAGTACAACAAAGTGTCAAAGTTCAAGGGGGTGGTCCACATGGTAATTGATCTTATACTCTACATGCTAGTCAAGAGCTTGCAGAGTCTCCCGACGTGGTTACGGGTATATTAAGATTCATTGTTCATGATGTGTATATTTTGCTTGACCCGGTGGTAATATGTCTTTTGTTACTCCTTACCTTGCCATAAAGTTTGATGTGTCTCCAGAAGTCTTGTTAGAGCCTTATTTGTTTTATACACCAATTGGTGAGTCAATCCTAGCCAAGAAAGTTTATAGAAATTATCCCATGTCGGTCTTGCATAAAGTCTTTCCATATGATCTTATTGAACTTATTTTGATTATTCTTGGTATGGATTGGTCGTACACATCTTATGTTTCTATTGATTTTAGAATCCATAGGGTCATATTCCATGTTAATAATGAGTCTATCCTTGAGTAGAAGAGAACGAATTCGGTGTTCGATGGTAAGTTTGTCTCATATGTAAAGGCTATGAAATGATTTCAAAAGGGTGTATATATCATGTCGTCCGAGTCATTGATGTTGAGTCCAATGTTCCTGTAAAACCTCCCACGTACGTCAGAATATCCTTATTGTGTATTTCATGAATATTGTAAAGTCTGTGCATTTTTTGGCAAATCTGACTTTGTATGCTTTTTCAAAAGGCAAAATTAAGTAGGAAAAGGGTCGCCTTCGACTTTTTGGTCAATTGTATCAAAAAAAAATTTTCAGTTGGTTTTGGCCTTAACTAGAAGAGTGCATGACCAATCCACGTCACCCACTTATTCCCTGATAGTACAAAAATTGCCCAAACTCATTTCTAGGCCTAAATAGGGAAAAATTGAACTTCGCACAAAATTACACAGTTCGAGACCCAAGGCGCATCGCGCCACTGTTCCCTATGTGCTTAAATTTTTTCGACCTTTTTTTGTTTCAAATGAGGGCAATTGAGTCATAACCCAATATCCTTACAGACTAAATTTCTCAATCATTCAACCCATTTTTAGCCCTAAATCCTCATAAAAATTTGTCAATCAATTCCAAGACTCTTAAGAGATTTCATTGAAGTTCAAGCACTCAAGTGATTCATTCAAGTCTTCTTCAAGTAATTTCAAGGTTTACGATATGTGAACCTTTCATTCTTGGTTCCTTCCACTCATGAAGCCCAACTCTCCTTTTGATAAGATTTCATGCTTACAAGGTTTGATACTCTATGGGTACTTTCTATTATTCAGTATGAGCATGATTTAAGTAGCATTTTGTAAAGTGTTGGTTGATTATGGATGAATACCTATCAAGGTCTTATCTTATGAAATGATTTATGACTATTGAATCTATGCAACATTTGGTGCTATGAAAACTATGAATAATAATGGATTTTGAGATGTAATTCTTGATACTCAAACGAGGGGTTTTACTAATATGTTGATGGGTTGTTTTGAATGCTTTTCAAATGATGATGTTTTACTACATTCATATCCTATACTCTTGAATTTTATGCTTTTAAGCTCAAATTCATGTACTCACCATATTTTGACTCAAGTTATGTGACAAGCTTCTTATGTTGATGAAAATCCTATGGCAAGATATACAAGTTATGAATTTTGTGATGACTGGGGGCTAATAAGCATGCTATGAATCCATGCATATATTGTGAAACTTATGAACGATGTGAAGCCCTTCTTTGATGCTATGATATGATAATTTGATGAGCTACTCCTATGATACTATTACGAATTATGAAGTTATGTATGATATGACTATTTATATGATTTGAGTATTTCGTGGGATGTTGACTTAGCACCGAGAGGACCTTGGTATGATGCCATTATCTCTTAACTATGATTCCACCATAGGTTTGTGATTTTCTTATTTCATGATTAATCAAAGGGGGTAAGGTCCCCCTATGGTACTTACATAAATAATAAATAAAAAGGGTAGAGTTATCTTATCATATAATAATTGAAAAAGGTAGAGTTCTCGTAAGGCTTCCTATCATATATTAATCAAAATGGGTAAAATCCCGATAAGGTATTTGTGACACTCTCTCTAAAATGAAGAAGTGCCCTTAAGGTGAGCGATGGTTTACCTTGGCAAAGTAGACCACTCTTTATCTGGTGTGGAGGAAACATCGAGATTCCATGTAGTAGCTTACATGGTCTTATTTTTCGGTTATGGTCACTTCACATTTATGTAAGCTATGAGAGTTGATTGTCCTCCATGTATGATTTGACTAAGCAATTGATCATTCATGTCATATTGAGCTTATATCCGTCGTATATGATTATTGATCTTGATTTCTATGGCTTATGTTCTCTTTGTTGCATTGCATCCCGCATATTTAGTACATTCCAAGTGCTAACACATACTTTTTTCCGACATGATCTAACCATGTAGGGATCGGAGCTCCTATTTATCCATTTCCATGTGGCTAGTACGTTGGATTGAAGATTGCTATTGGTGAGTCCTCTATTCCAGGGATAATAATTACTTTTTTCATGTTATAATAAAGACTTATTTACTTTTGAATATTTACTTTTGAGGGTGAGCCCGAGAGATATCTTGGCCCCCATTTCACCTCATATTAGTAGTGTTGTTGGATATATATGACGAGCTTGACTCTTGTGTTGCTATGTAATTATGAGATTTCTTTTAGTATCTTTTCCTTATATGTTGTTGCTTGATGTGGATGGCATGTGATGAAAGTCCTAAGCCCCTATTTCCTATAGCTTGAGCCCTACTTACCCTCCCTTTAGTCCTTATTTGTTATTTGATGGTGAAAATTCCTATTCCCTTTTTATCCCCGTAGCTTGAGTCCAAAGCCCCAATTCCCTTAGGATTTATTTCCTTGATGTTTTTTATACTTTCACAACCAAGGATATGCGTACTCATGCTTAGAGGCTTCTTTGGGGTTCCTTTGGGCTACCTATTCACTTGTCACATTTATCCATTAAGTTTCGGTCATGACAGCTCCTATTCTTGATTTGGTTCCTACAGTCAATGAGTTTCCTAATGACTTGCCTGGTATTCCTCTTGAAAGGAAAATTGACTTTGGTATTGATCTTTCATCTGACACTCAACCTATTTCTATACCTCCATATCGAATAGGCCCGACAGATTTGAAACAATTGAAGAAACAATTAAGGGATATGCTTGACAAAGGATTTATAAGGCCTAGTATGTCTGCATAGGATGTTCTCATATTGTTTGTAAGGAAGAAGGATGGTTCGCTTTGGATGTGTGTAGATTTTCGACAATTGAACAAGATGACTATCAAAAACAAGTATCCACTTTTGTGGATTGATGGCCTATTTGAACTCGGTATGGGCATTTTAAATTATTGGTTATATCATTTGGACTAAAAAATGTCCCCGCTGCTTTCATAGGTTTGATGAATAGGATCTTCAAATCATATTTGAATATGTTCATGATTGTTTTCATAGATGATTTATTGGTCTACTCGCGGGATGTAAAGGAGCATAAGGATCATTTGAGGATTATGTTGCAAACATTAAGAAACAAACAACTTTTTGCCACGTTTAGTAAGTGTGAATTTTTGCTAAGGAAGGCAACTTTTCTTGGCCACATTAATTTGGGTGATGGTATTAGAGTTGATCTAAAGAAAACGAAGGCGGTGAAGAAATGTCCTAGACCATTGTTTCCATCCAATATTAGGAGAGTTTTGGGTTTGGCTGGATATTATAAAAGGTTTGTTAAGAGGTTTTCTTCCATTGCCTCTGCTTTGACTAAGTTGACCCAAAAGAAGCTAAAATTTCAATGGTCCGATGAATGTGAGAGGAGTTTTTAAATGTTGAAGGATCGTCTTACTTCGACTCTTATTTTAACATTGCCTGAAGGTTCAGATGGTTTTGTTGTGTATTGTGATGCCTTACATATAAGCTTTGGTTGTGTGTTGATGCACTATGGAAAAGTTATTGCCTATGCCTCAAGGCAATTGAAAGTTCATGGAAAGAACTATCTAACTCATGATCTTGAGATATTAGCCTTCATATTTGTTTGAGGATTGGTAATATCATCTCTATGGGGTGCATGTTGATATATTCATTGACCACAAGAGTTTGCAATATGTGTTTAGCCAAAAGGATTTAAACCTAAAGCAAAGGAGGTGGTTTGAGCTTCTAAAGGACTATGACATGAGTGTAATGTGTCACCGCAGTAAGGCTAATGTTGTAGTTGACGCACTTAGTAGAGTATCTATGGGTAACATGGCACATGTTGAGAATAGAAAGAAAAAGCTAGTTGAAGAAGTGCACCGTTTGTCTAATTTGGTTGTAAGGTAAAATAGCTTGAATAATGGTAGTATATTGATGTAAAATGGGGTGAAATCGTCTTTCATAGTGAATGTTAAAGTAAAACAAGATATAGATCCTACTTTGGTTGAATTGAAGAATTTGGTGGTTATAAGAAGGCTAAGGTCTTCTCTGAAAAGGGAGATGGAGTGATTCGTTACCAAGAGTGGTTGTGTGTGCCTAATGATGATGGAGTACGAGATAGACACTTGATGAGGCCCATAATTCTAAGTATTCTATTCATCCGAGATCCACCAAAATGTATAGAGATTTGAGAGAGGTGTATTGGTGGAATGGTATGAAAAAAGACATAGCAAAGTGTGTAATAGGATGTGCATATTGTCAACAAGTGAAGGTGGACCACCAAAGATCCGGTGGTTTTCCCCAAGATATTGAGATACCTATTTGGAAATGGGACGAAATGAATATGGACTTTATTATAGATTTACCAAATACTAAGAAGCAATTACTCAATATGGATAGTTGTTGATAGAATGACGAAAATAGCCCACTTATCATTGTCGGTGAAGACTTCTCATGGTGCCAAACATTATGCTAAGGTCTACATTTAAGAATAGGTAAGGTTGCATGGGTTACCGTTGTCTATTATATCATATTGTGGCACTTAATTTGCTTTGCATTTTCGGAGGTCTTTTCAAAAGGGCCTTGGTATAAAGGTGAAACTAAGTGTCGGTTTTCATTCTCAAACGAATGGGCAAGCCGAAAGAACCATCCAAACATTGGGAGATATGTTGAGGGAGTGTGTGCTTGGTTTCAAAAGTGGTTGGGATGATCTCTTATTGAATTTGCTCACAATAATAGTTTCTATTTGAGTATTGAGATAGCACCATTTGAGGCTTTGTATGGTAGATGGTGTAGGTCGCTATTGGGATGTTTTGAAGTTGGTGAGTGTAAGGACTCAGGTTTTAGAAGGCATTAACAATTCTCAAATTATGGTTTCCCATGATTATTTACCAAGGTGCCCTTTAAAGGACACTTTCATAAGCCTTGGAATAGTCCACAGATGTGTCCCTTGGCCATTTTCGTGCTTGTCCTAGATTCCTGTGGGATTCACGGCTAAGTGTCCCTCCACTGAGCCTTTTACGGCTCATGGAACTCACCACTGGCCGTGAAAGGGCTCATGGGAGGAGTCCCTTTCTTCGGTTGCCACTGTTTTGCCTAAGGGTATCACTATGGGCACCACCACAGCTCGTGGTGAGTACCATGGACTATGGTAGTGGTCATGGAGGGACCCTTGGCCAGTTTCATCAAGGAAATTCACCATCTCGTAACTTGGGTCATGTTCATGGAGGCCACCACAAACCGTAAAGCCTTTTGTGGTGGTGTCCAGTTAAATTTTTTACTATATTTCATTAAGGTCTCTTTGGTAATTTGTTCACCTCCAAGGACTTTTGAGACTTTTATGCTATCCTAAGATCCCTAAATCATTCCTTAGTCTATTGTAATTATTTCACTCTCATTCCAATACTTAGTTCCTAAAAATTCAAGTCTCAAAACTCAATACAAACCAAGCTTTAAAGATTCAAGCTAAGTGTTTCAACGGTGCTTCAAGCTCAAGTTTATTTCATCTTAATCTTCCTAAATTCATCAAGGTATGGTTCCATTCATGATTTCCTTCCAATCATGAAGTCTAAAAATCTATTTCTTTAATTGCATGATTTCTAAGCATGATTTACAAATGGGCTTTGTGATTTAACATTAAATTATGAAATAAAGTTATGGGTTGATTTCCATAGACGATTCTAACATGATTTTAAGTCTTGTGATGTCGATTTACATGGATTTTATAAGAATTAATATGCATGTCCCTTTTTATGATGAATCTATACATGGGCAATTTCAAGTATTTTTCAATTGTTGATTTTGTTATGGATTAAGTTTGATTTCATCTTATTATGATGTTTTAAGTAATAATTTCAAGTACCCATGCTATTCTCTCATCCCTCATGACTTAAACATACATAACAAGGTTTTTCATGAGATTTATGATGTGGGTTGATATTCAATTATGATTATGACTATGATTTCAAGTCAATATGGTTATGAAACAAAATATGATCACATAATGTCCATGATATGGCTTTAAGCACGATAGGCGTATATACACCACTATGTACAAGTTATGAATGAGCTATTCCTATGCATGAAAGTATGAAATGAAGTATGGTTTGGCTTTTAAGCGCAAGCATGTATGATTATGAATTGATTTGGCTTTTTAAGCCCAAGTATGCATGACTACGATTTGAAATGACTTATGGTTCTATTTCAAGAGCATATATGTATGTGTATTCTCGTGGGATGATGACTTAGCACCGAATGAGATTGGAGGTGGGAGGACTATCCACAAGGGTCCTTATATAAAGTCTACCTTTCTCATAACTATGTGCCACTGTAGGATCATGTTATGCCCTTTGTGGATGATTATGATGATGATGATATATGTACCACTACTCTCCGAAATGGGCAAGGCCCATAAGGTGAGGTATGGACTACCTTTGGCAAGTAGTCTTTCTCCAGTGTAGAGGCAACATCAAGATTCCATGTAATAGCTCGTATGATATTATAAGTCGGTTGAGGTCCCATCCCAATTATGTTTACATACTAAGCATTCATGCATCATGGTTTTAAGGTATATTGTTATGATATTCTTTCCTATATACACCTTTCTAAGTATATTTGTGCCCTTATCATTTAACATTGAAATACAGGTTATCATGTTCATATGCGTTTCAGGCCTGCATACTTAGTTATTCAGATGTACTAATACATACCTTTTTACCCACATGATCTAACCATATAGGGACCTGAACACTTTCTCCATCCACCTTTTCACTGCTAGATTTGATTGTGGAAGTTTCCTTGTGGTAAGTCCTTTACTCCAAGGACAAGACCCACCTTCTACCTACCTGTGCTATTTTATGACTACTCATGAAACTTTATGTTGAGGGTGAGCTCGGGACATGTCTTGGCCCCTGTCCTACTATGACTAGAGGCATAGTTGGACACTATGTTATATATGAATTATGTTATGCTATGTATCTATGGAGGGTATTCCCAAGTCCTTACCCCATTATTTGTTATGTGTGATGTATGGCAAGATGATGAATTCCTAAGTTCTTACTTCCCCATAGAGTGTGTCCCGTTTCCCTTTCCCTTAGACATACTCGTTGAAGTTATGTGATGGCAATTCCTTACCCCTATTCCCATAAATTGTGTCCTAATTTTCCTACCCTTTAGTCTTTATTGTTATGTTTATTCTGTGGTTTCTAACTAATGATGTGCTTAAGCATGCTAAGAGGCTTGTTTGGAAACTTTCAGTTTCCTATTCCCTCTATTACACCTAGGCCTTAGGCATTCGTCTTGACAAGCTTGGTATCAAAGCATTAAGGTTTTGAAATGATCCTTGGAGTCCAACGTGCTGCGTCAAGTAGAGTATTGTTCATCCGTGTGAAGTGCACCACACCAATAAGTAGGTGGTTATGAGGATTTTTAAGAAATGTCTCACTTCTTCAGTGTTTATGTCATATGATGGAATATGTCTTGAGGTTTCCTAACTCTGACAAATGTCCTTGATGCGCTTAACGAAGATGCCTCAAAGAAGAGCCCATCAACCTAGATAGGCCTGTAGTAATAAAGACTAAGCTCTCTTAGAGGCCATGGGAGCGCTAGTGACTCTAGCTGAGTTTTGGACTGCTTTTGCCATGTTGGCCCAAGTTGTGACCAACCAAGCTAGACAGGCCATTCCTTCTTCCCATGTACCCACCCTAGCTGCTAGGGTTAGAGACTTCACTCAGGTGAACTCTCTAGAATTCTATAGTTCAAAAGCTAATGAGGATGCCCAGGAATTCATTCATGAGATCTTTAAGGTGTTGACTATTATAGGGGTATCTTCAGAAGAGAAAGCTTAGTTTGTTGCTTACCAGTTGAAGGGAGTGGCCCAAGTGTGGTACACACAATGGTTGACTGAGAGAGTGGGGGATGACAAAGTTGGTTGGGAAGAGTTCAAGTTTTCTTAACTAGATTGTTTCTTTTCTGTTTAACTCAGGGAGACCAGATTGATAGAATTTATTAACCTCAAATAGGGTGGAATGAGTGTGAAGGAATATGCCCTAAATGTACTAAGCTCTCAAACTACGCTCCTACACTGGTAGCTGACCCCGTGCATGATTGCACAAATATATTTTGAGGATTTCTGACTTGGTTGTGAAAGAATGTCAAATGGCTATGCATATTTAGGCGATGGAAATTTCTAGACTCATGACGTATGTTGAACAAAGTGAAGGGGAAAAGCTCAAGTAAAAGAGAATAAAGGATTCTAAGAGGGCTCGTTATGATGGTGGGTTCTCTAACTCTAGAAGTGGTGGTGGTAATGTTCGCTTACATCAAGGCCAAGGCTCAAATTTGAGGGTTGCCAATAATAGAGTGCCTCCTCCCAAGGCACATGTTGATGGTGGGCCAACATGCCCTAGGTGTGAAAAGTGTGGACAAAATCACCTGGGTAGATTCTTGAGGGATACGGGTGCTTGTTATGGGTGTGATGAGATGGGCCATAAGCTTGTCGATTGTCCTAGTGCTCAAAAGAAGGGCCAAATAGTTTCGGGTGGTCATGTGAACCAAAGGCTCAACTAGGTGGTGTTGCTCAAAACAATAGATTCTATACCTTGCATGCTAGGCAAAAGGTGGAGGAGACTCCCAATGTAGTGACTGGTATGTTAAAAGTCTTCGATTTTGATGCATATGCTTTACCTGATCCCGGTGCAAATTTATCTTTTGTGACTCCTCCCTTGGATGTTAAGTTTGGTTTGAGTCCTGAAATTTTGAGGGAGCCATTCTTAGACTCCCTTGGGTGAGTCTATTGTTGCTCGAAGAGTCTATCGGGGTTGTCCAATTTTTGTCTTGCATAAGGTCCCTCCATGTGATCTTATATAACTAGCTAGAGATGTTTGATTTTGATATTATTCTCGGGATAGATTGGTTGCATGCTTCTAATGTTTAAATCAATATGGAGAGAAACTAGGGTATTGTGTTACCCATGATTCCCTAACATAGTATCACCGGATAACCCTATTCATTTCCAGTGTGTAGCATGCAGGACGGTAAGTTAAGTTTATCAAACCCTTTAGCCCAGGCGAGAGCTGAATTTCACTATGTGACTTGGTCCATCTTCGGAGTATGACATTACTAACCCTTACTTATTTTCCCAATACAACCTCCCCTTGGCCCAATTCGATTGATTAGATGAGAACACATTAATCGAATCCTGTTAATTAATCTTTTTTCTATTCATTACTACCTTGGTCCAGTTAGTAACACTAGGCGGGTTCTAATGTTGGCCACCGCTAGAAAACATGCAAAATGAAGAGAGTTAATTAATCCATGCATGCACACTTTTCAGTAATTATGAATTATCTAGTTTTACCTTGTTTGTTCTTCATGGTTACCACAACCCTAGTTATGGATTTAGTTACTTATGATTTGTGTAGATGCAAGACATATGAATTTGAGTAACATAATATAGCACTTATACGATGGAATTAAGCACAAGTAAATCCAAGCTTTTCTCACAAGATTGTAATTAGAAGATCAAATCAAAGTTTACAAGTGTTTCCCAAAACTCTCCAGTGCTTTTATCTATTCTACTTTACTGTTTTGCTAACTCTTTTTAATTCTTTTAGAAACATAACCTTAAAACCTATTTATAATGTTTAAAATACAAGTCCTAAACAAAATAGGATAATTGGGTCGGCATGCCTCACGAGATGTTTATGGGTCGTATAGTGTTTTACGACCTGTAATTGGGCTTTTGTACTTTGTTGCCGCAGATCTGGACTTGTCTTCTACGACACCCCTCTACAGCCCATAAAAGGTTCTATGGCCCTTAGGGGGTTTCGTCTAATGAAATTTCATAAAGTCATCCTTCCTTAATCCTCAAGGCATGAGACTTGATCTATGACTGGTAAAATGGTTCACCACCTATCTGCATGTTTTGTAGTACAAACTTCAAAAATCCACCCCTCACTTGAATTGTACATGAAACCTCCTTCACGGCCCATAGAATGCTCTATGGCCTGTAAAGGGTCTCGTGAAGCCTCAAAATCAGCACCCTCTGCATATTCTTCCCAAAATCAATGCCAACCCTGAAATCCTGCAAAACCAAACACAAAAACACACAAAACCCACTAACGTCGCATTGACAACACACAAAATTCCAAGTTTTAAGCATTAAAAATGTTGTATTTTTACAACACATCAACACCCTCAACATAAAATTGTTGCTTGCCCTCAAGCGACGAACTGAATCTATATAAGTAGTACAGTGAGAAACAGACCTCAACCTAATGGCATACAATCTCATCAAAACACAATCAGATAGCTATCCAGCAAACCAATACAGACTAATGCATGCAACAATACAACTATGACAACCGAGGTACTATCAACAAGCCACAATTATTGATTAAGCCTAATGCTAACAATGCAATGCAAGTACCTACACAGAAAGAAGTCCCATATCCCATTCTCAATGATGTTTTCATGTATAATCTTGGGACTATGCAAAATTACTCACTCTCACAAAAGATATTTATTTATCATGCCCAATACCATAGGTTTGCCTTATACTGATGACTAAGATCTTTGACTAAGACTAGGATCACTTTAGGACTTTATAGGCTTTTAACGTAGGCTCAGGGAGCTTTGATATGATAATTTGGGAACATAGTGACTAAAGGCCCTCCTTGACACTGTGTTTTTACACTTTTGCCCTACCAACACTGTTACTTTTATTCCATTCTCCCTTTCTCCTATTTCAAGCTTTTTTGGGTACTTCCAATTCATTTTTCAGATTTTTGCCTTGCTTTTACACCTCATTTTTCATTTTAGCTCATAACTAAGGCATCATTTATTTTTCTTGCACCTAGTACATGGTTTTTATCCTTTTCCTTGTATCACTAACTTTCCCCTTATTCTCTTTTTTACCCTTTCACCAGCCACCCTTAACTTAGGCTTTTAAAATTAGTTGAGGTGCACATTATCCATCCTTAGAACTAGGGCCACTTTTTGTAGCCATCCTCAACTTAGGCTTTTTGACTCAGTCAAAGTGCACAATGTTCAAGGAAGGACCAGGGCCAATTTCAGGATTTTACAACTAATAAGGCTAGGTCATTTAGGTTTTTAACAAAGAATAGGTACATGTCAGGCTCAAACATTAGGATAGAGGGATATTCAGCAAATTTGGTTGATTATTTAGGCTAAGTGGAATTTTAAGAAAAATGACCTAAGATCCTTTCCTAATCCAATTAATCTACAACCTAAACTGGAGTAACAGGGCAAGTTCTGAATTGAAACATAACACATGAATTTAGAACATTAAGATCACACTCACATGGCACTAATTACATTATCAACAAAAGACTCTCGGGTCATGCTTTTTCTCTTAATTTATCTTCACTTATCAGAGCAAGCACTATCAACACACTTAAACATGCATGGTTGCTATTTAGACTAACTAATAAAAAATTTGGTGGGTATCATTTTTCACAAAGAATACAAAAACATACATATGCCACATACCTCAGTATTATATGCTACAAATACTACCTAAACAAGCCGGTTCAACAGAAAATAAATATCCATGGGAAAAAAGAACATAGGTAAGAAAATCCCTAGGATTCAAAAATTATAGTAGTTACAAACCAAGGCTAGACTTCACTGAGGCTCATAACTACTCACACCACATTGAAAAAGAGGTGCATTGTTCTCAATCCACAAAATCAAAACCAAATAAGGAATAGGGGTCAAAAAACATACCTGGGCACCTAAGCACCAATGTCCACCATGGGTAGCCTCCAAAGTAGCGTTTGATTTATTGTTGCAGCACGACAGACAACTTGAGTACTCAAACTTCATTTATTATCCAAACCACATTCTTCAAATCATCTAGCCTCTTCATAGAGTAACAAATATTGAAGATAGCTTCTTCATCATTCAATCTAAACCTGAGTTGACTCGCTTCCGTATTTACTAGTGCTCGGTCGGTGGTAAGGGATGGCCTTCCCAAGATGATTGGGATGTCAAAATCCACTTTGCAATCTAGGATCACAATGTCTGTAGGGAATATGAAATGCTCAACCTTAACAAGCACTTAATACAGTATCCCCTACATGCTTCTTCACCGTGCGGTCAGCCATCAACATCTGCATACTCATTGGAGTAGGAACTCCCAATCCTATCTTCTTCAAGGCCGTAAGGGGCATTAGATCAATGTTGGAACCAAGACCACATGATTCCCATATGAACTCCATATCTCCATTGGTGTAGGGTATGGTAAAAACATCGCGATCTTTTTGCTTTTAAACCAAGGAACGCGTAACAATTGTACTGCAATGTTGAAGCTCTTCGAAGAGCTCTTGACTCATACTGCACTTCTTTGTATCTAGGCCCTTCATGTACTTTGCATACCCTGACATCTTCTCCAACACCCTAATGAGAAGAATGTAGATGGAGAGTTGTTTCAGCACGGAAAGAAAGCTCTTGAACTTTCCCTCCTTATCCTTCTTTTTAATTCTTTGAGGGAAGGGAGGATGAGGCCTAGGGATGCGCTTTAGCTTCGGTGGCACATTTACAGCATCACTCACCCCATCCTTGCCACGATCATCTCTAGCATCTGCATCTCTAACCACAACTGGATCCTCTCAAACAGCATCCTCATCTATCGGCATGGGAGGATCATTGGTGCTCTTGCCACTGAACAACTTTGGCTTTCTTTTTCTACTAGACAGATGAGGACTTTCAAAAAAACAAGATTGTTCAGATCCGCTAGGACCCAATCTCATCCATTTGTGTAAAATGTGGACTTGTATCATAACACGGATATCTATTTATTGGAATATAGTATAACATTTGATTTCCGCCAAACATAAAGGAAAAACTCTTATACCCGCAGAAACATGATATATGGATATATCAATTCTAGCAATTTTCAAATAGATCAGGATGTTCTTTGTCAAATACTAACTGATTTGAATCCATATTCTTTAGGGGTCTAACTTTGGTTGTTCTTTCCTTCGAGTTAAGATAGACCTTATCAAAAACTAGTTCCAAAAGCATCTTCTATTCATCTCGACCTAGACTGATCTTTGTTTTGATGATGATAAATCATCATAAATTTGTATAGTATATATACACCCAAGCCCTCTTTTTGTACCCTTTTTTCTTTCTAAAAGAGGGCTTGGAACTAGGCTTTCTTCACAACCCCTAAAGGCGTTAGGAAGAGATTTGATCAGCCAGCGTAATAATTTCAATCGATAGAAAAATCTATCAAGACCTAAAACAAAGAATACCATCTCCCATAGAGTCTTTTTATTTTGCATATCTTGAGTTTCAAATTCTCCTCACACTTTTCCTATCACGATTTTCTCTTCGAGAACACTCGCCTTGTCGATTCTTCCCCTCGTTCCTTTTATCTTGGACATTGAGATGTTCATGCAAAGCATTTTTTCTACCCTATGTAGGTGAAACAAGCTACAGAGTTGTAGATGTAAGACCTAATTCTCCCGCTCCTCAAAAGCCCACAAGAACGGAAGAGATGCTCCTAGTAAAAAAAGCTTTTTATTTTGTGGAATGAACCATTTCTCTTCTTTTCGTGGAAAGAAATTATGTTAAAGTAAGCAAATATGTCATGGTTCCAGGAGTCTATCTATCACGCGTAGACTTTAAGGGCGTGATGGCCTAACCATCGAGGTGAAGTCAGGACCTTTGCTCGAGAAATTCCTACCTCCCTATCTATCTGTGAGATGTTTGGATTTTTCAAAACTCCATGGACATGCAGAAGAGAAATGCTATCCCCACTCAGACCAAGACAAAATTTTTACTTGCTCAAAAAATAATTAAGGTGAAGCAGGGTCTACCTGCTTTGGTCACATCTGGTCGCGAGGGTGAATCTCTTTCTCACTTACTCCGCATCCTTGCTAGACGAAAGAGGAAGAGTAGTTGGTTTAGTGACGGAAACTAATAAAGAATTTCTAACAATAATAATTTCATCCAAGAGTGGGGTCCGATTACAACAAATCACTCGCTCTAAGTACTCCGCCCCTTTCCCTTCTCACTCCAAGTACTCCACTCCTCTCTAAAAGGTCAACCTGTACAACGAGTTCTTCCTTCTCCGTCCGCAGCGCTTGCATTCGCCTCTCCAAATTTTCCTTCTCCATCCACAGGCTTGACTATTTTTATCAAGGACACGATAGAAGATCTCCACTAAGGCATCATCAACAATTTTTGGGTCTGGGACACTCTTCAAGCACTTAGTAAACCGCTCCCACGTAGTACTGATCGAGTCACTAGAAAATTTCTCAAAGTTGTTGATCTAATCTTTCAACTTGAGCTTTTTCAATCTCAGGAACTGCCTCTCCTAAAAGGCCCTCTACAACTCAACCCAACTGGTGATTAAACTCTGCAGGAGCTCAAATAGCCATAGTGCTACATTGCATGCCAAAGAAAATAGGAAGACACGAAGTCCCACAGCATCCATAGAAAGATTATGTGTTCCCATTACACTCTTGCATACAAATGCAACATTGTGTAGATGGATATGAGGATCCACTAATAGTAGGCCTGCGAACAACTCATGGTTCTATAACATCTGAAGCAACCCACTCAAAACTATAAACTTTGTGTCAGCTGGTAGTGGTGGCAACACAATGGCTCTAGTCACCTCCATAGCCATAGGATTCAATCAGTATTGATTCCACTGATATGCATTAGCATTGAAGTCCTGTGGTTGTGGAGCGATGTCCTCAAGAGGATGTGGGTTGTCATTGTTGATATTCTCGTTCTCATTCTTATTCAGAGATGCATTAGCCGCATTGTTGGCATTATCTTGGGTTATTCTTCTCAGTGTTTCGAGATCTTTGGGTCAAATGGAGTCAAGGGTATGCCTCGACTTTGCATGTTGAGCATACACTACATGTACACTCCAGAAAGAAACAAAAACAGCATACACTACATGTACACTCCAGAAAGAAACAAAAACAACAAGAAACGTAAAATGAGGGAAATAAAGATTAATTCCCAAGTCACTTGAATTAAACAAGTCTAGCCATATTCCCTGGGAAAAGGCACCAATATCATGATGTCGCCCAATCTATACCTCCTCTTTAGGCTAAAAGGGTTTTTGCCAAGAAATAGATTGTAACCAAGGTTAGGGTCGAACCCAAGGGAATACTGTAGACTTAAAAGAATTCAATTATGCAAGGTTTTGTAATAACAAGTTAAAATTAGTTCTAACACACACAAGTATTTAAATCAATATGGAGAGAAACTAGGGTATTTTGTTCCCCATGATTCCCTAACTTAGTATCACCCGGTAACCTAATCTTTTGTAGTGTGTAGCCTACATGATGGTAAGTTAGGTTCACCAAACCCTTTGGCAAGGTGAGAGGCAAATTTCACTATGTGACTTGATCCATCTCCGCAATGTCACATTACTAACCCTTACCTATTGTCCCTGTATAACCTCCCTTTGGCCTAGTTCAGTTGATTAGATGAGAACACATCAATCGAATCCTGTTAATTAATCTCTTTTCCTAATCATTACTACCTTGGTACAATCAGTAATACTAGGCGGGCTCTAATGTTGGCCACCACTAGAAAACATGCAAAACTAAGAGAGTTAATTAATACATGCATGCACACTTTTTAAGAATTATGAATTATCCGATTTTACCTTATTAGTTCTTCATGGTTCCCACAACCGTAATTGTGGATTTAGCTACTCATGATTTGTGTAGATGCAAGACTTATGAATTTGAATAACGTAATAGAGCACTTACATAATTAAATTAACCACAAGTAAATCCAAGCCTCAATGAGAATCACAGGATTGTAATTAGAAGATCAAATCAAAGTTTACAAGTGTTTCCTAAAACTCTCCAATGTTTTTCTCTACTCTACTTTATTGTTTTCTGCTAACTCTTCTAAATCTTTTAGAAAAATAACCTCAAACCCTATTTATAATGTCTAAAATACAAGTCCTAAAACAATATGATAACTAGATTGACACGCCTAACGAGATGCTCTATGGTCCATATAGTGTTTTACAACCCATAATTGGGCTTTCATACTTTGTTGCTGCAGATCTAAACTTGTCTTCTACGACACCCCTCTACATCTCATAAAGGTTCTACGGTTCCTAGGGGGTTTTGTCTGATGAAACTTCAGAAAGTCATCCTTCTATGATCCTCAAAGCACGAGACTTGATCAACGACTTGTAAAATGGTTCACGACCCATCTGCATATTCGTAAAACAAACTTTAAAAATCAACCCCTCACTAGAATTGTACATGAAACCTCCTTCACAACCCGTAGAATGCTCTATGGCCTGTAAAGGGTCTCGTGAAGCCTCAAAATTAGCAACTTCTGCATATTCTTCCCAAAATTAGTAAACCCTGAAAACCTACAAACCAAACATAAAAACATATAAAACCCACTAACATCTCATTGAGAACATACAAAATTCCAAATTTTATGCATCAAAAGTGTTGTATTTTGACAACACATCACTAATGCTCCAACGATGTTTATAGATATTATGAATCGGGTGTTCAAGCCATTTCTTGATACATTTGGGGTTATCTTTATTGATGATATTCTGATCTATTCCCGAAGTGAACAAGACCATATGAATCATTTGAGATTGGTTCTTTAGACTTTGAAAGAGAAGCAATTATTTGCCAAGTTTAGTAAATGTGAGTTTTGGATAGATGATGTAGCTTTTCTTAGCTATACGGTATCTGGTAATATTATTAAGGTTTATCAAAAGAAGACCATGGCAGTGAAAAATTGGCCTAGATCGTTAACTCCTTAAGATAGTCAAAGTTTTCATGGGTTAACTGGTTATTATCGGAGATTTGTTGAGGGTTTTTCATCTATTGCTTCACCATTGACTAAGTTTACTCAGAAGAAGCCCCAGTTCATTTGGTCAGATGAGTGTGAGGAAAGTTTTCAAACTTTGGAGCATCTACTCATATCGGCTCCTGTTTTGACCCTACCAAATGGTTTGGATAGGTTTGTGGTATATTGTGATGCTTCTCGAATTGGGTTGGCTTTTGTGCTTATGCAACATGCTAAGGGGATAGCTTATGTATCTAGACAGTCAAAGGTGCATGAACAAAATTATCCCATTTACGATCTTGAATTAGTTTATGTGGTGTTTGCTTTGAATATTTTGCGACATTATCTTTAGAGGGTTCATGTTGATTTATTCATTGATCACAAGAGTTTTTAATATATGTTCACTCAAAGGGACCTTAATTTGAGGTAAAAAAGATGGTTGGAACATCTCAAGGACTATGACATGAGTGTGTAATATTATCCCGACAAGGCAAATGTCATAGTTGATGCCCATTGTAGACTATATATGGGTAGTGTGGTTCATGATGATAATTCCAAGAAAGAGTTGGTAAGCATGTGCACCATTTGGCTAGATTGAGTGTAAGATTGGTTGATTTTAATGATGATGGTATTCATGTCCAAAATAGGGCTGAGTCTTCTGTGGTTATTGATGTTAAAGCAAAGTAAGACTTGGATCCGTCATTTGTTGACATAAAGAGGTTGGTTGCCAAAAAAAGAGATAGAGGTTTTCTCCAAAGGGGGAGATGGTGTGCTACGGTATCAAGATCGATTGTGTGTTCCAGATGTTGATGGTCTTATGGAGGTGATTTTGACAGAGGCTTATAACTCTTCTTATTCTATACATCTAGGATCCTGCAAAATATATCGAGACTTGAGAGAAGTGTATTAGTGGTGTGGTGTGAAGAAAGACATGGCTATGTTCATAATTGAGTGTCCTAATTATCAACAAGTAAAGGTAGAACACCAAAGTCTCGGTGATTTATCCCAAGATATTGAGATTCTTACTTGAAAATAGGAGGATGTGAATATGGAAATTATGATTGCTTTGCCTCGTATACGAAAACAAAAATTTGACTCTATTTGAGTAATTGTTGATAGAATGACCAAATCAACTCACTTCTTACTGGTGAAGACTACTTTCAATGCTGAGGACTATGACATGTTATATATCCGGGAGTTGTTTTAGAAGGGGCTTGGTACTAAGGTGAAGTTGAATACCGCTTTCCATTCTTAAAACAATGGGTAAGCCAAGAGGACAATTCAAACTTTATAGGACATGTTGTGGGCTTGTATGTTAGAGTTCAAAGGAAATTGGGATGATCATCTACTGCTTATTGTGTTTTCCTACAATAATAGTTACCACACTAGTATCAGGATGGCACTATTTTAAGCTTTGTATGGAAGGAGATATAGATCCCCAGTGGAATGGTTTGAGATAAGTGAGATGACATTGATTGGTCCTAACTCGGTGTTGGAGGCTATGGAGAGAGTGAAATTGATTACAGAATGGTTGAAAATATCTCAAAGTCTTAAAAAGTCTTATTTGGATGTCAGGAAGAGGGATTTTGAGTTTTATATCGGCGATTGGGTATACGTGAAGGATTTACCTATGAAAGGTGTGATGTGTTTTTGTAAAAAGGGCAAGTTGAGTCCCCAGTATGTAGAACCTTATGAGATTTTTTAGCAGATCGGCAATGTGGTTTATCGATTGGATTAGCCTTTGGATATGAGTTCTACTCACCCGATTTTCCATGTGTCGATGTTGAGAAAGTTGGTTGGTGATCCTAGTATGATTACGCCCTTGGAAGGTGTTGATGTTGAAGAGAACTTGACATATGAAGAAGTGCTGGTTGAGATCCTAGATAGGCAAGTGAAGAGACTTCGTAATAAGGATGTTGCTTCAGTTAAAGTGCTTTGAAGAAACCAACATGTGGGGTGCTACAAGGGAAGTGGATTCAGACATGATGAAGCGAGATCCCTATCTATTCCAATCTACTCATATGATGAAGTGATATCCCTATCTATTCCAATCTACTTAAGCCTACGATACTAGGTTCTTCTTGTTCAAATCCTAAATCCTCCATTCTTGTGTTTTCATGTCATGACATTCTTACATACATATGAAATTGATTTAAACGATATTTTAGCATGTATTTGATAATTTCATTATTTTAAATGTTGAATTGTGCATTGTACTTTCATGTTAAGATATCTCACATTCAAATTAAGCTTTTCAAGTCACGTTCTAGCTCATTCGAGGATGAATGTTCTCAAGGGGGAGATAATATAAGAACCTAGGTTTCGGAAGGCATTAACGATGCTTAAATTGTTGTTTCCAATGATTTTTTACCAAGGTTCCTTTCAAGGACACCTCCACGAGCCGTGGAGGTTGCCGTGGAGCAGCCCTTAGCCATTTTCGTGACTTGTCTTAGCTTTCTGTGAGGTTCAAAGTTAAGTGGCCCTCCACGGAGCCTTTCACGGCTAATGGACCTCACCACTACCCATGAAAGGGCGCGTGGTAGGAGGCCCTTGACTTGGTTGTCACTATTTTTCCTAAGGGTACCACCACTAGCACCACCACAGACCTTGGTGGTGGCTGTGGAGGGACCTTGGCAAATTTCATCAAGGAAATTCTCTATCTCATAACTTGGGTCATGTTCACGGTGGCCACCATGGATTGTAAAGAGCTTCATGGACCATCAAGCCTTCCATGGTGGTGTCTAGTTAAATTCTAGATTTTGTTTTATTAAGGACTCTTTGGTAATTTGGTTCACCGCCAAGGACTTTTGAGACTTTTATGCCTATCGTAAGACCCTTAAATTATTCTTGAGTCTATTGTATTCACTTCACTCCCATTCAGATACTTAGTTCCTTAGAATTCAAGTCTTAAAACTACATTCAAGCCAAACTTTGAAGATTCAAGCTAAGGGTTTCAAAGGTGCTTCAAGCTCAAGTCTATTTCATCTTAATCTTCCTAAATTCACCAAGGTATGTGTGGTTCCATTCATGATTTCCTTGCAATCATGAGGTCCCAAAATCTATTTTTTTAATTTCATGATTTCTAAGTATGATTTACTAGTGGGTTTTGTGATTTAGCTTCAAATTTATGAAATGAAGTTATGGGTTGATTTCAATTGATGATTCTAACATGATTTAAATCCTATGATGTCAATTACATGGATTTATGAGAATTGAATATGCATGTCCCTTTTTATGATGAATTTATGCATGGAAAATTTCAAGTACGCTTCAATTGTTGATTTCTTTATGGATTAAGTATAATTTCATCTTATTATGTTGTTTTAAATATGAATTTCAGATACCCATGTTGTTCTCTCATCCTTCATGAAATAAGCATGCATGAACAAGGTTCTTCATGAGATTTATGATGTGGGTTATTATCAAATTATGATTATGACTATGATCACATAATGTCTATGATAGGACTTTAAGAACCATGGGTGTGTATACACCACTATGTACAAGTTAAGAATGAGCTATTCATATGCATGAAAGTATAAATGAAGTATGACTTGGATTTTAAGCTTAATCATTTGTGATCATGAATCGATTTGGCTTTTAAGCCCATGCATGCATGACTATGATTTGAAATGACTTACTATTCTATTTCAAGCACGTATATATATATATATATATATATATATATATATATATATATATATATATATATATATATATATATATATATATATATATATATATATATTATTCCCGTGGGATAATGACTTAGCACCAAATGAGATTGGAGATGGGGGACTATCCTCGAGGGTCCTTATGTAAAGCCTACCTTTCTCCTAATTACATGACATCATATGTTTATTTATGCCTCTTTGTGGATGATTATGATGATGATGTATGTTCCACCACTCTGTGAAATAGGCAAGGCCTCTAAGGTGAAGTATGGTCTACCTTTGCAAGCAGATCACTCTTTCTTCAGTGTAGAGGTAACATCAGGATTCCATATAATAACTAGCATGGACATATATATTGGTTAAGGTCCCATCCCCACTATGTTTAGCATTCATGCATCATAGTTTTAAGGCATATTATTATGATTATTTCCTATATACTCTTCTTTATATATGTATCTGCACTTCTCATCTAACATTGAAATGCAGGTTATCATGTTCATATGCATTGCATGTCCACATACTTAGTACATAAACATACTAACGCATATTTTTTTGCCTACATGATCTTAATATATAGGGATCAGAGACTTTCCCCATCCACCCTTTTCACAACTAGATTCAATTGTGGAAGTTTGCTTGTGGTGAGTCCTTTACTCCAAAGATAAGATCCACCTTCTATCTACCTATTCTACGTTGTGAATACTTATGAAACTTTATGTAGAGGGTCAGCCCGGGATTTGTCTTAGCCCCCATCCCATGTTGACCAGAGGCATTGTTGGACACTATGTTATTTACGAATCATACTATGTTATGTATCCATGGAGGTTATTCCCAAGTCCTTACCCCATGCCTTGTTATGTATGATGTATGGCAAGATAATGAAAGTTCTACGTCCTTACTTCCCCATAGAGTGTATCCCATGTCCCTTTCCCTTAGACATTCTTGTTGAAGTTATGTGATGGCAATCCCTTTCCTTTATTCCCAAAGATTGCATCCTACTTTGTTGATCCCTTAGTCTTGATTGTTATGTCTATTCCGTGCTTTCTAACCAATGATGTGCTTAAGCATGCTATGAGGCTTGTTTAGGGGCTTTTGGGTTCCCATTCACCATGTTACACCTAGGCCCTAGGCTTGGGTTGTGGCAAAGAGCTGTCTCTAATTGGGCCGAACTTAGTACTTGATGCGATAGCGAAGGTGAAGGTCATAAGGAAAAGGTTGAAGGCTGCCCAAAGTCATCAAAATTCATATGCCAATGTTAGGAGAAGAGGCCTTGAGTTTGATGAAGGTGATTGGGTGTATTTGAAGGTTTCACCTATGAAAGATGTAATGTGTTTTGGCAAGAAGGGCGAAACAATTCCTAGATATATGGGGCCTTATGAGAATGTAAAAAGAATTGGGAAGGTGGCTTATGAGTAAGATTTTCCTTGGAGTTAGCTATGGTTCATCTGGTGCTTCATGTGCCGATGTCGAGGAAATGCATGGATGATCCTAATTTTATTGTTACATTGAAGTATATTACTGTTGAGTAAGATATGACTTATGAAGAGGTACCGATTGAGATTTTGGACCAGTAAGTGAAGAGATTGAGAAATAAAGAAGTGGCATCCGTCAAAGTGTTGTGGAGAAACCAACAAGTTTAAAGTGCAATTTGTGAAGCTAAGGCGGACATGATGGCACGATAGCACGATATCCTTACCTCTTTCCTTCTATTCAAGCCTAAGGAGTTAAATATGATCTATTCCTCCACATTCTTATGAATGTGTGTCTTCTTGTCATATTGCTTGCATGCATGATCATGAAACTATTTTTGAATGCTATTTGATACTTAAGCTTGATGGTTTTATGAAAGTAATGTTTATGTTGCATTTTTTGCATTCATGATGGGTTGATGACTATGTTTCTACTCTATTCAAGCTTGCTTTAGTCTCATTCGAGGATGAATGATCCCAAGGGGGAGATATTGTAACACCTTGAATGTTAAAAAGCCTGGAAATGGAGAGTCGCTAAAACTTGAACTGACTTGATTTTATGAGCCAATTACAACTCGTGGATTGGACCAGAGGTTGTAGAAGTCTCATGGATTGAAGTCTAGAATGTTGGTAAAAATTTTAGTCACTGAAATTTTTCTCCATGAGGAACAAAATGGGTCATATTCCCTTTTACGGCTCGTAGACTAAGTCATGGATGGGACCTTGAGAAAGAAACAATTTCTAAGTTCGGAAGTATTCTATAGAAGGCTTCTACAATCCGCAAATTGAACTATGGACCATATATAGGGTTTTGTGGTTTCAAAGTGCAATTTCTAGTAGCTCAATGTTTAGGACGGTGATTTGTACGAACCAAAGCACGACCTATGGAAGTGTTTATAAGCCGTGAATTGGGTCTCGTAGACAGGTCTAGTAGATCTTAAAGAAAAGGCTTTTTGGTCATTTCATATCCATTTCACTCCTAAACTGTATCATTTTGACCCTAACTTAGCAACCTAACTCCTATAAAACCTATGCCTAATTCATTCTAACTCACTCACTCTCAAAACCCTCTCTAAAGTTCTCAAAAGTTCTCTCTCTAAGGACTCTCCATTGAAGCTAGGATTTGAAAGAGTGGCTAAGGAATTTCAAAAAATTTCTTCTTCAAATTTAGGGATTCTCACTTGAGGTATCTAGGACTTCATTCATGGACTAGATTCATCCATGAAGCCCAACTCAATTCTCCCTTTTTCTCAAAACTTAAGACTAGTTTTTTTATGGGTTTTTATGATGACATTCTAAGTTGTTGGATTATGATTACTACATGATTATTATACCTATTTATGCATGATTTATGAAGGATTAAATGATTTATATGATTTTCAAGTGAATGAAAGTGTTTTAAAGTATATGATGATTAGGGCGTGTGGAATAAATGTGAGTTCCTTTACCAATGATTCAGATTGATTTCAAATGCATGATTCCTCTATGATTTTCATCTAATTGCATGATGTTAGCTCAATTGCACCTACACATGGCCCTAATTTCCTATGACAAAGTTACGATTTTCATGCATTATGATTCTAAGTATGAAAAGCATATTTTTATGATGTTATGATGATGATGATATGATGATGAGGATGACTTAGACCCTAGCTTTGATGCAATGATGATAAGATGGGGATTATATCCATACTATATGAAAGTTATGTAGATATTCCTATGATATGAAATGATTTCATGAAGTTATGATGAATATTTTACAAGCTATGAAATATTACGTTAATAAAGTACGAATTATGTTTAAACTTATGTAAATGCATGACTATGTATTTCATGGGATATGGCTTAGCACCGAATGAGCTTGTGTGAGGGGGATTATCCCCAGAATCCTTATATAAATCTTCAAGTCTCATAACTATGTGTCACCATAGATTGATGATTATGTGCCTATAAGGCTAGCTATTGGATCCAATTAGCATTATGTTCATTTGATATTCATCATGCTAGGGTTAAGCCTAGAGGGTGGGATGTTTTATGTTCATTTGACACTCACCGTGCTAGGGAGAATAATAAAGGGTGGGGTCGAGTGTACTTTCACAAGTAGACTCCTCTTTCACTTGGTGTAGAGGGAACATCGGTATTTCATGTAATAGTCTACATGGTCTTATTACCGGTTATGGTTTTATTCCCACATATGTATGCAAGGATTATGAATGGTTTTGATGATGCTTTTTCTCATGGTTTTAAACATGCATTGCTCATACATATTGTGTCCTTATTTTATTGCTATAACTATGCATATTGATGTTATGTTACATGTTCCTTGATTCTTGGAATACCTACATACTTAGTACATTCCACATACTAATATATACTTCTTTGTCTATATAATCTACCATGTAGGTACGAGCGAGGATGAGACTATTCCTCCATTTCTAGGCTAGATTCGGGTTTGAGATTTGAAGACTTGTTAGTGAGTTCCCAAGCTTTGGGAGCATGCCCTTTCATGCGATGCTTTCCCTATGATTGAGACTATATGACTTCTCATGATAGTAAATCTTGAGGGTGAACTAGCAAGCTATGTGCTAGACCCCGCCAAGATCTTTATGCAGAGGCATCTATTGGACCATGGTTGATGTAACCCCCCTAAGGAAACATTTGACTCTTATGTTGTTATGTTTTGCTTGCTTTCTTTCTTGTGAATTGCTTACTTTACCTTATGTATACTTATGATATGAACAAAAGGCTTGGATGGGATTCCTTCAGGTGTCACATTCGTCATATCACGACTAGACCCTAGGTTCGTGTCATGAAAGGTCCACCTTAAAGGCACCTTCAGGATCTATGACTAAGGGATGACCTATGTTACAATCCAAAATCGGGTTTGATGGCATTTTCATTTAATCTACCGAGACAAGTTAGTCTAACATGAATATAACTAAAAATACGGAAGATAAATGGAAGTAATAATCTTAATGTATAAGCAAAAGCAATAAGGAAGGGAATCCATAATCTAAAAGCCAACACAAGCCTTGTGTCATTATAAAAGCCTCTACTATAACTGAATTCAAAAGAAAATATACAAATCTCAAAATGTCCTTGTTTCTCAAATAGAACAAAAATAGTATAAGTGGACAGGAGTTTGAAGAGTTCGCTAAAATAAACAAGATATTACCTCTCAAACTATCTCAAGCTCGGTCCAAAATGAGAATAAAACATCAACTGGATTTGGGTTCACAACCTACACATAGTATAGAAGCAAGGATGAATACAAAACATGTCGTACCCAACTAGAAGATCTACACACAGGTACAGAATATAGAGCACTAGTACTCAATCCCCCCAACCAAACCTTCCAAAACTATAACCTATACTAAGGAAAGCCAGCATACACAATATATATATATCCACAATACAAACATTCAACATAACAATAGATAGTTTCAACAATTTACAAGCCTAGGATTAATCATCATGTCACATTTCATAATCCATATTAATACAGTGCATGGAATGAAATAGGATATACGAAGCGCAACAATAAAATACAATGTTAAGTAATTATGATGCATGTCTATAATTCGATACACATCCCCTGAGATAATCATTCTGGGACTCATCGAGGGCCCATGTATGGATCATTTACCAATATCAGCATTGGAAGAGACCTTAACAGCTAGAAAATAGCTCGACAATAATCACATTCTCATGAAGAGACCTAGACCATAATTACACTCTCTAAGAGAGACCTCGGCCATAATCATACTCACCAAAAAAGACCTCGGCCTCAGAAGAAACCTTGACTAATCATCACTGTCCAGTAAAATCCTTGGCCCTTAATCTCATACTCAATCTAACCAAAACATTTTTTTATCAATAGTAGGACTCTATCAATGTTTTATTTTAACACAATGATCATTTTTAAATAAGCATGAGAGTATGCAAGGGGTCCATACAATTCATATTTTTAACAGTCAAGCAATCAATATCATCATTCTTTTACCAATAGAATTATCATGAAATGAATCATTTGATAATAACATCATATTGTTTCTCAAGTACTCAATAATCACTTTGTCTCATAATTCAATGTACTAATCAATAAGTCAATATTTTCTCTAATATTTTCTCAAAAATTTCATCACAATATTCAACATTATATAATACTTGTATTAATACCAAATATCATGCCTCAATAATTACTTCCATCATTAGTATCTATCATTATTCAACACTTGGATCATATTAAAAATTCTCAACTCTCTAATCTTGGGATCATATAATAATTCAATTATCTCAAAATAGTGATAGATATCATTAATCGATAATTAACAATATTCTAAGTAACATCATTAATCACATTCTGAATTATGAGTCAAGTAATCACATTCTATTATGTAGCCATTTCATTACCCCTATCACATATGTTAAGTCATTTCATGAATAATTCACCCAGTTCAAATCTGCATTACTTCTAGCCACACAAAAAAAGAAAATACAGGGTTCAAATAAATCAACAAGGTTTAGGAATCCACTTACATCAATAAAGTCAAGAAAGCGACCCACTACTTGAGTCTCCCCCCTTTAATTTGTACCCAAAATACCACAATCTATTCAAATAATGATTCATAATAAAATTTCAAGTCTAATGATGCCAAAAACATGAAATTTGGGGAGAAAAGGCAAAATAGTCCAAAACTTTACTACAAAAAATGGAGTTGAAATCTAAAAAAAAAATTCTACATGAATATATTCCTTGAAGTATTAGGAATCTACTAGTGAAAAATCATACAAGCTCACAATCACCATTTTTGTAAAACTTAAGTTCATGAACAAAAACCATTGATTTCCCAAAGTCCCCCAATTTCCCAATACAAAATCCCTAAGTTGATATTAAAATTATGATATAGTCAATGGGTAATGAAGATTTAAGCTCAAAATAACTTAACAGTAAATTTCTTTCGAACTTGAAACCCCTTTCTCTCGATCTTCCAAAGTCCAAATATGGAGAAAATAAACCAAAACCCATCATTTAGAAGGCTACTATTTCAAGTAATTAAATCACCCTCCGCAATCCCAGCCACTAGAACCACAAATGTGGAGAACAATACACTCGACCCTCTGCGAATATGGGCCAGGTGCCATGAACGTGGATGTCTAATTAGTTACCCTCCATAAATGAAGGCCTAGCGTCGCGAACACGGAGGTCTAAATACCTGACCTTCATGAACGTGGAGGGGATAGCGCGAAAATGAAGAGTAAAATGGGCACCAGATATCAACAATTACAAATTAGTAGGGAATTCATGGAAAGGATACTCAGAATTCTTTCAGAACCCCATATACACATACCATTATGCAACCTGCTATAATTGACATTTTGTTCTCAATGGAATCATTGGAAATTGAATTTAAGATCTCTTTGACCCGAAACTCAGTAAGTCATAACCAACTGACTTAGGCACTAGAAATAGGAAATGCTACTAGAACACCCAAAATTACCAAAGCTCATTCTAGAGCTAAAATCACCTCCGGGAACCACTAGAAATATTAGAAATCTAATCCAAGCACACAAACTCAAAAAATTGACCAAAGTCAAACTACAATCTTACTTTAACTCAATTTCTATTTCCGGACCTCAAATCAACATAACAACTCAAAATCTGATTCTAACAACTCTCCTAGACCAATTACCACATTCCATCACTGCTGAGATCAATGGAATTCCATTTTGAGACTTGAATCTCCAAATTACTCCGAAATTAAAAAATTACCAACATAAGCCTTTAAAACTCAACTCTTTAGTAATCACTCAAATTTTTACAAGATTTGCAAATTATCATTTTTCTCAACCAATCAAATAGGACTTAGGGAAACTATCAGGAGGGGAAAAAATAGTATATTTTTTTATCAAAAAAGTCAAAAATAATCTTCAAGGTCATTACATAATTTACCATTAAAAATTTTGTTCCTCCTTTAAATAAAGCAAAGGAAATACATGGAGTCTCAAAACGATGAGGATAGTGGGTCCTCATGTTAGACTTGGTCTCCCATGGGCCGATGTCAGCACTGAACATTCACGGATGTAATCTTTTTAGTCCTGAGCTTTTGAACCTACCTGTGTAGAATGGCCACAGGCTCCTCCTCATAGGTTAAATTTCAACTCAACTCAACTAAATCGAGGGAAATCTCATAAGACTAGTCCAAGATATAATGCCATAGCATTGAAACATGAAACACTGCATGGACAGAAGATAGGCTAGATGGCAAGAGAACTCTATAGGCTACCTCTCCTACTCGACTCAGGATCCCAAATGGGCCAATATGCCTAGGGATAAGTTTTCCCATCTTACCGAACCTCATGACACCCTTCATGGGCGAAATACTCAACCAAATATGGTCACCCTCCATGAACTACAAGAGTCAACTTGTCTATCAGCATAACTCTTCTAAAAACTCTGGGCCATAAACAATCGGCTCTGAATCAACTAAACTTGCTTTATGGCATCACTCAGTAAATCAGTATTTAGGCTATCCACCATCACAGATTCAAACCAATTGATGGGTGATCTAAATCTTCATCCATACAAGGCCTTAAAATGAGCTATCTGGATGTTGGGATGATACTTTTTATGGTATGAGAACTCCACCAAGGGCAAGTGCTGGTCCCTCCAGGATCCAAAATCAATCATGCATGCATTGAGCATATCCTTTAACACCTAGATAATCCTCTCAAATTGACCATATATCTAGGGGTAAATCGTTTTACTCATATCCAACAAAGTACCTAACCCATGTTGTAAAGCCTACTAAGAGTGGGAAGTAAAACAATGAACCTTGATTAGAAACAACAGAAGCAGGCAACACATGAAGTCTAACAATCTGACTGATATATAGATGATCCAACTCTTTTGTTAGCTGCATTGCTTTGATTGAAATGAGATGAGCATACTTAGTCAATCTATCAACAACAACCCAAATATAGTCATAACCACCTATAGTAGTAGGTAAACTCACTAAGAAGTCTAAAGGAATCCACTCCCCTCTTTCATGTAGGAATGGGCATCCATGAAACTCATCACCAGGCCTCTAGTACTCACACTTAACTTGTTGACATGTCAAATCCTTAGACATAAACTTTGAAATATCAGTACTCATACCATACCACTAATAATACTGATGCATATCATGGTACATCTTCATCGCTCTGAGGTGAATAGAGTAATGGGCATAATGAGCCTTTTCGAGTATCAATTTGATTAAGTCACCCACCTTGGCACATTAATATGGCCCCCAATCCTCAAGACACTATCAGAATCAACCATGCTTCCCTAGATTCACCTCTAGACACAATCATAATCAAGCACGACTTTCTTAGCTTCACCTGAACACCTTCTCTCGAATGGCATATAAGTTTTCATACTTAAATTATCGCTCACAAATCTGATCCATCAAGGAAGCACGGGTCTCCATGAAATCGAGCACCCCACCCTCATCAAAAAGCTACAGTCTCACCAATCCATTGGGTAATCTTTAAACATCCATAGCCAAGGGTCGCTCCTCAACTCAAATAGTATCAAGAATGAACCCCATATAAAGGATGCCACCAACACTTCAAAACGAAGACAACCACTTCAAACTCTAAGACGTAGGTAGGGTAATTCTTCTCATGTCTTCAATTGCCTGAAGCATGGATAATCACCTTCTCATTTCGTATCAAGACACTTCCTAACTCGACCCTCGATGCATCACAATGTACGGTGAAGTCAACTCTCTTGTTGGGCAAGTCAAAACAAGTACAGTAGTCAATAATATCTTGAGATTTTGGAAGCTCTCCTTATATTCATGACCAATGAAATGCTATATTCTTTAGCCCTGAATAAAATGCTGATAACATCTAGAGAAACCCATAAATTGTGAATCTCTATAGAGGAGGTAGGTCTATTCCACCCTTGAATAGCCTCAATCTTGGTTGGATCAACCTTGATGTTCTCCTTAGACACCACAGGCCCTCAAAATGCTATCAAATTGAGAAAAAATTTACACTTAGAGAACTTAGCATACAAATTCTTCTCTTTTAGATGCAGAAGCACAATCCTCAAATGCCTGACATGGTTTGCCTCAGTTTCTGAGTAAACCAAGATGTCATCAATAAAATAATCACAAACAAATTCAAGTATGGCTGGAACATTTGATTCATCAACTCTATAAATGTTGGAGGGGTGTTGATCATCCTAAATATCATCACAAGAAACTTATAATGTCCATATCTAATTCGAAAGCAGTTTAGGAATGTCAGACGCTCTAATCCTCAACCAATGCTACATGGATCTTAAATCAATATTAGATATCAATGTCAATTTCTAGAGTTGGTTAAATAAATTATCAATTTTGGGAAGAGGATACTTGTTTTGATGTCATTGTGTTCAATTTTTTGTAATTGATAAACATCCTCATCGATCCATCCTTCTTCACAAACAACACCGGGACACCTCATAGTGATACACTTGGGCGAATAAACCCCTTATTCAAAAGGAATTGAAGCTAATCATATAGCTTTTTTAACTCTGTCGGAGGTCATATGATAAGGAGGCATAGAGATCGACTTGGTGCCCGATGATGTCCGATCAGGTGGGACCCTTGGAAATTGGTAGGAAACACATCCATAATCTCTCAAACCATAGAAATAGACTCCACTAAAGGTGACTCAATATGGGTATCTTGAATGATATCTAAATAAGCCAAACACCCCTTATCAATCAACCTCTACACTCGAATAGAAGAGATAACCTTACTAGGATAGGAGCCACTTGAACCCTTCCACTCAATCCTCAATCTACTAGGCAAAGCTAAAGTAACTATCTTGGTCTAGCAATCAAGGAAAGCACAATATGGAGAAAGCCAATGCTTACCCAATATGACATCAAAATCTATCATATCAAGAATAATCATCTCTACTTAAGTATCATAACCCTCCAAAGATACAAGACATGATTGGTACACCTAATCCACCACTAAGGGATCTCCTGTTGGATAGAAACATATATATAGTCACAAGCATTCGATCACATAGAAAAATAAATCCAGAGGAAAAGTATGTAGAAACATACGAATAGGCAGATCTAGCATCAAATAACACAAATACAGGCCGATGGTAAACTGGGAAAATATTCGTGATAAGTACATCCGAAGCCTCAAACTTGGGACTCTCTAGGAATATGTAACAATAGGAACCTCGACCTCCAATTGTCTAAACTATGTCTCTACCAGCTGAACTAATGCATTACTAGCATCTCTACCAAGAGAATGACCACCTCTACCTCACCAACCTCTATCACGCCCTCTAGTCTATGGGGTTGAGCCTCTAGTTTGAGGCATTTGATCTTTGACTAGGGTTGCTGAATAAGTACGGTATGATTCAATAAAGGACACTATCTAATCATATGGTTAGGGTCTCCACACCTAAAGTAATATCTTGGAGTGGACTGCTACTGTGAAGAACCAGATGAAATACTATAGTCACCCTGGCTTGTCGACCTCTAAAAACTGGATAAACTATAACCACCCTCTAAAGCTGGCAAGGATGAATGCACTGAACCTTAATAGTAAGATGAACAACCTCTTTGGTGAGACCCTTTACCTCTAGACAAGGTACTAGAATAGTGACTAGTGATTCGGGCCCTCTTGGGGTCCCCAAATTTCTCACGGACCATCAATGCTGCCTTATTGGTGGTATTCACAATAGATTGAAAAGAAACTCTCTCACTAGCTAATTTAAAGACATAAAATCTCATAGTAAAGGCCAAACCTTTCACAACCCTGTGAACTCTCTCTGCCTTAGTAAGGATCAATGATATGGCATAATGAGACAAATAATAAAATGTGCCTTATAATAAAAGATAAACATGATACCTTGGGTTAAGCTCACAAACCTCATCTGGCTCTCTTCTCGAACATTACAAGGAATAAAACAGTCCTGGAAATCACCTTAGTGCACATCACACTCTACCAAAGGGGATTCAGTTAGTCTGGATCTCATATAAGTCCAACACCACTCCCTAGCGGTGCCTTAAAGTTGAAGAGCAAAAACCTAATACCTCGGGAATCAAATAGGCCTATGGACTCCAATATCTCATAGCATAACGTCAAGAACTCAAAAGCATCCTCACCCTTACAACTATAGAACTACGATGGTTTCATCTTTTGAAACCACTTATAACTTTGTTGGTCATCAATTGCAAAAGTTAGCACAAGGGCTACTTGAAAAGGAGTAAAAATCAATGGTGGCTAACCCATCTGATCATGAACAGTGAGACCTTGAATAATAGAAACTTATCCACCCTGCTCGTATGCTCTCAGGGTACCCGTCACACTGCCACCTTGGAAAGTGCTCTTTAGTATGCTCATATCCTGTTAAAAGTGTCTTGTAGCAATGATGTAATCCCAATATTTGGAGGAAAGTGGTTCTCTCTAGGCTCAACTATACTCTTGGAGAAACACTCCTCCCATAGTCTCTGGCAAGTGTCGCTCCACAAGTGTGTCCCCTACTTCTAGCCTAACCACTACCCCTGGTTGGGTTCCCAACCATATCCTTAGAGGTTGCTCCCCTACTGCTCCTACTGGTTGAAGATCTAGTCTTGGTCATCTTCCAAAAGAATACGTGACAACTCAATACTCATAATCAGTAACCATGGATGAATGGAATCGAAAGAATAAAAAAGAAGTATCCTGACAGTCTCAATAACCTCACAGAGATATGCATTTGTCATCTCTGTACCGATTCATAATACTCTATTGACTGGGCTTGTATACATGTAATACCTATAACTTTGAGGTACTGATACCAATTTGTCATGACCCAAAATCAGGTGTGATAGAACTTTCCTTTGGCCCATCGAAACAAGTGATCCTAACAAGGATATAACTAAAATTATAGAAGATAAAGTAAAAGTAACAGTCTAAATATATAAGCAAAAGTAATAAGTGAAAGCCATAATCTAAAAAATAACCCAAGATCGGTATCACATGTACAAGCGTCTATTACAACTGAATTTGAACAAATATATACAAGTCTCAAAATGTCCTTGCTTCTCAAATAAAACAAGAATAGTGTAAATAGATAGGAGCCTAAAGAGTTTACTGAAATGGAAAAGTTGCTACTTCTCAGACTCTCTCAAGCTTAGTCCGAAATGAGAATGGAGCGTCAGTTGGATCCAAACTCACAACCTATACATAGGTGTAGAAGCAAGGGTAAATACCAAAAAATGTGGTATCCAACAAGAAGATATAAATACAAGTAGAGAATATAAAACGCAAGTACTCCTTCCACCCCGATCGAACCTGTAAAAACTATAACTTGCACTCAGGTAAGCTAGCATATACAATATATATATATTCAAAACACAAGTATTTAACATAACAACAAATGGTTTTTGACAATTCACAAGTATAGGATTAATCATCATGTCACACTTCATATAGACATCCACATTAACGCAATGCATATAATGAATTGGGGTGTATTCAGTGTAACAATACAATGCAATTCCAAGTACCATGATGCGTGTTTGTCCTACAATACACATCCACTTATATAATCAGTCCAAAATCCAAGGTGCTACATATGAACCATGAATCAATCTTTATCATTGAAAGAGATCTCGTCTCTTGGAAAAGACATCGATAATCACACTCACCAAAAGAGACCTTGAATGTAATAACACTTGTAGGAAGAGACCTTATCCATAATAATACTTATTAAAAGAGACCTCTCCATCAAAGGAAACCTCAGCAAATCATAACTGATCGACAAACACCTTGGTCCCAAACATCAATCTCATACTCAATCAAGATGGAACCATTTCCCATTGATTTTTCATCAATTGTGGGACTCAATCAATGTTTTATTTCGGCAAATAATCACTTTCAAATAAGAATAAGAGTATGAAGGGGTCCAAACAATTCATATTTTTAACAATCAACTAATCAATCTCATCATTCTTTAATCAATCTCATCATTCTTTTACTAATAGAATTATCATCAAATAAATCATTCAATAGTAACATCAAATCATTTCTCAAGTTCTCAATAATCAATTTATAATCATAGTTCAAACTATTCACCAATGAGTAAATGTTTTTGATGGTATTCTTTCAATGATATCATCACAACATCAACTTTATACAACACTTATATCAATACCATATATATCACGCTTCAATAATGACTTTCATCATTAATATCTATCATTACTTAGCACTTGGGTCATATTAACAATTCACATCTCTCATTAGGGGGATTAGATAATAGTTCAATTATCTCAAAATATGGATATAAATCATTAATTGATAATTCATGATATTTTAAGTAACATCATCAATCATATCATGAATGATGAGTCAAGTTATTACATTTTATTATGTAGCCATATTATTACCCCCATCATATATATTAAGTCATTTCATGAAAATTCACTCATTCTAAATCACCATTACTCTCAACAAAAAAAGAAGAAAAATATAAGGTTCAAATAAATTCAACAAGGTTTAGGAAGCCACATGCCTCGATAAAGTCAAAAAATCAACCCAACACTTGAACCTTCCTCTTCTGATTCATACCAAAAATACTACAATCTATTGAAATAATGATTGACAATCAAATTCCATGTCTAATGATGCCAAAATCATGAAATTTTGAGGAAAAAGGCAAAATGATCTAAAAATCTAATATCAAAAAATAAGGTTGAAATCTGAAAATTCTTTATGGAAATATTCCTTTACGTATTAGAAATCCAATAGTGAAAACCTTTTAAAAAATGGAGTTAAAACAAGCTCACAATCACCATTTTCGTAAAACCTAAGTTCATGAACTTTTATCTCCCAATTCAAAGTTCCCAATTTGATATTACAATAATGATATAATCAATGGGTAATGATTACTTAAGCTCAAAATAACTTATCAAATAAATTCCTCTCAAAAAATCACTTAAATTCCTTCTCTTCCGAGCTCCCACTGTCAAATAAATGAAGGAAATGAACAAAAATCCATCATTTAGATAGTTACTATTTCAGGTAATAAAATTACACTCCATGATCATGGCCAATTGCTTCACGAACACAGAGTACAACACACTCAACCCTCTATGAATGCTAAAAGGTGTCGTGAATGCAGAGGTCTAATTAGTTACCTTCCGCGAATGCGGTCCTAGCATTGTGAACGTGGAGGTATAATACTAGTTACTAACTTAGGCACTAGAAATATTGAAACGCTATCAGAACACCCAAAAATTATAAAAATCTCATTTTAGATCTAAAGTCACCTCTCAAAATCACTGAAACCATCAAAAATCCAATTCGAGAAACCAAACTAAAAATGTTGACCAAAGTCAAATTATAGTTAAATTTAATTCAATTTCCAACTTCGAACCTCAAAACATATAATAAATCTAAATCTAATTCTAACAACTCTTCTTGACCAATTTCCACATTCTAAAATTGGTGGAATCAATGGATGTAATTCCGAGACCCAAATATTCAAATGACTCAAAAATATATAAAAAAAAAAAGCAACTTAAACCTTTTAAACTCAACTCTTTAGCAAAAACTCAACTTTTCATAAGATTTTTAACAAATAACTTTCTCAACCAATCAAATAGGACTCGAGACAACTATTAGAAGGGGTAAAGTGATAATTTTTATTGAAAAGGGCAAAAAATGACCTTCGGAGTCATTACAACCTACGAGGACTACTGAAGCTTCCCTAATTCCTATTATTGACTGCTCCAATTATATAGGATGAGTTTAGAGGAGCTACAGATATGCTCGCCCTTCTGGTAGCAGCCTGGGTAGGCCAACAGAATGCCTCGACTTATAATACTAGCACCCAAGATGCATCGACTTCTATGAAGATCAGAGATTTCTCAAGGCTGAACCTGTGAATCTTCTCAAGGTCTGAGACTTAGAAGGATTTATAGAATTTTATTGATGAGATGCTGAAGGCTCTGAAGTCGATGCATGCAATTGAGAATGGGGGAGTGGAGCTTGCTTCCTACCAACATAAGGATGTGGCTCATATTTGGTACAACCAATTGGAAGAAAGTCTTTGAGGGATGTGGAGTCTAGAGTCTAAGATGAGTTCAAGGGTGTATTCCTTGATCACTTCTTTTTTAAGGAGTTGAGAGAAGCTAAAATGGACGAGCTTGTTAAATTGAAGCAAGAGGGAATGGCCGTCAAATAATACAACTATAAGTTTACCTAACCATCCACATATGCTCTAGAGATTGTTGCAGACATGAGGGCAAAGATGAGAAGATTTGTGTCTAGATTAGGTAAGCATATGAAGAGGGAGTGTAAGGAGATGCTAATGATTTCTGACATGAATATCTCCAGACTTGTGGTGTATACTCAATAAGTTGAATGTGATAAAAAGATAGATAGAGAGGAACACCTAAGCAAGAGGACTAAATCAAATGGGCAAGAAGAAAATCAATAGAGGAAAGGTAAGGGTGACAGTCTTTTATTCAAAAGAAGTCTGCTAGTTATGGTCCAACATCTATAAATACACCCTCTTAGAAAGGTCAACAGAATTACAAAGCTCAAGACTCACAAATGCAAGGGAATGTAGCTCAGGGGATGAAAGGGAATCCACCTTGTGGAAAGTGTGGTAGACTTCACATGAGAGAGTGTCGAGATGGTACCAATGCTTGCTACAAGTATGGTCAGACAAGTCGCATTTTGAAAGATTTCCTAATATGGAGGCAGAGTGATGAAAGTAATAAGGCCTAGCCTTTTTCTTCAGGGCAGCAAAGATGAGGTAATCAGAGAGGTGCTAATGTTAGGTCAGGCAGAGGTACAATTGTGTATATGCTATGGATAGTCGACATGACCTAGAGAATTCTCCTAACATTGTGAATGGTATGGAGTCTTTTCTTTTGATGTTTATGCCTTACTTAAATATAGATGCAACATTGTCCTTTGTGACTCCTTATCTAGATAATAAGTTTGAAATCCTTTCCAAGAGTCTTGTTAAGTCTTTCGATGTCTCTACCCCTTGTGAGTGAGTCTACTTTTGCGGAAAGAGACTATAGGGATTATATAATTTCCATCTATCATAGAGATATCATGGCTGACCTAGTTGAGTTAGACATGGTTGACTTTGATGTCATTCTAGGCATGGGCTAGCTTTAAACATGTTAGGCCACAATTGATAGTAGAACTTACAACAACAACAACAACAACAACACACCCAGTGGAATCCCACAAGTGGGGTCTGGGGAGGTTAGAATGTATGCAAACCTTACCACTACCTCATAGAAGTAGAGAGGTTGTTTCCTGGGAACCCTCCTCTCAAAAACCCATAAGTAGAATAAACTAGATATGACAAAAAACACATATCAATATGTAAATATGATAGAATTAACACACATATCATAGATATAAAACACGCCTACTCCTACTACCTTACTATACCTGCACCTAACCCTACCAACCAATTAGTCTGCTACTCTAATTCGTGACCTCCACTCCTTTCTATCTAAGGTCATCTCCTCGGTGAGATCCAATTTTCCCATATTTTGCGTGATCACTCCCCCCAATACTTCTTTGGTATACCTCTACCCCTTTGTGTAACTTCCAAAAACAACCTCTCACACCTTCTAACAGGAGCATCAGTATTCCGTCTTTGCACATGTCCAAACCATCGCAGTCTCGCTTCCCTCATCTTATAAACCACCGGGGCTACCTCTAGCTTCTCTCGAACGGTCTCATTCCTAATATTATCCCTCTTTGTGTGACCACACATCTTTCTCAACATCCTCATCTCTGCGATATGCATCTTCTGAACATGTGTATTTTTGTATTGGCCAACATCGACCCTATGCGATGAAAATGGTCTAACCATCATTTTGTAAAACTACCTTTGAGTTTAGGTGGTATCTTCTTGTCACACAATACTCCAGAGGCAAGCCTCCATTTAGTCCATACTGCCCCAATATGATGTGTGACACCATGATCGATATAGCCACTACTTTGGATGATGGGCCCCAGATACTTAAAGTGTTCCCTCTTGGGGATAGGTTTAGTGGCAAGCCTCACATTAATGTCTCTTATATCCCTCGCAACACTGAATTTGCACTCTAAGTATTCTATTTTGATCTTGCTTAGTTTGAATCCTTCAGACTCCAAGGTGTGTCTCCAAGCATCCAACCTATCATTAACTTTAATTCGACTCTCATCAATCAGTACTATGTCATCTGCAAATAGCATAAACCATAGAACCTCCTCTTGGATAGATCGCGTCAGCTCATCTATCACTATCACAAACAGGAAAGGGCTCAACACCGATCCTCAATGGAGTACCATCTCAATAGGAAAATACTCTGAGTCTCCTCCCACCGTTCTTACCCGAGTTTTGGCTCCATCGTACATGTCCTTGATCACCCTAATATATGCCATTGGGATACCTATCACCTCTAAAGACCTCCATAGGTCATCCCTTGGAACTTTGTCATAGGCCTTCTCGAGATCAATGAACACCATATGAAGGTCCTTCTTTCTTTCACTATATTTCTCTAGTAATCCCCGAAAGAGATGAATTGCTTCCATAGTCGACTGCCATAGTCGACTGCCCCGGCATGAATCCAAACTGATTCTCCAAATTAGACACTACTCTTCTCTCCCTCATCTCCACCACTCTCTCCCAAACCTTCATAGTGTGACTTAACAACTTGATACCCCTATAATTGTTACAGTTTTGAATATCCCCTTTGTTCTTGCACAATGGAACCATTGTACTCCTCCTTCCTTCATCAGGCATCTTGGCAGTCTTCATAATAGTATTGAACAGTCTAGTCAACCACTCTATGCCATTCTTGACCATGTTCTTCCAAAAATCTGTCGGAATCTCATCGGGTCTGATCATCTTACCTCTCTTCATCCTACTAATATCCCTTCTAACCTCCTCAACTCTGAATCACCTACAATAGCCAAAATCACGATGACCTTCGGAGTGTGCCAACTCACCCAGCTCAATATTTCTATCTCCTTTTTCATTCAAAAGTTTATGAAAGTAAGCTTGCCACCTTAGTTTAATGGAGGTGTCATCCACTAATACCTGACCCTCCTTATCCTTAATGCACTTCACTTGATCCAAGTCAGAAACTTTCCTTTCTCTCTCTTTAGCGAGCCTATACAATCTCTTGTCCCGACCTTTATCACTTAGCTCCTCATATAGACACTCAAACGCTGCTATTTTTGCAATTGATAGTAGAACTTGAATTGTAAAATTTCAATTTCCTAATGAGATGGTCATATAGTGGAAAGGTAGTCCCCTAGTGAGTAAGGGTAATTTTATTTCTCATCTTAGGGCTAGGAAGGCTAGGAAGTTGATCTACAAAAAGTGTATTTATCATATAGTTTGAGTCAAAGACATTGATAATGAGACCCCATCTTTTGAGTCAGTCCCTATTGTCAATGAGTTTCCTTAAATCTTTCCTGATGATTAAACAGGAGTCCCTCCTGATAGCGAGAAGGATTTTAGAGTTGATATTCTTTCGGATACTCAATCTATCTTCATTCCATCATATAGAATAACTCTTGCTAAGTTAAAAGAGAAATTGAATGATTGATAAGGGATTCATTCAGCCAAGTATCTCTCCTTGGAGTGCTCCTATCCTATTTGTGTGATAGAAAGATGAGTCCCTTACGATGTGTTTTGACTATTGCCAATTGAATAATATCAATACTGAGAATAGGTATTCCCTTCGTAGAATAGATGATATTTTTTAGAAACTTCAGGGTGCCATATGCTTCTCTAAGATATACTTCATATTAGGCTATCATTAGTTAAAAGTGAGAGAATATGACATCCCGAAGACAGCCTTCCGAACCCATCATGGTCACTTCAAATTTCTTATTATATCCATGGTTTGGATAACACCCCTATAGCTTTCATAGATCGTATGAACCGAGTATTTAAGCCATACTTGGATATGTTTATCATTGTGTTCAACGATAACATATTAGTCTACTCCAAAAATAAGAAAGAGTATGTCAGTTATCTCTAAATTGTTCTTTAGACTCTCGAGCATAGGAAATTGTATGATAAGTTCTCAAAGTATGAATTTTGGCTTACATTAATGGCATTCTTAAGCCACATCATATCTAGTCCAGGTATTTGGGTTGATACCCAAAAATTGAGGTAGTGAAGAATCGGCCTAGACCAACTTCTCTGACTAACATAAGGAGTTTCTTGGGTTTGGTTGGTTATTATTGATGGTTTGTTGAGGGATGTTCATTTATATTGGTCCTATTGACTAAATCAACATAGAAAAGGCTAGGTTCTAATGGTTAGATACATGTGAAAAAAGCTTTCAAGAGTTGAAGACCAGATTAACAACTAAGCTAGTATTGTTCCCTACATGAGGAAATTGATGGGTTTGTTATCTGTTGTGATGCTTCTAGAATTGGTTTGGATTGTGTATTGATGCAGAAAGGTAAAGTTATAGCATATGCTCCCAGACAACTTAGGATTCATGAGAAGAATTATCCAACTCATGACATCGAATTGGCAATGGTAGTATTTTCTCTTAAGATTTGGCACCATTATTTGTATGAGGTACATGTAGATGTGTTCATTGATCAAAAGAGCTTGCATTATGTATTCTATCAGAAGAAGTTGCTTCTGAGATAAAGAAGGTGGCTTGAGTTGCTGAAAGACTATGATATGAGTATTCATCACCGCCCCAGCAAAACAAATGATGTAGTTGATGCACTTAGTCGAATGTTCATGGGTAGTACTTTGCACCTTGAAGAGGAGAAGAGAGAACTGGCTAAGGATGTGCATAGACTTTCACAATTGAGAGTCTAATTCATTAATTTTGAGGATGGTGGAGTTATTGTGAAAGATGGCTCAGAATCATCCCTTCTAGTAGAGGTTAAGGAGAAGTAAGATCAAGGTCCAGTCTTATTGCAACTAAGGATGATGTTCATAAACAAAAGCTTTTGGTTTTTTGAAAAATAGGATATGTTGCGTTGAGGTATCAAGGAAGATTGTATGTCCCAAAGGTGATGATCTTAAACATAGAATCATAGCGGAGGCTCATAATTCTAAATATTCCATCTATCTAGGTTCTATCAAGATGTATTATGACTTGAGGGAGGTGTATTGGAGGAGTGGTATGAAGAGGGATATCTTAGACTATGTCTCCAAGTGTTCAAATTGTTAACAAGTCAAAGTGAAGAACCAAAGTCCATATGGTTTGGCACAAAACAAGAGAATCTAAATGGAAGTGGGAGACGATCAACATAGATTTCATCACAGGTTTACCATGGTCTCCCAAGCAATATGATTTGATTTTGGTGATCATGGGTAAGATGACCGAATCAACCCACTTCTTAGCTATTAAGATGAATGACTGCAATGGATTATTCCAGGATATACATTCGATAAATTGTTAAACTTCATTTAATTCCCTTGTCTATCATCTTAGACAGAGGAATTCAATTCACTGCCTAGTTTCAGAGATCATTTCAGAAAGGGTTGGGTTGAAAGGTGAATCTTAGTACTACTTTTCATCCACAGACAACTGTCCAGACAGAGTGTACAATTTAGACTTTGGAAAATATATTAAGAGCTTGTCATTGACTTCAAAGGTAATTGGGGTGACCCTCTTATTGAGTGTGCATATAATAATAGCTATCGTTCGAGCATTTAGCTGGCCCCGTATGAAGCTTTGTATGGGAGGAGATGTAGATCACCAACTAGGTGGCTTGAAGTTGGTGAAACATAGTTTATTAAACCCAACTTAGATCATCAAGCTATGGAGAAGGTGAAAATCATTCATGAAAGGTTAAACATTGCATAGAGTTGCCAAAAGTTCTACACTGATGTTAGGTGAAGAGATTTAGAGTTTGAGGTGAGTGATTGGACATATTTGAAGGTTTCACCCATGAAGGGTGTTATGAGATTTGGAATAAAGGGAAACTTAATCTGCATCACATTAGTCCCTATCAGATCATGAAGCTAGTTGGAAATGTAGCTTATGAGTTAGAATTACCCTTAAAGTTAGCCTTTATTCATCCCATATCCTTATTTAGAAGATCCTTCATTGGTGATTCCTATAAAGAGTGTTTGGGTTAGGGATGCTTTTTCCTACGAGGAGGTTCCATTTCAAATACTTGATCACCAAGTTCACAAGTTGAGGAGCAAGGAGGTTCCATCCATCAAGGTTCTATGATGAAACCAATTTGTTCCAGAAGCTACATGAGAAGCTAACGAGGATATGAAGCCAAATATCCACATCTATTCTTTCCTACTAGTAAAGATGTTGAAGGTACTATTTTCATTCCCATTCCAAATTCTGAGTTGATGTCAATTCTTGATGTTTGAGTATTTGAATATTCGAGTTTCTAGTATTTGATGTCTTGAGCGTACTCGTGCTTGATGTCTCTCCTAATTTCACCATTATTCAAGAATGAATAATCTCAAGAGAGAGATATTATAACACTCTCTAAAATATCCTAACTTATAAAGTCCAAAACTCTAGAAGAATTTGAGAAATTTTGTCATTGTTAGTGACCACAAGAGCACTTCTATGAGCTGTAAAAGTTTCTACAATCTATAGATAGGGTCTCGTGTAGCCCTCATACTTGGAAAAATTTCAACTTTTGGGACTTGATCTATGAACCAACTCTACGACTCATAGAGGATTCTATGAATCATATAAGGGGGGTTCATAGATGAGATTTAGAGAGGTGAAAAGGTTCTAATTTCCACAAATAACTTCCATGGGCCGTAGAATATTCCACAAGTCTTGAACTGTGTATAATAGTCCCCCGCCCTAAGTCCAGTGCCTAGTCTATGAGAAGGGGTCCATGACCCGTAGTCCTCTTTACGACCCATAATCTTGGGGGTCGTACGCCAACTTTTGAGACTTTCAAATTTTCCCTCTGATTACCATGAAATGTTTCTCCTATCCGTGGAACCTTGGTCATAGACCCAGACCTAATTTTCTAGGAAACCATGAGAGGGCAGTCTACAAGCCGTAGATAGGAAACAACCCATAGATGGGGCTTCATAGATCCTGTCGCATGTTTTAATGTGGGTAAATCTCATCTTTTTGGTCTTTTTCTAATCAAACCTTGTACATTTTGCAATTGGAATAAGGCTCGCACATAGATCTAATGGTACCCATATCCTCATAATCACTTAGATTAATTTGAGAGCTAATGAAAGAGGAGAAAGATCTACGGTTCAAGCAATTCTATCAAGGTCTAATTATTCAAAGTCAAGTTTCGACCTTTCCCAATATGAAAAGGCTATAATAATATTGATCAAGTTTGTCCACATATCCCATGTCTAAGTTTTCATTTTTAATGAGTACTGAATTGATTAAAAATCTAGATTTTGAATTTTGATCAACTTAGTTCTTGTTTTACTGAGTTTTATCTAATTATGCATTAAAATTATTATTATTTTAATCCCCCATGTTGGATTATTGTTCGTGACTATTTTTCCATGAACCCTAGTTGAGTTGATGATCATGGATTTTCCATGTATTATTTGATGATTTGTAACACCCCACATCTTACACGTACTAGTCCAACACTATTGAAACATGATATGGCGGGGTAAAATCCGCACACATTTTTAAAAGTGCGTGAATTTTAGATTAAAGGGCTATATGTACGTCTAACGCTTAAGATGACCGAGTGTAAATAATTTTTAAGCCAAGTTAAGGAGAGTGTGACCTTAAATGAAGTGAAATAATTGAGGTGCTTGTGGGACTTAGGAAGCTAGTAGGTGAGTCACCTGCATGCTTAGCTTAAATAGGCTAGGTAAACGGAGACAAGGCCCAACACTGAATTTGTTCAAGTCCGATAAAGAATAAACCCCGAGTTAAGGATGTCATTCGGGCCCATGGTTTAGAATCATAAAAGGACAACATTTTCATCCCAAGATGAATAGGATAAGGGCCAAATTACAATCACAACCCAATTAGAAACTAGGGCCCAAACTAAGTGGGCTTAAGAGAGAAATGTTTGCAACAAAGCCCATCCCATTTGAAGCCCAATTAGGTCCAAATGAAAAGGCCAAGCTGCTGCCCCATAACCTTAATAAAATAAGGTTGAAAACCCAAAAGAAAGTCGGCCAAAAGTGGCCTATAAAAGGGAGCAACAAGCAGCAACTTTTAGTTCTTAAGCAAAAATAAGTTCTTAAATGATGTCTTAATTCCGCTCATTAGTAAGAATTCGTGGACTGTTTTTGGAATTGTTGTCTCATGTTTTCCATCTACTTAGGGACTGTTTTTGGACTGTTTTAGGACTATAATTGTGTGTAAATATGTTGAAGACAGTTTGGTTGAGGTTGAAATGGATTTGGAATGGTTGACGTCGAAATGTAGCGGAAGGGCACAATGTTGCGTTGTCTACTTGCGTGTTGTATAGAGTTGTTGTATGATGTACTGTATGAGTTGTTGTAATGCTTTTATGGGACTAAAAATAGCTGGATATGACATGCATATGGGAATGTGTATTAGAAAATACGATTAGGAGTGGAAATGTTGAAAGAATACTCTTGGGTTGCTAATTCCGAGCTTGCTGCCCGGATATTATTTTTGGGTGAAATTGGATTACTAAGATGTGCTTACTAGCTTCTAACACTAGTTTTATCACCTAATATATTGTAGATAAGTGTTTGGAGGAAAAGGATACTACTCCGAGGTAATAACGACATAGTACAGCGAGGTATGTAAGGCAACTTGATTTCCTATTACTTGGCATGAAATCTAAGTTCTTCCTTAGCATATAAAGGCACATACGAATTTCGACATCACTAATAATTGTGTCTCCACTCTTTACCATGTTCATATGTACCCATACACAGCCATTTTCAAACCTACATATGTACTTGGATACCAAATATACATGAGTTCCTTGTTACTAACAAAGTACATGTGTTGTTTAATCTTCGATACGATTCATTAGTTGTGTATCTCTCTTTTCATTGTGGTATTATCTTGTATGGTTGTTTATATGTCGCATGTCTATATTCCTACAGTTCTGAAGGTTATGACCACCAAAAAAACCATCTCAAAGTAAATAAAAGATAAGTTACAATTGCTTATAAATGGGTGATAACCCGAGGGGTGGAAGAATCACCTAGCCAGGGTCGATCTCATTTACGGGTGGTAACCCGAGGGGTGAAGGAATCACCTAGCCAGGGTCGATCCCATTACATATTTACCACTGATCAGCTGGTCATTTACATGATATATTGTGCACAGATTATACAGTAAAGAAAGATATAGTAATAAAAAGACATAAAGTACATGATTCCACAATATGACTAAAGGTGGCCTTTTCATCCTTACACACCAGTGTGTGATTTCATTTGAGTTCATTTTGCATATACAGTATTACCTGCCTTACATATTTATTACATTATCTCGTACTGACGTCCCTTATGGGGGACCTGCATTTCATGATGCAGATGCAGGTACAGGAGTTACTTGATCTCCCTAGTAAGAGTACAGGACTTTTAGTTGCTATTACTAAGCTCCAGGTTGCTTCGGGGCTTGTGTGTTTAGAACTTGTATTTTGTATTGTATAGTTGGTCATGAGGCGGGGCCTGTCCCGACCCATATGGATATTGTTCCTTATTTAGAGGCTTTGTAGACAATGTAAATTACTTTTGGTTTGTTAGTACAGTTTACTTTCTTTTGACAGTATATTGAGTATGGAAACCTCTTAAATGTTCATAGCAGGTGTATAGTTATATGTTGGTTCTCCCGAGCCTTGTCGCCAACGGGTGTCAGTCCGCCTTAATGGGGCTTAGGGCGTGACAGAAGTGGTATCAGAGCAGGTCGTCCTAGGGAGTCTACAAAGCCGTGTCTATGTAGAGTCTTGTTTATGGATGTGTTGTGCACCACATATATAAGCAGGAGGCTACGTGGCATTTAGGAGTTGTCACTTTCTTTTCATTCTTTAGATCGTGCCATAGAGCCAAGTGTTGTAGGTTGATTATTTCTAACCTCTAAATCATTTTGTACAGTAAGTATGCCTGAAACAAGGAAAAGCAAAGGCAAAGGGAAGGAGGTGGAAGTGGTAATTGGTATTCCCAGTCGGGTGAGACGGCGAGATAAGGCCCAAGATGAGTCTCTGTCCCAAGCATCTCCAACTCCTCCAGCTCCTGATGAACCAGGTCGTAGTGAAACTCCCCCAGAACCACCTGCCGATGCTAGTGTGTAGGATCTGAGAAATGCGGTCCAATTATTGACCCGCATAGTTGCTAGCCAAAGCCAAAGACAAGAAGGCCCAGTTGTAGGTACAGATGGTGCGAATAGGGAAGCTAGCACGAGGATACGTGACTTCCTTAATTTGGACCCTCCATCTTTTACCGAGTCAGATTCTAATGAATATCCACAAGACTTTATCGACCAGATCCAATGTACTTTGGATGTTATGCATGTAAGAGGTACAAAAGCTATAGAACTAGCAGCATATAGATTGAAGGGTGTGGCTATATTGTGGTATGAAGCTTGGAAGCAATCTAAGGGTATAGATGCCCCTCCAATTACCTGGAAGGAGTTCAAAGAGGTCTTTCTTGACCATTACTTGCCATATGAGATCCGAGAGGCCCGTGCAGATCAGTTTTTGAATCTCCACCAAGGGGGTATGAGCGTGAGCGAGTATAGCCTCCAGTTTAACTCCTCGGCCAGGTATGCTCCTAATGTAGTTGCTAATATGGCAGATAGAGTTCATCGGTATGTGGATAGATTGAATACGTATCTGGTAAGAGACTGTACCATTGCTTCATTGAATAAAGACATGGATATAGCAAGGATGCAAGCATTTGCACAGAAACTAGAGGATCAGAGGCAAAGGAGAAGGACACAAGAGGTAGAAAGGGGGCAGTCCAAGAGGGCCAGATCTACAGGGCAGTTTGTACCATCCCAAGGTGACTTTAGGCCCCGATTTCCTAGTAAACCACCTAGACCATCATCCTCCTATTCTGCAGTTAGTGCTCCCCCGCAACTTTAAGGGCCTAGAGGTAATCAGTTTAATCAAAGAAGTGAGGGACAAGGTGCACGGACAACAGGATATTCGGCCATCCAGCAGATTCCTCCTAGGCCGCTTTGCAAACAATGTGGGAGGAGTCATTCAGGTATATGTCGTGTTGGGACAGATCCCTGTTATTGGTGTGGTGTACCAGGGCATATGATGAGAGATTGCCCAAGAAGACATATGGGTGATATAGCACAACCTGCTGGGTCAGCTGTTGCATCATCATCGTCAGTTCCTCCATTAGGTAGGGGTTAGAAAACACCTGCAGGCCGTGGTAGAGGTGGTAGAGGAGCAGCTAGCTCCAGCGGAGCCAAGAATCGCACTTATGCTCTGGGGAGTCGGCAGAATTTAGAAGCTTCACCCGATGTGGTCACAGGTACATTGTCCATCTTTTCACATAATGTATATGCATTAATTGACCCTGGTTCTACATTATCATATATCACTCCACTAGTGGCTGGGAAGCTTGAAAGAACACCTAAATTATTGAACGAGCCATTTGAAGTGTCTACACCAACCGGTGAATCTATTATAGCTAGAAGGGTCTATTATGACTGTGCCGTAACTGTTTGTGACCGTGACACGTGGGTGGACCTTGTTGAGTTAGATATGGTGGAATTTGATGTTATAATGGGTATGGATTGGTTAGCTTCTTGCTACGCTACTGTGGATTGCCGAACTAAGAGGGTGTATTTCCACTTTTCAAATGAGGCAGTCCTTGAATGGGAAGGTAATGTTAGGGCACCAAAGGGTAAGTTTATTTCTTTTTTTAAGGCGAGGAAGATGATGCCAAAGGGGTATATGTGTCATCTAGTTAGAGTAAGGGATATGGAGGCTGAATCACCAACTCTTCAATCTGTTCCCGTAGTGAATGAATTTGTTGGTGAGTTTCCCGAAGAGCTTCCAGGTTTACCTCCAGAACGAGAAATAGATTTTGGAATTGATTTACTTCCATGTACTCAACCTATTTCTATCCCTCCATATAGAATGGCCCCGGCAGAATTACGTGAATTAAAGGAGCAATTAAAAGATTTGCTAGAGAATGGTTTTATAAGACCTAGTGTGTCCCCTTGGGGTGCACCAGTGTTATTTGTACGTAAAAAGGATGGCACCTTGTGAATGTGTATTGACTATCGGCAATTGAATAAGGTGACAATTAAAAACAAATACCCGCTCCCCAGGATTGATGATTTATTTGATCAGTTACAGGGTGCCAAATGCTTTTCAAAAATTGATTTGACGTCAGGTTATCACCAAGTGAGGATGAGGGAGAAAGATATACCCAAGACAGCCTTTAGGACACGCTATGGTCACTTTGAATTTCTTGTTATGTCATTTGGGCTGACAAATGCACCAGCAGTTTTTATGGACTTAATGAACAGGGTATTCAAGTCATTCTTGGATGTCTTTGTGATAGTACCATGCAGATCACTTACGGCAGGTATTACAAATTCTTCGTGATCGGCAATTATATGCCAAGTTTTCCAAATGTGAATTTTGGTTGAAGTCAGTGGCATTCTTGGGTCATATTGTATCCGATGAAGGAATAAGGGTCGATTCACAAAAGATAGAGGCGGTGAAAGATTGGCCAAGGCCAACAACACCCACAGAAGTTCGAAGCTTCCTAGGGTTGGCTGGTTATTACAGAAGATATGTTGAAGGTTTTTCTTCTATTTCTGCACCTCTAACAAAGTTGACACATAAGGCGACCAAATTTCAATGGAATGATGCATGTGAAAGGAGCTTTCAAGAGTTGAAAAGCATGCTAACTTCTGCACATGTATTAGTGCTCCCAGAAGGCACAGAGGGGTATGCGGTGTATTGCGATGCTTCAGGGGTTTTCTTAGGGTGTGTACTGACACAACATGGTAGGGTAATTGCTTATGCCTCGAGACAACTGCGGCCACATGAGAAAAACTACCCAACACATGACCTTGAACTAGCAGCTGTTGTGTTTGCCTTGAAAATATGGCGCCATTATTTGTATGGAGTTCATGTTGACATATATACTGATCATAAGAGCTTACAGTACCTATTTAAACAAAAAGACCTAAATTTAAGGCAGCGGAGGTGGCTGGAGCTAATAAAGGATTACGATGTTGATATACTATACCATCCAGGGAAAGCAAATGAGGTAGCCAATGCTTTGAGCCGCAAGGCAATTGTGAATATTGATGAGCAGTCCGTGGTACGTCAAGGAGTGGCTAAGGATCTACGTCAACTAGCCAATTTGGGAGTTCGCCTCATTGAAACTCCAAAAGAAGGGGTTGTTGTGCATAATGTTGCGGAGTCTTCATTGGTAACAGAGGTAAGAGAAAAATAGTTCAAAGATCCTATTCTACGGCGACTTAAGGAGTAGGTGAGTCAAGGCACAATGAAGGGCTTTGAACTTACCCAAAATGGAGTACTTTATTGCCAAAATAGATTGTGTGTTCCTAACATAAATGGATTAAGAAGAAGGATAATGGAAGAAGCCCATCATTCAAGATATTCTATCCATCCAGGATCAACTAAGATGTATCATGACCTGAAGGGAATGTTTTGGTGGGAAGGCATGAAAAAGGACCTTGCAGAATTTGTGTGTCAGTGTCCAAATTGCCAACAAGTTAAGGTAGAGCACCAAAAGCCAGGAGGTTATATGCAATGTTTAGAGCTTCCAATGTGGAAGTGGGATATGATTAATATGGATTTTGTTACTGGGTTGCCTCGCTCATTTCAGAAGTTTGACTTCATATGGGTGATAGTTGATATACTCACAAAGTCAGCACACTTCTTACCGGTTAGGAGTGATTAAACAGCTGAAGAGTATGCAAAGCTATATCTCAAAGAGATAGTTAGGCTACATGGGATCCCAATATCCATTATATCTGATCGGGAAGCTCAATTCACCGCAAAGTTTTGGAAATCCTTCCAGAGGAGCTTAAGGACACAAGTGAATTTAAGTACAGCTTTCCACCCGCAGACAGATGGGCAAGCAAAACGCACCATTCAAACACTTGAAGATATGTTACGGGCTTGTGTATTAGACTTCAAAGGTAGTTGGGTGGACCATTTGCCACTTATTAAATTTACCTATAATAATAGCTACCATTCAAGCATCAAGATGGCACCATATGAAGCTCTGTACAGAAGAAAATGTAGATCACCAATAGGATGGTTTGAAGTGGGTGAAACCACCTTGCTTCATCCAGATCTAGTCCAACAAGCCATGGAAAAAGTCAAGGTAATACGACAACGGCTAGAAACATCCCAAAGTCGTCACAAATCATATGCAGATGCTAGAAGAAGAGGACTGGAATTCTCAGTAGGAGATTGGGTGTTCTTAAAGGTGTCCCCAATGAAAGGTGTTATGAGATTTAGTAAGAAAGGGAAACTAAGCCCACGTTATATAGGGCCATATAAGATTATTAAAAGGTTTGGACGGGTTGCATATGAATTGGAGCTACCCCAGGAGCTGTCAATGGTCCATCCAGTTTTTCATGTCTCAATGCTTCGAAAATGCATAGGTGATCCATCTCGTATTACTCCTATTGAAGATATGTAGGTTATGGAAGATCTCACCTATGAAGAGGTACCTATTGCTATCCTAGATCGTTAAGTTAGGAAGCTAAGGAATAAAGAAATACCTTCAGTGAAAGTGCTTTGGAGGAACCAACAGGTAGAAGAGATAACGTGGGAGGCTGAGGAAGCAATGAGGTCTAAATACCCTTATTTATTTGAGGCTAAAGAGGAAGCCCAAGATACAGAGTTAAAGGAGTAGTAGGTACGTGAATATGAATTCTTATTATGTTTTCAAAAGTCTGTTTACACAGAAGTTCGAACTTGTTTAACCTATTCAATTATGTTTACATTCAGGGACAAATGCTCCTAAGGGGGGAGGATGTAACACCCCACATCTTACATGTACTAGTCCAACGTTATTGAAACATGATATGGCGGGGTCAAATCTGCACACATTTTTAAAAGTGCGTGAATTTTAGATTAAAGGGCTATATGTACGTCTAACGCTTAAGATGACCGAGTGTAAATAATTTTTAAGTCAAGTTAAGGAGAGTGTGACCTTAAATGAAGTGAAATAATTGAGGTGCTTGTGGGACTTAGGAAGCTAGTAGGTGAGTCACCTACATGCTTAGCTTAAATAGGCTAGGTAAACGGAGACAAGGCCCAACACCGAATTTCTTCAAGTCCGATAAAGAATAAACCCCGAGTTAAGGATGTCATTTGGGCCCATGGTTTAGCATCATAAAAGGACAACATTTTCAGCCCAAGATGAATAGGAAAAGGGCCAAATTACAATCAAAACCCAATTAGAAACTAGGGCCCAAACTAAGTGGGCTTAAGAGAGAAATGTTTGCAACAAAGCCCATCCCATTTGAAGCCTAATTAGGCCCAAATGAAAAGGCCAATCTGCTTCCCCATAACCTTAATAAAATAAGGTTGAAAACCCAAAAGAAAGTCGGCCAAAAGTGGCCTATAAAAGGGAGCAACAAGCAGCAACCTTTAGTCATTTTCTCAAGCCAAAATTTCAGATTTCTCTCTAAGTTTCTTCTTGCTCTCTCCTCATTTTCTAAAGCAGCCAAGACACACCTCTAGGGTTCTTGAAGAGAACCTAATCCTTGAGGGTTAAGGTAAGTAAAAATACCTATGGTTTGGTGTAATTTTTCCATTAAAAACATGAAGAGTATATTGGTTGTATTGTGCAGGAATTTTGGGACAGCATGTGTTCCAAATATTGTGGTTCACTTTTCTTGTTAAATAAGAGACTTTTATCTTGTTGGTTGGCTGAGTTATGAAGTAATATGTATGTTTTTAACAAGTCTTGGATCTGTAATGATGTAAGAAGGCTGCTGGACCACTTTTATCTTCCGCAAAAATAAGTTCTTAAATAATGTCTTAATTCCGCTCATTAGTAAGAATTCGTGGACTGTTTTTGGAATTGTTGTCTCATGTTTTCCATCTACTTAGGGACTGTTTTTGGACTGTTTTAGGACTGTAATTGTGTGTAAATATGTTGAGGACAGTTTGGTTGAGGTTGAAACGGATTTGGAATGGTTGACGTCGAAATGTAGCGGAAGGACGCAATGTTGCGTTGTCTACTTGCGTGTTGTATAGAGTTGTTGTATGTTGTACTGTATGAGTTGTTGTAATGCTGTTATGGGACTAAAAATAGATGGATATGACATGCATATGGGAATTTGTATTAGAAAAGACGATTAGGAGTGGAAATGTTGAAAGAATACTCTTGGGTTGTTAATTCCGAGCTTGCTGCCCGGATATTATTTTGGGTGAAATTGGATTACTAAGATGTGCTTACTAGCTTCTAACACTAGTTTTATCACCTAATATATTGTAGATAAGTGTTTGGAGGAAAAGGATACTACTCCGAGGTAATAACGACATAGTACAGCGAGGTATGTAAGGCAACTTGATTTCCTATTACTTGGCATGAAATCTAAGTTCTTCCTTAGCATATAAAGGCACATACAAATTTCGACATCACTAATAATTGTGTCTCTACTCTTTATCATGTTCATATGTACCCATACACAGCCATTGTCAAACCTGTATATGTACTTGGATATCAAATATACATGAGTTCCTTGTTACTAACAAAGTCCATGTGTTGTTTAATCTTCGATATGATTCATTAGTTGTGTATCTCTCTTTTCATTGTGGTATTATCTTGTATGGTTGTTTATATGTCGCATGTCTATATTCCTACAGTTCTGAAGGTTATGACCACCAAAAGAACCATCTCAAAGTAAATAAAAGATAACTTACAGTTGCTTATAAATGGGTGGTAACCCGAGGGGTGGAAGAATCACCTAGCTAGGGTCGATCTCATTTACGGGTGGTAACCCAAGGGGTGAAGGAATCACCTAGCCAAGGTCGATCCCATTACAGATTTACCACTGATCAGCTGGTCATTTACATGATATATTGTGCACAGATTATACAGTAAAGAAAGATATAGTAATAAAAGACATAAAGTACATGATTCCACAATATGACTAAAGGTGGTCTTTTCATCCTTACACACCAGTGTGTGATTTCATTTGAGTTCATATTGCATATACAGTATTTCCTGCCTTACATATTCAGTACATTATCTCGTACTGACGTCCCTTACGGGGGACCTGCATTTCATGCTGCAGGTACAGGAGTTACTAGATCTCCCTAGTAAGAGTACAGGACTTTCAGCTGCTATTACTAAGCTCCAGGTTGCTTCGGGGCTTGTGTGTTTAGAACTTGTATTTTGCATTGTATAGTTGGTCATGAGGCGGGGCCTGTCCCGACCCATATGGATATTGTTCCTTATTTAGAGGCTTTGTAGACAGTGTAAATTACTTTTGGTTTGTTAGTACAGTTTACTTTCTTTTGACAGCATATTGAGTATGGAAACCTCTTAAATGTTCATAGCAGGTGTATAGTTATATGTTGGTTCTCCCGAGCCTTATCGGCAACGGGTGCCAGTCCGCCTTAATGGGGCTTAGCGCGTGACATGATTGAGTTGATACATAATTTAAATGAGTTTTGATGAAATTGAGCATTGATTTAAATAATATTTTGAGAAACAGTTTTCATGATAACATAAATAAATTTTCAAAATATTTATGGATGATGATGAAAATGGATGTGATGTTTTGATATGAGAGTAAAGTTTGAATTAAGGTCCATTGAGACTTAATGAGATGAAAAGCACATGTTTTAGGAGTAGTATAAGCACCAATTTAGGCAAGAGTATAATTAACTCAAACACCATAAACTATGTCGCTTGCATAGGATGAGAAGGGGCCATACATCTGAAGTCCCAAAGAGGCTTTTTTTGGATCCATTGATTTTTGTATCCTTTACTCTGACAAGGTACTGGATGGTTGTAGAAATGACAACAGTTTATTATGTCATCACTCGCTCATATGGTGATAGTTGTTAGTTATAGAAACTCTCCAAGAGTAGACATATGTTATTTTACTTAGCCATATATGCATATTGGTAATTGGTGAGAGTATTTAACAAAAGCACTATTTTTATTGTTTCAAACTTACATGTTATATTGTTGTTGAGTTGAGCTTATTCCTTCTTTGAGTACCTTTGAGCATGTTGTTCTATTCAACCATATTACATACTGTATATTTCATGTGCTGACATTATTTGACACTGCATTTTAGTATATTGCAAATATAGGTGTTAGAGATCCTCAGTGGACGATTCGCTGAAGATTTCATCACTCTACATAGTTTTGGATGTCTTTTATTTCAATTTATGTCTTTCCTTTCTTAGTAGAGGTAGCTCTAGGATTATCTTGGCACCTTCATAGTTATTAGAGGCTTCATAGACAAAGTCAATTAATTTACTTGGAGTTTGTTCTGGAAACCATATTTATTGATAAAGAGTTGATTATTTAAGTTATTTGATTTTTATTATGACATCCCTGAGCCCACATACATTTATCTGATTCAACAAAGTTCTGCAACTTAAGCATGTGATGAAATCAAGTGGTTTTTAAGTGTTGGTCATGCCTAGGATATCCTCTCGAGACATGACAGAATCCACTTTGTTCTAAACCATTCATCTAAATTCTAAATTTTAAGGATCATCTTCTTCTCAAAATCCTCCCAAGACTCCATTAAAGCTCAAGCTAGGGCTTTCAATTTTCTTCACCAATTTCTTAGATTCTTTCAAGCATCCTACTCAAGGTATGTGAGTATTCATCCGTGGGTCTCCTTCACCCATGGAACCCAAACATTTCTCAACTTTTTCAATCATTTCCAAAGATGAAATTTGTGAATTTTAATGATTTTCATTCAATTTCAATAATTATACTTTATGTTGTATTTATTGATTTACTTACATATGAATTGATGTCAATTGTTTGATTGTGATGATTTCCAAGTAAATTTTCTTCATTATGGATTCCTTTAATTATGATTCTAATCTATTTTATTCTTCATGATTATGCATAGGAATAGGTTAAATTATGTGACACTTTGCCTCCCCACACCAATAATAATCATATACTGAGATCTCATATTTGATCTTTTTCATCGAATTTACATATTTTAAAGCAGATTTGAAATGAACCTATACAAGTTACCCTAGTCTTACTATGAACTATGATCATGAATGTATAAGGGTTTCATCTAAGTTTTATGAAATTATTCAATTATGATTATGAATGTCCCTTAAAGAATGAACGAAAGATGGTGAAAGAATTTTTTCACTAAATTATGGATTCAAGTTGTGATGACGATAATTCTCATATTGCTTGAGTTACCAATTTTTTAATGAGCTACTTTGTTTATGATGATTCCTTAATGATTTCAATGTAATGGCCTTGTTGTTCATTTTTTAGCCTATCAGTGAAAATTATTATTTTGCTCTTTCATAAGTTGCTTTGGACCTATTTTGAACTATCCACATTGTTGGAACTGAAATCCTGAGTTTTAAAAGTGAAAATATGAGTTTTGGATTTTTAAAAGTTTAAGTTATTGAAAAAGTGAGTTTTTTGGTATCATTTCATGTTTTGGCTATCAGATAAAAAATCTGTCAATTCTGTGAGCTCCAGAATGTCGACTCTGGTCTAGGAGAAGTTATAGAACTGAATTCGGAGTTGAAATGAAGATTTTAGACTCAAAGTTACATTTTTAGTTGTTTTTGGTGCCAAAGTTTAACTTTGGTCAACATACGGAGTTCGAAAGTCAGATCAAAATTTTGAAAGTTTTAGTAGTTCCTGATGATTAAATTAATGCTAAAAATAATCTTATCATAATTTTTGGAGTTACCGAGGGCAATTTTGGCATTTTAAGTTTTAAACTAGTTTATTTGAGTTGCTTTTGTAATTGTGCCGAGGAGACCTCAGAATCAAAATCTGATCATTCCGTTGAGTTTGAATCGCTGTTTTTGGTATGTATACATGCTTTGCTTGTAAAATTTGGATTTCAAATGAATCTACAGGGTCCGTATCGAGTTTTGCGTTTCGTTGATATATCTGGCTTCTGGTGCAGTCATTTTTTCCTTTTGCACTTTTGCGAAGGTCTGGGTGACATAAGCTCGCGTTCGCGGTGGTTCGATTTGTGTTCGTGGAGGTTAATCCTCTCTTGATCCGCATTCGCAAAAGGATCATTCATAGAGAAGTCATGTTTGGTTGACTTTCATGTTCGTGGATTCCAGTCTGCATTCGTGGAGGTTTTTTTTATGCTTGAACAGTATTAATTTTAAGAACCACATTTTTACTCCATTTTCAAAATTTCAAGCTTTTGGGCCGAATTCTGATGAAGATTTTTCCAGAGATCTTTTGAGTAAGTGTTTCTAACTTCATTTTGATTAATTTTCATAATTTTATCTTGATTTTGTCTTGAATTTCATGATCTTGAATGTAAAAAATTGAGGATTTTTTGGTCTATGATTTGAAAACTTTAATTGATGATTTCTCCTTTGATTTGAACCTGATTTTAGTGAGATTTTCACCCATGCACTCCTTTTCTTGCATAGATTCATAATTTTAAGTCAATTTCCAGATTCGGGAACTTCAAATTTTAGCTCTAATTTTGATTAATTTACCCCTAGTCTAATTCGTGTGAATATGGGTATTAAAATTCATTTCTTGATGCGTTGTATCAATTCTTGATAGCGATTGATTGATTCGATGATTGTTTGGGGGCTTGAGCTGATTAAAAGCTTGTTTGCATGCGATTTCGGCATCGGGGTAGGTTCATCTAACCTTTTGGGATTGGATTTGAGTTATAGGATATTTTCATATGATAATTGTAAGATTTAGATTGATTCATGAGTAATTGGGTTAATATGATAGAATTATGATGGACATGCGATACCGGTTATGCTAAATTTGAGTAAATTGCGGATCTATTTATAAAACTGAGATGAAATCTTCATAATTGAGTTCTTTTAGATATCATTATTATAATATGAGACTTGTATCATTATTATAATATGAGACTTATGATATTGTTTGGGAGAGTTATATGGTAAATTGATGAAAATTTTGATATAGTTGAAATTTATGAGCATATTTTGGGACTTAAGGAGTTCGGTTTCATTGACATTCTGATCTATGACGAGAGAGTGATGGTGTGAGACCTATTGAAGGCATTGCGGTACTAGTTGATGCACTTGGCATAGTCTTTTTGGATGTTATGGCTATTGCGCATATCATTATTGTTGACACCCAATTTTGGCCCAACTTTTTTAAAATTCATACTTTTATATCGTTATTTTTTAGTTCTTGTTAAATTCATTATTTGTGCTAAATTACATGTCTTTGTGTATTTTATTTATTTATCTACCGTTGATTATATTTGTTTTATTCGTTTTAATATTTTTAACGCATCGTAATAAATTATTTTTTTTCTTGTTCAAATATAATTACTTCCTTAGTAACTTTTCCACATAAACAAAGATGGTTCCTTTTTGGTATGAAATCTTCTTGACCCTAAATCTAATCATCTACTAACTCTAAACACAAAAAAGAAAAAAAGGAGTGTTAGATATTTCAGCCATGGACTTAACCAACAACACAGCCACAACAACTACAACAGCAACAACCCCTCAAAAACGTCATCCTCACTCCCTCTACTTTCCTCCATTTCCGACCAGCTCCGGCACAACCAAAACCACCGCCGGAACAACACCAAAACACCCCAAATTCACCGCCAACAGCTGCCATTTTCGACCCCAAACCACCTGAAAAATCAGCACCAAACAACCCCGAAACACCACCATTTCCGCTACCATAACACAACCCATTTCAACACCCAAAAACTACCACAAAACACCACCTGCGGCACCCAAAAACCCACCAGATTTCAGCCCCTCAACCCACCATTTCAACACCCAAAAATCACCTGAAAACCCACTAAAAACACCACCAAAATGCACCAGATTTCCAACCACCAACCTTCTTCCTCTTCCTGTCTCCTCCACCTCCATGGCTGCTCAACTCCGAGCTCACACCACACCAGAAAATCCACCTGAAAACTGACCAAAATCAACTATGAAAATGCCGTCGGAACACAACTCCGACCAGCCACAACCCACCTCCAAACCTCCAGCTAGAAACCAACACAAAACCTCGCCAGATCCCTTCAAAAACTGAGCAAAACGCAGCTAGCAAATGACTCCAAAAATCACCCCCAAAACCCCCTAGAAAATGTCATCCAAACAGCCCCAAATCGCCACCAACAGACCACCGAAACCACCGCGAAACGCCGCTGCAAACAACCCCAAAACCGTCGCCCATTTTCGCGACCTCTGGCCATCATCCGGTCTAGCCGTCTTTGTTATGTATGTATCTTCTTCATTTTCACTCTTCTGCTAAGTTCTTTTGGTTCCTGTTTATTATTATTATTATTAATTTTATTATTATTATTATTATTATTATTATTATTATTATTATTATTATTATTATTGTTGTTGTTGTTGTTGTTGTTGTTGTTGTTGTTGTTGTTGTTGTTGTTCGTTTAGTTGTGCCTCATAATAGAACTTATTACTTTATTGCTTTCAGGTGTATATATATGTTTTATATGTTATTACTTTTAATAAGTTATGTCGATCACTGTTTGTTAATTGTTGCATGTCCTTTTATTTTATATTTGTTAGTTTTTAAAATTTTATACATTGTTTGTTAAATTTGGCCAATGACGAATCTATCCGTCGGATTTCGAGGCCCCCCATTTAAAAAGACGGAAAAATGTTAGTTTAGACTGATATTTATTATATCTTAAATTCAGAAATTTTAGCTCAAGTTAAGTACATATTATTTGTTAAAATGGCCGAGGAAAAATCTATCCGTCGGATTTCGAGGCCTCCCCATTTAAAAAGACGAAAAAATTTAGTTTAGATTAATATTGGTTACATGTTGAAATTCGTGAATTTTAATTTAAGCTCACATATACATTACTTGTTAAACTGGCCGATGAAAAGTCTATCCGTCGGATTTCGAGGCCTCTCCATTCAAAAAGACGGAAAAGTTAGTTTATGTTCATATTTGTTATATGTTAAAATCAAATTTATTAGTTCAAGTTCATTACTTGTTAAACCTGGCCAATGACGAAACTTCTCCGTCGGTTTTCGAGGCCTCCCATTAAAAGAGACGGAACAATTTTAGTTTATTCATTATTGTGTATATTATTGTCATTAAGCAAATATTAAGATGTTCTTCACATCATTATGTATTTCATTGTTTGTGTATATTTCATGATTATTATACTTATCTTATATTGTGTATCTCCTCCTCAATTTGAAAAAATGAGTTCAGTCGGGACCCACAATTGTGGATTCTGAAGGGTGCTAATACCTTCCCTTCGGAATAACTTGAACCCTTATCTGGAATTTTTGGTTCGCAGACTATTTTTGTAAAATAATTAATTGGTTTCCTAATTATCCTTAAAATTAGGTGGCGACTCTAAATTAAATTATTTCTTTTTTAAATATTCTTTTATTTAATTATTTCGCGAGTTGCCACGACGTTGCGCCTTCGGGATGTCAACAGAATTGCGACTCTGCTGGGGACTTTCAAGGTTCTAACCATTATGGATTCATTTTTTCAAATTGAGGAGATTTTATTTTTATCATGTGATATATATTTTCTTGTATATTTGTTGTTTACTTGTAAATTATTGTTATTATTTATTGTATTGTCTATACACTGTCATTACATTTATAGCATATCTTTCGCCACTTGGCAATTTTTTTATTTGTTACTTAAATGACGGTTATGCGGGTCATAGCCGTTGAATCCAAATTGTTTATCGGGGTACCCTGACGAAATGAGTTGATCTCGAGGGGTCAACGGTCGTTATTTTTCCCAACCCGAATAGTCCGCTTGGGTCACCGGTCCACTTTAAATAAAGCCCACTCTTAGTAAACCTAAGCTAGAGCAGAACCACTCGATTGTTAGGTTTCCTTTGGTTTGATTAGTCCTATGTATATTAGGGCATGTTATACATCATTTATTTGTATAAATATTGCATAATTTGTTTCATTCATGTTTATTTAATTTTGTGTAAATACAGATGTAAATTTTACCAGTTATAATTTGTTGAACTACGTTTGACCTGATTCCCATTTTAACGGGATACGAGGCGCCGAAATGACTCGGTCATATTCCCTGTAAGCTTTTCATTTTGTTACTTTAGAAACATGGACAGTTTTTTTTTAGGTTAAAAAAATACTTTCAATCAGCAGGGTTTGTTGAGGTTGAAACAGGGATAGAATTTTTGAGGACTCATTTTTGAGAAGTGTCCAAAAATCCTACCAAATCGTACTCAAATGCTGAATTTGCAAGGCACCACTTTGAGCTTGTGTATATTTTAATTTTTGTATGTAATTTTATATTCAATAGATGTCTTTCATTTTGTTTATCGTACATTTTTTTAAAAAAAATTTGTTCGATATTTATTTAAACAGTTTGTCCTTTAGTATGATTCATTGACTATTTTAGTTATGTTATTTTTCTTTAAAAAAATATATTTATTTATTTATTTTAAAAATACACTCCATATTATATCCTCATGAACTACGCGTACCTGATTCTCATATTCATGAGATACGTAGGCAACCCCTTTTTGGGTTCGGCAATCATTTTTTCAAAATATAAAAAAGAATGTTGTACATATTTTTAACAGTCAATTTTTGACTCAATTGGGACCAGTACAGTTAGACGCATGTAAATATTTGACAAAATGAAAATGATTGATTTTGTGGTAAACCATAGATTCTTTTGGTACCTCTCAATATATTTTTTTTTATGCTTGAGAATATTCTTGCACGCATTCAAGATAAAAATAAAACTAACCTCCGTGTTTCAAGTGCGTTGTGTGGTGAGCTTTAGATTAAAATCAATTGCATCGCATTGTTGATCTAGAACTTGGTCCGAATGTTTGTTGAGGCGAAATTCTGAGTAATGTTTGATTTGAGAAAGGATCGTAGGCCTTCTTTGACCCGTTTGTGCCTTTCAAAGCCTACCAAACGACATTAATCCCTAGTTTGACCCACTTTGAGCCTGAAGCCTTTTTCTTTGGACAATCACATTTTAGCCATTACCCTTTTTAAGTGCTTACATGCACTATCCCTCTCTTGGCCCATCCTTCTTGAGCGCAAAAAAAAAAGTGCAAATGATGAAATAAAGATTCAAGTTTGAAATTGCTGCAGGCAAAATGCGAAGTATCAAAGTTAAGGAAGCAAAAACAATTTCTAAAAAAAAGTAAAAAGAAAAAAAAAGATGTTGGAAAAACAAGAAAAGAAATATGGCAAGGTAAAAATACCCCCTACAAGGTTGAAGAAAGACAAGAAGAAATTGCTCTAACAAAATAGAAAAACTTTCAAAAGGGGTAAGTGAAGAAATTCTCAGCGAGTAATATCTCTATGAAGTTGAAACAATAAGGAAAGGACAACAAACACGATCAACCGTCAAACGAGTATCTGTTGTTAAAAGTACAAGTTCAGTGTGATGCTTAAGAAGAGATTAAGTCACTTTTATCCCAGATGAATATCCTACAAGCCCCTTAGCCTGCGTTACAAGCCAATCACAAGTCCTACATGATCTCATTTCATATGTTCTCACATTAGTGGAGATTTACATGATGTCCAAGCATATCGTATCACAATTGCACGCATTGAATATCTTTCTGAGTGTGAATGTGTTTTGCAGAATGTCCTTAAATCAAATATTTCCTACATGTGTGAAATAGGACTTTCTTTGTTGTGAGAGCACTTGACACATGAGGGTTGGTATAATTCAAAATCTTTGTTTGAATCAAGTTGAACAGATCTTGTTGATATTTAAATATGTTGAGGTACCATTTGAAACTGTAGGAATTATTTTGAATTCAATCTCAGTTGAAAGAAAAAATTGTGAGATATTCCTTTATTTTTCTAACTGTTGGTACCAATTGTTGTTAAGGTTTAACCATTTTTTTACATTCTTTATTTTTGAATAAAAAAAGGGGGGCTAAACATTTTTGGGATCCTTTTAATTATTCTTTTATATATACACTTTTAAAGAGGTTTTTGAATTATTTTTCTTACAAATTGCATTTTTTCTTTTGGTATATGATTGTTTGTTTTAAGTAATGTGATATTAGGCTAATCCCATCTGCGTGAGATGCCTATTTTATCTCATTAAATTGTGCATTCCTAAAATGGAGCATATCTTTTATTTTTATTTATTTTTCTTTTTAAAAAAAGAAAGAAAATAAAGAGCAATCATTATTGGAGTGTCACTGCCTTCAGTGTAACAAGTTAAATCATTATTAGAGTGTCACCGCCTTCAATGTGACAAGTTAAATCATTATTAGAGTGTCACTGCCTTCGGTGTGACAAGTTAAATCATTATTGGAGTGTCACTGCCTTCAGTGTGAAAAGTTAAGCTATTTTGGAGAGTCACTTGCCTTCAACGTGACAAGTTAAATAATTTTGGAGAGTCACTTACCTTCAATGTGACAAGCTAAATAATTTTGGAGCGTCACTGCCTTCAGTGTGACAAGTCAAGCTATTTTGGAGCGTCACTTGCCATCAATGTGACAAGTTAAATAATTTTGGAGAGTCACTTGCCTTCAACATGACAAGTTAAATAATTTTGGAGAGTCACTTGCCTTCAACATGACAAGCTAAATAATTTTGGAGCGTCACTGCCTTCAGTGTGACAAGTCAAGCTATTTTGGAGCATCACTTGCCTTCGACGTGACAAGTTAAGTTATATTGGAGTGTCACTACCTTCAGTGTGACAAGCTATGCTATTTTGGAGTGTCACTTCCTTCAATGTGACATGTTCAATTCGAGCGTCACTTCCTTCAACGTGACAAATTAAGTTATTATTGGAGCGTCACTTACCTCAATATGACATGTTAAAATTGGAGCAAAGTTAAATTGTTATTGGAACGTCACTTTCTTCAATGTGACATGTTACATCATTATTGGAGTGTCACCTCCTTCAACGTGACATGTTAAGTTAGAACACTTCCTTCAATGTGGTTGGCGTGCTAATTTGGATCATCTCTTCCTTCATAAGCAGTACACCTAAGAATGGATCGTCATCTCCTTCAGTATGACATGTTAAATTAGGTTTGCACAAATTATATTCGTGTTTGTGTTCTATTTGCTACTAACAAGTTTTCTCAGTTATTACAATACAGAAGTGTGCACTACTTTAGCAGGGAAGCAACAAGTGCAGAATAGAGATCATGCTAGTGCATATAACTGGGACAAAAGTTTTGAGGAAGACCTCAAAAATTTTGCAACTTCCACTGCAGTAAAGGCACTTCTATTTAAAGGTTACGTGTTTGGTCAAAATTGGGTTCGTCAATTTTCTTTGTCTACGATCTCTTTCATCGATCGTATCCAAAGAAAGGGACAGCTGTTGACACCCAATTTTTGCCCAACTTTTTTAAAATTCGTACTTTTATATCATTATTTTTTAGTTCTTGTTAAATTCATTATTTCGTGTTAAATTACATGTCTTTGTGTATTTTATTTATTTATCTACCGTTGATTATATTTGTTTTATTCGTTTAAATATTTTTAACGCATCGTAATAAATTATTTTTTTTCTTGTTCAAATATAATTACTTCCTTAGTAACTTTTTCACATAAATAAAGATGGTTCCTTTTTGGTATGAAATCTTCTTGACCCTAAATCTAATCATCTACTAACTCTAAACACAAAAAAGAAAAAAAAGAGTGTTAGATATTTCAGCCATGGACTTAACCAACAACATAGCCACAACGACTACAACAACAACAACCCCTCAAAAACGCCACCCTCACTCCCTCTCCTTTCCTCCATTTCCGACCAGCTCCGGCACAACCAAAACCACCGCCGGAACAACACCAAAACACCCCAAATCCGCCGCCAATAGCTGCCATTTTCGACCCCAAACCACCTGAAAAATCAGCACCAAACAACCCCGAAACACCACCATTTCCGCTACCATAACACAACCCATTTCAACACCCAAAAACTACCACAAAACGCCACCTACGACACCAAAAAACCCACCAGATTTCAGCCCCTCAACCCACCATTTCAACACCCAAAAATCACCTGAAAACCCACTAAAAACACCACCAAAACGCACCAGATTTCCAACCACCAGCCTTCTTCCTCTTCCTGTCTCCTCCACCTCCATGGCTGCTCAACTCCGAGCTCACACCAAACCGGAAAATCTACCTGAACTGACCAAAATCAACTATGAAAATGTCGTTGGAACACAACTCCGACCAGCCATAACCCACCTCCAAACCTCCAGCTAGAAACCAACACAAAACCTCGCCAGATCCCTTCAAAAATCGAGCAAAACGCAGCCAGCAAATGACTCCAAAAATAACCCCCAAAACCCCCTAAAAAATGTCATCCAAATAGCCCCAAATCGCCATCAACAAACCACCGCAACCACCGCGAAATGCCGCTGCAAACAGCCCCAAAACCGTCGCCCATTTTCGTAACCTCCGGCCATCATCCGGTCTAGCCGTCTCTATTATGTATGTATCTTCTTCATTTTCACTCTTCTGCTAAGTGCTTTTGGTTCCTGTTTATTATTATTATTATTATTATTGTTATTGTTGTTGTTGTTGTTGTTGTTGTTGTTATTGTTGTTGTTGTTGTTCGTTTAGTTGTGCCTCATAATAGAACTTATTACTTTATTGCTTTTCGGGTGTATATATATGTTTTTATATGTTATTACTTTTAATAAGTTATTTCGATCACTGTTTGCTAATTGTTGCATGCCCTTTTATTTTATATTTGTTAGTTTCATAAAATTTTATACATTGTTAAATTTGGCCAATGACGAGTCTATCCGTCGGATTTCATAGCCCCCCATTTAAAAAAATGGAAAAATGTTAGTTTAGACTGATATTTGTTATATCTTAAATTCAGAAATTTTAGCTCAAGTTAAGTACATATTATTTGTTAAAATGGCCAAGGAAAAATCTATCCGTCGGATTTCGAGGCCTCCCTATTTAAAAAGAAGGAAAAATTTGGTTTAGATTAATATTGGTTACATGTTGAAATTCGTGAATTTTAATTTAAGCTCACATATACATTACTTGTTAAACTGGCCGATGAAAAGTCTATCCGTCGGATTTTGAGGCCTCTCCATTCAAAAAAACGAAAAAAGTTAGTTTATGTTCATATTTGTTATATGTTAAAATCAAATTTATAAGTTCAAGTTCATTACTTGTTAAACCTGGCCAATGACGAAACTTCTCCGTCGGTTTTCGAGGCCTCCCATTAAAAGAGACGGAACAATTTTAGTTTATTCATTATTGTGTATATTATTGTCATTAAGCAAATATTAAGATGTTCTTCACATCATTATGTATTTCATTGTTTGTGTATATTTCATGATTATTATACTTATCTTATATTGTGAATCTCCTCCTCAATTTGAAAAAATGAGTTCAGTCGGGACCCACAGTTGTGGATTCTGAAGGGTGCTAATACCTTCCCTTCGGAATAACTTGAACCCTTATCTGGAATTTTTGATTCGCAGACTATTTTTATAAAATAGTTAATTGGTTTCCTAATTATCCTTAAAATTAGGTAGCGACTCTAAATTAAATTATTTCTTTTTTAAATATTCTTTTATTTAATTATTCCGCAAGTTGCCACGACGTTGCGCCTTCGGGATGTCAACAATTATCATGTTATATTGCATAAATATACTTGTATGGTGGCATTGACATATACACATCTCATATTGCATCTGTACCAATGTGACATTGTGATACATGTGACAGTTGTATTACTTGATATCTACTTACCAGTGCCAAAATTTGCCGAGGTATCACCAGTGCCAGCATCTATCGTTAACTAGAGACCCACCAGCGTCAAAATCCACCGAGGTGCCATCGGCGCCAGCAACCGTTGTGACACTTTAGATGTTTTGGTATATAGTCTGACGCGACCCCCATGGGTTCTACCTGTTAGCTTCAACTCGGTAGATGTATACACCGGTGCTAGAGTCTACCGTGATTCCACCCCATGCATTGCATTCATAAACTATAGGTGCATCACATCATTGACTGCTATTATCATCTTATTATACTTTTTCATATGTTTATATTATGCACTCTTGCAGGTGATAGGATTCTTCGTTATCACATACTTGTTCAATTTTGCTTACCTAGTCGATTAAACCTACGGGGTGCATTTCAGTATACTCACCCTACTTTGTTTCCTCCCTGCAGATCAAGCACAAGGACTCCTACAGGATAGTTGATCTCATTCTACCAGAGCTTTCCTCCATTTATCCCAGATTTTAGCGATAAGGCTCAAACTTCGAGTCGATGTGGGTCTTTTGAGATTTCCTTTGTTGTTTTCTATTTCCGACATTGTATTTGATATTGTCAAACAACGTTGTATTTTCATTCGAGACAGTTGTATTTACTCATCCATACTACTTTAGATGCTCTTGTAATCATAACTCCAGGTTTAATTTTTGATTTTCGTATTAAATGTTGTGGTTGCTTTTGCTTTACTTTATTCTCTTTAGTTACGATCTGTTTTTGGGTCGTGACATTCAAGCTATAATATATTTCACTAATTTATGATTTTTATTCCATTAGAATTTAACTTAGCACCAAGAAGACTTGAGGTAAGGTTCAGTGTAGAAGATGAAAGTTTGCTTTCTACAAAATCCTAGTAGTAATCCTTAGCCCAAAACTATATGTCCCCATAGGTTGCCTGATTGGCTTAGCTAGTGGATCTACATATAGCTCATGATGTTAAAAGTTCTCACAGAGGCTACCTTGACAAATTAGCTTCTCTCTTCTCACATCATATTTTTTGTTATAGCTCACATAATTTTATTGACGGTTGAGATTGATATCCCACAAAATGATCATGTTTACTTTCAAAGCTCCTACTAAGTTTTGATGAATTGACCATATTTTTTTTATAAATTTTATCTCATGTTTACCTAACTTTGGGTTTGCATCTCACGATTCATCTTTCATTATATCTCATATTTATTTATGCATATTGCTCACATACTTAGTACATTCAAAGTACTAACACGTACTTCTTTGCCTGCATTGTGTTATAATGAGTTAGACACTCCTCATTTCACTCGTGGTTAGCTTGGATTCGTGTTTGGAGATTGATTGGTGAATCTTTCTTATTCGAGGGTAAGCCTATCATACTTTTCTTGTTATCTTTGGACTATGTTATTAATTTGAGACTATTTGTTTTTCTTATATTGAGGGTGAGATAGGAACATGTCCTACACCCCTGCTTATGTTAGTAGAGGCATGTTTAGATGTCTAAGTGTTAGTCCGTTTATTCGGGCATAATGCCTTGGCTTTACTTTGCTCTTTTGAGATTCTCTTGAGATTTTATTTCCGCTTCTATGTCTTGGTCTAATTGCTTAAGTACCTTATGTATGATATGCCAAGATGACTAGGTTGGGGTCATTCGCACTTCCGATCACTGTGCCACATCTAGGGCCTAGCTTAGGTCGTGAATTTTTAGAATTCGCTCTTGATTTAAGACTATTTTATATAAATAATTGTCTATGCTACGAAAGAAAGGAAAAGAAAAATATTTTTTTCCCTGATATTTAAGAATTTGGAATTAACTAAAATTTGGATTATTAAATCTTTTGTTAGTAAAAGCATGTAATATAATAAATTTAAAAAGGAAAAAAATTATTAAAATTACATCTGAAACATTAAACTATCCCTTTTGCATTTAAGAGTCTTTTTTAAATTAAATTGTAAGTAATTAATTAACTCCCAACTATTCAACTCCGAATTATCAGTTTATGCTTCATAAACTATTAATATATTTATATTATTAGTAATGAGTCGATTTTCTCATCTTTGCCAGTTTATAATAGATTAATTAAACTGTTTCATCAAACTAATAGTATTTATTTAATTTTGTTTACATAAATAATATATTTATTTAAATGGCAAGTACCGTTTATATATATTTTTAAGCTTGATACGGCATATATATACAAAGCATTTATACTGAACTAATATGATTACCTAATGTAAATTAACGTCCATGAAGTGATTTGTATATCATTGTTCAATTTAGCTTCAATTGAATCTTTTAAAATTGCAATATTTTTTGAATATGTATATTTGAAATTATTCAAAATTAATGGCGCTGTATTATAAATACATTTTTAGTTAAAATAGTTCGATGAATTAAATAATTCTATTATTAAAAAAAGGAATTTAATGACATGGCATGCCAATTAGGAGAGAAAAAGACTTTTGAAGTGTTAAGTATTTATTTTTAGGAAAATAGTGATAATTAAGTGATATTTTGATTATAAATAAAACAAAAGTGATACTTAAATGCAATTTTCAAATTTTGGATGATCATTTAGAGGATGAGCTTGTTTTTTAAGAAGTGCCACGAAGGTTGTCAAAAAATTCTCTTCTATACAGTGATAGATGGAAAAAAAAATAGATTGATCACAATTTAAAGTTATTTTTTTTGCCAAAAAATAAGTAGATTAGGCTATAAATTGAAAAGTAACTTATCCTAATTTTTCATGTTACGGTTCTAGTGCCACTTAAAATGCTTGATGTTCACGATGAATTTTTTAAATGAATATGTAATTCAATCCTAATTTTATTCCTCTCGTAATTCAATTTTTTTTCTAAAATCGAGTGATGAACCAAAAAATTTTTTTTAGCAAAATGACAAACATTTTAAAATTCAAAATCCCCCAACGGCTACCTAAATCCAAAATATCCAGCTTGGCAATCCAAGTGCCATGTATGTATTTCCCAAACGTCAATTATACAACTTCCTGTTATTCCCTCCCAAATGTAAATTCAAAAGACAGAAAACATATAAATTTTAAAAAGAAAAACTAAAAAAAGAAAAATAGATTTTGAAAAGCTTCAATTACGGGCTTCTCTTTCTCTTCGCCTCCATGGAATCACCCGCAGAAGATGAAGCTTTTATACCCGGCTCAGCCTTTTTCACACAACCGCCACCGAATTTAGTCTCGTTATCACCTTTCACTACATCAGTTTCACCTTCTCCTCGGCGGCTTTCGAGCTTCTATTCTCAGCCGAGCCAACCCATAAAAGCAAAAAGGCAACTTGCATGGGTGTCTCTTCAAGGAAGGCTTGTCGGCGCAGAGGAAGCAAGTTCTGCCAGGAAAATTGGTGGTGGCTTAAACCCTAAAGAAGCTGTCACTTGGGAACTCTTTAGTCCCATTCATCGGATTCTTATAGTTGCTGTTGTCGCCGTTGCCGCTGCGAATTCGAAGAAGAATAGGCAGATATGTCGGCTGAAGAAATCTGTTGAACTTAGGGTTAGTTGTTTTATTTTTGGAATGGGGTTCTGTGTATTTCCATTATTGCGCAAAGTACTGGTTTTATTTACTGTTTACTGCTCATTGCTGTTGTTACCACTTCTCATCTTCATTAATAATTTTATCTGTAGGATTTTTGGCATTTTAACGGGTATTTAAATAGGGTTTTGAGATTTTGTCAATCATTTCTGTTTTCTACTATGAAAATCCTGTTTTCCTTTTTTTCTTTTATGGAAACAATTTGTCTGCCCAGTAAAGTTTGTGTGCATCCTACACTTTTCAAACCGCACTTGTGAGTTAACATAGGCATGTTGTTGTTGTTTTATTTCCTCTTGCATTAGGATTTGGTTATTTTCATCTTTTAGTTTTTCTGTTTATGCAGAACATATTCACTTATTTCTCCCTCAGATTGTTAACTGGACCATCTACTTATGACTTTGCCAACTGTACATTTAAACCCAATGCAAAATAAATTCACTCTTTTCCTCATTTACTTTTTTCCGAGCCAAGTATAAGGTTGAGTTTCATAGGGTTTAAGGGTTTAGTTGGCGAAGTGATGAGTAAAGACCATGTTGACTATGCAAGCCAAATATAAGGGCCTCCCAAGCTATTTTGCCTAAATATTATCATCCGAAAGTTAATAATTATTTACTGAAATCAAGTACTGCGTTTGTTCCGAATTAGATGATGAGGTGCTGATTCACTAATTTATCTTATGTCAATATTGTAGGAGGTTAACGGTCGAACGTTCTGTCTGATAGAGAGAATATTTAATCAGATTTAAAAGTTGAGTAGTTAAATGTATTCATATTCTTCAACATCGTGAAAGTCTACATAATAATATTGTTAGTGAAACAGTTTAAATTCTCTGCAGCGATGGCTTAAAACATGCACCTCAAGGGCAATTATAAATAAATCCCTATGATTAGCATTATCTAGTAAGTGGTGACTTGATAAAATGGTATGCTATCATATGTTAAAGTACATGTATAGTAAAAAGCATTCCATAGTGATGATATTACATATGGTTGTTCCTAAATGGTAAGTGTTATTCAAATCGGATCAAAACTCTGTTTGCTTATGGTTAGTAGTCTCTTCAGGTTTTTCAATTTCTTCTATTTTTCCAGGATCAAGTTCTCTTAGGCATGCAACAGAAGCTGGACATGTTATGTGAACAGGTTAACTATTTCAAGGATCAGCCAGAGACTGCACCAGATACATATGGCCATTTTCTTTGTGAACAACACTTGAATCAGTCCAACAACTTTTACGAGGTAAACAATCCTGACCGGCTCAATTAGGCTCTTGTTCTATTTCACTGCAAGTCAATTCGAATCAAGGAAGAGGAGATGATTAGTTCTGAAATGCCTCCTGCAGCTAATCATATGATGAATAGTAGAATGAACAGGATCAAATAGAATGTAACGGATATACAGGATTTTAAATAGTCGACATCAACTAGTATGGGATTGAGGTGAAGTTGTTTTATTTTGTACTCCTTTGGACTAGAACGCAGTGCTTATCATTTCTTTCCTCTTAACTAGAGCAATATGATCAAGGGAGAAGAGATGCTTAAATTTGAAATGCCTCCAGCAGCAAATCAGGCTGAACCAGAAGAACGGCGTATGTCTGATTTGTCAGATTGGGCTGCTAGTGTGACTTCCTCTGTAGACATCCAGGTAACTACAATATCTATTAGATTTGCCTGTTTATCCAGTGAACTAGCATTGAGCTTAGCTTACATGTGAATCTCTTGTTTTCCAATAATGTATCCCGCATCAGAATTTCTCATCTTATGGGTGCTTATATCAAAAAATTAGATGGTACGCTTTCCAGGAGAAAAGAAAAATGTTCTCAAATGGATGAATATGGACTTCTTGAGATTGGATATCTTGGAATTTTGGTAACATGCAATCAGAATTTCTAAGGGCAGATATATTTCAGTATAGGCTGCTTGCAGTTTGTTGATGCAAAAGGACAAATTTGCAAGCTGTTGGTCAAATTAATTCATTAGCTTGTTTTTCGCTTGTACCTACTTTGGCTTGTAAAAGTCAAAATCAAATTGATAACTACCAATGGTACTCACCATTTAGATACCATTTTAATTCTGTCTTTTAAATCTTTACTGATGAGACATAGAAGTTGCACATTCTTTGATGATAAACAAGGGTATAGACATGATTTAATTATTTAGTTTCACATCATAGGGCTTTCTATTTTTAGATTAAGTCATTACCAAGGAGCTAATCAAGGATAAGGTCTTGGCATTTTTACTTTTTATGTTTTGGTGGCATCTCAACAAATTGATTCTAAAAGAGTTTACCTTAAATTAGCATTGAACTAATTTAGAGAGACAAGACATAACTCCTGATTATTATGGTCTAATTTGCAATATATGTTATTCCTTTCAGCTGAACACTTCAGCAGTTGAACAAGATCTTTATAATCTCCAGAAGGAATGCGAAGAAAAAGATGCCACCATTAAGGAGTTATCTACTTTTCTTCAGTCATCAGAAGCTTTTGGTGCAAAGGTACTGTAATGTGTATTTTTCTTTATACAATATTTAAGAAGAAATGAGTGCCACTCTTTGTGCAAAACAATGTAGTGAATACGACTCTTACAGTTACTTATAATTGTTCCATTGCTTTGGTCTAACAGAGGATTGGAGAGCTCGAAGATATCATCCGCAGAAAGAATATGATTATAACAAAACTCAAGAAGGATGTTATAATCTTAGAGCAGAAGGTAATGACGCCTCTTAACAAATGCTATTAGTCTCTGTCTGTATATGTGAAGGAACTCGTTGCTACAAAATGTCGTCTAGTTATTTTACAAGTTTTGTTATTTGTTGTTGCAAAATTTTTAATTACACTACTTTTTGTAAATGTCCCTATCTTGATACTTACTGCTTAATATTTTGATGTCTGAGAAAACAATGGTCTTGTAAACTGTATTACGGTCTAATTTTGACAACATATTTGCTTGAGAAATATTTGAATTTTTGATAACAGAATGCTGAAACTTAATGTTCCAAACTAAAATTTATTTTGACGAATTGGACTAATTTGATTTTTATTAGGTCTGCACGAAGCGTGAACCATTTTGGTTTATGATTTGAATTTGGTTTTTTAACAGGTTGTGAATCTAACAAGACTTAGAAGACCATCTTTCCCTTCAAGAAGCTCAAAGGGGGTGAAGCTTCCTCCATTGACAGACAACATCCTTTATGATATGGACAGTACTACTAGCCCTTCATCTTCAGATTCAGATAGCTCTCCTGGGAGAATAGCTCAACCTCATTTTGCTAGTCAAGACATCAGCATTCATCACAGTGAGAATACTTTAAGGGAAAACCATAAACAGGAGCAGGTCGAAAGCTTACCTTTATTAGTGAAACCAATAGATAGACATACAAAATCACGACCAGTAAGCACCTTGAAGGAGAACTCATTGAACCAGACACAGGATTCAGTCTCCAGATTGAAACCAAAGCAGACCTCATCTATTAGTGCAGAATCTAGGAGGAGGCAACCTCCTGTTGCTAAGTCGAAGGATGTGGTTGCACAAAAACGGTGGCTTTAGTAAGTATTCTCTTTCGATTTCAAGAGATTGCAATTAGCAGATTTAACATGTAAACACTGGGTCTTTTGTACCTTTAAAGAGTGTATGCTCTCTTTGAAATTGTATACTGACTTCCGTCAATATAGTAATACCAAAAGCTTTACTGAATGATTAAGAGAAACCTATGTAACGTATGAGTTATTATGTAGAGACCAAAGATACACAACACTGTTTAAACACGAAACACTAACATTAGCTTCTTTATTTTTCTTATTGTGGTTAACTTTCCCTTTCTTCAGGTTATCAGATGTGAACGCCACAAGTAAAATAGGCTATGCAAAGTAGAAGTTCCTGGCCTGACATCTGGACGTGAAAGAGCTTCAGTGTAGATTGATCAACTTCTATGGCTGCTTTTCACTTCCATCATTTCCTATGATGAAGTTGCCAAATAGATAGCATTATATCTAAATAGTAAAAATGTAGAGTACATGAAAGTGATAAAACTAGTCTTATATTTAGTTAGACTTGTTATATTGTAGCAAAGATGAATTGTGTCAATTATGCAATTTTGGGATGTCGCCTGAGCTAGTAATTATTCTTCCTTTGTATTGCTATGATATGACACATTTTGCTTCCTCTGAAGTCTATGCATGTATGTAACTTCTACAAAAGCATTTTCATTAGCTTAATAAGTTGACAACCCCTTAAACTTTTTAACAAATTTCATGTATACACTGAACTATTGAGAGCACTTGATCACATGATAGAGTGTGTTTACTTATATACATGCAATTTATCAATATATAATCTAGTATTAAATATTGGTATACATCTAAAATCAAGTATCACATCATATTACACTAAAATGGGAACAATTAAAAGTGAAAAGTTCAATAATAAGAAATGTCTAGAGAAAATAAGTGACATACTTGTCCTTATGTTTAGACACAAATACTCATAACTTGAGCATGCATCTCTGTTACATTAAGAAGGTGTTTGGTCGAGTGTATTAGTAAAAACATGCATTAATTAGGTGTATTAGTAGTACCTTGTTTGATATATTTTTGAGAGAAGTACTAAAAATACCCTTGAACTTGACACGAATTATTACTTTTGTTATTAAACTATTGATAGACTTACAAACACCCTTTAACCTGGCGAACTAAGCTTAAATACACCCTCGAATTTGACACGAATTATTAATTTCGTTCCTAAACTATTGATAGACTTAAAAACACCCCTCAACTTGGAAGACTAAGCTTAGATACACCCATACCATATTGCATAACAAGTGCGTACAATTTATTTCTAGCACGTGAAAGATTAGAAAAAAACCACATCAACCTTAATTTTCTCTTTTTTTTGCTTAAAAAAAATTCCTTTCAATTTTTAATTACCAATTACTACAATATCCTTCTTCTTCCCATTTAACTTTTCCTCCATTAATGATGAACTCAAAGTAAGATCTATTTTTTTCATTCTCATTTTTAATTGCTTGATTCTCTTTCTTTTCCTATTTTGTTTATGATTATTTTTTGTCAATGTGAATTTTCGGCAACGTTAAAAATTTCATGGTCGGATGATAATCTCGTAAGAAGATTTTGGAATTTTAAAGATATGGCAGCAAATGAAGCTCTACAAAATTTCAAATCAAAATTTAATAAGTTACGGAAACATGAAGCTAAGAAGTGCTTTTAAGCTTATTAATAGTTTAGGGATGAAATTAATAATTTGTGCCATGTTCGGGGGTGTATTTAAGCTTAGTTTGCCAAGGTGAGGAGTGTTTTTAAGCCCATCAATAGTTTAGGGACGAAACTAATAATTCATGCTAAGTTCGAGGGTGTATTTAAGCTTAGTTCGCCAAGTTGAGGGGTGTTTTTAAGCCTATCAATAGTTTAGGGACGAAACTAATAATTTGTGCCACGTTCTAGGGTGTGTTTAGTACTTCTCTCTACATTTTTTCACGCTATGTATAACTAATGCTTGTATTAGTTATACACTCTCGTGTACTAAGGTGTGTATTACTAATACCATCAATTTTTAGGTATTAGTAATGCAAGAGAATTTAATGTATGCATTAGCATGCTTAAAGATCCAATTGCTCCTCAATTTATTTTACATTTCCTGAGGGTATTTTTGTAGATAAATAATTTTTAAAAAGAATTATGCAATGCATGCTATTTTAAATACACCAAACAAAATAGTGCATAAGAAATATACCATCATAATTAATGCAAGCATAACTAATACAAGCATTACTAATAGAAGCATTATTAATACACTCTATTTAGCATTTTTTTATGCACCTTACCAAACGACCCTAAGTTTAAATGTTAATAATGTACAAAAACAATTGAAATACCTTTACTTATCTTAATAAATTTTCTTATATTAAGGAAGATCAAGAATGTAATACCCTGTAAGCTGAAAAGTCAGAACAGAAAAGTTTTGCAGAAACTTGGTTATTACTAGGTTGTCAGGTCAGTCTCGGTCATGATGGCGCTTGTGAGATCCCATCTATTGGTAAGCCAATTATGCAACCCAATGCTACCTGTCTTAATCTCTAGTCTCAAATATAATAGATACAACAATATAAATCAACACAACCTACCCAAAACCTAGAAGTCCACTTTACAGAGCTACAATAGATACAAGCATGCACTCACACACACACACACACACACACACACACATATATATATATATAATAACCAAAATATACATTGTCAGGAATACCCTACAAATAGAAATCGTAACTACAGAGTACAAGGCCAATGTTTGAATATAATAGATGGTCATCAACTAGAAGGAGACTACAAAATGTCCGGGCTACTAATGCTCGCCAAAGTTTCATGAATCATCCCAAACCTCTAACCTAACAACTACGGCTAGTACCTGGACCTGCACTGTGGGAAGATGCAGAAATGTAGTGTAACACATCTTATGCACCTCGAAAAAATGCCCTATAGTATATTTCTTGGATATCTCAAAATCCATGCATGATTTTAGAAATACGACTTCATATTTTTTTTCAGGGGGCAAATTGTGTAGGAAAGGGGTGGTCTTCGATTTTTAGATAACTTGTAGCAAAAACTGCATCAGGAAGGGTACGTGACTAGTACGTGTCGCGGACTTGTCGTACACTAGTGCAAAAATGGCCTAAACCCATTCATGGACAAAAATAGGGGAAAAATTGAACTTCGTGCGGTTCCTTAATTTTCTGTTTTCATATAAGGGCGATTGGGTAATAATCCAATGCCTATATATGCGGGAATACCTTACTCTTCGGCCATTTTCAAGCCCTAGAACACTCAAAAACCCTCCCGAAAGTCCTCCCAATTCCTCACAATTCCCCAATCTGAATTCAAGATATCGGAAGAACTTGCTTTGGATTTCAAGAACCCAATTGAAGCCTCAAGTCTTCCTCAAGCTTTTCTTCAAGAAAGTCTCAAGTTAAAGGTATGTGGGCTTTATTCATGGGGATTCTTCCACCCATGAAACAAATCCTTCTTTCTCTATCAAATTTCATGATTTTAAGGTTGTATACTTTATGGGTAATTCTTAGTATAAATTGTAAACATGATTTAAGTTTAAATTCTTCAAGTAATGATTTTATTATGCTTAAACACAATTGGGGTTTAATATTGTGATGGATTTTATGATTTTAAAGTTATGTACTCTATGATGCTATGAAAAGCCATTAAAGAACTTGTGGATTTTAGTTAGATTTCATGATACCCATAACGAGGGTTTTACTATAATGTTGGTGGGTTGATTTGAATCACTTTAAAATGAATTGATTTTACTCCTCTAATGTTCTATACTCTTGAATTGCATGATTTAAAGATTATGTGTATATTACCCACTATGTTTTGACTAAAGTATTTGACAAGATCCTATGTTGATGAGAGTCTTATTGTAAGACATGTGAATTATATATACTGTATATGTTGAAGGGCTATTATACATGCTATGAGCTCATGAGAATGTTTTGGATACTATAAATAATATGGAGCCTTTTTCTTTGATATTATGATTTAATCGTTTGATGAGCTACTCTTATGATACCAACCATGAATTATGAAGCTTTGTATAACATTGATATGTACATAAATTGATTATTCCTTAGGATTGTTGACCTAACACCGAGAGGACCTTGGTTGGTAGCCATTGCCCCTCAACTATGTCCCACCATCGGACATTTTGTAAATCCTACCGAAAAGATTGAATCGTAAGGTCAGGACTTCTCTTAACTCCTACCAAAAAGATTGAATTGTAAGTTAAGTACATCTTATAATACCTATCGAAAAGGTCATGTCGTAACGTAAAATAATTCATAACTCCTACCAAAAGGACATGTCATAAGGTAGGGACAACACTCTCGGAAAAGGTTATATCGTAAGGTGAGTGGATGGTCTACCTTGGCAAAATAGACCACTTCTTTATTTGGTGTGGAGTGAAAACCGTGATTCTAAGTAGTAGCTCGCTTGGTCTTATTTGTAGGTCATGGTCCTTTCCCATCTATGTATGATATGTTTTGTGATTTAGCAATCCTCATGCATATTTTGACTAAGGCATTGAGCATTCATTTCATATTGAGCTTATATCCGTTGGTTATGATTATGAATATTTCTTAATTATGGATTATGTCATTTGTTGCATTACACCCCACATACTTAGTACATTTCAAGTACTAATGCATACTTCTTTGACTACATGATCTAACTTTGTAAGTACTGGAGCACCTATCCATCCTCTTCTTCCACGTGGCTAGCCGGATCGTTTGAAGATTGCTATTGGTTAGTCCACTACTCGGGGGAAAATATCCACTTTACTTTCATGCTCTTGTCGAGATTTGTTCATTTTAAGATATTTATCTTTTGATGTGAGCCCGAAAGATGTCTTGGCCCCTGTTCTATTTGCATTAGAGGTGTTTTTGGATATGGATATATATTGACTCCTGTCATGTTTATGTCATTATGAAAGACTTCCCTTAGTCCTTATACCCTTCTATGTGTTGATATTTGTTGATGAAAGTCCCAAGTCCCTTATTTCCCCCTTAGCGTGACCCTTAGACCTTATTTGTTATATGATTCATGCAAATCCTCTTCCCTATAACATCCCCATAGCGCGAGTCCAAAGTCCCGCTTCCCCTTAAAATTATTTGTTACTTGCTTGTTGTTTAATTATGCTTCTGCAACCAAGAATGTGCAAATGATATTTTTAAGAGGCTTGTTTGGGTTGCCTTTGGGCTTCTTATTCGATGTGTCACATCTAGGCCCTAGGCTTCGGCCGTGGCAAGCTTGGTATCAGAGCGCTAGGTTTATAAATGGTCCTTGGAAAGACAACACACTGCATTGAGTATAGTCCTGTTCATGGTTGTGAAGCACGCCACAACTATGAATTGGAGGCTATGAGGCGCTTTAGGAAATGAATCACTTCATGATCCATGTCGTGCGGTAAGGTTTATTCCTGATTCCTATTTGTTACATTTCCAAATATGTTTCACACTCTTCAAAATGGTGGACAAGATGGTAACCACCCTTGCTTGAGGATCAATCTCCCAATAATGACATATCAAATGCGGAGATTCACAATGCTCTATGGCTATTGGCCGAAGTTGTAACCTCTCAACTAAACCAATAAGGGGGTACCCTTGGGATTACAAATGATAAGAGGGAGGAGAAGAAGGCTAAAAAGACCTGAGTTGATGGTGCTTTATCTTCTACTAGTCTATCGGTGCCCAAGTACAAAAAGGAAAGGCTCCTTTTTGCCATTTGTCAAGAGTGTGGCAAAAAGCATCAAGAAAAGTGTTTCGCAGGCACTGAGGGTTGTTTCAAGTATGGCGGTGTTGGGCATAAGATGAGAAATTTCCCTATGGCCTCTGAGAAAGGGAGAAGAAGGTCTCAATTTGAAGGTAGACTTCTATATGCTAAGCTCGATGGTAATGGTGCACAAAATCCTCCTAGGTGCACAAAATCCTCCTAGAAATCATGTCGGAACGTGTTTGAGAAACACAAGTGCATGCTTTTGGTGTGGCAAGATGGGCCACAAAATTGTTGATTGTCCATATACTCAACGGAAAGGTAAAGATGACCGTCCTCTAGAACATGGTGCTCATGGAACTCACAAGGCATAAGGTGGTGCCAAGGGTGGTGGTGCTACTATTCCCAAGTATCAAGGTGAGATGTTGGTAGTCAAGCTTCTCGTACTTGCCATAAGAGTGGAAGGTACCATCGAGGAGATTGTTTGGCCAATTCGGGTGCATGTTTTGGGTGTGGCATGAGGGATCATAAGTTGAGACATTGTTCATGGGTCACTAAGAATTATAAGGATGATCGTTGATGATCTCAACCATACCCCTCTAAGGGTCCCTAGACTTACTATGGTGCTTCACCCAGTACGTTATAGGTTTTATGATTATGATATCTATGTTTATTTGGTTTCAAGTGCCATTTTCTCTTTCATTATGCTATATGTTGCTAACAAGATTCATGTGCATCCTGAATCGTTATGTGTACCCTTTGAGGCGTGTACCCCCATTGGTGAGTTTATTATTGCTAGAAGAGTCTATAGGGGTTTTCCCGTGTCTATATCGCATAAAATCTTGCCTTGTGATTTCGTTGAGCTTAACATGGTAGATTTTGATATCATTCTAGGGATGGATTGGTTACATCTGTATCATGCTTCCATTGATTGAAGAACCTAAAAAGTTAAGTTCCAATTTCCTAATGAGCCCATCTTTGAGTGGAAAGGTCATAATTCGGTGGTTACGGGTAGGTTCATTTCTTGTCTTAAGGCCCAAAAATTTATTTCCAAGTGTTATACATATCATCTGGTAAGGGTTATAGATTTTGAGTCTAGAGTCCATCCTATTGAGTTGGTTCCGATGGTCAATGAGTTTCTTGATGTCTTATCTGATGAGCTTCCCAGTGTTCATCCCAAAAGGGGAATAGATTTTGGTATAGACCTCCTCCCTGATATATAATCTATTGTCATTCCCCTTTACTATATGGCCCCGGCGGAGATAAAAGAGTTGAAGGACCAATTGAAGAATTTATTCGAAAAAGGGTTTTATAAGGCCTAGCAAGTCACTATGGGGTGCACCAGTGTGGTTTCTAAGAAAGAAAGACATCTTTTTAGACTAGATATAGTGATGTCATTTAGCTTAACTAATGCATTAACAATATTTATGGATCTTATGAATAGGGTCTTTAAACCCTACCTTGGCATGTTTATGGTGGTGTTCATAGATAATATTTTAATTTACTTCCGGAGTGAGGAAAACATGTGAAACTTTTGATGGTAGCATTGCAAACCTTGAGGAAAGGAAGTTTTTTTTCTAAGTTTGAAAAACATGAGTTTGGTTAAAGTGGAAGTGGTAAAAAATTGACCTAGACCTTGACCCAACTTTTTTAGAATTGAAGGCATTGGTGGAGGAGGGCAAGGTGGAGGTTTTCTCCCAAGCGGGAGATGGTATCCTTAGGTGTCAAGGTAGGTTGTGTATTTCTGATGTTGATTGGGTTGAAGTACTTGATGTTGAAAGAGACACATAATTTATCCTATTCTATTCATCCCAGTTTTACAAAGATGTATAGAGGTTTTAGGGAGGTATCTTGGTGAGGTTGATGAGATGGCTTTAATTAGACCAGACTTAGTTATGGATGCCATGGAAAAAGGGAGGCTTATAAGGGGAAAGGTTGAAAAATGGATAAAAGTAGGCAAAAGTCCTACTCCAATATGGGGAGGAGAGATCTTGAGTTTGATATTGATGATTGGGTGCATTTGAATGTATCATCCATGAAGGGTGTGGTCCGGATTGGAAAGAAGGGAAAGTTGAACTCAAGGTTCGCAGGGCCTTATAGAATTGTGAGGAGAATTGGTAAGGTTGCCTATGAATTGGAGTTACGTACAAAGATGAGTATGGTTCATCTGGATTTCCATGTATCTATGTTGAGGAAGTGCGTAAGTGACCCAAGTTCAATAGTGCCTTTAGATGTTGTAGGTGTAGTAGAAAATAACTTGACCTATGAGGAGGTCTCGATGGAAATATTAGATAGGCAAGTGAAGAGGTTGAGAAACAAAGATGTGGCATTCGTCAAAGTTCTTTGGAGGAATCAACAAGTCAAAAACGCTACTTGGGAAGCTGAAGCGGACATGATGAAACAATATCCGTACCTCTTTCACTCTATTCAAGCCTAAGGTAACAAATTCACTCATATCTATGATGTCAAGTCTTAAGTTTCAGCCCTCATGTCACTTTTGCATGCACATATGTTCATGGTAACAAGTTTTGGTATTTTTGACGTGTATGTTTGAAACTTTTGAGAATAATGTTTAAGTGCATGGATTGCATTCATGTTGGGCTGAAAGTTTTCTATTTGACTCCTCTTAATGTTCCCAAGAGGGAGATAATGTAACACCTCTCATGCACCTCAGAAAAATGACCTATAGTGTATTTATTTGATATCTCAAAATCCATGCATAATTTCGCAAATCTGACTTCATATTCTTTTTTAGGGGGTAAAGTTGTGTAGGAAAGGGGTGGTCTTCGATTTTTAGATAACCCGTGGAGAAAAATAATTTTTTCCTACGAGGACTAAACTAGAAAGGGTATGCGATAAGCCCGCATCGCAGACTTGTTGCACACTAGTGTTAAAATGGCTTAAACCTAATCCTGGGCCAAAACAGGGGGAAAATTTGAGTTTTGCGTAAAAATGTACTAGTCCATTGCAAGTCCGCATTGCGGACTAGTTGAACAGGTTCCTTAATTATCTGTTTCCACTTAAGTGTAATTGGGTAATAACCCTCACGTTCTATACTCTTGAATGGCATAATTTCAAGCTTATGTGTATATTATCCACCATATTTTGACTAAAGTATTTGACAAGATCCTATGTTGATGAGAGTCTTATTGGAAGACATGGGAATTATAAAAATTGTATATATTGAAGGGCTATTATGCATGCTACGAGCTCATGAGAATATTTTAGATGCTATAAATAATATGGAGCCTTTTTCTTTGATATTATGATTTAATGGTTTGATGAGCTACTCTTATGATACCACCATGAATTATGAAGCTTTTTATAATATTGCTATGTATATAAATTGAGTATTCCTTGGTATTGTTGACCTAGCACCGAAAGAACCTTGGTTCGTAGCCATTGTCCCTTAACTATGTGCCACCATAGGACATTTTGTTAATCCTACCGAAAAGATTGAATCCTAAGGTAAGAGCATCTCTTAACTCCTACCGAAAAGATTGAATCGTAAGGTAAGGACATCTTACAATACCTACCGAAAAGGTCATGCGGTAAGGTAGAATAATTCATAACTCCTACCAAAAAGGCCATGTCGTAAGGTAGGGACAACACTCTCCGAAAATGTTATATCGTAAGGTGGGTGGATGGTCTAACTAGGCAAAGTAGACCACTTCTTTATTCGGTGTGGAGTGAATACCGGGATTCCAGGTAGTGGCTTGCTTGGTCTTATTTGTCGGTTATGGTCCTTTCCCATCTATGTATGATATGTTTGGCGATTTGGCAATCCTCATGCATGGTTTGACTAAGGCATTGAGCATTCATTTCATATTGAGCTTATATCCGTTGGCTATGATTATGCATATTGGTTAACTATGGATTATTTATTTTATTGCATTGCACCCCACATACTTATTACATTCCAAGTACTAATGCATATTTCTTTGCCTACATGATCTAACCACTTAGGTAACAGAGCTCCTATCCATCCTCTTCCTCCACGTGGCTAGCCAGATCCTTCAAAGATTTATATTGGCGAGTCCTCCACTCTGGGGACAATATCCACTTTACTTTCATGCTCTTATCGAGACTTGTTCATTTTTGGATATTTATCTTTTGAGGCTAAGCCTGGGACATGTCTTGGCTCCCGTTCTATTCATATTAGAGGTGCTGTTGGATATGGATTTGTGTTGTGAGGTTGACTCCTATTATGTTTATGTCATCATGAAAGACTTCATTTAGTCCTTATCCCTTTCTACGTATTGATATTTGTTGATAATGTGATGGAAGTCCCAAGTCCCGTATTGCCCCCATAGCGTGAGTCATACTTACCCGCCCCTTAGACCTTATTTGTTATGTGATTCATGCAAATCCTCTTCCCTATAACATCCCTATAGCGTGAGTCCAAAGTCCCGCTTCCCCTTAGAATTATTTGTTACTTGTTGTTTAAGTATGCTTCCGTAACCAAGGATGTGCAAATGATATGCTTAAGAGGCTTATTTGGGTTGCCTTCGGGCTTCCCATTTGTTGTGTCACATCTAGGCCCTAGGCTTGGGTCGTGACATGTAGGGGGTGAGTACAAGAAAGAGGTACCAGTAGGAGTCATCAGTCGACTGAGTGAAATACAATAAATCTAGAAAACTCAAGTATAAAGAACTTCAACGGGTCTAGCTAATTGAAACTCAGATCAAGGAAGTGACATGTCTGGAAACCCTCCAACCACATCGGAAGCAACCAAGGCGATGAACAATGATAACTAAATCAACCCAATTGATGAACATCAATATTAGCTAATGAAGACCGCATAAGCCCATACCACAACTGTCCCCAACTGAGACTAGTGTTGTACATGGGTGCAAGGCGCTAGTATTTATGCTTTTATGTGACCTAGGCCCCCATAAGCCCAGAAGGTACACCCGTACACAATCCAATCAATCAAATCACAACAGAATCCTAACTATCAATATCACATGATCAAAGGTCAGTTATACGTAGGTGTAAGGCCCTAGTGTCTAAGCCTGAATGCCCCTTGAGCTCCTATTAATCCAGATGTACACCCACGCAGAATTAGGGTGTGAATATGTGTTGGATCTATGAGTAATCACTCGGGCCTCCGTCCTCCAGGCATCATACATGAATTGGGTCCTCAACCCTATGTCAGAACGTGACACTCGATCCATAGTCCTCCGACTTGGCCTCCGATCAGGGAAGTCAACCAAGGCCAGATGGTCTGACATTATACATAATAGTGGGACATATCCCTTGCAATAGAAAGAAACTCCCTAGCACAATCAACAGGATCTCAAACCTGAAATGTAACTGAAAGGGTCTTCGAGCCAAAACATCAATCAATAGGGGCCTTGCCCCAAAATACAGTTAACGAGGTCCCATACCCAAAATATCACCACGTGCTCAGCTCCCTTGAGAATTGGCCCTAGGGTCTTAAGACACTCGAACGTGGCCACTGGAGACTCGAACCACAGGGCGCATCATCCAGGGCCTCAAACACTTGGACATTGAAACTGGAGACTTAGACCATGGGGTGCGTCATCTCGATCTCGGAGCATAGGAACAATCAGTCTCTCCCAAGTCAACTTAGATACGGATCTCCCAAGTCATATCATCCCTCACGATAAGAACCACACCCCTCTAACCATATATAGTCATCACCTCACTCAGATAACGACAGAGGGTCCCATCCTCAGGTACGAGGGAACCTGTACATGGAAACTAACAAGAGTATACCTAAGTATATATATGCGTACATGTCACCAACTAGTACAAACCAGGCCTAACGGGGCGAATTACGTCACAATCTAGCTAACCACAGGTGATAAGAGTAAGGCGGCGCAATTATAGCTCTATCACAAGTATCTACACCCGAACCAAGTCACAACATGGCATATAATCGGTGAACAACCTTATAGACAACATATCTCAATAGCATCAAGCAACTAACACAGAGTAAGAATTAGGTCAGAATGAATACCAATCCCATGGCATTAATCCATACTCGGCCTTTACCAGATCCTCTTTTTGTGTAAAAGCAACTCATAGGGCAAAGTTGGTGTAACCTAAGCTAAGGACCAAGAGGCTAGATAATCATATGAATTTCACCTACCCAAAAACATATCACAAACCCAACTATTGTAAAGGACTCCCTATAATTACAGTAGCCGCTATTTGTCTAAACCCAAAGATAATACAACTCCAACATATAGGTACATCCCCCCACAACATCCTATACTATGCACACAGAGTACCACTAGTCACATGCCGCATCTAAACCACAACTCAACCACCACCAACACCTTCCTCGAAGCACAACCACAACATTTCCTAGACTAAAGCATAGTTCCCCCAATTATCAAGAGGTGTAGCAAGTATAAAGGGGGTAATAGCTATATATAAAGCATATAAATCATAAGTCACATAGAAACACATTTAATTGGTGATTATACTATAATTATGGTAGCCACAGGTGCTCAGGATAGATGTAGATGCTAAAACCAATGAACGAGGTAGCATGTAGTCACTTGCCAATCTTATAAGCTAGTACACTTTAGTGGCCTCAGGCCTTACACACATACAAGCAAGAGTTGAGCTCATTATACATACTTTTTATATGTCCTCAACCAAACCAGCCCTTTCAGGTCCTCTAATCATCCATTAGTGTCAGAACTTAGCTAATATAGCAGCCACAGTGAAACAGTCCTCAAATACAACAACTATCATCCCATATCATCATATATAAAAAATACAAATCACAGCCAAGATACACAACAGATACACCCATAAGAAGTACATTTCTACACATTCTAGATAAAATACGCATTTCAACTCATCAATCTAAGGTGCGAAAAAACCTCTCTTAGCTGCCAGATTATTCCTCGCGTCCCCGAGTCAATCCACCTGAGCTTTTCCCCTTCACAACTTCTTCCTGATGCTTCTCAAGTATCAAAATATAGTTCAAAATGTTAACCTAGTCGTATTGGCTGTAATATCTTGAAAATGGGTGAAAATAGGCCAAAAGCGATCCTTACAACAACCTAAGTCTACAACGAAAAATTCGGCCCAAAACGGACCCCAGAAGACCGAGAAATGGCCCAAAAATGAAAATTAAAACTTTATTGGGAAAACATTTCCTTCAAAACTTTCTCGACCAAAATTTATGAAAACTAGCTAAAATGAGTGAACACCCAACATACTACAACATTCCTCTTGGAACGTAGAACATTTAGACTCAAATTTTTCTAAATTTCATTAGGAAATAACTGAGATATTGCAATGTAAAGTTTTTACTCATTTCCGACATATAATCCACAAAAAATAGAGATTATACCTCAGAATACATATCAAAATTGGAATCTGACACTTCCATAATATTCCTCGTGAAAATTCGAGCCATGTAGCATTTTGAATCAAATCAAATCAAATGAAGAATGAGCTCAAAATCATGTTTGATGTATATATGTATAACAAGCCAACAAAATCCCATACACATAGGCATGCGCCCCTGACACGTGGTAGTCTTAGCTCGTGCCACATGTCAGCAGTAAGGTTAGCCATATCGCCCCATCAGTTCAGCCATCATCCGATCCCTTTTTTTGACATTTGGGGCTCGTCTGACTCTGATATTTGCAAGCAAACTATGTAACCATATGGATTTCAACATTTGGAATACAACGATGCGGTCAGTATCCTAATGGAGCTTCCCACGATAAAGTGAGTGTCCTACTTCTTTATCCGACTTCCAACGAAAAGCCCTCAGAGGCCAAATTGTATACGAAAGTCCACGGTATCAAACGAAAGGTTGTCCTAGACCAAAATTGACATTTTAGAGCTAACTGTGCTATCAAAATTCTCATTGGGGGTACAATTCCTGGGGACATTGACTGGGTCAACTATTAATAGGTTTCGGTGGCCAAATTTGCAATCAATGATATAATGTCACTGGACACACTCCTAGCCTAATTCGACTATTCCAGAGCTAATGGTATCGTCAGAATTCTTCTCCGAGGCCTTTTACAAGGACTACACCTAAAAACTCATTTTACATGTAGTTAACTCAAAAATCCACATAACTCCCAAGTAGCCCAACCAATAACCATCCCAATAGTCCCAACAAATCACTAACGGCCCGAAGACACTATACATATGCTCAAATCAACAGAATAACTACAAAATCATAGAAATGACTCGGTCATTACAACATCCCCCACTAATAAGACTTTTGTATGCGTAAGTATGAATATAGGCGTAACCGTAGGTTCCAGTCCATACCATGAGTATATCAGCCATAAACATATTCCATATCCTAACATAGTTCCAGTGCCCTTTTCACTAGAAAGAAATCCAACCACCCGTCTGTATGTAATAGTGAGTCAGTGCATTAATTCAATAAGGAATTCTCAAGAATCCACTATTTGCCCCCATCTGCTCAATCATCTGACAAGTCACAAAAAATCAATCGGCTAGGCATACCTGTCTTACTACATCACCAGATGTTTGAATAATCATGGTCGTTCATAACTATAATCATGGTTTACATATATGACTTCCACTCCGTTTCCGGTTCCCTTACAAGAGCAAATCCCACAAATCAACCATAAATGGCCTACAAGATAACCAAACAACTACGGACAATGGCTAATATGCTCACATTCACACATAGGGCCTAACCTCGTATTTCCTCATTGTTCAATCGACCAGGCCTTCCAACTAAAACATTCACCAATGCAGAAACTAATCAAGATGCCATCCCCATATAACAAATTACCGATGCCACTACTACAAATAGTCTATCATGACAATAGATACTCAGGAATAGAATAGATAATCAACTTACCACTAATCTGTATTTTCAACAACTATCAAATCCTCACCAATGCAGCAGACACTCAATAATATACCACCCACTCATAGACTTTTGTACCTTTTTTCGTACGTAGCCACACATATATCACTGCCCAGTCATGATTCTCAGTAATTATTATCATTTGGTCACCGTTCTATAACATTTAACAAATCAACCCTTGGCAAGAACTACGATAGTAGCCACCGGTGCTTATAAGTCACCAAATTCCTACTACACAACACAATAATTGGCCTGACGGATACAATCAACCACTCACAATGGCCTCAAAAGATTCCGGGTACAACCCTCAAGGTGTTATCCACCAAAACCTCCTCCATCAATAATAATCACTTCATCATACCGGAGTACATGTAACTCATTCGAAACACACCAACGCAATATCCATTCATAGAAAACATTGAATAGAAGAACAAGCTAGAGGTAGGGCTACTTCAGATGCAACCGGCCCAACCCACCTCAGAGCCTCAAAGGGATAAAATATCGGGGCCAAACTTACCTCCACCTCCCAACCTGTACGACTCCTCTCAAGGATGATGCCCTTTAAGCATCTTATCTCAAATTTCAAGCTGTACCAATTGGCATCAATAGTCGGCATAACCCGAGTGCCGCCTCTGAGTTGTCCTTGATCTACCCTAAATACCCCAGACCCTGGCTAAGATGTCTTGTAATAAGTCTATACTGTTAGGGCCCGACTTTGTAGGCTCAAACTAGCCAACCAGATTACCACATCGACAACCATATCACCGAAACAAGTAAATCCGCTCATAGCGCAGTATCAAAACGGAGCTCATCTGACACTATCACTCGACCCACGTATCACAATCCTGAAGAGTCACCATACCTAATCCCTAACCAATAAAAAGGGCCTTCCCCTACATTGATACCTTACCTAGGATAAGAGAAGCTCGAAACCATCAGGCTTTAAATCAAGTCTCTCTCAACCTGGCCACCTGCTCGTGGTCAAGGGTGTTACAATACTTCAATTTTGCCACCTACTCATGGTCAAGGGGCGTCACAACATTTCAACCTTACCACCTACTCGTGGTCAAGGGGTGTTACAACATTTCAACCTTGCCACTTACTCGTGGTCAAGGGGTGTTACAGTATCCAAACCTTGCCACCTACTCGTGGTCAAGGAGTGCTACAACACAATATGGAGAGAATGCATGCCAATGATTTAACTGAGAGCATAAAATGACATCATAATACCAATACCGGTAAGTAAACATCATAGAATCACATAAGATGATAACAAGAACCACAAAAGATATTACAAAACTATCCTCTAGCCTGTACCCCTCATATTTAAGAATACTATTATACAAGGCTCATAAGATCATAGAAAGTAATATCAAGTGCCATAACTGGTGCCTAAATGACCATCATATTTCATATCATCATAATTATAGCAATAGTCAGGTGTTCGAACAAAACATGACCTCGCTTATCCCATAATATACATAGTCAATAGTAACCACACCCCTTGACCTCGCTTGTCCAAAATTCTACAAGTATGAAACTAAACAAAACCTCGCTCATCCCCAAATATACAAGTAATATACAACAACAAACCTTGCTCGTCCCCAAATTATAAAGTAATCCACAAGATCCCGCAAAAGCCATTAAATACCCCAAAATATACACATGATCCCAACAAGTATGTCCGAAACCATCAAATACAAAGTTGCCCAATTCATATCACAAGTCTTATAATATCACATCAATTGCCCAAGATATCTTAATTCACAAGATTTCATCTCAATTCATTATTAGGAACTCAATTTACTCAATTTTCGGCATAACCAAAATCATAATTCCATCACAACTATAACATATTAATCAAATTACTTATGAATCAAGGAGATCTTTCAATCACTACATAAACATGTCAAATGACTCATATCCAATCCCAAAAAGGTTAGTCGAACTTATCTCGATGCTGAAACTGCACTCGGACAAGTTTCAATCAACCTAAGTCTCCAAACGATCCCCGGATTGCTCAATCACTATGAAAATCATACACTACACGTCAAGAGGTGCATTTTGAAACCTATATTGGCATGAATTAGGCTTAGGGGCAAAATGATCAAAATTAGGACTAAAATTTGAAGTTCTCAAATCTAGAAACTGACTTTAAAATCAGGTTTTACATGAAAAATGGAGTCCATGGGTGAAAATCCCGCTATAATCGAGTTTGAATCAAATGAGAAATCCCCATTTAAAGTTTCAAAAGCATAAACCAAAAATCTCCAATTTTGGACATTCAAAATCATGAAATTCAAGATAAAATCAAGATTATAGTCATGGAAATTATTTAAAATGATGTGAAAAACACTTCCCCAAAACATCTATCGGAAAATCCTCTTCAAAACTTGGCTATCAAAGCTTGAAATATTGAAAATAGAGTAAAAATGGTGATTTTGCCTCTTTTAAACCGATTCAAACAAAATGTACTCTACGAACATGGAGCATAACCACAACAGACATCCATGAATGTGGAAGCTTTTATGTGAACGCGGAGGACAAAATTGTTTTCCGGAATGCGGACGCTTATCTGCAAACACGGATAGTAAAGTGCAAATCCTTCACACCAGCAATGATCAAATCTCGAAATGGACCCCTAGGGTCCATTCGAAACCCAAATTTCACAAACCAAAAATGTACCCACACTAGAAATGGCTATCCGAACTCAATGTAATAACTAGAATTCAATTTTGAAGTCTCCATAACACATTTACCAATTCAAATTAAATAAACAAGGTTAAAACTAAAAATATCAAAATTGCCCTCGGCAACTCTAAAAGTTATGACGAGACCATTTCTACAGTTAGTTTCACCATCCAAAACTATTAGAATTTTCAAAATTTTGATTTGAGCTTGCGAACTCTAAATGCTGAGCAAAGTCAAACTTCGACTCCAATAGCAATGAAAATTACTACTTTGGGCCTAAAAACCTCATTTTAACCCCAAATTTAGTTCTATAACTTCTCATAGACTAGATCTGATGTTCCAAAGCTAATGGAATTGATGGGATTTTTATCTGACACCCAAAACTCAGAATGATAGAAAAACTCACCTTTTCAACAACTTGAACTTCCAAAATGCCACAATGCATATTTTCAACTTTTAAAACTCAGAATTGCTATTCAAACAATACAAAGAGTTCAAAATACACCCAAAGAAACTTATGAATGGGTAAAATGGTAATTTTCAACTATAAGGACAACAATGACCAACTAGGTCATTACATCGTGAAACCGACCTAAGTTACAAAATGGTGATTTTTGGAGGAAAATTGGCCAAGGGCCCCTCCACAGTCACCACCACGATCTGTGGTTCTCTTCACGGACCGTAATGGTGCTTGTGGCGGAACCCTTAGGCAAAACAACCTTGTCAACCAGAAATATGGCTAATGCAACTTTGACGGATGGTTTCATGGTCAACAAAGAGTATCACGAATTGTGAAACCTTCCACGAAAGGGTGCGTCGAGTAAAAACTCCTGGAAAGCCTTTTTCTTGACTTTTTAAGGCCTTCCAAAGCCTAGGTCCTTACAAAATAAAATAAAGTACCCTTAAGAAATTACTATTGAAACTTGAAGGAATTTGTAAAATAGGTTTTGGGATTTGATGTCGCTCAACCCGGCTACTCAAAGAAAGCAGGCGTAGTCGTCATCAGCATAAAAACCCACTTTAAAGGTCGGGGTAGATCCCACAGGGAATAATGTGTCAAAAAATGAGTACAATAAGGACCTATGATTACTATATTTTGACGTAATAAGCGAGTACGAAGCAAGAATTCTAACTAAAAAGGGTGGAAGCTTAGCTAACAACTACTCCAAAGAAACAATTGGGTAAGGCTTAATCAAAACTCAATCGATCCATCACACTTAGCATCAAATTAACTCTACGGTAGGCTTGTTGCTTGTAATTACCTCTGTTAGGATAGGTGATATTTTGCAAGAGCCAACTACGACCTCTTATACGAGCCACTCAAAGACATGCCTTGCTTGAGCACCTCAAAGAAAAACTCCCAAGACCTTAGTTATTGAGTCCCTTTTGAGGCTCTCAACTCATAAACTCATAACTATCATGCAATACTCCACCTCAACTACACTTGCTGAAGCAGTAATTGGAAATATAAGCTAGATTCAAGTAGATACCTCAAATCTATGTTATACAAGAAGATATGCATGAACCCATAAACCAATTCAAACAATTAAAGCAATTTGGGGAGAAACTCTCTTGATTTTGTAAGTAAATCATCAACCAAACATGAAAGCAAGAGAGATAATCAAGATCCATATACAAATTAACATCCAAGCTTTAATTAAATCTACAAATTTAGAATTCAAGAACAAGGAAAGAAAGAGTGAGTGAAAGATAAGTACAAATGAAGCCCATACTTTTCAGTTCACTCAAGGATTTGTATAAAAATTGCTCTTAATCCTCATCCTAAACTAGAATCTATAGTAACGTGTCATTTTCTTCTTCAAAGATGTATGAATGTTATTGTCTAAGTATCTAGTATCAATGTATGAAGAATAAGGGTTTGAAGTGCGTGTATATGTGATTTTGGGACAAAGAATGGTGAAATTTCGGAGCTATCCTAATGCTGGTCTCTGTAACATTCTGCGATCGCACTCATCATTTCGTGATCGCGGAGGTTATATGTCCTTGTGCTCCATCTTAGCTCCTGGGTCCAATGTGTTCGCACTACTCTGCTTGTCACAACTCAGTGATTGCGGACCTGAAGGCCACATTCGCGGAGTGTAACTACTGCCACATATCATTTTGTGCATTTCAACTCCTTTTGGCTTTGATTCAGCTACAATCTTCAATTTTTCTCAGTAAAGCCAAATCTAGCCCATATGTACCTGTAACATACACCATTCAAACCATAATTAGCCTCAAGTTATGAGTCTAACAACACAAAATCATAAGAAAAGAGTAAGAAATCAGAGCAAGTTATGGACTTATCAACACCTCCAACTTAAGACTTTGCTTGTCCTCAAGCAAAATAAACCCAAACTTAAGAGGCTAGCAATTTAAGCATACAATCCCAGTTCACTTCTAACATCTTATCATGATTATTACAATGGTGGGTACCAATAATTAGCACAAGTATGTGGATGCCTATAAAGTAACTCCCTCATATTTCAAAAGCATCTTTTTCAATTCAAAGCACACTTCTACAGATGACCAAGTGGCAACACAAATTCTCAAGGAGTGACTAAAACTCCTGGTCAACTAGCAAGTTCGTCTTGACTCAAACTTAGAAAAACATCCATATTACTAATCCATGTAAATTTGCATATCCTCACTGAAAGAAAGAAAGTCCCCAAAACACACTCAAATATATACAATGAACAAGGGACAAGGTCTCAAATGCTTACACTCAATAAACGAGCATCTTGTGTACACAAATGCCTCACCATAGGCATGCCTCTATTATCAATCAACATTGGCTCAATTTCATATGGTTGGACATTTCAAAGGGCTTTTGATGCTTATAATGAAGCCTAAGAGGTAGGGTTGGATACAATTCAGTCTATAGTGACTAACCCTCCTTAGGTCCCACATACAACATTTATTCATTTCCAACTTTTCCATTTTTCTTTTTTCGCATCTCACACCAATGCACATTTAACCCTTCCTTTTCACTTAGGTACCCTACTTGCAACCATTTTTCAACATTTTGGAGGATTGTTTTCATTCAAGCACTTTTTCTTTATTTTATATTTATTTTGAAAGCACTCTTTTTCTTTTCATCTTATTCTCCATTCATTTTTCTTTTTCTTTTTCTTTTGACAAGCCTCCAAGTGGTAGATATCTCTCCTTTTTATCCTACACCCCCAACTTAGGCTTAAAACCTCAATTGTCATAAATATGCAAAACTCAAGAAGGGACAAGGGTTCAAAAGAGGGATATCTTTTTAGAAAAGATTAAAGCCTTGTAATTAAGGTTGCAATTAGAAAAGATTAGGCTCAAAAGGGTCACTAGGGATAAAATCAATGCGTTTGGTGGCTATTTAGGCCAAGTGGACTCAATTCAAACCAAAGAATGACTAAGATCATTTTTGCAACCAAAGCCTATCAAGACAAACATTTCAAGACTAATAAGGCAATTTCTATGTATGACATGCAAATTAAACACGAAGGGATCACTATAAATCTTAAGCCAAGTTCAAAGGACTCATTTTTCAAATATATCAATCTAGCAAGTTAGATTCACAAAAAGAGTCAAAGTGTTGTCTCAAAATCATCTCAAAATAATTCAACTTTAAAAAATCAGAGGGTTATGTATTTATCACCATCCACAACACTTAACTAAATATATTAGTACCAAAAAAGTCACAATACCAATGTGTAGCTCCAACAAGAGTCAATGACTACTCAGACTTCACCAAACTATATTCTACGTGCACACTCATACACCCAATTGACAATTTGCCCTTAAGAATGCCGTCACTTAATCCATCATCGGGAATCATCGATTATACATACCATTAAAAACAAAAATAAGAAGCTACCAAATCAACTAAAATAGATAAGCATAAACACAATATATACAAACCCAATAAGGGCATGCCATAATCAAATAAATGAAGCCCGACAAGGTCACATCATCAATACAAAACAAGCAAGAGCCTACAAGTGCCAACAAATCCAAAGTATACAAAATAGGAAAAAAGAGTCATAATCAAGTCATAAGAGCACCCCCAACTAAATGTGGGGCTATGTCCTCACATCACAATCACAAAATAGAAGAAAATACAAGGGACTCCCTGAAATGATCACTCGATGCTCGAGCCCGAAGAGATGGTCAACTCATCATCAACATCTGAAGAGCTGGACCCGCACAATTGCCTCAACTTGCCCATCATCTTGTTCAAGAATTTGCTCTTCTTCTTCTTATGCTCCCTGAACATCTTTTTCCTTCTCTCTATCATTCCCTACCTCTAGCACATGTGCTTAAGCCGGTCACTTGTAGCATCCTGAGCGGCTATAACTAATGCAAGTGTAGGTTGATCATCTACTGTAGCTCCTGATGGTTCAATAGGAAGGCCTGCAACTAGCTGGCTAATCTGCTCATCCATCCCATGAATTTGGGAGGACAAGTGTCTCATAGTAGGAGGACCAAACTAAAGTGGTCCTGAAGAAACTGAAGGACCTGGAGCTCCTGAAGTAGAACCCCCCCCCCCCCCCCCCAACCTCTTTACCTTGCTCTGTGAACTACCCAAAAGAGGGATCTAGAACATTAATCTGTCTCTTTTTATATCCTTTTGGGCCATCTTTCTTTTTCAGTTGATAGACATCTTTGGCCGGCTTCTTCTCCTGATTAGTGGGTTAGACAAACACCCCTGCCTCATAGTATAATCTTGAAATCAATGAGGGATACACTAAGCTCTTTGCCCTACCTTGGACCACTTTATCAATCTGATCCACTATGATCTATCCCACATTAACCAGTAGACCATCCAAGATAACGACTATGACAAGTGGATGGTCTAAAGTTAGCTCTGTGTCCTGTTATAGGGAATGACTCGAGCACAAATGATAGAAAGCCAACATCTAGCTTCCACCACGAACTTATGTGAGGCTTTGCCTCTAATTGAAGTGAACCACTCTGAAGGAACTCCGTCTTACAACTTGTCTACCAACCACTGAGCACCCAACTCTCGGTATCTCTCTTTTTACACTCTATTGTCAGCATCCAATAGCCCATAGATAACATTTATAATCACTGGGCTAAAATCAACTCTCACTCTTAGGATTATGGTAATCTTCTCCTCCCCAAAGTTAGTCTCCAAGGCATTAGCATAGAACTCGGAAACTATGGTGCAGTTGGCTTGGACAGGTTCATCAGCAAAGCATGTCCAACCTGAAGTCTGAAGCTGGCCAAAGAAATTCGGCATCTTTTCTTCTACCTTTCCCAAATATATCCCCATCTCTTATATCACGTGTCGGCCCAAATACTCATCATAATTTTGGGCTCATTTGGTTGAGAGGAATCCACTTTGATTAAAGTAGGTTTCTTCTTCCACCTCTGAAAAGATATCATTTTCATAAAGTGCTTGCTCCGGATCCATTTCCAACTAATTAGACCTATAATAAAAACCAATGCACCAAAAACATCTTATAGATATTTAAATTGTGCGTTAGAAAGAATTTAGACCAAGGAAGTTCTTTGGAAGAAATCTGGATCAAACAGTGAAGCATTGCTGTTATTGAACAGTGAATAACTGTTCTCCACATTCGCCGTTACTCAGGCGCGATTGAGGAGTACAAGTCACTCTAAGCCTTCACAATTGTGGAAGGATATCTGCATTCGTGGAGAACAGATTTTCAAGAACACCCAAGCTCGGGGCATAGTCTTTGCCTTCGCGGAAGACAACAGTCACCAGCATTCAAAATTCAAAGGGACATTTCATAGAACACATGGAGGGCACACAATTTAATCATGATTTTAACAAAATGATACCCCCCAATTCATCCCCAATAACATATAATCACTGCCCAAGCAACAATTTAACAATTTAACATCACACATCTACTTTACTTCTCTACAATTAAGCTCAGAAAAAATCTCCTAAGATACGTAGAGGTGCGGCACTATAGTAACAAAAATATGCCCCAGAAAGCAATAATGGACAAGAATATCGTTGTTTCAGAATTTCACAACTATGACAAGAGAGTTTTAGCTACAAAGCATTACCATTGTCATAAAATTTCATGGCTGCATAGATTGCTATTCATGAACAAGAGTGGAGATAAAGTGGAGTGGCATACCTTTGAGCAGATGACCAAAAGGATGGAGAAAAAAGAACTTTGGGTTGTTCTTAAAGCTGTGTGAGAGCAAGGTTTTTGATGTTTTTGTTATCTTACACTTGGTTAAATTCTTTTGCCCGTGTTCTTCTTTTCATTAAGTGGAGGAAAAAGTCGCAAGTGACTTGTCTTTTCAATTACTGCACTCATCCATACTCCACCTTTGTGGTCAGCAAGGCGTGATCGCACCACTTCGCCTTTGTGCACAATGTGGTTGTAGTTATTTGACGGCCTTTGTAGACGTCAACTGGGTGCCAGACTTGGGCTGATTCTTTGTAACTTTGGGCGATTGTAGACCCGATTTTCGTGATCTGCCCTTGTGCATTGGGCGATCCTGGGCCCAAAATTAGGGTCAAAATGGCAAATTTTCATACCTTCGCGATTTTTAATGGTGTTTCCACCCATTTCCTCAAGTCCAATCATCATCACACATCAAAACCTATGCAATGCTACTTGCAAAGACTTGAAATTTTTTAAGGTTAGCTAAAAATAAAAAATGAAAATCAAGAAGCTATTCTAAAAATTTAAAATATAAGAATTTATTAAAATATGAATAAAACTTGATTCACCACCCATATGTCTTTCAACTTTGAGGCAATGAATCTCCTTCCCAATTTAAGGATGATTTTCGATTTGAGCACATGAGGAGAGTGATGAGAGACCATCAACATTTTTCCACCAGTATCTTCACTTTGAGGACTTGAATTGCCTACCCAACTTATTATTAGCTTTCCTTTTTAGTTCCTTGGGTAGACATGGGAGTGTCAAGAGGCCTTCTTCAAATTGAACTTCACACTTCGTGACCTCCAACTGAGAAACACTCCCAACTTCGAATGAACAAAAGGTCCCATTTAAGATTTCCATGGCTTGCTTTAGTAACTTTAGTATCATTTCCTCAACATTGTCCTCTTGGATGATTATTGGACTTGATGACATGTATTGGCCCCATAACTCATCCATATCAAGCTTCACTCCTTCTTCTTGAGACTATAACTCATAGTTGATCACCCTTGAGCTGGGGGCCTCACTCACTTAGTTGCTTAGTTTCCAGTCAACCTCCAAAATATCAACTTCCCATTAAAACTGGTCCAACTCATAACCTCTAGAAACAGGAAAGATCTTGACATCATCCCTCATGCTAAGCAATTGGTGTCTTTGGGCCACTTCTTTTGGCAAGTCTAAGACTCAATTCGGTGAGCCAATCATGACTCACAACACTCTCGTCCCCATTCACAACCTTAACACCATTTTCTCACCATGAAGTGCAATACTCCGAAGGAGAGAGCAAAATGGCTTACATTCCTCAAGAAAGAGTTCATCATAATTAACCATATAACAAAAGGAAAAACATGGAAAGAAAAAAGAAGCACTCACTGATCAAGTCAAAAGGAGTAAACTATAAGTCCTAAATAAACTCAATACGCCTATTGTTCCCTAACAACAACACCATTTTTTAATGTCGCTCAACCTAGCTAATCAAAGAAAGCAAGGACAATCATCATCAACATAATAACCCAACTTTAGTGGTCAGGGTCGATCCCACAGGGAATAATGTGTCGATAAATGAGCAGAATAAGGATCTATGGCTACTAGATCTTAACTCAATAAGTGAGTACCAAGAAAGAATTCTAACTAATATAGGGGCAAGCTAAGCTAAAAACTACTCCTAAGAAATAGTTGGGTAAGGATTAATCAAGCTAGGGAGCAAGCATAAAGGATAAGAGAATCAATCAAAACTCAATTGATCCATCACACTTATCTTCAAATTAACTCTATGGGTAGGCTAGGTTGTGTCATGACCCAAACCCAGGGTTTAGGAGTCATATGGTGAATAGGAACCCAAGAGTCCCCAAATAAGCCACACAATATCCAAATTCACATCATCAGTTCAGAATGGTAAAAGAGTTAGTAAACACATAATTTTAAGGGATGGAAAAGTGTGACTCACACTATGGGGAAAATGCGGGATTTAGGATCTACCGAATTTACATATCATAACACATATACATATCATATCATAACCAATTAATAATAACCATATCCAATAAATAACCATAACCATAATCTTCAAATAAGAACACATAACATATATTTGTACAAGAGTCTACAAGATGTCCAACAACGCCTCTAGTCATAAAATAGGACATGGGCCAAGAGATGTCTTGGGCTCAGCCTTAAAGTAAATAGCATAAACGGAAGCAACATAAGGTAGATAGATGGTGGCTTGTCCTCTGAAGATAGGACGCACCACAACATTTTATCAAATCCGATCTAGCCATCAAACGGTGGATGAAGGTAGTCTCCAATCCGTACATGGTTAGATCATGTAGGCAAAAAGTATGCGTTAGTACATTTGAATGTACTAAATATGCGGGTGTGCAATGCATATGAACTTATTAAACCTGCATTCAATGTTAGATTCCAAGATACCATATATAGAAAGAGATATGTATAGCAAAGAAGACACACATAACAATATGCTATGAAATCCATGTTGCATGAAATGCCATAATGCTTATATAAAGAGGGGATGGGACCTCAACCGACATTTAAGTCCAAGAGAACTATTATTTGAAATACAGAAATTATCCCTATGCTGGAAATAGGTGGTTTACTTGCCAAAGTTAAACCATACTTCTCCTTACATGCCTCCTATTTTGCAGATCTAACCTTCCCTATGGGCCTCAAATTATGGATAGGATTTTCACATTATACCATATTATATGAAAGTTTTTAACCGGACCTTACTGGTCTCCCATTTTGGTGACGATTACCATATATATACCTATGTTGGCACATAGTCCAAGGGAAAGGAAGAGGACCCTTGGGGATAGCCTTGACGCCTCCAATCTCATCGATGCTAATTCATCATCCCACAAGAATATATATACGTATACATACTTTCAGAAGAGGTGCAAGTCATTTCAAATTATTTTCAATGCATATTTGGGCTTAAAATCGAACATTCTCATAATTATTCATACTTGGGCTCAAATGCCAAATCATAATTCATATCATACTTTTCATGCATAGGAATAGCCCATTCACAAGATCAATATGGTGCAAACACTCAATATGCTCAATGAGACACTATAATAGACATTAATGTGATCACATTCTTGTCATAACCATATATGTGAGTTTAACTCACGAATCATTTACATAAACATATGTGGGCTTAACCCACCGAATCATTTTCATCAAAATCCAATGATGAAGAACGCATATGCCATGAATGATATGAGAATATCAATGGGCAACAGAGATTCAATCTTAAATGAATAATACAATATAAAATTCAAGTAAATCCACAATAAAATCCACATTACCATCACAATTCGGATTACCCATGGTTAGATCAAACTTTAAAGGGACAATGCATATTCAAATCCTAATAATATTCATGCAATTCAACATATTAGGGCTTCAATCACTTTGAAAACAACAATCAAACACAGTCCATATCTTAATTAAATCAAATAAAAAAATCTAAAAGACCCATATTTAAGGTAAACTCAATTTCATAAAATCAAGAGTAAAAGAGTTTGGGGTCTTCATGATTGAAAGGGACCATTAATCAATCCCACATACCTAAGTTCACCAAAAGAAACAAGAAGAATTCGATGAAGAAGAGAGCCTTTCCTTAAGAGAGAGCTTGAAAAATTTCTTAATGTTGAATGAATTTGAATTAGAGGAGAAGAGTATAGGTCATTTTAATGTCTTAGGATAGCATAAAAAGTCACGAAAGACCCTTAGGAGAAGATAAAACTACAAAAATGCCATCAATGAAATGGAAGATAAAATATTGTCAGGGGTCCCATATCAAGGTCACACAGACCGTACCAAGGCACACAGATCGTGTGCGCTTCCGTGAAGATATAATTAGAAAATATCTCACTGAGAAAATTCTGAGACAGTGATATCATACTTAGAAAATTTTCACACCAATGCCCATACAGAAGGCCATATAAACCGTGAAGGGTTATACAGACTATTTAAGGTTCATGTGTGAAATGCCTTTGCAAAAATCTTATTTTTAAGGCCAGGGCTACCTCACACAAGCGGTCACACAACCTATAAAGAGCTACATAGACCATATGGGGTCTATGTGGTGCAAGCCTTGGTCTTGAACTCCAAATTTAATGCTAACACTCTACACACAATGCCAAGGGCAACCATAAGGATCCTCCACACAATCCCAGGTGAGTCACACGGCCCGTGGAGGTGTCCATAAGGTGTCACCGTGGTCAAAAACTTTCTGGAACCAAATTCCAAGGACCATTAAGGTCATACAAAGTCCGGGTCCCTACATCATCTCCCCCTTGGGAACATTCATCCTTGAATTTGCTAGAATAAGGCTTGAAAGGCTTTACTTGAACATAAAACATCCAAACACAAGATTCAGTGCATATTTCATCACATGAAAAATCATAATGTCATTAAAACTCATATCAAAACATTTTTCATATTATTCAAAACATCTTTAAATCATTTTCGGCAAATGTATGCATGTCATGCCATGAAACGCAAAAGTGAAATTTTTTTAGGACCACTTGGAATAAGAAGAAGCTAATACCTTAGGCTTGATTAGATTGTAAAAGATGGGGATATCGTTTCATCATGTCCAACTCTACTTCCCATGTAGCATGATTAGATTGTAAAAGATGGGGATATCATTTCATCATGTCCAACTCTACCTCCCATGTTGCACTCTCTACATGTTGATTTCTCTGAAGCACCTTAATCGAAGCCACTCCTTGTTGCAAAGCCGCTTCACTTGGCTACAAAAGATCTCAATCGGGAATTCCTCATAAGATAAGTCCTCCTTAACCTCAACACCATCAAAAGGCACAATTGTACTAGGATCACTAATCAATTTCCTTAACATAAGACACATGGAAAACTGGGTGAATAAAACTCAAATCTGGAGGAAAATCAAATCTATAGGCCACATTCCCAATCTACTCAACAATCACATAATGACCTACATACTAGGGACTTAACTTGCCCTTCCTACCAACATGCATTACACCCTTCATGGGTGATACCTTCATATACATCCAATCACCCACATGAAACTAAAGATCCCTCTTCCTAACATCAGAATAGGACTTTTGGCGACTTTGAGCCGTTTTCAACCTCTCCCTAATCAACTTCACCTTTTCCATAGCCTCCAACACCAAATCCAGGGAAATCAAAGCCATCTCTCACAACTCAAAACTAACCCACTAGAGATCTACATCTCTTACCATACCAAGTCTCAAACAAATACATATCGATGCTAGAATGAAAGCTATTGTTCTAAGCAAACTCGATGAGTGGTAGATGATCATCCCAATCACCCTGGAACTCCAACACACAAGCCCTTAGCATGTCGTCCAAAGTTTGAATTTTTCTTTTGGCTTGCCCATTGGATTGAGGATGAAAAGTGATACTTAATTTCATCTTGGTGCCATGTTCTTTTTGGAATGAACTTTGAAAGTGTGAGTAAATCGGTGCCACAATTCGATATGATAAACCTAGGAACACCATGCAACCTCACCAACTCTTTGATATACAACCTTGCATAATCATCGGCATTAAAGGTAGTCTTGACTGGTAGGAAATGAGCCTATTTAGTCATTTGATCCATAATAACCCAAATTGAATCAAATTGCCTTTGGGTCGGAGGAAACCCAACCAAAATATCTATTTTCATATCTTCCCACTTCCAAGTAGGAATCTCAATATCTTGGACCAAACCACTGGTCCTTTGATGATCTACCTTCACTTGTTGACAATTAGTGCATTCAGATACAAACTTGGTAATATCTTTTCTCATACAATGCCACCAATACACTTCCCTCAAATCCCAATACATTTTGGTAGATCCCAAGTTAATAGAATAATGAGAGTTATGGGCTTCACTCACGATCACCTTCCTAAGATAATCAACATCCAAAACACCCAATTGATCTAGATACCGAAGCACACCATCTCCCCCTTGGGAGAAAACCCTTATCTTCTTTTTAGCAACCAAATTCTTTAAATCAACTAAAGACTAGTCTAGGTCTTGCTTATCCTTGACATTAACAACCACAAAAGATTCAGCCCCATTTTGAACATGAACACCATCATGATTAGAGTCGACATAAAACCCAACCTAGCCAAATGGTGAACATCCTTTACCAACTTCTTCTTCCTTTAATCAACATGAGTGTCAGCTATATTATTTTCCTTGTCAGGATGATATTGAATACTCATGTCATAGTCCTTAAGGATTTCCAACCACCTCCTTTGCCTTAAGTTAAGATTCCTTTAGTTGAACACATATTGTAAACTCTTGTGATCGGTGAAAATAGCGCCATGCACTCCATACACATAATATCTCCAAATCTTCAAAGCAAGCACCACAGTCGCTCGCTAAAGATCATGAGTTGGGTAATTACACTCATGCACCTTCAAGTGCTTCGATACATAAGCTATCACCTTACCATGCTGCATGATGACACAACCGAACCTAATACAATAGGCATCACAATATACAACAAACCCATCTAAGCCATCTAATAGAGTTAGAATAGGAGCCAATCAAACCCGATCCTTCAAAGTGTGAAAACACTTCTCACATTCACCCGATCATACAAACTTGACCTTCTTTTGAGGCACCTTGGTCAATAGAGATGCAATAGATTAGAAACCTTCAAACGATCTCCTATAATAACCAGCCAACCTAAGAAAACTCTGAATATCCAAAGTAGTCAATAATTTAGGCCAATTCTTCATGGCCCCAGCCTTCTATGGGTCAACCTTAATACCATCACCAGTTATCACATGACAAAGAAAAAACTACTTCTGCCAACTAAAACTCACATTTGCTGAACTTAGCATACAATTTCTTCTCCCTTAAAGTCTGAAGAACCAACCTAAAAAATGATCCATATGCTCCCCTTCACTTCAGAAATAAATAAGGATATCATTGATGAAAACAATCGCAAAATAATCAAGAAATGGCTTGAACACTTGGTTCATAACATCCATAAACACAGTCAAAGCATTAGTCAAACCAAATGAAATCACCACAAATTTAAAGTGCCTATATCTAGATCGGAAAGCCGTTTTTGGGAATATCACACTCCCTAATATTCAATTGATGATAGCTGGAACAGAGGTCAATCTTTGAGAAATGGGTAGCTCCTTGAAATAGGTGTCTGGGGCCACCACCTTGTGGAGCTTTTTGCTGGACTTAACCTCCCTGGGCCACTTGACCCTGAACCTTCTAGGCAGCTTTAGGACAATCAACAACCTTGTGGTTCTTATCACGACACCCATAGCATGCACCCAAATCTATCCCATGAGTACCCGAGTGATTCTTCCAACATGTAGTATACTGAGGAGGCATTGGCCAACCTCCAACCTATCCCTTGGGAGGAGGCACCTAGCATTGGCAACCCTTGTATTAGAACCTGGCCTTATTTGAAGCGACCATAATCACCATCGCTCTTTGAGTTGGAGAACCCACCATCATAATGGGCCCTCTTAGAATCATGCACCATCTTCAACTTAAGATTTTCTCCTTTAATATGTTCAACATAGGTCATGAGCCTAGAGATGTCCATATCCCAGATAAGCATAGCCGCATGACATTCCTTCACAACTAAATACGAGATACTAGAAATAAACTTGTGATTCTTGCACGGGGGTCAGCCTCTAGCATATGAGCATACTTTGACAGTTTTTAGAACTTTAGGCATAGTCCTTCACACTCTTACCACCTTGTTTGAGGCTGAAAAATTCTGTCATCTTAGTTTCTCTAAGTTCAAGAGGGAAGAGATGATCCAGAAAGCCAAATTTGAACTTTTCCCAATCAACTCCATTACCACAAACCCCCTCCATCAATCATTGAGTGTACCACACTTGAGCCACATCCTTCAACTGATAAGCAGCTAACTCAGCCTTCTCCTCAGAAGTCACTCCCATAACAGTCAACACCTTAGAGAGCTTATCAATGAACTCTTGAGCTTTTTCATATGCCATTGGTCTATAGAACTTCAGAGGATTCATCCGGCTGAAATCCCTCACTCTAGAAGCCGGAGTAGGATCATAAGGAGAATGATTAGCCTATCTATTTTAGGTAATCACCACGTGGGAAAATATAGAAATAGTAGTACCAAATTCACCCATAAAGATATGCTTTTCCTTAGGCCCTTGAGGAACTTGGTCCTCATTAACCGAAGTTGGTCTTTGTAGGGTAGCTTTTAATGGAGGCATCTTCTGTAATGTAGCAAGGGCATCATGAGGATTAGGAAACCTTAATACATGGTCCAAAGCATGACATAAGACATGAAGAAGTGCAACAATTCCTAGAACTCGATCATAGCCTCCCCCTCATAGGAATGTTGCACTTCACACCCTTGAATAGGACTCTACTTGACGTGGCATGTTGACTCCGAGGATCATTTATAAACCTAGTGCTTTGATACCAAGCTTGCCATGGCCCGGACTTAGGGTTTAGGAGTGACATGGTGAATAGGAACCCGAGTCTCTAAACAAGCCTCAAAGTATTAAAATTTACATCATTGGTTCAGAAGTGTAAACACGTTAGTAATCACATAGTTCTAAGGGAGGGGAAAGTGTGAGACACACTATGGGGAATATACAGGACTTAGGATCTTCCAAATTTTCATATCATAACACATATACACATCATATAATAACCATATAATATTAACCATATCCAATAGATAGCCATAACCATAATCTATAAATAACAAGACATAACATATATCCGTACAAGAGTCTACAAGATGTCCAACAATGCCTCTAGTCATAGAATAGGACTGAGGCAAAGACATGTCCCGGGTTCGACTGTCAAAATAAATAGCATAAACAAAAATAACATAAGGTAGATAGATAGCGGCTTGTCCTTAGAAGATAGGACTCACCACAAAACTTTCTCAATCATATCTAGCCGTCAAACGGTTAATGAAGGTTGCCCTCAGTCCCTATATGGTTAGATCATGTAGGCAAAATGTATGTTGTAGTACATTTGAATGTGTGTGGGCATGCACTACATATGAACTTATTAAACCTGCATTGGATGTTGGATGGCAAGGGACCATATATAGAAAGAGATATATATAGAAAAGAAGAGTAATAATATAACAATATTCCATGAAATCCATGATGCATTAAATGTCCTAATGCTTATATAAAAAAGGGATGAGACCTCAATCGACATTTAAGACCAATCGAGCTATTACTAGAAATTCTTATGTTACCCCCACACCAAAAAAGAGATGGTATGCTTGCCAAAGGTAAACCATACTTTTCCTTTCGACCCTTCTATTTTGGAGAAGTAAACTTTCTTACGGGCATCTCATTTTAGATAGGATTTTCACATTATCATATCATATCATAGTTTTTAACCACACCTTACGAGCCTCCCATTTCGGTGAGGGTTAGCATATACATATACCTATGTTGGCATATAGTTCAAGAGAAAGGAAGAGGACCCTTGGGGATAGCCTTGATGCCTCCAATCTCATCGGTGCTAATTCATCATCCCACAAGAATATATATACGTATACATGCTTTCAAAAGAGGTGCACATCACTTCACATCATTTCAATGCATACTTGGCTTAAAATCCAAACATTCTTCATAATTATTCATACATGGGCTCAAAAGTCAAATCATAATTCATATCATACGTTTTGCATAAGAATAGCCCATTCACATTATCAATTTGGTGTATATGCCAAATATTGTCAATGAGCCCATATCATAGATATTTATGTAATCACATTCTTGTCATAACCAATATGTGAGCGTAATGACGAATCATTTTCATAAACATATGTGGACTTAACACACCGAATCATTTTCATCAAAATCCAATGCTCATGTATGCATATGTAATGAATGATATGAGAATACCAATGGGAAATAGATATTCAATCTTAAATCAGCAATTTAATATTAAATTCACGTAAATTCATAAGTAAAATCCATATTCAAATCACAGTTTAGATTGCCCATGCTTAGATACAACTTTTAAAGGACAATGCATATTCAAATCTTAATAATATTCATTCAATTCAACTTATTAGAGCTTAAATCACTTTAAAAACAACAATTAAGTATAGCCCATATCTTAATTGAATCAAATAAACAATAATTTAATGATGCATCGCCAGCACAATGGTCGTGCGATCTGTCAAGTTATCATGAATTATCAAAGTAACGGGCAGAGCCCATGTGGACCCTTTTTATAATATATGAATCCTTTCAAAAAGTTGAGGTATCTTTTCACGAATTAGCTCTAGAATTATTACAATTATCCGAGTAGTAGATACCATCATACAAACTCTAATTGACTTAATGAGCCATTTACAGTTTCACAGTTTGAATTTGTTCATACTTGCACATGCATGGCTTAATCTTTGAGACAAGCATATGACTACTGGTAGGATAAACTAGGTAGCATTTCTTACCGATGCTGGCGTCATATGGACCTGGCTGTAACGACCCAGATTTTTGAACGACCTTTATCAGATCTCATAATAGTGGGCCGGGAGAAAATTTGACAAAGTGTCACTCCATGGGAGGTCCACATAGCCAGTGTGCAGCCACACAGACTGTGTGGCCTTTAGTGGAGATGAACTTGTCCATAATTTTGATTACGGGATTTCGAGCTAAGTGTGGGCACATGGTCACTCACATGGTCCGTGTCGTGTGTTACGGGACGTGTGGCCCATTGGATAGCTCACAACAGGAAATGTTTCTATGTACGAAATTACCATCTTGTAATATTTTTGTGCAAGATTTTTCTAAATGTCGTCAAACGGATCTTGACATGACACATGTAGCATCATATGGGCCGTGTAGCCGTCCGTATGGCACCCCTTTGCTTCGAAAAAATTGTAAGGGTTGAGCATCACAAAATTTGTTTAAGTGTCACCTCAAGGCACTCTCTACGGGCCGTGAAGTGACTCACGGACCGTGTAGGTGCCAGTGAAGCCATGATGGTCCGTTTTCCATCCATTTTATTAATGGCTTTTACGTAATGACGACCTATTTTAATTGTGTTATACAACCTTTTTGCCTAACTTAGACCCCTTAATCAAGTAATACACTTCTATTCTAATTCATTCTCATTGGAAACACTCTCACACAAAAATCAACTCCCAAAATACTCTCTAAGTCTTTCTCTCAAGACTCTGGCAAGGGTTAAATTGGGGGATTCAACTTCAAGCTAAATTCTTATCAAATTCATATTTCTAATCAAGGTGTGTGGGGTTAATTCTTGGTCCCTTTCAACCAAGAAGGCCCAAACTCTTTTCAATTGATTTACATGAAATTAAGCTTACTTTAAATGGGGGTTTTCATTATTTGATTCTATTAAATTGAATTTATTTATGGGATGTACTTTATTCATGATTTTAAATTATTTCAAGCCCTATTATGATGATTTACAATGAGGTTATGAAGTTATGAAGATGCATGTCCTCTTTAAAGCTTAAATTATGCATGAATGATTTATATTGTGATTTAAATGTGAATTTAATTATGATTTTACTTCAATTTTATATTATAATGTTGATTTTAGCTTAGATCTATATTAACCATTCTAATCTCATATCATGCGTTGCATTTGCATTCATGAACATTGGTCTTTATGAAAATTATGAAGTAGGTTAAGCCCAATTATATTTTATGAAATAATTTTGATAAGATACTAGTTATGACAAGAGTGTTATCACATACATGTCTTATGAATATAACTTTTGAGCATTGTGGGTGCTTGCACCATTCTGTATTTCTAATCGAGCTAGTCCTATGCATAAATATTATAAATACAAGATATGATTTGACTTTTGAGCCTACATGTGCATTGATTGTATTTGAAATGACTATTGCCTTTTTGAAAGTATGTATATATATACCATATGTATTCTCATGAGATGTTGACTTAGCATCGATGGATTAGAGGCATCAGAGTTATCCCCAAGGGTCCTCCCTCTTTCCTCGTACTATGTGCCCTAGCATATGTTATGAGAATCCTATCCGTAATGGGAAATGTTCTGGTAAGGAAGGTTGTTTCATACGAAATGGTATATGTTCCCGTAAGGTGAAGTATTATGATATGATATGCAAATCCTATCCGAAATTGGATTTGTTCTGGTAAGAAAAGTTGCTTTATATGAAATGGGATATGTGCCCGTAAAGTGAAGTATGGTTTACCTTTGGCAAATAGACCACCTCTATACCGGTGAGACGATTTCATCCGGATTCCAAGTACTAGCTCACTTGGTCTTACTCTTGTCGGTTGAGGTCACATCCCCGCTAAGTATGAACCTCATTGCATTCATGCATCACAAATTTCATAGCATATTGTATACTTCTTCCTCGGATATATAACTCTTTCTATATTATGTGTCCTTGTCATCTAATATTGAAATGCAGGTTTGATAAGTCATATGCATTGCATGCCCGCATATTTAGTACATTCAAACGTACTAACGCATACTCTATAGCTAGATGATTTTACCATGTAGGGGCCGAGTGCTACGACCATCCACCGTTTGATGAATAGTTCAAATTCCAAAGGTTGAACTTCTCGTGAGTCCCATCCTCCAAGGAAACGCCACCTTCCTCTATCTATGTTATCCTATGTCTACTTTCTTATTTGAGGGTGAGCTCGGGAAATGTCTTAGCCCACTTTCCATCTTGTGACTAGAGGTATTGTTGGACATCTTGTAGATCCCGTGGATTTTGTACATATATATATGCTATGTGATATATTCAGAGCTTATTTTATTGGTTACATTTGGGAATGTCTATTATGGGTCGATTACGGATATATGTTATGTTTACATGTTAGGTGTGGAAATATGGAAGGGCATAAGTCCCGTTTGTGCCTATAGCGTGAGTCCTACTTACCCGCCCCTTAGTTCTTATGTGCTATGTGCTATTTGAATCCATGTAAATCACTTTCCCCTCGATGACCCCATAGCATGAGTCCTATTTACCCATCTTTTAGTATTATTTGGTTACTATTTGATTGCGCTTTTGAACCGATGATGTGGATTTGGATACTTTGAGGCTTGTTTGGGGACTCTTGGGTTCCCTTTACCGTGTCACATCTAGACCCTAGTCTTGGGTCATGACAAAAGATAGTATCAGAGCACTAGGTTTATAAATGGTCCTCGGAGTCCAACATGCCGCATCAAGTAGAATCCTATTCATGGGTATGAAGGGCTCCATGCCTATAAGTGGGAGGCTGCAAAGAAGTTCTAGGAATTGCCTCACTTCTTTATGTCTTACATCATGCTATGGCTCGTGTATTTGGTCTCCCTATCTTGATGGTGTCGTTGCTCCATTTAATAAGATGCCTCAAGGAAGATTCCACCCACCAAGGCCGTCTCCGGCTGATGAGGATCAGGCACCTCAATAGCTTATGGATGAACCCATCTTAAATGATGAATTTCATATAGCCTTAGCCATGCTTTCCCAGGTGGTGACATATTAGACAAGGCAAGCTAATCTGCCACGGGATCCTAAACCAGCTTCTAGGGTGAGGGATTTCACCCGGATGAATCATTTGGAGTTCCATGAGTCGAAGCCTGATGAGGATGCTCAAGAGTTCATTGATGAGCTCACCAAGATGTTGAACACTATAGGTGTCACTTCTAAGAGAAGGCTGAATTGGCTGCCTACCAACTGAAAGATATGGCTCAGGTGTGGTACACCTAATGGTCTATGGAAAGGGTTTGCGGTGGTGATGTCAATTGGGAATAGTTCAGACTTGCATTCCTGGATCGCTTCTTTCCGCTTGAGTTTAAGGAGGCCAAGATGACTGAATTTATCAACCTCAAGCAAGGAGATATGAGTGTGAGAGACTATGCCCTCGAATTCACAAAGCTCTCCAAGTATGCTCTGTCACTTGTGGCTGACCCTCGTGTAAGGATGCACAAGTTTGTTTCTAGTATCTCTAATCTGCTGGTAAATGAATGTCGTACTACTATGCTCATACGGGATATGGACGTTTCTAGACTCATGGTGTATGCTGAATAAATCGAAGGGGAGAGACTCAAGGAGAGAAGGGTACACGATCCTAAGAGGGCCCATTTTGATGGTGGATTCTCTAATTCTCGGAGTGGTGGCTTTGGCTGCTTCCAACAGGGCCAAGGTTTTGGTGCTCGGGTCGCTTATGCTTGGGTACCACCTCTTAGGGCACCAGTTGGTGGCGGACAGGGGTATCCTCTGTGTAGCAAGTACGGGAAGCCCCATGCCGGTGTTTGTTGGAAGGATTTGAGTGTTTGCTCTAGGTGTGGTGATAAAAACCACAAGGTAGCTGATTGTCCTAAGAATGCCCGTAGAGCCCAAGGTCATGTGGTTCAAGGCGGTCAAGGCCAACAAAGAGCTTCCCAAGGTGTTGCCCTAAGGAATAGCAGGCTCTATGCACTCCATGCCCGTCAGGATGTTGAGGAAGCTTTAAATGTCATGACTAGTATGTTAAAAGTCTTTGATTTTGATGCTTATGTTTTCCTTGACCCGGGTGGAAATCTATCTTTTGTGACTCCTCTATTGGCTGTTAAATTTGGTTTGAGTTCTAAGATTTTGAAGGATCTTTTCTTAGTTTATACTCCCGTGGGTGAATTTGTTATTGCACATAGAGTCTATCATGGTTGTCTGGTTTTTATGTTGCGCAATGTTTTCCAATGTGACCTTGTGGAACTTGAGATTTTTGATTTTGACGTGATTCTTGGGATGGATTGGTTGCATACATCATATGCCTGTATTGATTTTAGAACCTGGAAGGTCAAGTTCTAACCTCCCGGTGAGACTGGTCTTGAATAGAAGGGTAGTGACACCTCTATTAATGGCCGGTTTATTTCCTACCTTAAGGCCTGGAAAATGATTTCCAAGGGGTGCATTTATCATGTTTTGACGGTCAAGGAAATAAAGTCCGAAGCACCTACTCTTGAGTCAGTTCCTGTGGTGAATGAGTTTTCACACGTGTTCCCCAAAGACTTTCCCGGTGTTCTTCCTTAAAGGGAGATAATCTTTTGCATAGATCTTCTTCCGGATACTCAACGTATCTCTATTCCTCCTTATCGTATGGCACCGACGGAGTTGAAAGAGTTAAAAGAGGAATTGAAGGATTTGTTAGAGAAAGGCTTCAATAGGCGTAGTATATCGTTGTTGGGTGCTCCAGTGTTGTTTGTAAGAAAGAAGGAGAGATCTCTTCGAATGTGTATTGTTATAGGCAGCTGAATAAGGTGACCGTTAGGAATAAGTATCCGTTGCCTAAGGATTGATGACTTGTTCGACCAGCTTCAAAGGGCTACTCATTTCTCAACGATTAATCTTCATTCCGGGTATCATCTGTTGAAGGTTAGAGAATATGACATTCCTAAGACAGCCTTTCGGACAAGGTATGGGCACTTTGAGTTTGTTGTAATGTCGCTCGGCTTAACTAATGCTCTAGCCTTATTTATGGATCTGATGAATCAGGTGTTTAAGCCATGTCTTGATAGTTTTGTGGTGGTCTTCATTGACGACATTCTCATTTACTCCCGAAGTGAGTATGAGCACGGGGATCATTTGAGGATGGTTCTACAAACCTGAAGAGAGAAGAAATTGTATGCCAAGTTTAGCAAATGTAAATTTTTGTTGAGTGAAGTATCTTTCCTTGGTCATGTGGTGTTCGATAATGGTATTGAGGTGCATCCGAAGGAGACTGAGGCCGTGAAGAATTGGCCCAGCCTATTGACTCACTTAGATATTCGAAGCTATCTAGTGTTGACTGGATATTATAGAAGGTTCGTTGAAAGGTTCTTATTTATTGCATCTCCGTTGAGTAAATTGACCCAAAAAAAGGCTAAGTTTGTGTGGTCAGAAGAATGCGAATAGAGTTTCTGAACATTACATGATCGACTTACGTTGGCTCCCATCTTGACTTTACCAAATGGCTTGGAGGGATTCGTGGTGTATTGTGATGTCTCGCGGATTGGGTTGGGTTGTGTACTTATGCAACATGGTAAGGTAATAGCGTATGCATCAAGGTAGTTGAAGGAATATGAACGTAATTGCCCAAAACATGATCTTGAGTTGGCGACGATAGTCTTTGCCTTGAAAATATGGAGATGCTATTTGTATGGGGGTCAAGTATATATGTTCAATGATCACAAGAGTTTGCAATATGTATTCGCTCAAAGGGATCTCAACTTGAGGAAAAGGAGATGGTTAGAACTCCTAAAGGATTACGACATGAGTGTTCAATATCATCCCAACAAGGCTAATGTTGTCACTGATGCTCTCAGTAGGATATCTATGAGAAGTGTGATGCATGTTAAGGAGGAAAGGAAGAAGCTAGCAAAGGATGTTCATCGGTTGGCTAGATTGGGTATCAGGTTGACTGACTCGGGCAATATTGGTATCCATGTTCAAAGAGGGGTAAATCTTCCGTGGTGGTTAATGTAAAAGTTCAGCAAGATTTAGACCCATCATTGCTTGAATTGAAGAAGTTGGTTGGGGGACATGGTGTGTTCCGGTACAAGACCGACTTTGTGTTCCGGATGTGGATGATCTTAGAAGGGTGATCATGAGCGAGGCTCACAACTCTCATTATTATATTCACTCGGGGTCTACTAAAATATATTGGGATCTGAAGGAAGTGTATTGGTGGCATGGTATGAAGAAGGACATAGCTAAGTTTGTATATGATGTCCAAGTTGTCAACAAGTGAAGGTAGAGTACCAGAGGTCCAGTGGCTTGGTTCAACATATTGAGATTCCCACATGGAAGTGGGAAGAAATTCACATGGACTTTGTGGTTGGTTTACCTTGAACGTGCAGACAATTTGACTCCATTTGGGTCATCATTGACCAGATGACCAAGTCGGCTCACTTCCTAACCGGTCAAGACTACCTATAGCGCCGATGAGTATGTGAGGTTGTACATCCAATAAATTTGGGACTGCATGGTGTGCCTAGATCTATCATATTGGATCGTGGCACCCAATTCACTTCCCACTTTTGGAGGTCATTTTAGAAGGGACTTGGAACTAAGATTGAGTTGAGCATTGGTTTTGATCCTCAAACAGATGGGCAAGCTGAGAGGACTATTCAAACCTTGTAGGATATGTTGAGGGCTTGTGTGCCAGAGTTTAAGGGTAACTGGGATGATCACCTTCCCCTCATTGAGTTTGCCCATAATAATAGCTTCCATGCTAGCATTGGTATGTCACCATTTGAAACTGTTTATGGGAGAAAGTATAGGTCACCGGTAGGGTGGTTTGAGTTAGGAGAGATGGCATTGATTGACCCAGATTTACTGTTGGAAGATATGGAAAAAGTGAAGGTTATTAGAGAAAGGTTGAAGATGGCACAAAGTCTCCAAAAGTCCTATTCCGATGTTAGGAGGAGGGATCTTGATTTTCATGTTGGTTATTGAGTGTATGTGAAGGTTTCGCCTATGAAGGGTGTGATGCATTTTGGTCAGGAGGGAAAGCTAAGCCCCCGGTATGTTGGCCCATATGAGATCATTGAGTGGATCGAGAACGTGGCATATAGGCTAGAGTTACCTCCGGACTTGAGTTCCATTTACCTAGTCTTCCATGTGTCTATGTTGAGGAAGTTAGTTGGTGATCCTAGCACCATTATGTCTTCGGAAGGAACTCAGGCTGAGGAGAACCTATCTTATGAGGATGTCTCGATAGAGATTTTGGATAGGTAGGTGAAACGGCTTCGTAACAAGGATGTGGCTTCGGTGAAGGTGCTTTGGAGAAATCATCACATAGAGAGTGCTACATGGGAGGCGTAATTTGACATGATGAAGCTATATGCCCATCTTTACCAATCTAATCAAGCCTAAGGTTAGTCCTCTTCTAAATACTCCTAGTTCTTTCACTTTTGAGTCTCATGACAAGACATGCATACATGTGCAGGAAAATGATTTTTATGATGTTTGAATGATTTGAATACATTTTGACATGGGTTTTAAAGGCTTTATGATTTTCAAATGATGAACTGTGCATTGTACCATGTGTTTAGATGTTTCATGTTCAAAGTCAAGCTTTTCAAGCCTTGTCGTTGCACATTCGGGGACAAATGATCCAAAGGGGGAGATGCTGTAAGGACCTAGATTTTTCGAATGACCTTTATCAAATCTCATAATGTTGGCCTGAGAGAACATTGACCAAGTGTCGCTCTATGGGAGGCCCACACGGCCAGTGTGAAGCCACATGGATTGTGTGGCTTTCAGAAGAGAGGTACTTGGCCATAATTTTGATTATAGGGTTTTGGGCTAAGTGTTGGCACACAGCCACTCACGCGGTCCATGTGGTGTGTGATGGCCCATGTGGCCCACCGTATAACTCATAATGTGAACTTTTTGTAAGTACGAAATTACCGTCTCGTAAGTTTTTCGTGCATGATTTTTTCTAAGTGCGGTCACACGACTCTTGACATGACACGTGTAGCATCACACGGGTCGTGTAGCCGTCTGTATGGCACCCCTTTGCTTTGGAAAAATTCTAAGTGTTCAGCATTGTGAAATTTGTTTGAGTGTCACCTCACTGGCACTGTTTACAGGCCGTGAAGTGACTCATAGACCGTGTAGGTGCTAGTGAAGCAATGACAGTCTTTTTTCATCCATTTTATTAATGGCTTTTACGTAATTACTACTTATTTTAATAGTCTTTTATGACCTTTTTGCCTAACCTAGACCCCTAATCCAGCTGATACCCTTCTATTCTAATTCATTCTCATTGGAAACATTGTCACATCAAGAACACCCAAAATACTCTCTAAGTCTTTCTCTCAAGACTCAAGCTAGGGTTCAATTGGGGAATTCAACTTCAAGTTAAATTCTTCTCAAATTCAGCTTCCTAATCAAGGTATGTGTGATTGATTCTTGGTCCCTTTCAACCACGAAGACCTAAACTTTTTTCAATTTATTTACATGAAATTAAGCTTACTTTAAATGTGGGTTCATATTATTTTATTCTATTAAATTCAATTGTTGTATGGGCTGTACTTTATTCTTGAGTTAAAATTATTTTAAGCCCTATTATGATGATTTACATTGAGCTTATAAAGTTATGAAGATGCATGTCCCCTTTAAAGCTTGAATTATAAATGGGTGATTTATATTGTGATTTAAATGTGAATTTAATTATGATTTTAATTCAATTTTTTATTATAGTGTTGATTTTAGCTTGAATCTATATTACCCATGCTATTCTCACATCATGCATTGCATTTGCATTCATGAACAATGGTCTTTATGGAAATTATGAAGTGGGTTAAGCCCAATTATGTTTTATGAAGTGATTTTGATAAGATATCGGATATGACAAGAATGTGATCACATACATGTCTTATGAATATGGCTTTTCAGCATTTTGGGTTCTTGCACCATTCCGTATTTGTAATCCAGCTAGTCCTATGCATGAATATTATAACTACAAGCTATGATTTGACATTTGAGCCTAAATGTGCATTGATCAGATTTGAAATGACTTTGCCTTTTTAAAAGTATGTATACATATACCATATGTATTCTCGTGGGATGTTGACTTAGCACCGATTTATTAGGGGCGTCAAGGCTATCCCCAAAGGTCCTCCCTTTTTCCTCGAAATATGTACCTAACATATGTTATGCAAATCCTATCTAAAATGGGATATGTTCCCGTAAGGAAGGTTGCTTCATACGAACTGGGATATGTTCCCATAAGGTGAAGTATTATGATATGATATAAAAATCCTTTCAGAAATGGTATATGTTCCCGTAAGGGGGTTGCTTCATACGAAATGGGAGATGTTCCCGTAAGGTTAAGTATGGTTTAACATTGGCAAGTAGACCACCTCTGTACCGGTGAGACGATTTCATGGGGATTCCAAGTACTAGCTCACTGGGTCTTACTCTTGTTGGTTGAGGTCACATCTCCGCTAAGTATGAACCTCATTGTATTCATGCATCACAAATTTCATGGCATATTCTATACTTCTTCCTTGGATATATAACTCTTTCTATATTATGTGCCCTTGTAATCTAACATTGAAAAGCAGGTTTGATAAATCATATACATTGCATGCCCGCATACTTAGTACATTCAAACGTCCTAACGCATACTCTATGTCTACATGATTTTACCATGTAGGGGCCGAGTGCTACGACCATCCACCGTTTGACGAGTAGCTCAAATTCCAAAGGATTAACTTGTGGTGTGTCCCATCTTCCAAGGGAAAGCCACCTTCATCTATCTATGTTATCCTATGTCTACTTTCTTATTTGAGGGTGTGCCCGCCACATATCCTAGCCCCTGTTCCATCTTATGACTAGAGGCATTGTTGGACATCTTGAAGACTCCCGTGGATTTCATACACATATATATGCTATATGATGTATTCGAAACTTATGTTATTAGTTACCTTTGGGAATGGCTATTATGGATCGATTATAGATATATGTTATGTTTACATGTTTCGTGTTGAAATGTGTAAGGCCCTAAGTCCTATTTGCCCCCATAGCGTGAGTCCTACTTACCCGCCCCTTAGTTCTTATGTGCTATGTGCTATGTGCTATGTGAATCCATGTAAATCCCTTTCTCCTTGATGTCCCCATAGCGTGAGTCCTACTTACCCATCCCTTAGTACTATATAGTTACTATTTGATTGTGCTTCCGAACCGGTGATGAGGATTTGGATCCTTCGAGGCTTGTTTGGAGACTCTCGGGTCCCCATTTGCAATGTCACATCTAGACCCTAGTCTCGGGTCGTGACACTGGCCTCGTACAGAAGGGCGCTGTCGGTTCAAAGGCGAGAACAACAATCATTTACTAGGAGCGTGTTTTTAGGTAGATAGAGGAAGACCTCATGCCGCTACATTTACCAAATTTGGGAATCCGAGCCGCCGCTCGCATATCACGCCCTCGCAAAACGGGGATAGGAGGACGCGAGACAGGAGGGTGGCTTTTACTTCAGACTGGCATGAATTTTTGGTGTATGAGGGGAGAAAGGTGATCGATTGCACGCGTAATGCCTGGGCATTGGGTATCCAGCATAGGATACTTACTTCGGACTGGCCTGAATTTATGCTCGCACATGCCAAACACCACTCATGCGTCGCGCGTCTGAATGCTTAGTCAATGCATGCTCGACTTACGCCCCGATGCCTGGCAATGGATGTCGAACGCTGATGCTGGTGCTGTCGTTGCAAGGCCAAAGAAAACCGTGCTAGACACAAACCCGCTCGAGAGAGGAGGAAGTAAATCCCACAAGATGTGTTGAAGGCACGCCGAGGTCCTTGCGCTGGCACCGCCTGCGTCGACTGTCAAAACTTGGTTGTACATGGCTTAGCCCCGTGCGTGCATGCCGAGAGCTTGACGTGAGTGCAACATCTAGAACATACCACACGCCCGAAAGCATTGCCGTTCCTTACCGATGGCTTACGGACCGCCATGGGAAATGCTGCCACTAACCTTCCACGACCGCGCAGCCGCCATCGTTGTGTTTTTGTAGGTGCTCGTTTACGTAGCATGGACTAGCCATGCATGCCACCGTGCACCAACATTGCATGCTGACATGCCCGCTGGTCGCCCATATCGGCCAGCTGCAGTCGCCTCAGTATGCCTTCAACACCTCTACCTCCCTTATATATGCTCTTAAAAAAACCCAAGTGGTAGGAGTAGATATGTTTTTTCCAGAGAATCATAATGAACATGTACAAGTGTAATTTGAACATTTTGAGGTACAACCACGCATGAGCATTCACCAATGACTTACAAACATTGAAATAATAGTGTTTTTAAACGATGTTTTTCTAATTTTCGGAAAATTCAAAAAATGATATAATAAATTAATTAAAAATAGATTTTTTTTAAAAAAATATTGGAACACCAACAAAAATTATCAAAATATGTAGTGACCTCTAAAATAAAGATTAAGTGCATTTTTGTTATTACAAGGCGACGTGAAAAATATTAGAACACGACAATAAAGAGAAAATAAAAGAAAAACTATCTAGAACTTAGAAAAAAATATAAAACACTCCTCGAAGTTTGTAATATCCTTGGACCTAACGACTGAGTGAGGATGACGTAATGCATGAGTTGTTTGACAATTGGAGAAACCATAGAGGTAGTTGAACGACATAAATCATTGGGCGTAAAACGAGGTCTCATGCTCATGCTCTTTTGACTCTACGCAACATAGCATGTTGTCAACTCGTTCGCCTGTGTTTTTGTACATAGAGCCTAGAGGCGTGGTGTTGTGGTGCACGCCACATGGCGCCCCAGGGTGCACTGACGCCATTGTGCCTAAGGGATATGGTGCTCTGGTTCCCGGGGACCATGGTGCCACGGTGCCACGGTGCACGGGGGCCATGGTGCTATGGTGCTCGGTGACCACAGTGCTAGGGGGCCATGGTGCCATAGTGCATGGGGGCCATGATGCCATGTTGACACGGTGCCATGGTGGTAGGAGGCCATGGGTCTCTGGTGAACGGGGGCCATGGTGCCACGGTGCTTGGGGGCCATCATGCCACGGTGCTCGAGGGCCATCGTGCCCGGCTGCTATGCCCCATTGTGCTAGGGGTGCATCAGTGCCATGACTCTTGATTGTACTTATGCCCGTGGACCGCGGTGCCGTGGTGCTCGGCGGCGGCGGTTCCCCGGTGCACTAGTGCGTGACGCTCGACTATCGTCGGAAGAGGACACCATGGTAGGTAAGATTGGTGTGATTTTTTTCTTCGTCACCAAAGGTTTTGTAGCCTACAACACTTGCAAACTTCAGCCACAACACTTACTGCACCAAACTGTCTAAGTAACTAGACTGTTCACAGAAGCACGAAGAGAACAAAATGAACACTAGCATATTTTATAGGAACACTTCCCAACCTTTGATCGCACTCTCAACAACAAGGAAAAGGCCTCACATAAACGTCTAAGTCACAGAACACACTCTTGTTACCCTTAGACGTTTTTTATCCTCTTATGTAGATTCTATGCATGGCAGTTACAATAGGATAAGATATTTATAAAACATCATTTGCCTAGCACATGGCATGCCACATTAGAAATGCACCAAGCCTACAACAGTCATATTCTTAATAGATATGATCTAGTTCTAATTTAAACTAAGCCACGCATCTACCTCGCCCATGTTCCATGCCTTAGGCGAATTTACACACTGCTCACACTTAGAACATTTTCTGCTACCTTCCAACTCTTAGTTTTATATTTTATTCTTTGCCAGCACTCTGCCAACACGTGAATCAGTATGTTCTTGCCATCGTCAAGTCCCAAAACCTTGCCTTATCAAGCCAACACAGCGCCCAGCCTCACCAAGCCTTAGCCTTGTCAAGCAACGCGCTGCCTTGGCTTGCCTTGCTGACGCCACTACCTTGCCTTGTGACTTGCCTGCCTTATGCCCATGTCTGCTGAGCCATCACCCCAACATCCTTGTTCCTAGAATCCAAGCTTACTTGCCAACACTCAAGTAGCTTGAACACCTTGCTGCACCATCAACGCTCAGCCGCACAGCTACACAACATTGCTTGCCCGCATACATGCCAAAGCAAATGTAGAAGTCCTTTCCATGCCCGTACCACGCCCGTGCCATGACACTTGGTAGACTGGGGGTCTAATAGTAGGCCACTATAGATGTTTTACATTTCACATCGGGTTGGCATAGGTCGATGTTGGCGTGGTGCGGGCACTTACCCACGAGCGCAAGCCTTGGGATATATCACCTACGCAATCCACGCCGTGCACTGCCGATGTCGAATGGTCGTTAGACCCTGGTCACTGGCCTGTGGCGACGTGCCTGGGTGTTGTGCCGAGGTCGCCCGGCACAGTGCATGTACGTCCGGCACATGCGCGTTAGGCGCTAGCGAGGTAGCCTGCTGTAGGGCATGTCTGCTTGGCCCGTGCACACTAGGAGCTGTTGGGGTCGCCTGCCTGCAGCGCTTCTTACATGCCCATACTTGCCAGGGGCTGCCGAGGTTATTTGTGTCACGCCCTAAGCCCCATTAAGGCGGACTGGCACCCGTTGCCGACAAGGCTCGGGAGAACCAACATATAACTATACCCCTGCTATGGACATTTAAGAGGTTTCCATACTTAGTATGTTGTCAAAAGAAAGTAAACTGTACTAACAAACCAAAAGTAAATGATAAGACTAGGCTGTTGGAGCCACGATGACTATAATACACTATTTGACTACACTTTATTTACATAGTCTACAAAGCCTCTAAGTAAGGAACAATATCCATATGGGTCGGGACAGGCCCTGCCTTATGGCCAACTATACAATACAAAATACAAGTTCTTAAACACATAAGCCCTGAAGCAACCTGGAGCTTAGTAATAGCAGCTGAAAGTCCTGTACTCTTACTGGGGAGATCTAGTAGCTCCTGTACCTGCAGCATGAAATGCAGGTCCCACATAAGGGACGTCAGTACGAGATAATGTACTGAATATATAAGGTAGGAAATACTGTATATGCAATAAGAACACAAATGAAATCACACACTGGTGTGTAAGGATGAAAAGACCACCTTTAGTCATACTGCGGAGTCATGTACTTTATGTCTTTTTTTTATTACTGTATCTTTCTTTATTGTATAATCTGTGCACAATATATCATGTAAATGACCAGCTGATCAGTGGTAAATCTGCAATGTGATCGACCCTGGCTAGGTGATTCCTTCACCCCTCGGGCTACCACCCGTAAATGAGATCGACCCTGGCTAGGTGATTCCTCCACCCCTCGGGCTACCACCCATTTATAAGCAACTGTAAGTTATCTTTTATTTACTTTGAGATGGTTCTTTTGGTGGTCATAACCTTTAGAACTTTAGGAATATAGACATTTGACATATGAACAACCATACAAGGTAATACAACAATGGAAAGAGAGATACACAACTAATGAACCGTATTGGAGATTAAACAACACATAGACTTTGTTTGGTAAGAAGGAACTCATTTATATTTAGTATTCAGTACATATGCAGGTTGACAATGACTATGTATGGGTACATATGAACATGGTAAAAAGTGGGGACACGGTTAGCAGCCATGTCGGAGTTTGTACGTGCCTTTATGTGCTAAAGAAGATTATAGATTTCATGCCAAGTAATAGGAAATCAAGTAGCCTTACATACCTCGCTGTACTATGTCGTTATTACCTCGGAGTAGTATCCTTTTCCTCCAAACACTTATCTACAATATATAAGGTGATAAAACTAGTGTTAGAAGCTAGTAAGCACATCTTAGTAATCCAATTTCACCCAAAAATAATATCCGGGCAGCAAGCTCGGAATTAGCACCCAAAGAGTATTCTTTCAACATTTCCACTCCTAATCGTATTTTCTAACACACATTCCCATATACATGTCATATCCAGCTATGTTTAGTCCCATAACAGCATTACAACATCTCATACAGTACATCATACAACAACTCTACACAACATGCAAGTAGACAACACAACATTGCGTCCTTCCGCTACACTTCGACGTCAACCATTCCAAATCCATTTCAACCTCAACCAAACTGTCCTCAACATATTTACACACAATTACAGTCCTAAAACAGTCCAAAAACAGTCCCTAAGTAGGTGGAAAACATGAGACAACAATTCCCAAAAACAGTCCACGAATTCTTACTAATGAGCGGAACTAAGACATCATTTAAGAACTTATTTTTGCGGAAAATAAAAGTGGTCCAGCAGCCTACTCACATCATTCCAGACCCAAGACTTCTTAAAAACGTACATATTACTTCATAACCCAGCCAACCAACAAGATAAAAGTCTCTTATTAAACAAGAAAAGTGAACCACAATATTTGGAACACATGATGTCCCAAAATTCCTGCAGAATACAACCAACATACTCTTCATGTTTTTCATGGAAAAATTACACCAAACCATGGGTATTTTATCTTAACTTAACCCTCAAGGATTAGGTTCTATTCAAGAACCCTAGAAGTGTGTCTTGGCTGCTTTAGAAAATGAGAAGAGAGCAAGAAGAAACTTAGAGAGAAATCTGAAATTTTGGCTTGAGAAAATGACTAAAACTTGCTGCTTGTTGCTCCCTTTTATAGGCCACTTTTGGCCGACTTTATTTTGGGTTTTCAACCTTATTTTATTAAGGTTATGGGGCAGCAGCTTGGCCCTTTCATTTGGGCTTTATTGGGCTTCAAATGGGATGGGCTTTGTTGCAAACATTTCTCCCTTAAGCCCACTTAGTTTGGGTCCTAGTTTTGAATTGGATTGTAATTGTAATTTGGCCCTTTTCCTATCCATCTTGGGCTGAAAATATTGTCCTTTTATGATGCCAAACCATGGGCCCAAATGGCATTCTTAACTCGGGATTTATTCTTTATCGGACTTGAACAAATTCGGTGTTGGGCCTTGTCTCCGTTTACCTAGCTTATTTAAGCTAAGCATGTAGGTGACTCACCTACTAGCTTCCTAAGTCACACAAGCACCTCAATTATTTTACTTCACTTAAGGTCACACTCTCCTTAACTTGACTTAAAAATTATTTACGCTCGGTCATCTTAAGCACTAGACGTACATATAGCCCTTTAATCTAAAATTCACGCACTTTTAAAATGTGTGCGGATTTGACCCCGCCATATCATGTTTCATCTGTGTTGGACTAGTACATGTATGATGTGGGGTGTTACATCCTCCCCCCTTTAGGAACATTCATCCCCGAATGTAAGCATAATTGAATAGGTTAAACAAGTTTGAACTTACGTGTATACAGACTTTTGAAAATATAATAAGAATTCATATTCACGTACCTACTAATCCCTCAACTCTGTATCTTGGACTTCCTCTTTAGCTTCAAATAAATAAGGATATTTAGACCTCATTGCTTCCTCAGCCTCCCACGTTATCTCTTCTACCTGTTGGTTCCTCCAAAGCACTTTTACTGAAGGTATTTCCTTTTTCCTTAGCTTTCTAACTTGATGATCTAGGATAGCAATAGGTACCTCTTCATAGGTGAGATCTTCCGTAACCTACATATCTTCAATATGAGTAATACGAGATGGGTCACCTATGCATTTTTGAAGCATTGAGACATGAAAAACTGGATGAACCATTGAAAGCTCCTGGGGTAGCTCTAATTCATATGCAACCTGTCCAAACCTTTTAATAATCTTATATGGCCCTATGTAACGTGGGCTTAGTTTCCCTTTCTTACCAAATCTCATAACACCTTTTATTGGAGACACCTTTAAGAATACCCAATCTCCTACTGAGAATTCCAGTCCTCTTCTTCTAGCATCTGCATATGATTTGTGACGGCTTTGGGCTGTTTCTAGCCATTGTCGTATTACCTTGACTTTTTCCATGGCTTATTGGACTAGATCTGGACCAAGAAAGGTGGTTTCACCCACTTCAAACCATCCTATCGGTGATTTACATTTCCTTCCGTACAAAGCTTCATACGGTGCCATCTTGATGCTTGAATGGTAGCTATTATTATAGGCAAATTCAATAAGTGGCAAATGGTCCACCCAACTACCTTTGAAGTCCAATGCACACGCCCGCAACATATCTTCAAGTGTTTGAATGGTGCGTTCTGCTTGACCATCTGTCTGCGGGTGGAAAGCTGTACTTAAATTTACTTGTGTCCCTAAGCTCCTCTGGAAGGATTTCCAAAACTTTGCGGTGAATTGAGCTCCCCGATCAGATATAATGGATATTGGAATCCCATGTAGCCTAACTATCTCTTTGAGGTATATCTTTGCATACTCTTCAGCCGTATAATCACTCCTAACCGGTAAGAAGTGTGCTGACTTTGTAAGTCTATCAACGATTACCTATATGGAGTCAAACTTCTTAAATGAGCGAGGCAACCCAGTAACAAAATCCATAATAATCATATCCCACTTCCATGTTGGAAGCTCTATACATTACATATAACCTCCCGGCTCTTGGTGCTCTACCTTAACTTGTTGGCAATTCGGACATTGAGCCACAAATTCTGCAAGGTCCTTTTTCATGCCTTCCCACCAAAACATTTCCTTCAGGTCATGATACATCTTAGTTGATCCTGGATGGATAGAATATCTTGAATGATGGGCTTCTTCCATTATTCTCCTTCTTAGTCCATTTATATTAGGAACGCACAATCTGTTTTGACAGTAAAGTACTCCATTTTGGGTAAGTTCAAAGCCCTTCATTATGCCTTGTCTCACCTTCTCCTTAAGTCGCCGTAAAATAGGATCTTTGAACTGTTTTTCTCTTACCTCTGTGACCAATGAAGACTCTGCAGCATTATGCACAACAACCCCTTCCTTTGGAGTTTCAATCAGGCGTACCCCCAAATTGGCTAGTTGATGTAGATCCTTAGCGACTCCTTGACTTACCACGGTCTGATCATCAATATTCACAATTGCCTTGCGCCTCAAAGCATCGGCTACCACATTTGCGTTCCCTGGATGGTATAGTATATCAACATCGTAATCCTTTATTAGCTCCAGCCACCTCCGCTGCCTTAAATTTAGGTCTTTCTGTTTAAATATGTACTTTAAGCTCTTATGATCAGTATATATGTCAACATGAACCCCATACAAATAATGGCGCCATATTTTCAAGGCAAACACAACAGCTGCTAGTTCAAGGTCATGTGTCGGGTAGTTTTTCTCATATGGCCGCAGTTGTCTCGAGGCATAAGCAATTACCCTACCATGTTGTGTCTATACACACCCTAAGCCAACCCCCGAAGCATCACAATACACCGCATACCCCTCTGTGCCTTCTGGAAGCACTAATACAGGTGCAGAAGTTAGCCTGCTTTTCAACTCTTTAAAGCGCCTTTCACATGCATCATTCCTTTGAAATTTGGTCGCCTTATGTGTCAACTTTGTTAGAGGTGCAGAAATAGAAGAAAAACCTTCAACAAATCTTCTGTAATAACCTGCCAACCCTAAGAAGCTTCGAACTTCTGTGGGTGTTGTTGGCCTTGGCCAATCTTTCAATGCCTCTATCTTTTGTGAATCAACCCTTATTCCTTCATCAGATACAATATGACCCAAGAATGCCACTGATTTCAACCAAAATTCACATTTGGAAAACTTGGCATACATTTGCCGATCACGAAGAACTTGTAATACTTGCCGTAAGTGATTTGCATGGTCTTCTTCTGATCTTGAATACACCAAAATGTCATCTATAAATACTATCACAAAGACGTCCAAGAACGGCTTGAATACCCTGTTCATTAAGTCCATAAAAACTGCTGGTGCATTTGTCAACCCAAATGACATAACAAGAAATTCAAAGTTACCATAGCGTGTCCTAAAGGCTGTCTTGGGTATATCTTTCTCCCTCACCCTCACTTGGTGATAACATGACGTCAAATCAATTTTTGAAAAACATTTGGCACCCGGTAACCGATCAAATAAATCATCAATCCTGGGGTGGGGTATTTGTTTTTAATTGTCACCTTATTCAATTGCCGGTAATCAATACACATTCTCAGGGTGCCATCCTTTTTACGTACAAATAACACTGGTGCACCCCAAGGGGATACACTAGGTCTTATAAAACCCTTCTCTAGCAAATCTTTTAATTGCTCCTTTAATTCACGTAACTCTGCCGGGGCCATTCTATATGGACGGATAGAAACAGGTTGAGTGCCTGGGAGTAAATCAATGCCAAAATCTATTTCTCATTCTGGAGGCAAACCTGGAAGCTCTTCGGGAAACACATCAGCAAATTCATTCACTACCGGAACAGATTGAAGAGTTGGTGATTCAGCCTCCATATCCCTTACTCTAACTAGATGACATATATACCCCTTTGACATCATCTTCCTTGCCTTAAAATAGGAAATAAACTTCCCCTTTGGTACCCCTACATTACCTTCCCATTCAAGGACTGCCTCATTTGGAAAGTGGAAATACACTCTCTTAGTTCGGCAATCCACAGTAGCATAGCAAGAAGCTAACCAATCCATACCCATTATAACATCGAATTCCACCATATCTAACTCAACAAGGTCAGCCAGTGTGTCACGGTCACAAACAGTTACGACACAGTCATAATAGACCCTTCTAGCTATAATAGATTCACCGGTTGGCGTAGACACTTCAAATGGCTCATTCAATAATTTAGGTGTTCTTTTAAGCTTCCCAGCCACTAGTGGTGTGATATATAATAATGTAGAACCAGGGTCAATTAATGCATACACATTATGTGAAAAGATGGACAATGTACCTGTGACCACATCGGGTGAAGCTTCTAAATTTTGCCGACTCCCCAGAGCATAAGTGCAATTCTGGGCTCCGCTGGGGCTAGCTGCTCCTCTACCACCTCTACCACGGCCTGTAGGTGTTTGCTGACCCCTACTGAAGGGAGGAACTGACGATGATGATGCAACAGCTGACCCAGCAGGTTGTGCTATATCACCCATACGTCTTCTGGGGCAAGCTCTTATCATATGCCCTGGTACACCACACCAATAACAGGCATCTGTCCCAGCACAACATATACCTGAATGACTCCTCCCACATTGTTTATAAGACTGCCTAGGAGGAATCTGCTGGCTGGCCGAATATCCTGTTGTCCGTGCACCTTGTCCCTCACTTCTTTGATTAAACTGATTACCTCTAGGCCCTTGAAATTGCGGCGGAGCACTGACTGCAGAATAGGAGGATGATGGTCTAGGTGGTTTACTAGGAAATCGGGGCCTAACATCACCTTGGGATGGTACAAACTGCCCTGTAGATCTAGCCCTCTTGGACTGGCCCAACTGCCCTGTAGATCTAGCCCTCTTGGACTGGCCCCTTTCTATCTCTTGTTTCCTTCTCCTTTGCCTCTGATCCTCTAGGTTTTGTGCAAATGCTTGCATCCTTGCTATATCCATATCTTTATTCAATGAAGCATTTATTCAATGAAGCAATAGTACAGTCTCTTACCAGATACGTATCCAACCTATCCACATACCGATGAACTCTATCTACCATAGTAGCAACTACATTAGGAGCATACCTGGCCAAGGAGTTAAACTGGAGGCTATACTTCCTCACGCTCATACCCCCTTGGTGGAGATTCAAAAACTGATCTTCCCGGGCCTCTCGGATCTCATATGGCAAGTAATGGTCAAGAAAGGCCTCTTTGAACTCCTTCCAGATAGTTGGAGGTGCATCTATACCCTTAGATTGCTTCCAAGCTTCATACCACAATATAGCCACACCCTTCAATCTATATGCTGCCAATTCTACAGCTTCTGTACCACTTATATGCATAACATCTAAAGTGCGCTGGATCTGGTCGATGAAGTCTTGTGGATCTTCATTAGGATCTGACCCGGTGAAAGCTGGAGGGTCCAAATTAAGGAAGTCCCGTATCCTCGTGCTAGCTGCCCTATTCGCACCATCTGCACCCAAAACTGGGCCTACTTGTCTTTGGCTTTGGCTAGCAACTACGCGGGTCAATAATTGGACCGCATTTCTCAGATCTTGCACAACAACATCGACAGGTGGTTCTGAGGGAGTTTCACTACGACCTGGTTCATCAGGAGTTGGAGGAGTTGGAGATGTTTGGGACAGAGACTCATCTTGGGCCTCATCTCGTCGTCTCACCCGACTGGGCATACCAATTACCACTTCCACCTCCTTCCCCTTGCCTTTGCTTTTCCTTGTTTTAGGCATGCTTATTGTACAAAATGATTTAGAGGTTAGAAATAATCAACCTACAACACTTGGCTCTATGGCACGGTCTAAAGAATGAAAAGAAAGTGACAACTCCTAAATGCCATGTGGCCTCCTGCTTATAAATGTGGTGCACAACACATCCATAAACAAGACTCTACATAGAAACGACTTTGTAGACTCCCTAGGACAACCCGCTCCGATACCACTTCTGTCACGCCCTAAGCCCCATTAAGGCGGACTGGCACCCGTTGCCGACAAGGCTCGGGAGAACCAACATATAACTATACCCCTGCTATGGACATTTAAGAGGTTTCCATACTCAGTATGTTGTCAAAAGAAAGTAAACTGTACTAACAAACCAAAAGTAAATGCATAAGACTAGGCCGTTGGAGCCACGATGTCTATAATACACTATTTGACCACACTTTAATTTACATAGTCTACAAAGCGTCTAAGTAAGGAACAATATCCATATGGGTCGGGACAGGCCCCGCCTCATGGCCAACTATACAATACAAAATACAAGTTCTAAACACATAAGCCCCGAAGCAACCTGGAGCTTAGTAATAGCAGCTGAAAGTCCTGTACTCTTACTGGGGAGATCTAGTAGCTCCTGTACCTGCAGCATGAAATACAGGTCCCCCGTAAGGGACGTCAGTACGAGATAATATACTGAATATGTAAGGAAGGAAATACTGTATATGCAATAAGAACACAAATGAAATCACACACTGGTGTGTAAGGATGAAAAGACCACCTTTAGTCATACTGTGGAGTCATGTACTTTATGTCTTTTTTTTATTACTGTATCTTTCTTTACTGTATAATCTGTGCACAATATATCATGTAAATGACCAGCTGATCAGTGGTAAATCTGTAATGGGATCGACCCTGGCTAGGTGATTCCTTCACCCCTCGGGCTACCACCCGTAAATGAGATCGACCCTGGCTAGGTGATTCTTCCACCCCTCGGGCTACCACCCATTTATAAGCAATTGTAAGTTATCTTTTATTTAATTTGAGATGGTTCTTTTGGTGGTCATAACCTTTAGAACTGTAGGAATATAGACATGTGACATATGAACAACCATACAAGGTAATACCACAATGGAAAGAGAGATACACAACTAATGAACCGTATCGGAGATTAAACAACACATAGACTTTGTTTGGTAAGAAGGAACTCATTTATATTTAGTATTCAGGTACATATGCAGGTTGACAATGACTATGTATGGGTACATATGAACATGGTAAAACGTGGGGACACGGTTAGCAGCCATGTCGGAGTTTGTACGTGCCTTTATGTGCTAAGGAAGATTATAGATTTCATGCCAAGTAATAGGAAATCAAGTAGCCTTACATACCTCGCTGTACTATGTCGTTATTACCTCGGAGTAGTATCCTTTTCCTCCAAACACTTATCTACAATATATAAGGTGATAAAACTAGTGTTAGAAGCTAGTAAGCACATCTTAGTAATCCAATTTCACCCAAAAATAATATCCGGGCAGTGCGCTCGGAATTAGCACCCAAAGAGTATTCTTTCAACATTTCCACTCCTAATCGTATTTTCTAACACACATTCCCATATACATGTCATATCCAGCTATGTTTAGTCCCATAACAGCATTACAACATCTCATATAGTACATCATACAATAACTCTACACAACATGCAAGTAGACAACACAACATTGCGTCCTTCCGCTACACTTCGACGTCAACCATTCAAAATCCATTTCAACCTCAACCAAACTGTCCTCAACATATTTACACACAATTACAGTCCTAAAACAGTCCAAAAACAGTCCTTAAGTAGATGGAAAACATGAGACAACAATTCCCAAAAACAATCCACGAATTCTTACTAATGAGCGGAACTAAGACATCATTTAAGAACTTATTTTTGCGGAAGATAAAAGTGGTCCAGCAGCCTCCTCACATCATTCCAGACCCAAGACTTCTTAAAAACATACATATTACTTCATAACCCAGCCAACCAACAAGATAAAAATCTCTTCTTTAACAAGAAAAGTGAACCACATTATTTGGAACACATGCTGTCCCAAAATTCCTGCACAATACAACCATCATACTCTTCATGTTTTTCATAGAAAAATTACACCAAACCATGGGTATTTTATCTTACCTTAACTCTCAAGGATTAGGTTCTCTTCAAGAACCCTAGAAGTGTGTCTTGGCTGCTTTAGAAAATGAGAAGAGAGCAAGAAGAAACTTAGAGAGAAATCTGAAATTTTAGCTTGAGAAAATGACTAAAAGTTACTGCTTGTTGCTCCCTTTTATTGGCCACTTTTGGCCGACTTTCTTTTGGGTTTTCAACCTTATTTTATTAAGGTTATGGGGCAGAAGCTTGGCCCTTTCATTTGGGCCTTATTGGGCTTCAAATGGGATGGGCTTTGTTGCAAACATTTCTCCCCTAAGCCCACTTAGTTTGGGCCCTAGTTTTGAATTGGATTGTAATTGTAATTTGGCCCTTTTCCTATCCATCTGGGCTTAAAATATTGTCCTTTAATTATGCCAAACCATGGGCCCAAATGGCATTCTTAACTCGGGGTTTATTCTTTATCGGATTTGAACAAATTCGGTGTTGGGCCTTGTCTCCGTTTACCAAGCTTATTTAAGCTAAGCATGTAGGTGACTCACCTACTAGCTTCCTAAGTCACACAAGCACCTCAATTATTTTACTTCATTTAAGGTCACACTCTCCTTAACTTGACTTAAAAATTATTTACGCTCGGTCATCTTAAGCATTAGACGTACATATAGCCCTTTAATCTAAAATTCACGCACTTTTAAAATGTGTGCGGATTTGACCCCGCCATATCATGTTTCATCTGTGTTGGACTAGTACATGTAAGATGTGGGGTGTTACAATTTGCTTGCATGTCATGCCTGCCCTGCTGATGCGCGCCAGTCATTGGGCAGGCCTGCCTTACTGATACGCGCAAGGATTTGTCGGGGTTGCCTGGGCGACATGCGCATGGCACTGACGAGGTTGCCTGGCAATGGCCAAGCTTGATCGTTCGATGCGCGCACGATATTAGCTACACCTGCATGGCACTAGCGAAGTCAACTAGCTGTACCTCTTGGCACATTCTTGTCTTTGGGCATGACATCGGCCTTGACATGTCATTGGGCATTAGAGATGCGCTCTAGGGCACGATAACATTGGATTTCAGTGTCTTCGTCGTGCACGTGTCATTGGTCGATGTGCATACGTAGATGGTGTAGCGAGTTTTCTGAGAGGATGTGATCCGTGGTACTTAATTTTTTTGACGTTTGGCGAGATTTTTTCGAGCCACCCTTCTCGGACCTTTGTTGGAATATTTTCGAGGATTTGATCCCTAAACCTCCTTTCAAAAGAATTTTAAAATGATTGGATTGGAGGGGGGCGGCGAATCGGAGAGACAAAGGACTGAATCTTAGTGGATCATGGAAGAAAGGCCACTCTTCACTTACAATACCCTGCCACATATTTAAGTCGTTTGAAAAGGATTCTACCCGTCGCTCTATAGGAATTGTACTTCAAGGCATTTGCCACGATGGCTTAGCCAATGAAACATGCTTTTCGGGGCCGGAGGCCCTTACTACGGGTCGACAAGTGGACGATGGGCGCATGTGTCGCTTCTAGACCAGATTCTATGTTAGAGGTGTTCAGTCATAATCCACCACATGGTAGCTTTGCTCCACTGGCTTTCCAATTAAGAACGATAACCAATTGTGTGAATCAACGATCTCTCTCGTACTAGGTTGAATTACTATTGTAAAACTGTCATCAGTAGGGTAAAACTAACGTGTCTCATGATGATCTAAACCCAGCTAACGTTTCTTATTGGTGGGTGAACAATCCAACACTTGGTGCATTTTTCTTAACAAGGATAGGAAGAGCCGACATTGAAGGATAAAAAAGCAACATTGCAATGAACGCTTAGCTGCCACAAACCAGTTTTCCCTGTAGTAACTTTTCTGACGCCTCTAGCTTTGAATTTCGAAGGTCTAAATGATCATTAGGCCATGTTTCCATAGTTCGTATTCATACTGGAAATAAGAACCAAATGAGCTTTTACCCTTCTGTTCCACACAAATTTCTTTTCTCGTTGAGCTCATCTTAGGACACATGTGTTATCTTTTAACAGATGTGCCGCCCTAGCCAAACTCCCCACCTTACAATATCTTTCGCCCGAATCGGCCCATAGAGCGAGCCTTGGGTCCAAAAAGAGGGACAACACCCCACTTCTGATTCACGGAATAAGTAAAATAATGTTAAAAGTAATGGTATTTGACTTTTGCCTTTTGGCTTCCACCTATACTATACATGTCAAATCATTTCACAGAGACGGATTAGAGTCAAGCTTACACTACTAGAAATTTGATCTATTGCCACACTTATTTGGCGACGGTTACATATCCGTAGCAATAGATGATCTGTCCTTACGGTTATAACCGTGGTAATATATATTTGGTGCTGGTTGGAATTTTATTAAAATAAATCGTGGTATTATCCCTTAAACCGTAGCTATATATTTTTTATTGCAACAGTTGTTTTAAATAGCAATAGAGTATTTATGGCCATGGTTTTTTAGACAAACCCGGGAAACATCTATTTTCCCCAAATAAGTTTTTATATTTCCGTCCATTAACACTTAAAAACCACCTATGACACTTTTACTCTCTGTGTTCTCTCTCTGTGTACTATTTCTCTCCAGCCACAAACAAGAACACAAGAAACATGGTTTAATTTCTCCGAAAACAGCCAATTTACTCGATCTCTTGTGTACAAGAACACAAGAAACAGAGTGATTTCTCCACAAGAAATACTCTCTTATGTACAAGAACACTAGAAATACTCACAAACAAGGGTTTCTTTCTCCGCAAAGCAGCAATTTGTCTCTTTATTTTTTGATTTTTAAGCACATTTGAGGTTTAAAATTCGCTACATCTAGCTAGAATTGCTGAAGGAGCTGAAAGTATTGAAGGCGGGTCAGCAATTTTAGAATCTGAACCTCCACTGGTAAGATTTGTTTATCTCTCTAGCTATTTTTTGATTTCTAAGTCCGCACAATCTTTAATTTGTAGTCCATATACTATTTTTCAAAATCAAAAATTTCAATAAACTTCAACTAGTACGATTTTTTATTACTCGACCTATTTCTTGATTTCTAAGTCCCCACAATCTCTAATTTGTAGTGCAAATAGTATATTTTTGAAAATCTGAAATTCCATTAAAGGGTTTCTATAATGATGCTTGAGTGTGTGATAAATTTCTAAACTTGGTCGATCTCAGCTCATTTGCACGCCTTTCATATATAATTTTTTAAGCGTTTTAGAGCCAAATTTGGTGATTCAAGGGTCCAAATTCAAGAAGATTTCATGGGGAATGCTTTGCTGGTGACATCAAAAAGTTGAGTTAAGACTCTATTTCAGGTAAATTTTTCAGTATACCTGCTAACTCAGTGCATTTTTGATTGAATTTTTGGTTAACTCTGAGTGATGATTTCTTGGGTTAAGATTATTCATTTTCAACGCTTTATGTCTCCATTTTGGATGATTTTCTATGAGGATCGAGGTAGGGTGATTCGTTCATTAATTCAGAACCTATTTCTTGTAATTTTTCTTCTTATAGTTGCTGCAATTTCTTTACCTCCTAATACATTGTTGGGTTTGGTTGATGGCCTATTTTGTGTTGACTTCTGACCCGAATTCTATTTTCATAGTGTTGATTTAACTGAGAATTTTGTTTGGGACCAAACCTTTTAGGCCAATTTTGAAATTTTGGATATGGGTCCCTCATTTCCTGTTTTAGGCCTCAAAACTGGTCTATCTCCATTTTTAGCATCAAAATGAAAGATATGACATTGTGAATATTTTGGTAGTGTTGCAGCGTTCTAAGGCTATATATAAGCGGACGGCTCCGACAAGATAAAGTGGAGCATGCGTGATTGACCTACAGGTAGGCTACAATTTCTTTTTTTCTTCTAATTGAGCTAGTTAGTGTAAATTCATGTTGAATTGATTGCACTTTGTGTTAGGTAGTTACCTTACTTGTTTCAGGTGTTAGAATTTATGTTATAGGCCTAGTTGACGTTATTGGGTAGCTGTGAGCTTATAGTATGTATTGTTATCTTGTTTCACTATTAGTAGTGCTTTGTTTCCCTGTAGAATCTTAATTCCTGGTGAGCTTGTATAGTTGTTGTAATAGTGGTGGATGGGTAGTTGTTATAAGCCTTAGTGATTGAAGCATGTTTAGGTTCTTTCAGGCACTTAGGGTAATTGTGAACATGTGATCATTATTAATACTTGATAGCCTTTCTAGAATTACTATAGGTCGTATCTGTGTTATTTGTTCTAATTTAGGTCATACCTGTGTTGTTTGTTCTAGTGGGCACATTTGTGTTATTTGTTCTAATTTAGGTCAAATTCTTATTTTTAGTTATCTGTGGTATGTCTTCATTTTTATTTAGCTTGTTATTGATTTATAAGATTATGACTATTCTTAATGAGATATACATATTTTGTTATTGTGCTTTTAGTGTTATATCTTGGGAGACTAGCCATGTTAATGATTTTGAATGGTTTAAGATGTTTGTTGAGCATAGCAGTAGTTGTTGTGGTAGAAAGTATTCATTTGTAATTGTGGTGAACAGTGAAGAATCTGAAAATTTTCTTGAATGCATTGTAGACCTCCTATAACAGTTCGTTTTGTTGCATTTTTCCCATTAAAGCACTGATATTTTACTCATCTTTGGCTCTTTTGTGAAGAAGATCTAAATAGCTAACAGAATATCCTATGGACTTCTGTGTTTGGGTAGATATTAGGAGAATAAGAGATGCCAAACCTGGTCCAGGATAACTTGCAAAACTTTAAAGTCGTTCTAAAATGGAGATTTTAGGTCCATAGTTGCATTTTTTATTCTTTATAGTAGAGAATTTTGATTTTTCTAGTCGTTTTGAGTTCTGAGTGTCGGAATTCAATTCTATCCAATCCATTAGCACGGGAATGCTGAGTCTTGTCTGAGAGAACTTGCAGAACTGAATATAGAGTTAAAATGGAGATTTTAGGTCCAAAGTTGCATTTTTAGTTCTTTAAAGTTGAAAATTTTGTTTTTTCTAGCCGTTTTGAGCTCTAAGCAGCTGAATTCGATTCTATCAAATCCATTAGCTCTAGAATGGCGAAACTGGTCTAGGAGAACTTGCAGAACTGAATATAGAGTTAAATTGGAGATTTTAGGTCCATAGTTGCATTTCTTGTTCTTTAGAGTTGAAAATTTTGATTTCTTTAGCAGTTTTGAGCTTTGAGTGTTGGAATTCAATTATGTTGATTCCATTAGCTTTGGAATGTTGAATCTGGTCTAGAAGAACTTGCAAAACTGAATATGGAGTTAAAATGGAGATTTTAGGTCCAAACTTTCATTCCAAGTTATTTAGAGTTGAAAATTTTGATTTTACTAGCCGTTTTCAGTTTTGAGCGTCGGAATTCTATTCTGTCGAATCCATTAGCTCTTGAATACTGAATCTGGTCTAGGAGAACTTGTAGAACTGCATATGGAGTTAAAATGGAGATTTTAGGTCCAAACTTGCACTTTTAGTTCTTTAGAGTTGAAAATTTTGATTTTCCTAGCCGTATTGAGTTCTGAGCATCGGAATTTGATTCTGTCGAATCCATTAGCTCTGGAATGCTGAATCTAGTCTAGGAGAACTTGCAGAATTGAATATGGAGTTAAAATGGAGATTTTAGGTCCTAAGTTGCATCTTTAGTTCTTTAGAGTTAAAAATTTATCTAGCCGTTTTGATTTCTGAGCGTCAAAATTCGATTCTATCGAATCCATTAGATCCGGAATGATGAATTTGGTCTAGGATAACTTGCAGAACTGAATATGGAGTTAAATTGGAGATTTTCGATCCATAGTTGCATTCTTAGTTCTTTAGACTTGTAAATTTGGACTTTTATAGTTGTCTTAAGCTCTGAGCATCGGAATTCAATTCTGTGAAATCCATTAGCTCCGAAATGCTGAATCTGTTCTGGGAGAACTTGCAGAACTGAATATGGAGTTAAATTGGAGATTTTAGTTCCATAGTTGCATTTTTCGTTCTTTAGAGTTGAAAATTTTGATTTTTCTAGACGTTTTGAGTTTTGAGCATCCGAATTCGATTTCCTAAGATCCATTAGCTCCGAAATGCCGAATCTAGTCTAGGAGAACTTGCAGAACTAAATATGGAGTTAAATTGGAGATCTTAGGTGTATAGTTACATTTCTTGTTCTTTAGAGTTGAAAATTTGATTTTCTAGCCATTTTGAATTCTGAGCATCAGAATTTGATTCTGTCGAATCTATTAGCTTTGGACTGCTGAATCTGGTCTAGGAGAACTTGCAGAACTGAATATGGCGTTAAATTGGAGATTTTAGGTCCATAGTTGCATTTTTCGTTCATTAAAGTTGAAAATTTTGCTTTTTCTAGCCGTTTTGAGTTCTGAGCATCTCAATTCGATTCTATCGAATCCATTAGATCCGGAATGCTGAATCTAGTCCAGGAGAACTTGCAGTACTGAATATGGAGTTAAATTGGAGATTTTAGGTCCATAGTTGCATCCTTAGTTCTTTAAAGTTTTAAATTTCGATTTTTCTAGCCGTTTTAAATTCTGAGCGTCGGAATTCAATTCTGCCGAATCCAGTAGCTTCGGAATGCTAAATCTTGTCTAGGAGAACTTGCAGAACTGAATATGGAGTTAAATTTGAGATTTTAGGTCCATAGTTGCATTCTTTGTTCTTAAGAGTTTAAAATTTTGATTTTTCGAGCCGTTTTGAGTTCTGAGCGCCGGAATTCGACTTTGTCGAATCTATTAGCTCCAAAATGTTGAATCTGGTCTAGGAGAACTCGCAGAACTGAATGTGGAATTAAAATGGATATTTTACGTCCATAGTTGAATTTTTAGTTCTTTAAAGTTAAGAATTTTGCTTTTTCTAGTCGTTTTGAGTTTTGAACGTCCGAATTCGATTCTGTCAAATCCTTTAGCTCCGGAATGTTGTATCTGGTCTAGGAGAACTTGCAAAATTGAATATGTAGTTAAATTGGAGATTTTAGGTCCATAGTTGCATTCTTTGTTCTTTAGAGTTGAAAATTTTGATTTTTCTAGCCCTTTTGATTTTTGAGCATCGGAATTCAATTCTGTCAAATCTATTAGCTCCGGAATGTTAAATCTGATCTAGGAGAACTTGCAGAACTAAATATGGAGTTAAATTGGAGATTTTTGGTCCAAATAAGCATTTTTAGTTCTTTAGAGTTGAAAATTTTGATTTTCCTAGTTGTTTTGAGTTCTGAGCATTGGATTCGATTCTGTCGAATCCATTAGCTCCAGAATGGTTAAACTAGTCTAGGAAAACTTGCAGAACTGAATATGGAATTAAAATGGAGATTTTAGGTCCAAAGTTGCATTTTTAGTTCTTTAGAGTTTAAAATTTTGATTTTTCTAGCATTTTTTAGTTCTGAGCGTTGGAATTCAATTCTGTCGAATCCATTATCTCCGAAATGCTGAATCTGGTCTAGGAGAACTTGCAGAACATAATATCGAGTTAAATTGGAGATTTTAGGTCCATAGTTGCATTTTTAGTTCTTTAGAGTTTTAAATTTCGATTTTTCTAGCCGTTATGAATTCTGTGTGTCGGAATTCGATTCAGTCAAATCCATTAGCTCCGGAATGCTGAATCTGGTCTAGGAGAACTTGCAGAACTGAATATGGAGTTAAATTGGAGATTTTTGGTCCATAGTTGCATTTTTTATTCTTTAAAGTTGAAAATTTTGATTTTTTTAGCCGTTTTGAGTTCTGAGCGAAGGAATTCGATTCTGTCAAATCCATTATCTCCGGAATACTTAATCTGGTCTAGGAGATCTTGCGGAACCAAATATGGAGTTAAATTGGAGATTTTAGGTCCATCGTTGCATTTTAGTTCTTTAGAGTTGTAAATTTCGATTTTTCTAGCCGTTTTGAGTTCTGAGCATCGGAATTCGATTCTGTCAAATCCATTAACTCTGGAATGCTGAATCTGGTTTAGGAGAACTTGCAGAACTGAATATGGAATTAAATTGGAGATTTTAGGTCCATATTTGCATTCTTTGTTCTTTAGAGTTGAAAATTTTGATTTTTCTAGCCGTTCTGTGTTCTGAGCATCGGAATTCGATTCTATCGAATCCATTCGCTCCGGAATGCTGAATTTGGTCTAGGAGAACTTGCAGAACTGAATATGGAGTTGAAATGGAGATTTTAGGTCTACTTTTTGATGGACAAAATTCTTCACATGCTTAGAATATAACAAGTTTTAACGACATTCATAAGTTTTAAGAATTCAAATTCACATCACTCTTTCAAGTATGGTGACTTCCCAATCAAACCAATTTCTTAACCCTACTTTAGTTGTTTTCTTCTTAGCGTCCAGTCAAAGTGTGTTTAGAGTATGTTCACTTCTTGGACTAGTGTATAAGAAAAAAACTTTGTTGAATACTTTTGACATCTTAATAATAACCTATCTGGTAATCAATTGTAAAGTGTGACTTTTGCACAAGTTCTTGCAAATTTTATTCAATGGTAAACTGTGGCTGTGGCAAAATTCTTGCATATTTTATCATCAACAGTAAAGTGTGACTTCTGCACAAGTTTCTTGCATATTTATCATCAATGATTCCAGAAAGCATTAAAGTTGAGGCAAAGTTGAATATCAAAAACCTGCAAGCTATAGTTATGCATTCTCTGTCAAAAATGCCCACAGGATGTATGCCTTCATCCTCCACATGTCTTAGTATGACAGGTAGTTGACTTAAACCATGTTTCTCCATAAGAGTTAGAGCAGAACGAAGATTTGTATTTTGACAAACTGTGTAAGATACCCGACATTTGTTACCATTTGAAGAGCAAACTTCAGATACTACAAGTTCCTGAACCATATGTTTAAAAAAATGTATTTGTTATCTTAGAGAATATCATGAGAATGCATATTTCAGGCATCATTATCAATCATCCTTGGTGCATTACTTACTCATTTATGTTCTGCTCAATTTATTGGCTATAATATTTTGGTCATGTACGTAAGATATTAAATGGATAGTGGAGATAAAAGTTGGATGGATCTCCGAATATCCATCAATGAATATATTCATGGCGTTAATGATTTTCTTGATAAGGCATTTGAACAAGCTTTCCAAGGAAATGAAATATTGTGTCTTTGCAAGAAGTGCTTTAATCGTAATTGGCATCGTCGAAATGTAGTGGAGGATCACTTGTTTTGTCATGGATTTGTTCATGGATACACCAAATGGATTTTTCATAGAGAAGGTGTTTCCTCAAGAAATATACCACATCCAACCAATGATGATGAAACTTTAAACATGGATGATGATTTTGGTAAACTACTTCATGATACTTTTCAAAATGTAGAAGATCACCTAAGACATGAGGGAGTTCAAGAGGGACCATTTGAAGATGCTAAAAAATTCTTTAAAACAGTAGAGGATGGAAAACAAGAGTTGTATCCAGGGTGTAAAAATTTTTCTAAGTTGAGTTTCACCATCCGATTGTACTTGTTTAAATACATTCACAAATAGAGTGATATAGCCTTTTCAAACTTGTTATACTTGATAAAAGAGGCATTTCCATTTGCTCATATACCTGAGTCTTTTTACAAGGCAAAACTGGTGATAGAAGATTTGGGTCTTCATTATGAGAAAATTCATACATGCATTAATGATTGACTGTTATTTTGGAAAGACAATGAAAAGTTAGATAATTGCTTTGTGTGTGGATCTTCTAGATGGAAGAATGTTCGGAATGACTTAAGAAATAAGATCACTAAAATCCCAGTGAAGGTTTTGAGGTAATTTTCTTTAAAGCCTAAGCTTCAGAGAATATTCATGTGTTCTGAAATATCTATAGCTATGAGATGACATGATACCAAGCGACCCAAAGATGGAAATCTAAGACATCCTGCTGATGGAGAAGCTTGGAAGGATTTTGATTCCCTTTACCCTGACTTTGCTAATGATGCTCGTAATGTTAGATTGGGTCTTTCAAGTAAAAGAATCAATCCATTTCGAATATGAGCATTTCCCACAGCACATGGCCGGTTATGTTAATGAATTACAATTTATCACCATGGATTTGCATGAAGTCAGAGTACATGATGTTGTCAATGATTATTCCAGGTCCATCATCTCCCGGAAATGATATTGATGTATACTTACAACCACTGATTGAGGAGTTGAAAGAACTACGGGAAGTTGGAGTGAAATCTTATGATGTTGTAGCTAACCAAACATTTATGTTGCGTGCAACTTTACTGTGGACAGCTAGTGATTTTCTAGCATTGGCAATGCTTTCAGAATGGAGCACCAAGGGGAGATGGGCATGTCCCACTTGCAATCATATTACTTGTTCCCAATATCTCAAGCATAGTCGTAAGATGTGTTACATAGGTCATCGTGCATTTTTACCTCCTTATTATACTTTTAGAAGAGATAAGAAATTATTTGATGGTAAAGAGGAGCATAAATCTGCACCTATGCCTTTATCGGGTGTACAAGTGTTGGAAGAACTTCGTGATTTCAATAATGTTTTTGGAAAGGGCCAAAAAAAAAGAAACCGAAAGAATGATGGTCCATGGAAAAAAAATCCATATTTTTTGAATTGACATACTGGGCAACTAATAAGTTGAGGCACAATCTCGATGTAATGCACATAGAGAAGAATATTTTTGATAGTTTGCTTGGGACTTTATTGGATATATTTGGAAAGTCCAAAGATCATATAAATTCGTGCTATGACTTGCGTGATATAGGGATGCACAGAGAGCTTCAACCAATGGAAGATTGCGATACTCGAAACATTCATCTGGCGAAAGCTTGTTTCTCTATGAAAGCAGAAGAGAGACGACTATTTTGCAATGTTTTAAAAGATACTAAATTGCCAAAAGGGTGTGCCTCTAATGTATCAAATTGTTTACAAATGGAAGAGCTGAAAGTATCAGGATACAAAAGTCATGATGCTCATTTCATACTACATTACTTGATCCAGATTGCAGTCCAGAAAGTGTTACCCAAGAATATGTCTTTAGTCTTAATTAGATTGGGAAACTTTTTTAAAACCATATGTAATAAGGTCATAAGAATAAGCAATCTCGATAAGATGAAGGTTGAAATCATTGATATACAATGTAAGCTTCAAAAGATTTTTCCTCCATCCTATTTTGATATAATGTCACATTCGCCTATTCATCTAGTAGATGAAATTAAGCTTGGGTGTCCGACTCATTTACGTTGGATGTATTCTTCTGAAAGAAATATGTGTGAATACAAGGTGTTCGTAATCGAAAAAATCCCGAAGGATCAATAGCAGAGGGTTGTAAAGGTGTAGAGTGTTTGACCTTTTGTTCGAGGTACCTACCTGGTGGGGTGAAGACAAGATTTAGATAGGTACCAAACTAAGGATGATGAGGACATTCAAATAGCGGGAGATGATGTTTCACTTTTATTTCCTAAGATAGGTCATCCAATCAGAAGTAAGAACAAAAGGAAAGGCAAGACTTTTAATATGGAGCATGTTGCATGGTCTGCAACACATCGATACACTTTGTTTAATACCAGTGATGAAAAAGTTGATGCATTTATCAAGTAAGTATTGAAACTTCATTTATATGTTATGATTAATGTGTTTTGAATTTCATTAATAATTACATATTGATTAAATTACAATACATGCTTGCAGGGAACATAAGAGTTTAGTTGATACTCGTACTAGAGGAGGTGCCTGGGTAAAAGCATAGATCCATAGTAGAGAATTCAGTGATTGGTTTAGGGACAAAGTTAAAAATGTTGAAGTGTCCAATCATTTAAGATGGCTTTGCCAAAGGGCCTAATTTTGTGTTTAAAAGATATACTGGATATTTCATTAATGGATATCGTTTCCATACGAAGACATGGGATGCTCCTTGCAAAACTCAAAATAGTGGAGTGACTTTGTCAGCAACAACAGATTGTTTTGCTAGTGCGAGGGATCAAAATCCTACCGATGGAATGGTTATCTATTATGGAATTATTCAGGACATCATTGAGATTAATTATTGGAGTTGTTTTAGTGTCGTACTTTTCAAATGTGATTGCTTTAAGAATGAAGTTGATGAATATGGCTTGACTCAGGTATACTTCAATAAAAAATATTGTACGGATGATCCTTTTGTACTAGCATGTCAAGTACATCAAGTTTTATATGTGGAAGACCCAATTGAGAAAAATGTTTATTATACAAGAAATAAAGTTCTAGTATATTTGTATGATTTGGAGGAAGAGAATTGTCCTAATATTAAAGAAACATTTTGGAGGGAAACCAATGATGATATTGTTTCTTTAGAAAGATTAGTCGATGTAGATGTTAGATGGTCGAGAGAAGATCTCCCAGTTGATATCATTGTTGCGCCTTCCATCTCAAATAATTCACAAGATGTACCTTCGGAAGAATCGGAAGAGGAAGATGACTTTGATGATACTGATTGGGATTGGATGGAGGCCGATGATTGACAAAGGATACCTGAGGTATTTAGCACTGATGGACTGATCTGTACCTTTTCTTTTATTTTTTTTGGGCTTGACTGTCTTATTGGTCGTGCATAGGTGATGTTATGCTTTGATCTTGAAGATCAGCGTCAGCTTGATATATGGTGTGACTGTGTGGTGGCTAGATAAATAAAGTAATATAGTGTGACTACAGCTTGAGGGACTCAAGAGTGTAACTAGAGTTCCCTTCTGTCTTCCCTATTGTTGAAGGAATACAAATTGTTTTCATAAATTTCCTTTGTCCAGTAATATGAGTGACCTTGCAAGCAATTTCTTGTGCACTCAAACTATAAACGATGACCTGAAAGTAATCTGCCTCCAAACAGTCTAGATTCTGCAACTGTAATGCATTTCCAGGTTAGTTATAGACTCCCAACCACTGAACATATTTTTTCCACCTTTTCAATCTTATTAGACTTTATCTTTGTTCTAAGGCCCCTAATATTCTAAGAAAGTAGGCTATCCATTTCAAAAAGTGGAAATGGTAGGACACACTCTTTCCTTAACTCTGCCACTGGCATCTATTTACTTGTACATGACTCATCAAGGACATGAAAAGCATTTTGGGCTTCTTATTTGATTAGTTTGTTTTGGCTGCTGTTTGCACCTATGAAATGGTGTCACCAATCCATCCTTCGCATTCTCCTTCTGTTTACCTCCAGCCTGAATATTAACACGATCTCTATTGCCTTTATTTCTAGTCTTACCATGCTGATTATATTGGTTTCTTGTTCCATCCCCTTGTTACTATTGGCAACTGGTCCCTTCCCTGCATTTTCAGTCTTGTTTGTGGCAGTGACTACTTTATCTTTCCCTATAGAGTCCTTCTTTGTTATTCATATATATAGTGTGACTGTATGGTGTGACTACAACTTGAGTCCTTCTTAGTTATTCATATTTGCCTAGCTAGAACTTCTTTGTCGAATGATTGAAAAACTATTCTCTGCTATATTTTAACTTATCACTCTTATTTTATACAGGTTTTGATAGTCATGAGTCAACAAGAGTCTTCAAAAAGAAATATAAAAGGCATATGCTAACCCTGGATCATTATCATTCTTGGCAAATAAAAAGCGACGCTTATTGACAACAAATGAAATAGTTGAAGCTATAGAGTCAGAGAAAGGACATTTGCTAAAATTAATTGAATAACAACCAGTAACTCCATAGTCTGAAGTAAATGGACAATCTGTCGAGGCACAAACTTTCGAGGATCATCCATCTGAGCAGTAGCCTGTTGAGGATCAAGTGCAAAGGAATTTTGTCAGTCCTCCAACGGATGAACAACCTGAATAAGAAGGTAACATATAAGCTTAGGAACTTACTTATTTCATTCATGATTTCTAAGTTCTTAAATTTTCCTTAGTTGAAGGCGTTCCCACTAAAAATATGAGAGGTAGAACGATGATGCCTAAAGTACATAGCCGACAAGAGCGTAAATTGATCCTACTGAATACTCTTAATCAACCAGTTGGTCCTACTGAAGACGACATAATAGAGCTAAGTAGTACATTGGCAAGAAATGTGACCCTTTGTCCATTTGATATATTTGATTGGAGGGACATGGACACTAAAAAAGATTTATGGGATAATACCGAGGTTTGGGATTTCTAATATTTAATAATTCTTAAAGCAATATTACTTCTCTTTGATAACTTGATGATACAAAATTGTAGGAGAAATACAATATTCTTGATGCTGCAAAAGCTTGGGCTTTGGTAACAATTTGAGATGCTTGGAGAAGTCATAGAGCTGAGTTGAAGAGAAATTAATATGACCCATATGAAAATGATGAAGTTCGAATGTCAAAAACGCTTGGCCATATTCCAGAATGTCAGTTTAGAGAACTCCTCAAATATGGAAAGCCTGAGAAATTCCTGGTAAAATACAGTTCGGAATCTAAGATTTTTAGCTCTTTTTTTCCTGATATATTCTGTGATATATATATTGTTGTTGTAGCGAAATTTTATATTTTCATTAATGCTGAACCAAATACTTTCTTTTTTAATATGTTATATGGCATTCATATCACTTAACTAATATTGCTGATTCATTTATTTGCAGAAGATGTTGGAAACAAATACTAAGAATCGAAAAAAACTGTTGAATCCACACATAGCCGACAAAAGGAGTTTTGCTGTAATCCGTAATAGATTGGTGTGTTTCTTAGTTACTATCTAATATTAATCTATCATTTAAGCAATTTCTTATACCAATTTTCTTGTGACTAGGAAAAAGATAAGGAAACTGTATCATCTAAGGAGCTCTTTGTGGTCACAAGAACGAGGAATTCGAACCATGTGCACAAGGCCTCCTATGAAAACACTGCTAGTATAATTGTATGAATATTGTATATTAATAGATTTTTAATGAGACTGATTATTTATGTAGAATTATATACAAGACTCTGATTATGGGATATGCTTTGTTAGGCTGAATGGAGGAACTTGAAGCACAAACGAGTGGGGAGAAGAAACTTTTAAGCTTTCTTACCCTCTTTATTATCAAGTGTTCCAATCCGCGATAGGCTGTGGGAAGTTTGATTTAGGAGGAGCTAAGTAGTTCATTAGAAGTGTAGGCTTTACAAAAGATTGCATCCCTTGATGAAGTGTAAAATCTAAGCACCACTAAAATCATACCAAGTCTAGATCCTTACATATCCTAAAAGTGATGAAGGAGTGTTTGTCAGATATTGTTCTTCCAGAAAAGCATAGAGAGTTTGCAATAAAAGAACACAATGCTTCGAAGAAATTCCTCATGTGATTTTTGATAAAACTGGAGAGCTTAAATGACTGAGAAATCAAGATGAGTCTAAATTTGCAAAACTATTCCACCTTTAGAAAGATAGAATCAATGAAGAACCTGCTGATGATAGCCAAAATGAAGGTAATTATAAACTTGACTTTCCTGCTGATTTACATGCTCTTAATGAAGGACCTTGTTTGACTAAAAATCATGGGAAAGACAATGAAGATCAACCTGAAAATGTTGGCACTAAAAATGAAAATGTAGAGACTGAAGAAGATCATCAAAAGGTTAAAAGGTCAACTTAGAAAGATCGATATTCTCATCTATAAGATAACATGTCATCTCTCCATTAGAATTTAGTTTTTAGACCAGATCCAGAATAAGAAATCTAGTTGCATTCTTAACTTTTATTTCCTCTATTGAATGCAAAAAATGTAATGAAAGCCTTGAAAGATGTTTATTGGTTAAACTCCATGAAAGAAAAAGGTCATCTTTTAGAACAAGAAACAACAGGGAAAACAAAGGATTTGGTCTATCTTTTTATACTTAACTAGAAATCTGAGGTTTATGGGTGTTGACAAAATCATATGCTTAAATGAAGATTAATATTAGTATTTCATTAACTCATTGAGCCTTGTTTTATTTCTAAAATCACTAATGCTTAAGAGGGTGGCAAAATAGAAGGTGAAAAAGAGAGAGAGAGAGAGATAGAGAGAGAGAGAACAAAAAAAGGATAAAAAAAGGGACAGTAGAGAATGGATAGAACATGAAAAAGGAGTGGAAGGGGTAAGGTTAATCCCTTGGTTTCCAGATTAGTGGCAGCCAAATTCTTCAACTTGGCTTATCATCCCTTTGCTCAATTTGATAATATTTTTCTAGACAATTAGGTGAGATTTCTGGTATACTTTAGCCTCTCTATCTTTCTGTTGGGATAGAAATGAGTTGCCGGTTTGCAACCATTTTTTGTATGTAGGTGATGGAATTGATGGAGGGGATGAAAGTGATATGTGATGAAATTGAAGAAGGGGAGGGATGAATTAAAGTGCTGCGTGCTAATGACTTCTCCTATAGACAATGTGCTTTGCTAGATAGGAATTGCATGAATTGGGTTTCTCACATTACCTATGTTCCAAAAATCCTTTATTTTTGAAGATCGAAAACAATGTGGTGCACGTATTTTAACCTTTATGTAATAGTTAAAACATACTTATATATATGTATGTACATGTGTTTTGCTTTTATCACTATTAGCAACACTATGGATCGATCTTGTTGAATTATTATTTTAGTAATGTAAAGTTTCTTCTCAGGATCAATTTCTACATTTTCTATTATAAAATTATTGTGCAACTCAATATTAACAACATTAGTCACAATTGTGGAAATAAGAGTTATATCTATGGCTACAGTTAGTCGAATTGAGATTATAGATTGTACTGCCACGGTTAAAATTCGTGGCAATATTAGAATCTGTGGCGACGCTTAATCCAACTGAGTTTATAGATTCTACTGTGACAGTTATGACAACTGTTTTATAAGTCCTATTGTGATGGTTTATAACCATGCTATAATATAGTGTAAACTGTGGCGAAATACCTATAGCAAAAATCGTAACAATAGATATAAACTCGTAGCAATAGGGATATCTATTGCTACAGTTAAAGAACCATAGATAAAAAAATTTCTTGTGACGGTTTCTAACTGTACTAATATAGTATAAACCGTAGCCAATTAATTCCAACATAAACCGTCCCCATAAATACCCTTATTACGACGCTTAAAGCAATCGTCGAAAAACACTGTGGCAATAGATCTATTGCTATGCAATCAGTTATGGCGCCTATCTAAATCATGGGCATAGGTTATGGCGATGGGTTTTTGGTCTATAGGGACGGTTTTCAAACCATGGCAACAGATCAAATTTCTAGTAGTATTAACAGGGTCTTTTTACCCCGTTGAATCTTCCAAGCCCGTTCTCTTGGATGTGGTTTCGCAGGATAGTAGATAGGAACAGTGGGAATCCCGTTAATCCATTCATGCGCTTCACTAGTTAGATGATGAGGCATTTAGCTATTTTAAGAGAGTCATAATTACTCCTACTATTTACCCGCGCTTGGTTGAATTTTTTCACTTTGACATTCAGAGAACTAGGCAGAAATTACATTGTGTGAACATCCTTAGGGTCCATCATAATGCTTTGTTTTAATTAAATACTCGGATTCCCCTTTCCTGTACCAGTTCTAAGTTAGCTGTTCAACGCTCGGGAAAGGCCCCCGAAGGAACCGTTCCTAGTCCATGCCTCCGTCAGCACACGGTGACCCGCTCTCACCATGAGAGCAGCTCGAGCAGTTTACTATGGGTTCGGGACTTGGACCCCCGTGCCCATCCCTTAGAGCCAATCCTTTTCCAGAAGTTACGGATCCATTTTGCCCACTTCCCTTGCCTACATTATTCCATCGACTAGAGGTTGTTCACCTTGGAGACCTGATGCGGTTATGAGTACAATCAGCCATGGATGATATTCAGTCATATGGATTTTCAAGGGCCACCAAGAGCACACCGAACACCACCTGACGTGCGGTGCTCTTCGAGCCGATTCTAGGGTGGGAAGGCTGTAAGCAGAAAAAATCACTCTTCTCAAGGCTCTTATTGATACCTACGGACTTCATAACGTTGCCGTCAATCACCACATCCCGATGCAGGAATATTGACCCGATTCCCTATCAGACTACATGCGAAATGTGCTATTTGTTAGGGTTCCCCCAACTTTTAGGATTGACTAACTCACGTGTAAGTTTTGTTCACATAGAACCTTTTCCCTCTTCGGCCTTCAAAGTTCTCATTTGAATATTTGCTACTACAAAATAGATCGCACCAATAACCGCTCAGCCCAGGCTCACGTCCAAGGTTTTGCAGCGACCACCACACCCTCCTACTCAGCGGGGCCTGGCACTTGCCTCAACGGCTGGGTGAAGGTCGCGGTCTTAAGTGCAATCCATTTTCAGGTCTACTTGATTCGGCAAGTGAGATATTACACATTCCTTAGTGGATTTCAACTTCCATAACCACCGCCCTACTGTTTTAATCGACCAACACCCTTTGTAGATCTAGGTTAGCATGAAGTTTGGCACCGTAACCCGGCTTCTCGTTCATCCCACATCGGTAGTTCTGCTTAAAAAAATGGCCCACTTAGAGCTCTTGACTCTGTGGTGCATCTCAACGAAGCAGTCACGTCGTCCTACCTTTTTAATGTTCGAGAATAATTCAAGTTTGTTGTGTCCCTGAGGCCTCTAATCATTGGCTTCACTTGATAGAACTCACACGCGAGCTCCAACTATCCTGAAGGAAACTTTGGAGGGAACAAGCTACAAGATAGTTCGATTAGTCTTTTACCCCTATACCCAAATTAGACGAATGATTTACACCTTAGTATTGCTGTGGGCCTCTACCAGAATTTCCTCTGGTTTCGCCCCACTCAGGCATAGTTTACCATCTTTCGGGTCCCGACAAGTATGCTCACACTCACACCCTTCTCAGAAGATCAAGGTAGGTCGGCGGTGCATCCCTTGAGGGGATCCCACTCCTTATGGGTTTACTCTCCCGTTGACTCACACACATGTCAGACTCCTTGGTCCGTGTTTCAAGACAGGTCAAATGGAGAGCTACAGGCTATCATCCAGAACATGCAGATGTTGATTCACGCCAGAGGTGCGCGCTTCTTGCCATGATCGAAGAGATGACATTCCATGGGTGTATCAAAGTCCTGGACTTTTGCCGCACACCTAATCCATGCTTGTCCACGCCACGAGTCATCGGCGCACCGGCTCATCACCATTGCACATACAGCTGGGGCACATCATCAGCCCCCATTAGCTTTCCTCTTGAGAATTTCAAGCACTCTTTGACTCTCTTTTTAGAGTCTTTTTCATCTTTCCCTCGTGGTACTTGTTCGCTATCGGTCTCTCGCCTGTACTTAGCCTTGGAGGAAATTCATCTCCCGATTTGGGTTGCATTCCAAAAAAAACCCGACTCGTAGACAGCACCTCATGGTATGACAAGGTCCAGGCACAATGGGGCTCTCACTCTCTCTGGTGCCCCCTTCCAGGGGACTTTGGTTCGGTCCGCCGTTGAGGACGCTTCTCCTGACTACAATTCGAATGATGGATGCGCTCGATTCTATGGTTCGGGATGTTCCCAGTTCGCTCGTCATTACTAGGGGAATCCTTGTAAGTTTCTTTTCTCCGCTTATTGATATGCTTAAACTCAGCAGGTAATCCCACCTGATCTGGGGTGGCAGATGGAGCACGCGAGTGCTAGAATTGTATGGGAGTCCGCTCGCGCGATGAGCTATAGCTGCGGCACGAAGAGAGTTAAATTACAATCACCAATTGCAGCAACATCCGTGGACGTGGACTCACATTTTCATCAGCTGCGCGTGGAAGACGTACGGGAGGCCAGTATTCACCCTATGACGTCAAGCGGCATAGGGGGGTGACACAATGCGTGACGCCCAGGCAGACTTGCCCTCGGCCTGACAGCTTCGGCCGCAACTTGTGTTCAAAGATTTGATGGTTCACGGGATTCTGCAATTCACACCAAGTATCACATTTCGCTACGTTCTTCATTAATGCGATAACCGAAATATTTGTTGCCGAGAGTCATTTCAGTTTCGAATGAAGCACACATCAACCCGCATGCTATGCAAATGAGGTGTGGGTCAATGGATCTCAATTGAGTATTCCTTGGTGCTTTTCGCACCGGGGTTCATTTTGCTCCTAAAATGAGACTAGGGGGATACGTCTGGGGTGACGCTGAAGTATCCCCGCCTCACAGCTCCCCTGGTATTTGAACGTATTCATGGGTTATTCTACTGTCCAGGTATCGATAATGATCCTTTCACAGGTTCACCTACAGAAACCTTGTTATGACTTCTCCCTCCTCTAAATGATAAGTTCAATGGACTTTTCCTGACGTCACGCGCAGCGAACCACCCATGTCACCGCAATTCAAACATTTCACTAGATCATTTAGAGCGATAAATGGTTTGTACAAAGGGCAAGAACGTAGTCAACGCGAGCTGATGGCTCACCCTTACTACAAATTCCGCATTGAAGACCAACAATTGCAATCATCTATCTCAATCATGATGAAATTTAAAAGATTACCCAGGCCTATCGGCCAAGGCTATGAACTTATTGACTACAGTATTGTAGCGCGTGTGCGGCCTAAAACATCTAAGGACATAATAGACTTGTTACTGCCTCAAACTTCTGCAGCCTAAAAGACCATAGTCCCTCTAAGAAGCTGGCTGAGAAGGGATACCTCCACATAACTATTTAGTAGGCTAAGGTATCGTTCGTATAATCAGACGAATTGCTCCATCAACTAAGAACGCCAAGTAGCCCACCCATAGAATCAAGAAAGAGCTCTCAGTCTGTCAACCCTTACTATGCCTGCACCTGGTAAGTTTTCCCGTGTTGAGTCAAATTAAGTCGTAGGCTCTACTCCTGGTGGTGCCCTTCCGTCAATTCCTTTAAGTTTCAGCCTTGCGACCAGACTCTTCCTGGAACCCAAATACATTGATTTCTCATAAGGTGCTGGCGGAGTTTTAAAAGCAACTTCCGCCGATCCCTGGTCTACATCGTTTATGGTTGAGACTAGGATAATATCTGATCGTCTTCAAGCCCCCAAATTTCATTCTTGATTAATAAAGACATCCTTGGCAAATACTTTCACAGTTGTTCATCTTTCATAAATCCAAGAACTTTACCTCTGACTATAAAATACTAATGCCCCCGACTGTCCCTATTAATCATTACTCCAATCGTGACGGCCAACGCAATAGGACTGAAATCCTATAATATTATCCCATGCTAATGTATACATATCATAGGCTTGCTTTGAGCACTCTAACTTCTTCAAAGTAACAACGTCGGAGGCACAACCCATCTATTTAAGGCCAGGAGCACATCGCCAACAGGAGGGACGAGATGATCGGTGAACACCTAGGGCGGATCGGCCAGCCCATCCTAAAGTCCAACTACGAGCTTTTTAACTACAATAACTTAAATATACGTCATTGGAGTTGGAATTACCGCGACTACTAGTACCAAAGTTGCCCTCCAGTGGATCCTCATTAAGGGATTTAGATTGTACTCATTCCAATTACCAGACTCATAGAGCCCGACATTGTTGTTTATTATCAGTACCTCCCTGTGCCAGGATTGGGTAATTTGCGTGCCTACTGCCTTACTTAGATGTGGTAGACGTTTCTCAGGCTCCCTCTCTAGGATCGAACCCTAATTCTCCATCACACGTCACCGCCATGGTAGGTGACATAGGGGTGATATTTTCTTCGTCACCACTGGTTGGAAGCCTGCAACACTTATAAACTTCAGCCACAACACACACTACACAAAAATGTCTAAGTACTTAGACTGTTTATAGAATCACGCAGCAAACAAAATGAATGCTTCCTAACCTTTTATTACACTCTCAACAACAGGGAAAAGGCCTCACAAAAATTTCTATGGAACAGAACACACTCTATATCCCTTAGACGTTTTTCAGCCCATTTAAATTGATTTTAGACATGGAAGTTACAATAGGATAAGATAGTTACACTCTGAACATGTCTAGCACATGGCATGTCACATTTGAAATGCACTAGGCTTACAATAGTTATATCCTTAGCATATATGATCAAATTCAAATTTAAACTCAGCCACGCATGTGCTTTGCACATGCCTTAGGCAAATTTACACACTGCTAACACTTATAAAAGTTTTCTGCTACCTTCGAACACTTAGTCTTATTTTGTCTTCTTTGCCAGCACACTGCCCACACGTGAATCAATATTGTCTTGCCATCGTCAAGTACTATAGCCTTTCTTTGTCAAGCCAACAAGCTACTCAGCCTCGCCAAGCCTTAGCCTTGTCAAGCAACGCGCTGCCTTGTGTTGCCTTGCTAATGCACTACCTTGGCTTGTGCTTTGCCTGCCTTGTGCCTAAGTCTGCCTAGCCATCACCCTAGCATCCTTGGTCATGCATCCACGCTCACTTGCCAACACTCAAGTAGCTTGATCACCTTGCTACACCACTAATGCTTAGCCACACAACCATACTATATTGCTTGCCCACATACATGCCAAGGCCAATGTAGAAGTCCTTTTCATGCCCGTGCCACACCCGTGCGTTGCCACTTAGGTAGACTAGGGTTCTAATAGACCACCCCCACCTCTTCAACTCGATGCCCTCATCGAGACTATTTTGAGATAGTCATCGATCTTTTCATCGAACTACCACAGGTCCTTCACCTTCTCCCAAAAAGCATTCGCAGCCAGCTTCCCCTTCCAATGCACAAGGAACTCTATCTTGGTGTTCTTCTAGATTTTTCCCACAACCCTACTATCCAGGATTTCTTCAATTTTAGCATCAAACTTAGTTGGAATTAAAGGCGGAGCCCTTTTGTTCCTATTCCTCTCCGGATCTTCATATGCAAAAATAAGGTGTTAAAAAGCTCACATGGAATGTTGGGTGAATATTTAGCCTTTCAGGCAGCTTCAACTTGTAGGAAACTTCCCCCACCTTCTTCAAGACTTCAAGCGGGCCATTATACATAGGGATAAGTCTCCCTATGCTGCATCTTACTCATAATCTGTTTCTAGATTTGTTGAATAAGTTTTAACAACACTTGGTTACTGACTTTGAACTCCAATGGGCGCCTATTCTGGTCAGCATACTTCTTCATGTGCCCAGAGCCTTGTGCAGGCTGTCTTGTGCCTCTGAAATCATTTCAAGTCTGTCCCTTGCAACCCTATATGTTTCTAGATATATTCCTTGGCTCCTGGTCTTGGCAACATCTAACGAAGTCTTAGACTGCCTCCCTAGGAAAATCTCGAAAGGACTAATCTATGTTGCTGAATATTTGTGCAAGTTATAGCAAAACTGGGCTGTTTAAAGTAAAATTGCCCAATTTATTTGACTTGCAGTCACAAAATTCCTCAGTATTCTTCCAATAAGTGGTTAATCCTCTCCATCTACGCATCCATTTGTCTGTGTTTTGAGGTAGGGAACTTCAACTCGGTTCCCATCATATTGAACAAAGCTGTCAAAAACCTCCATGTGGACCTCATGTCTCTATCACTTACAATGACACCGAAGCACTTAACAACATTTTGGAAAAACAATTCAGCATAAGCCTCAGAGGAGTATAGATTAGGTACCACAATAAACACCGTATATTTTTAAAATCTGTCCACTACAGCCATGACTGATGCCTTATTCTCGACCTTAGGAAAGCCAGAAATGAAATCCATACTTATCGAGATAATGGCCTTTTCGGGAATAGGCAGGGGATGCAATAATCCTTCCTCTCTCTTATGTTTAGTCTTGTCCACCTAACAAAAGTGTCAAGTCTTCATGCAAGCTTCAATACTTTTCCATCTTCAGCCAGAAATACACGAGAGACAATAGTTCCATTATCCTTTCCATGCTTGCATAACTAGCCGAAGTAGTGTCATGCACCTCTCTAATCAAATCTCTACACAGTCCACCACTGCATGGCACCACGTTCACCCCCCTTAAAATGGAGCAGATCGTCTTCAATCCAGTACCATCTCATCATCCCATCGTGGACTTGATCCATCCACTTCATATAGAGTGGGTAATTTAATGCAGCCAACTTGATCACGTCAAGAAAATTAGTCTTTAGTTTTGAAATAGAACGCATTGCAACAAATACCTCTTTTCTACTTAGTGTGTCTACAACTTGATTATGTCTGCTTGGCTTATGTTCCCACACGAAGTCATACTCTGCTTGAAATCCTTGCCAGCTAGCCTACTTTGGGCTTAACTTTTTCTGAGTCTTGAAAAATGTGTTAGCAACATTTTCTGTCCGCAATATAAAGCGAGTTCCCAACAAATACACACGCCAAGTTTTCAAACAATACAACACAACAACCATCTCCTTCTCATGAGTAGAGTACCTTTGCTCAGCATCATTCAATTTCCTGCTTTCGAAAGCCACTGGATGGCCTTCCTGCACCAACATGACCCTATAGCCTTATCTGACGCATTAGTTGCACGTCAAAAGGTAACTTAAATTCTGGCAGCCTTAGTAATGGTTCAGATGCAATAGCTTCCTTCAAATTTTGAAAAGCTTCTTTGCATCGCACCGACCATACCCACTTGACGTATTTCTTAAACAAACCTGTCAACACCGCTGCCCTCTTAGAGTACCCGCAATAAACTTCCTATAGTAGTTGGCCAGCCCTAGGAACAACCTCTAATCCTTCACACTTGAAGGTGCTTGTCACTCAACTATGGCATGCACTTTCTTTGGATCCATTTGAACCTATTTCTTGCTAACCAGATGCCAAAGAAACTTTATCTCTTTTTGAGCAAAGTCACACTTCTGCATTTAAACATAAAGTATGAATTCCCTCAACTTCATCAAAACCATACTTTGATGTTGTACATGTTCATCTATCATCCGACTATAAATAACAATGTCGTCTAAGTGAACAACTATAAATTCATCAAGATACTCAAAAACATGTCATTAAATAAATTATAGAAAGTAGCTGGAGTATTTGTTAAGCTGAATGGTAATACAAGAAATTCATATAAGAATATCTAGTGACACAAGTTGTCTTCCGCTCATCACCCTCTGCTATCCTAACTTTATAGTAACTCGACCTTAAGTTAAGCTTTGTGAACCAACATATGTTGCTCAACCTGTGCATCAAATCTTGCACTAATGGGATCGAATATTTTGTTCTTTACAATGACCTTGTTCAGCGGCCTATAGTCCACACACATCCTTAACGATCCACGCTATTTCTTTTGGAACAAAAAGGAGCACCATAAGGAACTTTTGAAGGCTGAATCAATCAAACATCAAGAAACTAGTTCAATAGTTTCCTAAACTCATCCAACGCTTTCGAAGTCACCTAATAAAGAGCTTGTGCAGGGGGCATTGAACCTGGTAGCAACTCTATCTTATGATCAATATCACTCCTTGGTGGTAGTTTCTTTGGCAACTCAGGTGGTATCACGTCAGCAAACTGCTTCAACACTTTTGCCACACAATCAGGCACTTCAACTTTCATGTCAAGATTCATTTCAACTAAGTCAGCAAGAAAGGTCTCAATACCCTTTCTAAAGACTTTGTCAACAACAATAGTAGACAACATGGGGGTCTTGTACTTAGCAACTCTTTTGGCTTAGCAACGTGTTTGGCTTGTCTATAAGGATGAACATCCTTCATGAAACATGGATTGGTTTCATTCATAATCATCACACCATCCAAGTGAGGAAAACGGACAAACCTGTAAATCCTCAAAAAATTGATTCCAAGTATCACTTCAAAGTCTCCAAGTGGCATTACCATTAGGTTATGTTTTCCCATCTAGCAAGCGGTCAACATAGTTACATTATAGGCCATGCTTGTAATAGCTTGAGCCTTAGAATTTACCATCTGGGCGTAGGATGTACATATCTTCAACTTTAGTCCCATCTTTACAGCTAGTTTAACATCAACAAATGTGTAAGTGGCTCCGGTGTAAACCATTTCCACCAATTGCTTCCCATCAACCATCATCTCTATGTGAATTAACGAAGCATGAGGATTCCTAGCCTTGGACGTCTCCCTTACCACATTGATCAAACTGATTTGGTTTATAGACAATCCTATGGGATTTACAAGTGCAGTAACCACTTTTCCCTCACCATCGCTCGAATTCACATCTCTAGCAAGCATAACGTTCACCCTCTCATGATTTGGGAAATTCTTGGCCAAATGCGGACAACCACATGTCCAACAACCCTTATCTTTCCTCTTGTTCTTGTTGTTGTTCCCGGCGCAGAAAGCAAATCTTGGTATTGACTTATTGAAAATCTCTTTGAGATTGGTGCCTTGCCGTTATCGGCAATCTCTTTTTGGTATTCCTGCTTCCCATCCCTTTTATTCTAAAACTTCTTCGTAGTTTTTGAAGTAGAGGGTCCATAAGAAGTAGGCCAAATTGAGAGGAAATACACCAAGGAATCTGTCATAGTTATGGCAGTGTGTAGATCCTTGACATTCTGCCTTCTCAATTCATTTTGGGCCCAACCTTTCATGCTTGAAATGAAGTTATGAAGCTTTTCCTCATCTGACATGTTCTGGATATCCAGCATCAAAGAAGAAGGTTCTTTGATATAATCGCGAATTGTCGCACTCTACCTTAGCCTTTTCAACCGCTCCCTAGCAATCCATGAGGCATTTCTAGAAAGGAACTGGTCCCTTATTTCGTTCTTCAACTTGTCCCAAGTATCAATTTTGGTTCCGTTAGCACTTTCATCTTTTGCGTTCTGAGTCCTCCACCACAACCTTGCATCACCAGCCAAGTACATCATGGTGATGTTCAACTACTTGTTCTCAGGCATCTTCGCAGTATTAATGTACTACTCCATGTCCCAAATGAAATTTTCAAGTTCCTTTGCACTTCGAGCACCACCAAAAGGTTTCGATTCTGGGATCTTGACTTTAGAGTTCCATACGACTTGGCCCAGATGCAGCAACAACATGACGTAACACTGCAACTTCTGAGAAATTTTCTGTATTTTCCTTAGCCAGTACCTCTAATTACAACGCCATACCCTCACGAAGATTCATAATTTTGACCATGTTATCGTCTCTCTCAGCACGATACAGGCAAAATTCAGACTGAAATTTCTCAAATTTTGTCTTGGTGCCCCAAATATGAGTCAACAAATCCACCAGATTTGGTTCATCCAAACGCTCATCAGTTATGCCAATGAATGCCTCGACTCTTCTAAATTGTTCACATAGTTCTGCCTTTGTCACCATGCTCATACAACCTAAGATCTAATACCAATTGACACAAGGGTGACTTTTTTCTTTGTCACCACTAGTTGGAAGCCTGCACCACTTGGGAACTTCTGCCACAACACACACTACACCAAACTGTCTAAGTATTTAGACCATTTACAAAATCAGGCAACAAACAAAATGAACACTTAGCCAATTTTAAAGGAATGCTGCCTCACCTTTCATTGCACTCTCAACAACAAGAAAAAGGCCTAAAAGATGACTAAGGCACATAACACACTCTATATCCTTAGACGTTTTCAGCCCCCGTAAATAGATTCTGCACATGGAAGTTACAATAGGATATGATAGTTATAATCTACACATGTCTAGCATATGGCGTGCCACATCAGAAATGCACTAAGACTACAAAAGTTATATCCATAATATATATGATCAAATTGGAATTTTAAACTAAGCCACACATGTGTATTGCACATGCTCAAGGCCTTAGGAAAAATTACACACTGCCACACTTAGAATATTTTCTGCTGCCTTCAAACACTTAGTCTTATTTCAAAGTCTTTGCCAGCACTCTGCCCACATGTGAACCAGCATTTTCTTGCCACCGTCAAGTCTCACAGCCTTGCGTTGTCAATCCAACACACTGCCTAGCCTCGCCAAGCCTTAGCCTTGTTAAGCTATACGCTGCCTTGCCTTGCCTTGACGATGCCACTACCTTGGTTGCCTTGTGCGCAAGTCTGCCTAGCCATTACCCCAACATTCTTGGTCATTGCATCTAAGTTTGCTTTCCAACATTCAAGAAGCTTAAGCACCTAGTTGCACCCCCAACACTTAGCCGCACATCCATACTACATTGCTTGCCCATATACATGCTAAGGATAATGCAGAAGCCCTTGTCATGCTCTTGCCACATCTGTGCCATGACAGTTCTGTAGACTAGGTGTCTAACAGTAGGCCACTATCCTACCATCAAAAGTTGATAGGGAAGAAACTCGAATGAGGCGTCATCGGCACGATGACTGTGCGATCTGTTTAACTCTTATGAATCATCGCAGCAATAGGCAGAACCCGTGTCGACCTTTTATCTAACAAAAGCATCCCTTCAAGAAGTTGGGGTTTGTTGCATGTATCAGCTCTAGAATTACTACGATTATCCGAGTAGTAGGTACCATCAAGAAAACTATAACTCATTTAATGAGACATTCAGTGTTTCACAGCCTGTATTTATTCATACTTACACATGCATGGTTTAATCTCTTAGACAAGCATATGACTACTGGAAGGATCTACCAGGTAGCATTCCTCATCGCCGCCACTGGCGCATGAGCCTGGCTTCACCCGGAGGGGTGCGATCGAGTCCAAGGCGAGCACAAGCATCGTTCGCAAGGAGTGTATTTCTAGGTAGATAGGGGAAGGCCTCGTGCTTGCTGCGTCTACCAAATCTAAGAAATCTAGCGGCCACTCGCAGATCGCACCTTCGTGTGACAGGGTGAGGAGGACGTGGGATGCGATCGATCGCACACGATAATGCCTGACCGTCTTTGGACGAGCATGCATTTGCAGCCGCCCCGCGACTGAGATAGTGTGCTAGTCAGGATTTTGATGCTCAAGTAGGGATCCAACCTACACACATGTTGAACACCACTACCACATCATGCATTCAAATGCTTCATCGATGCACGCCCAATGCCCGCCCCGACGTTCCACATTGGATACCGCGCGCTGACACCCTTGTTATCATTGCAAGACCAATGAAGGGCCTGCTAGACACGAACTCACCCAAAGAGTGAAGCACCGCCTGCGTCTACGCTCGATGCTTGGCCATGGTTGGCTTAGCCCCGTGCGTGCGACGCGTAGCGCTTGACATGAGAGCAGCATCTAGAACTCACCACATGCATAAAAGAGTCGCCGTTCCTCGCCAATAGCCTACGTACTACTACGGGAAATGCCGCCACCGACCTTCTATGATCGCACAATGAGCCACTGTCGTCGTGTTTTTGTAGGTACTCGTTTGGTAGCACGGAGTAGCCATGCATGCCACCATGCGTCCACATTGCATGCCGACATGCCCGTTAGGCACCCATGTCGGCCGGGGCTGCAGTCGCCTTAGTGTGCCTTCAACACCTCTACCTCCCCTTATATATGCTCTTAAAAAACCCAAGTGGCATAAGTAGACATTCTTTATACAGAGAATCATAATGAACTTGTACAACTCTAATTTGCACATTTTGAGCTACAACCACACATGAGCATGCACCAATGACTTACAAACATTGAAAAATATAGTTTTCAAAGTTTTTTTAATTTTTGAAAAATTCAAAAAATAATATAATAAATTAATTAAAAATAGATAAAATTTAAAGAAATATTAGAAAACCACCAAAAAATTATCAATGCATGTAGTGACCTCTAAAATAAAAAATGAGTGCATTTTTGTTATTGCAAGGCGACATGACAAATATTAGAATGCGACAATAAATAGAAAATAACAGAAAAACTGTCTAGAAATTAGAAAAATAATATGAAACACTCCTCAAAGTTTGTACTATCCTTGGACCTAACAACTAAGTGCGAATGATGTAATGCACAAATCGTTTGACAATTGGAGGAACCACAGAGGTAGTTGAACAACATGTGTCGTTGGGGGTGAAGCGGGGCCTCATGATCATGCTCTTTTGACACCACGCAGCATCACATTTTATTGGCTCATCTGCCCATTTTTTTGTAAATGGAACGTGAAGGCGTAGTGTTGTGGTGCATGCTACATGGCACCCCGGGCTGCACCGGTGCCATTATGCCCGGGGACCGTGGTGCAGGCGGGCCATGGTGCAACGGTGCCGCCTAATTGCCATGGTGCCACGGGTGCCATGGTGCCATTGTCTCTCTCAGTAATGGTGGCATGGTGCCACGATTCCACGGTGTACAGCGCAATAAAAAAGAATACCAATGCTATGAAATTCCAATATGCAAAGTCTATGAGTAATCTCATAAAGGTAGTTTAATAAATCATCAATACACATTCATACCATACTAAAAAGAATCTTCTTATAGAAATGGAACAAAAAATCAATAGCTTTGAGACAATAAAGACTGAGAAGATTGACTCAAAAACAAATTTCATTTGTAGAATTTGGCCACAGTGCCTAGGGGTCATGGTGCCACAGTGGACAGGGGCTATGATTCCATGGTGATACGTTGCCAGGGTGCTAGGGGGAAATGAATCCATGGTACATGGGGGCCATCGTGCCATGTACCACGGTGCCTAGGGGCCATAGTACAATTGTCCCACGATGCCTGAGGGCCATAGTGTCACGATGCTTAGGGGCCTTGGTGCCACGGTGTCATGGTGCTTGGGTGCCATGCCCCGTCTTTCCTAGGGTGCACCGGTGCCATGACGCTCGGTTGCACTTGTGCTCGTTGACAGTAGCACAATGGTGCTTTGTGGCGGCGATGCGCAGGCGCACTTGTATGTGATGCTTGGGCATCAATGGAAGAGGCCACCATGGTAGGTTAGACCGAGGTCATTTTTTTCCGTTACCACTAGTTCGCAGTCTGCAACCCTTGCAAACTTCAACCACAACAAACACAACACCATGCCATTTAAGTAACGAGACTGTTCACATAATCACTTAGCAAACAAAATGAACACATCAAAATTTTTTTACGGGAAAGCTTCCCAACATTTTATTGCCCTCTCAACAACAAGGAAAAGGCCTCATTGAAATGTCTAAGGAATAGAACACACTCTTATTACCCTTAGGCATTTTCCAGCCCTTTAAATAGATTCTACACGTGGCAGTCACAATAGGATAAGGTAGTTAATAACTTCACATGCCAAGCACATGGCACGCCACATCAGAAATGCACTAAGCCTTCAACAGTCATATTCTTAATAGATATGATCAATTTTAAATATAAATTAAGCCACGCATATGCATTGCACTTGCTCCATGCCTTAGGCGAATTTACACACTGCCCTCACTTGGAATATTTTCTGCTGCTTTCCAACCCTTAGTCTTATTTTGATTCTTTGCCAGCACTTTGCCCACATGTGGATTAGCTTGGTCTTTCCATCATCTAGTCCCATAGCCTTGCCTTGACAAGCCAACACACTGCCCAGCATCGACAAGCCTAAGCATTGTGAAGCAACATGTTGCCTTGACGACGCCATTACCTTGCCTTGTGCCTTGCCTACCTTGTGCCCAAGTCTGCCTGGCCATCACCCCAGCATCCTTGGTACTTGCATCCAAGGTCACTTGCCAACACTCAAGTAGGTTGAACACCTTGCTGCACCACCAACACTTAGCCGCAAAGCCACGCTACATTGCTTGCCCATATACATGCCAATGCTAATGGAGAAGTCAATTACCAAGCCCATGCCACGCCCGTGCCATGAACTTAGGTGGACTAGAAGTCTGACGGACCACCTCCACCACTTGAACTCGATGCCCTCATCGAGGCTGTGTTGAGATAGTCATCAATCTTGTCATCAAACTGCAACAGGTCCATTGCCTTCTCCCAAATAGCATCCATAACCGACTTACCCTTCCAATGCACCAGGAACACTATCTTGGTGTTCTTATTGCTTTTTCCCATAACCTTATGATCCAAGATATCTTCAATTTTACATCAAACTAAGTTGGAACTGAAGAAGGAACCCTTTTGTTCCTATTCTTCTTCGGATCTTCATCTGCAAAATAAGGTTTCAAAAAGCTCACATGGAAGGTTAGTTGAATATTTAACCTTTTTGGCAGTCCCAACTTTTAGGAAACTTCCCCCACCTTCTTCAAGACTTCAAACGGGCCATCATACTGTGGGATCAGTCCCCTGTGCTGCGTCTTGCTCGTAATCTATTTCTAGATTTGTTGAGTAAGTTTCAACAACAGTTGGTCACCTACATTGAACTCCAATGAGCCCTTATTTTGGTCAGCATAAAAGTCTTACAATAGCTGACAAAGTACAACACAAAACAATTTTACACAACATACAAGTAGGTTACATAACATTACGTCTTCTGGCTACATTTCAAAGTCAACAATCCCAAACTAGTTTCAATTTCAACCAAATTGTCTCCAACATATTTACACATTAAAAAAAGTCCTAAAACAGTCCAAAAATAGTCCCAAAGTAGATGGAGGACGTGCAAAAACAATTCCCAATTACCAATCCACAAGTTCCAAATAAGAGCACAATTAAGATGATATAAGATATCATTCTTGCGGAAGATAACAATGGCACAGCATGTTTGTTACATCACTACAAAACTAAACCTTGTTAAAAAAATATAAACCTTCCTTCATAATCCAGCCAACCAAGAAGATGAAAACCTCTTAATAAACAAGAAAGTGTACAACAATCTTTTGAACAAATGCTGTCAAAAATTCCAGCACAAGTATAACCAACTAATTTCTCTTGTTTTTTTTTATGAAAAAACCATACTAAATACTCAAGTATCTTTACTTAACTTTACCTTTAAGGTTGAGGGCTCCTTTATGAGCCCTTAACTTGGACTTTATTCATTATCAAACTTGAACAGATTCGATGTTGGACCTCGTCTCTGTCTACCTAACCTATTTAAGCTAAGAACATAGGTAATTCACTTGTTAGATTCCTAAGTCCTACAAGCACCTCATTTTTTTCCACTTTATCTAAGGCAGCAATCTCCAAAATTTTGCTTAAAAATTATATACACTCACCCGTCTTAAGCATTAGACGTAAATATAGCCCTCCATTAAAAAAGTTAGGTGCTTTTAAAGCTGCTGCTCCTTCTACCTTATGATATCATGTTTCATATGCATAGGATTAGTACACCTAGGATGTAGGGTGTTACATCCTCTCCCCCTTTAGGAACATTCGTCCCTGAATGTTAGCATAATTGGATAGATTAAGTAAGTTTAAACCTTCATTTAAACAAACTTTTGACAACACAGTAAGCATTCAAACACACGTACCTACTAATTCCCCAACTCTGCATCTTGGACTTCCTCTTTAGCTTCAAATAAATAAGGGTATTTAGATCTCATCGCTTCCTCAACATCCAACTTTATCTCTTCGACTTGTTGGTTCCTCCAAAGTACCTTTACTGAAGGTATTTCTTTATTCCTTAGATTTCTAACTTGACAATCTGGGATAACAATAGATACCTCTTCATAAGTAAGATATTCTGTAATATACATATCTCTAATAGGTGTTATACGAGAGGGCTCACCTATGCATTTTCAAAGCATTGAGACATGAAAAACTGGATGAACCCTTGAAAGCTCCTGGGGTAGCTCTAATTCATACACAACCTGTCCAAACCTTTTAATAATCTTATATGGCCCTGTATAATGTTGGCTTAGTTTTCCTTTATTACCAAATCTCAGAACACCTTTTATTGGGGACACCTTTAAGAATACCCAACATCCTACCTAGAATTCTAGTCCTTCCCTTCTAGAATCCACATATGATATGTGATGACTTTGGACTATTTCTAGCCACTATCGTATTACCTTGACTTTTTCCATAGCTTGTTGGTCTAGAGCTTGTCCAAGCAAGGTTGTTTCACCCACTTCAGACCATCCAATTGGTTACCTACGTTTCCTTCGATACAAATCTTCATAAGGTTCCATCTTGATGCTTGAATGGTAGCAACTACTATAGGAAAATTCAATAAGTGGCAAATGTCCACCCAACTACCTTTTTAGTCCAATGCACAAGCCTACAACATATCTTCAAGTGTTTGAATGGTGCATTATGCTTGACCATCAGTTTGAGGGTGGAAAGCAGTACTCATATTCACTTGAGTCTTTATACTCCTTTGGAAGGTCTTCAAAAGCTTTGCAGTGAATTGAGCTCTCCAATTAGATATACTGGAGATTGGGACCCTATGTAGCCTAACTATCTCTTTGAGGTATAACTTTGCATATTCTTTAGCTGTATAATAACTCTTAACTGGAAGGACGTGTGTTGACTTTGTGAGTCTATCAACGATTACCCATATAGATCAAGCTTCTGAAATGAGTGAGGCAACCCAGTAAGAAAATCCATATTAATCATATCCCATTTCCACGTTGGAAGCTCTTTACATTGGGTATAACTTCTTGCTTTTGGTGCTCTACCTTGACTTGTTGGAAATTCAGACATTGATCCACAAATGTTTCAAGGTCCTTTTTCATGCCTCCCCACCAAATTATTCCCTTCAGGTGATGATACATCTTAGTTGATCCTTGATGGATGAGATATCTTGAATGATAGGCTTCTTCCATTATCCTCCTTCTTAAAGTACTCCATTTTGTCTAATTTCAAAGCCCCTCATCGTACCATGACTCACCTTTTCCTTAATTCATCATAGAATAGGATTCTTGAACTGTTGTTTTCTCACCTTTATTACCATTGAAGACTCTGCCACATTATTTACAACAACCCCTTCCTTTGGATTTTCAAGGAGGAGTACTCCCAAATTGGCTAGTTGACGTAGATCCTTAGCCACTCCTTGACTTACCATGTTTTGATCACCAATATTCATGGTTGTCGTACGACTTAGAGCATCGGCTAACACATTTGCTTTCCTTGGATGGTATAGTATCTCAACGTCGTAATCCTTTATTAGCTCTAGCCATCTAATTTAGGTCTTTCTATTTTAAGATGTATTGTAGGCTCTTCTGATCAGTACATATGTCAACGTGAACCCCATATAAATAGTGGAGCCATATTTTCAAAGCAAACATAACCGCTGCTAGCTCAACGTCATGTGATTGGTAGTTTTTCTCATACGGTCGCAGTTGTCTCAAGGCATAAGCAATTACCATATTATATTGTGTTAGTACACACCCTAAGCCAACTCCTTAAGCATCACAATACACTGCATACCCCTCTGTTCCCTCTGGGAGCACTAGCACATATGCAGAAGTTAGCCGACTTTTCAACTCTTGGAAGCTCGTTTCACATGCATCATTTATTTGGAGGTGCAGAAATACAAGAAAAACCCTCAACAAACCTTCTGTAAGAACCTGCCAACCCTAGGAAGCTTCGAACTTCTGTTGGTGTCATTGGACTTGGCCATTCTTTCATCGCCTCTATCTTTTGTGAATCAACTATTATTCCTTCATTGGATACAATATGACCCAAGGATGCCACCGAATTTAACCAAAATTCACATTTGGAAAACTTGGCAAACAATTGATGATCGCGAAGAACTTGTAACACCTGTCGTAAGTGATTTGCGTGGTCCTATTCTGATCTTGAGTATACCAAAATGTCATCTATAAATACTATCACGAATACATCCAAGAATGGCTTGAAAACCATGTTCATCAAATCCATAAAAACTCCTGGTGTATTTGTAAAGTCAAATGACATAACAAGAAATTCAAAGTGACCATAGTATGTTCTAAAGGCTGTCTTGAGTATATCTTTCTCCTTCACCCTCACTTGGTGATAACCTGATCTCAAATCAATTTTTCAAAAGCATTTGACACCCTGTCACTGATCAAATAAATCATCAATCCTTATGAAGGGGTATTTGTTCTTAATTGTTTCCCTAGTCAATTGTCGGTAGTCAATACACATTCTCAAGGTATCGTCCCTTTTAAGTACAAATAACACTTGTGTACACCAAGGGGACACATTAGATCTTATAAAACCCTTCTCTAGAAAGTATTTTAGTTGCTCCTTTAATTCACGTAATTCTACCGAGGCCATTCTGTATGGAGGGATAGAAATAGGTTGAATGCTCGGAAGTAAGTCAATACCAAAATCTACTTCTCATTCAAGAGGTATACCCAGAAGCTCCTTCGGAAACACATCAACAAATTCATTCATCACTGGAACAGATTGAAGAGTTGGTGATTCTGCCTCCAAATCCCTAACTCTAACTAGATGATATATATATATCCCTTTGACATCATCTTCCATGCCTTAAAATAAGAAACAAACTTACCCTTTGATGTCCCCACATTGACTTCCCATTCAAGGACCGCGCTATTTGGAAAGTCAAAATACACTCTCTTATTTCGGCAATCCACAGTGGCATAGCCAGAAGCTAACAAGTCCATTCCCATTATAACATCAAATTACACCATTTCTAGCTCAACAAGGTTAGCTAATGTGTCACGGTCACAAACAATTACTACACAGTTATAATATACTGTTCAAGCTATAATAGATTCACCGGTTGGTGTACACTTCGAATGAATTATTCAATAATTTAGGTGTTCTCTTAAGCTTCCCCGCAAGTAGTGGAGTGATATATAATAGTGTAGAACAAGGGTCAATCAATGCATACACATTATGTAGAAAGATAAACAATGTACCTGTGACCACATCAGGTGAAGCTTCAAAATTTTGCCGACATCCTAGAGCATAAGTGCGATTCTGCGCTCCACTAGAGCTAGTTGCCCCTTTACCACCTCTACCATGACCTGTAATTGCTTGTTGACCACTACCTAATGGAGGAATTGATGATGATGATGCAACTGCTAACCAACATATTGCACTATATCACCCGTATGTCTCCTCGGGCAATGTCTCATCATATGCCTTGGCGCACCACACCAATAACAAACATCTGCCCAAACACTACATGTACCTAAATGAGTACTCCTAAATTGTTTGCAAGGCTTCTTAGGAGGCATTTGCTGGCTTGCCGAATAAATTGTTTGCAAGGCTTCTTAGGAGGCATTTGCTGGCTTGCCGAATATCCTGTTGTTCGTACACCTTGGCCTTCACTTTTTTGACCGAATTGATTACTTTTAGACCCTTAAAGTTATGGTGGAGCACTATCTGCAGAGTAAGTTGATGAGGGCTTAGGTAGTCTATTAGAAATTCGAGGCGTAAACTCACCTCGGGGACAGTACAAAATACCTTGTAGATATGGCCCTCTTGGACTGCCCCCGTTCTAACTCTTGTGTACTTCTTCTTTTCCTCTGATCCTCTAGTTTTAGTGCAAATGCTTGCATCCTCACTGTATCCATGTCTTTATTAAAAGAAGCAATGGTACAGTATTTGACCAGATACCGAACCAACCTATCCACATATCGGTAAACCCTACCTACTATAGTAGCCACTACACTAGGAGCATACTTGGCTGGGGAATTACATTGTAGGCTATACTCCCTCATGCTCATATTCCTTTGGTGGAGATTCAGAAATTGATTTGAACGAGCCTCTCAGATCTCTAATGGCAAGTAATGGTCAAGAAATGCCTCCTTAAACTTTTTCCAGGTAGTTGGAGGTGTATCTATACCCTTAGATTGCTTCCAAGCTTCATACCATAGTATAGCCACACCCTTTAATTTTTACGTTGCCAGCTCCACAACTTCTGTACCACTTACGTGCATAACATCCAAAGTGCGTTGGATCTGATTGATGAAGTCTTGTAGATCTTCATTAGGATTTTACTAGATAAAAGATAGAGGGTCCAAATTAAGAAAATCATGTATCCTCGTGCTAGCTTCCCAATTCACAGCCCTTGCACCTATAACTGGGCCTGCTCTTCTTTGAACTTGGCCAACAACTATACAGGTCAATAGTTGGACTGTATTTCTCATATCCTGCATGGTAGCATCAGTAGGTGGTTCTGGGGGAATTTCACTACTTCCAGGTTCATCAGGAGCTGGATGAGTTTGCGATGTTTGTGACAAAGACTCATCTTGGGTCTCATTTTGTTTTCCCATACGGTTGGGTGCACCAACTACCACTTATACTTCCTTTCCTTTTCCTTTCCTTTTCCTTGTTTCTTGTATACTCATTGTACAAAACAATTTAGAGGTTAGAAAAAATCCACCTACAACACTTGGCTTTATGGCACTATCTAAAGAATGAAAAGAAAGTGAAAACTCCTAAATGCCACGTAGCCACCTGCTTATAAATTTGGTGCACAACACATCAATAAACAAGACTCTAATAGGCATGACTTTGTAGACTCCGTAGGACGACCCGCTCTAGACTCACTTTTGTCATGCCCAAAGTCCCATTAAGGCGGACTGGCACCTGTCGCCGACAAGGCTCAGTAGAACCAACATATAACCGTACACTTTCTATGAATATTGTAAGGGATTTCCACATTCAACATGCTTTCAAGAAAGTAGGCAATAATAACAAGCCACAAGGAAATGCATGTGACTAGGCCGTTGGAGCCACGATGTCTAAAGTACGATACATGACCATACTTTACTTTAAATAGTCTAAAATCCTCTAGATAAGGGACAATATCTACTATGGGTCGGAACAGGCCCCGCCTCATGACTAACTATACAATACAAAAATATAGGCTCTAGACACACAAAGCCCCGAAGGAACCTGGAGCTTAGTAACAACAACTGGATATCCTGTACTCCTACTGGGGAGATTTACTGCTGCTGTACCTATAACATGAAATGCAGGATCCCTGTAAGGGACATTAGTATGAGATAATGTACTGAATATACAAGGCAGGAAGTACTGTATATGAAATAAGAACTCAAATGAAATCAATACTGGTGTGTGAGGATAAGATACCACCTTTAGTCATACTGTGGGATCATGTACTTTATGTCTTTTTTATTACTTTACCTTTCTTTACTCTATAATATATGTGCAGTATATCATATAAATGACCAGCTAATTAGTAGTAAAAAAATATTGGGATCGACCCATGATAGGCTTTCAATTCACCCCTTGGATACCCCCGTAATATGGGATCGATCCATGCTAGGTGCTTTTTCCACCCCTGGGATACCACCCATCAATAAGCAACATTCATTTATCATTTATTTACTTTTGAGATGATTCTTTTGGTGGTCATAACATTTAGAGTTATAGGACTATCGACATAACATGCGACGTATGAACAATCATGAAAGGCAACATCACAATGAAAAAAGAATTACACAACTAATGAAATGCGTAGGAGATGAAATAACACATGGACTTTATTTAGCAACAAGAAGAAGTCATGTATATATGTAGGCAAAGTAAGTATGCAGAACTAAGAATGGCTATGTATGGGAGCATTTGAACATGTTAAAGAGCGAAGATACATTATTAGTTATGTAGGAGTTGATAAGTGGTTTTATTTTCCAAGGAAGAACCTAGATTTCATGCCAAATAATTGGGAATCGAGTAGCCTTACATACCTCATTGTACAAACTTGTTATTACCTCGAAATAACCTCCTTTTCCTCAAAATATTTATCTACAGTAGCGTGGGTTATAAAACTAGTGTTAGCAGCTAATAAATACGTCTTACCAGCCCAATCTCATAGAAACAGTAAGGCTCGGGCAGCAAGCCCGTAACTAACAACCCAAGAGAATTCCTTCAACTTTTCCACCTCTAACCGTATTTTCTAATACATATTCTCATATACATGTCATGTACAGCTTGTTTTAGTCCCATAACAGTCTTACAATAGCTCACAAAGTACAACACATAACAATTTTACATAACACATAAGTAGGAAACATAATATTATGTCTTCTCACTACATTTCGAATTCAACAATCCCAAACCTGTTTCAACTTCAACGAAATTGTCCCCAACATATTTATGCATAAAAAAAAACTAAAACAGTCTAAAAACAGCCCCAAAGTGATTGAGGACGTGCAACAATAATTCCCAATTACCAGTCCATAGGTTCCTACTAAGAACGCACTTAAGATGTTATAAGAACTCATTCTTGCGGAAGATAACAATGGTGCAGCAGCCTTGTTACATCAACTACAAAAATAATCCTTGATTAAAGAAACATAAACATTACTTCATAATCCAGCCAACAAAGAAGAGTAAAGCCTCTTAATAAACAAGAAAAGTGTACAACAATCTTTTGAACACATGCTGTCCAAATTTCCAGCACAAGTATTACCAGCCTATTTCTCTTGTTTTTCATGAAAAAATCATACTAAACACACAAGTATCTTTACATACCTTATTATCAAGGTTGATGGTTCCTTTAGGAACCCTAGTAAGATTGTGAGGGCTACTTTGTAGGAGTTGAAAGAGAGCATAAAGGAACCTTGAAAATCATATTTTTCGTCCAAGTTTAAATGGCTTAAAGGAGATGCTTTTAATCATTTTTAATTAGACCTCTTGGCCAACTTTCTTTTGTATTTTAAGCCTTACATTATTAGGGTGGTGATGCACCTGCTTGGTCCTTTTTACTTGGGCCTTGTTGCGCTCCAATTTGAAGGGCCTTGGCTGCCCATTTTTCTCTTTTCCCTTCACTTAGTTTTGGCCCAAATCATCATGTGAGTTGTGAATGTACTTGGGCCCTTTTACTATTCATCTTGGGCTGAAAATATTGTCCCTTTATAATGCTAAACCATGGTATAGAATTACACCCTTAACATGGGCTTTATTCATTATCGGACTTAAACAGATTCGGTGTTGAGCCTCATCTCTATCTACCTAACCTATTTAAGCTAAGTACGTAGGTGACCCAGCTTTTAGCTACCTAGGTCCTACAAGAACCCCATTTTTTACACTTCGTCTAAAGCTGCGAACTCCTCAATTCGGCTTAAAATGTATATACACTCACTCGTTTTAAGTATTAGACGTAAATATAGCCCTCTAGTCTAAACATTAGTCGCTTTTAAAGTTTGTGCTCTTTCTACCTTATCATAACATGTTCCATTTGCATAGGACTAGTTCCTAAGATGTGGGGTGTTATAGCTTTGGACTTAATGTTTTATGATTCTTGAAATTTTTTTAGCCACATTGTATGTTTGGATAACAAAGCAAGTTCCCAGAAAATAGGCATGCAAAGTCCACAAGAAATGCACCACAACGACCATCTCCTTCTCATTAGTGGAGTACCTTTGATTAGAATCATTCAATTTACTACTTTCAAAAGCCACAAGATGGCCTTCCTACACCAACACACCCCTGATTCGATGCATCAGTATGCACCTAAAAAGTTAACTCAAAACCTGGCAGCCTCAGTACTGGTTCTGATACAGTAGCTTTCTTCAAACTTCGAAAAGCTTCTTTCCACGCACCGACCATACCCACTTGACGTCAACGTCGTTGCCCTCTTAGAGTACCCCCCTATAAACTTTCAATAGTTGTTTGCTAGCCCTAGGAACGACCTCAAATCCTTCACACTTAAAGGTGCTTGCTACTTCACTATGGTCTGCACTCTCTTTGGATCCATTCGAACATGTCTTGCTAACAAAATGCCCAAGAAATTTAATTTACTTTTGAAAAAACTCACACTTCTCCATCTTAACATAAAGTGTGAATTCCCTAGATTTCATCAAAACCATACTTAGATACTGGACATGGTCATCTAATGTCCGACTATAAATAACAATGTCGTCTAATTAAACAACCACAAAGTCATCAAGATACTCAAAACACACATCATTCCTTAAATTACACAAAGTAGCCAAAACATTCATTAAGCCAAATGACATTAAATGAAATTCATGAGCCATACCTAGTGACACAAGTTGTCTTAGACTCATCAGCCTCTGCTATCCTAACATGCGAATAGCCTGACCTTAAGTCTAGGTTTGTGAACAAGCATGCCTTGCTCTAACCTGTCCATCAGATCCTTCACCAACGAGACTTGATATGTTTTCTTCATAGTGACTTTGTTCAGCGCCTTATAGTCCACACACATCCTTAACGATCCATCCTGTTTCTTTTTGAACAAAACAGGAGCACCATAAGAAGCCTTTGATTGCGGAATCAATCTGGCAAGCAATTCATTCAATTGTTTTCATAACTCTGACAACTATCTGGGAGCCATCCGATAAGGAGCTTGTGCAGGTGGCGTCGAACCTTATAACAAATCTATCTTGTGATCAATATCACTCCTTTGTGGCGATTTCTTTGGCAACACAGGCAGCATCACATCAGCAAACTGCTTCAACACTTCTGCCACACAATCAGGCACTTCAACTTTCATGTCAGGCTTCCTTTCAACTAAGGCAACAAGAAAGGTCTCATCACCCTTTCTCAAACCTTTGTCAACAGCAATAGCAGACAACATGAGGGTCTTGTACTTCACAACCTTTTAAGCTTCCCCAGAAGGATAAACAACCTTTACAAAACTTAGACTAGTTTCGTTCATAATCATCACACCATCCAAGTGAGGATAAGGGAGAAACCTATACTTCCTCAAAAAATCAATTCCAAGAATGACTTCAAAGTCTCAAAGTGGCATTACTATCAGATTATGTTTTCCTGTCCAACGACCGGTCAACATAGTTACATCATAGGCCATGCCTGTAATAGCTTGCACCTTAGAATTAATCGTCTTGATGTAGGATGGACATTTCTTAAACTTCAGTCCCATCCTTGCAGTAACTTTTACATCTACAAATGTGTGAGTGGCTCTAGTGTCAACCATTGCCACTAACCGCTTCCCATCAACCATCATCTCTATGTGAATTGACGAAGCACGAGGATTTCCAGTCTTAGACGTCTGCCCAGCTACATTGATCAAACTGATATGGATAGTAGACAATCCTAGGGGATTTGCAAGTGCAACAACCACTTCTCCATCACCATTGCTCAAATCACATCTCAAGAAAGCATAGCATTCACCCTCTCACGATTTGGGTAATTCTTGGGCAAATGCAGACCACCGCACATCCAACAACCCTTATCTTTGCTTTTGTTCTTATTGTTATTCCCATCATTCATTGGCGCCTTGCCCTTGTGAGCAGTCTCTTTTTGGTGTTCCTGCTTCCCATCCCTTTCTTCTCAAATTTCTCAGTATTTTAAGTAAAGGTTCCATAAGAAGTAGGCCAAATTGAGCATAATTCCACCAAGGATTCTACCGCAGCAATGACAGTGGGTAAATCCTTTACATTCTTCCTTCAAAGTTCATTTTGGGCCGAACCTTGCATGCCTGAAATTAAGTTATGAAGCTTTTCTTCGTCTAACATATTTTGGATGTCAATCATCAAAGAAGAAAATTCTTTGATATACTTGTGAATCGTCCCATTCTTCCTTAACCTTTTCAACCGGTCCCTAGCAAGCAATGAGGCATTATTAGGAAGGAACTGATATCTTATTTACTTCTTCAACTTGCCCAAGTATCATTCTTGGGTCTATTAGCACTTTCATCTTCTGCACTCTGAGTTCTCCACCACAATTTCACATCACCAACCAAGTATATCATGGTGAGGTTGAACTTGTCATTCTCAAGCACCCTTACGATAGTAAAGTACATCTCTATGTTTGGTTCTAGGATCTTCACTTTAGAGTGTTCCCCACGACTTAACCAAGATGCACCAGCAGCAAGACGTAACAATGCAATTTCTATGAGAAGTTCTGCATTTTCCTTCGCTAGTCACTCTAATTGTAGCGCTATACCCTTTCAAAAATTCATTATTTCGGCCATGTGATCGTCAACCACATCATAATGCAGGCTGAATTTAGATCAAAATTTCTAAAATTCAGTTTTGATGCCCTAAATCTAAGTCAATAGATCCAATAAATTTAGGTCATCCCAACATTCACTTGTCATGCCAATGAATGCCTCGACTCTTCTCAATTGTTCACGTATTTTTGCATTAGCCACCATGTTCGTACAACCTATGCTCTGATACCAATTGAGACTAGAGTGATTTCTTTCTTCGTCACCACTTGTTGGCAGCCTACAATGCTTGCAAACATCAGCCACAATACTCACTACACCAAACTATCGAAGTAACTACTGTTCATAGATTCACGTAGCAAACAAAATTAACACTTAGCCAATTTTTACAAGAATGATTCCCAACCTTTTATTTCACACCCAACAACAAGGAAAGGCCTCACAAAAACGTCTAAGGTATAGAACACACTCTATATTCCTTAGACGTTTTTCAGCCTCTTAAATAGATTCTGCACATGGCCGTTACTAAAGGATAAAGTTGTTACACTCCACACATGTCTAGCACATGCAATGCACATAAAAAATACACTAAGCCTACAATAGTCATATTCTTAATAGATATGATCAAATTCAAATTTAAACTAAGCCACGCATGGGCCTCGCACACGATCCATGCCTTAGGAAAATTTACACACTGCCAACACTTAGAATATTTTTTGTTGCCTTCCAACACTGGTACTTGTTTCTGATTCTCTGCCATCACGCTGCCTACACATGAATCAACCTTGTCTTGCCATTGTCAAGTCCAACAGCCTTGCCTGGTCAAGCAACACTTTTTCTTACCGATGCCTCTACCTTATCTTGTGCCTTGCCTGCCTTGGGCCCAAGTATGCTTGGCTATTACCCAGCATCCTTTGTGCTTAAATCCAAGCTCATTTGCCAACACTCAAGTAGCTTGAACACCTTGTTGCACCACTAACGCTCAGCCGCACAACCATGCCACATTGCTTGCCCACTTACATGCCAAGGCCAATGTAGAAGTCCTTGCCATGCCCATGCCATGACACTTAGACTGGGGGTCTAATAGTAGGCCACTATCCTACCATCGAAAGTTGATAAGAAAATTTTTTAATGATGTGTCGCCGGCACGATGCTCGTGCAATCCGTTGAGTCATCATGAATCATCATAGCAATAAGCAGAGCCCGCGTCAAGCTTTTATCTCATAAATGTGACCCTTCTAGAAGTCAGGTTTTGTTGCACGTATTAGCTCTAAAATTATAATAGTTATCTGAGTAGTAGGTACCATAAAAAAATAATAACTAATTTAACGAGCCATTCGCAGTTTCACAGTCTTAATTTGTTCATACTTACAAATGAATGGCTTAATCTTTGAGACAAGCATATGACTACTTGCAAGATAAAACAAGTAACATTCCTCAACGATGCCGGTGTCGCGTAAGCCTGGCCCCGCCCAAAGGGGCGTTGCTAGGTCCAAGGCAAGCACGACTATCGTTCGCAAGGAGCATCTTTCTGGGAAGATAGGGGAAGGCCCCGTGTTCGCCGAGTCTACCAAATCTGGGGATCCGAGCCTACGTAAATGGACCATGCACTCGTATAAAGGGGTGATGAGGATGCGAGATGCGTGGGCGGATACTAGGTTCCCCTCACGCATAGTATGTGAGGGGCGAAGGAGACCGATTGCACGGGACAATGCCTGGGCATTGGGTATGCAGCATAGGAAACCGACTTCGGATGGGTCTGAATTTGTGCCAGCCCCGTGAGTGAGATGGCGTGCTAGTCCAGATGTCACTTCTCGAGCAGGGATCCAACATAACCACACATGTCAAACACAACTCATGCATTATGCGTCCAAATACTTTGTCAATGCATGCCCAACGCTCGCCTTAATGCCTAGTATTAGATGTCGTGTGCCAATGTCGACGCCGTCCTTGCAAGGACAAAGAAAGCCTCTGTATACACAAATCCGCCTGAGGGAGGAGAAAGTGAATACCATAAGATATGCGTAAGGCATGTCGAGGTCCCAGCATGGGCACCATCCCGTGTCAACTGTCAACTCTTCGTCGTACTTGGCTTAGCCCCGTGCATGCGTCGCCTAGAGCTTGATAGGAGAGCCACATCTAGAACTCACCACATACTCGAAAGCATCGCAGTTCCTTGATAATAGCCTACGGACTATCATGGGAAATGTCACCACCAACCTTTCACGATCGCACAATGAGCTGTCGTCGTCATGTTTTTATAGGTGCTCATTTGCATAGCGTGGACTAGCCATGCATGCCACCATGCGACCACACTACACGCCGATATGCTCATTGAGAGCCCATGTCAGGCGACTGCAGTCGCCTCATTGTGCCTTCAACAACTCTACCCCCTTATATATGGTCTTAAAAAATACCAAAGTGGTAGGTGTGGACATGTTTTTTTCTAAGAATCATAATGAACATGTACAACTCTAATTTGCACTTTAGGCGGTAAACTACACATGAGCATGCATCAATAACATACAAACATTGAAGTAAATTGTTTTCAATTTTTTTTAAATTTTTTGAAAATTCAAAAAATAATATGATAAATTAATTAAAAATAGAAAAAAATTGAAGAAATATTAGAACACTTCCAAAAAATTATCAATGCATGTAGTGACCTCTAAAATACAGATTGAGTGTATTTTTTGTTATTACAAGGCCACATGAGAAATATTAGGACGCAATAATAAATAGTAATTAAAAGAAAAGCTATCCAGAAATTAGAAAAACAATATAAAACGCTACTCGACGTTTGTAATATTCTTAGGCCTAACAACTGAGTGTGAACAACATAATGCACAAGTTGTTTGATAATTGGATGAACCAAGAGGTAGTTGAAGGACACATGTCATTTGGCATGAAGTGGAGTGTCGTGCTCATGCTCGTTTTGCTCCACGCGGCATCACATATTGTTTGCTTGTCAGCGCATTTTTCGTACATGGAGCGTGGATGCGTGGTGTTGTAGTGCATGGCACATGTTGCCCTATGGTGCACCAGCACCATTGTGCCCGGGGGACATGGTGCTATGGTGCCCGAGTGCCATGGTGCCATGACACCCGAAAGCCATGGTACCACGGTGCACGAGGGCCATGGTGCCATGATACCCGACAGCCATGGTGCCACGGTGCATGGGTGCCATGGTGCAAAAAATCTCGGGTGCCACGGTGCTCGGAGGTCATGGTGCAACGATGAACTAGTGCCATGGTGCCACGATGCCATGGTCCAACTGTGCACGAGGGCCATGGTGCTATGGTGCTCAGGGGCCATGCTGCCATGGTGCTCAAGGGCGAGGGTACCATAAGAAATGGAGCAAATTTGTGCACATGAATGACAACAAAGAATCCATGAATGTTAATATGACGCCTGTGAAGTTTACTACGAAGGAGAGTAGGAAACAAAGCATAAAGATTACTTTTCAGGAGCGTTCAAAGGGAAAGCTAACATTGAGAGAGATGCAAGAAAAGGAATACCCTTTTCTGGATTCTGATGTTCCTAAAATTTTTGAGGAATTGGTTGAGCTGAAGCTCATTGAGTTGCCAGAGATGAAATGACCCGATGAAGCTGGGAAGACTGATGACCCAAATTATTACAAGTATCATAGACTCATAAGTCACCCTCTCGAAAAGTGTTTTGTCTTCAAAGACAGGGTTATGCAATTGGTTAAAGAAAAGAAGATTATCCTTGATGATGGAAAGGGAAGCTCTAATAAAATCTCGATCATGTTCGGCTCGCTTGACCCAGTTCAAGTATGTACACCAGAAGAATAAGGGCCATTAGAGAAAGAAAAATCCCAAATTGATACAGATGATGATGAAGGTTGGATTCTTATGACTAGGCGGAGACACAACAAGGAAGGTCCACGAAAAGAATCACTTGAACAACCGATCAGAAAAATGATAGTAAAGAGAATAAAGAGGAAGAAGTTGATCAGGCGTCCAAGGGGGCCAAAGGTGGAAATACATCACTGCCGAAAACCACGATGTCTTGTGTCCCTAAGTGAATTCTTACCAAGCTGGTTCTTTGTGAAAAACTCTCTAGACAATGTTGAGGCATCATGCTTCAGTGCTGACCAGGGAGAGACAATAAATGGAACTTCATCGAAGATGTCCCTTGCTAACAAAGACGAGGTGGGAGTGAAATTCCATCAAAGGTATCTCTGTCATCTTTTGAAAAGCCTGTGGAAACCTCGTTTCAAGAAGTACATGCATGTGACACAAAGATCACATTTACAGATGGGGATCTTCTATTTGGTGAAACTCTACACAATTGTCCTCTGTATATGGTGGGTCACGTGCTAGAGAAGAGGAAAAATAGAATTTTGATAGATGAAGGGTCTGGGGTCAACACTCTAACCATCCACACATTGAAAGAGCTTGACATCACGACTAAAGAGCTTAGTGAAAGCCGTTTGTTAATACAAGGGTTCAATCAAGGGGGTAGAGGTCCATAGACTCAATTAAGTTGGTTATTCGTATAGACGATTTGCGATCATGTGCATGGATGCATGTGATTGATGCAAAGACTTCATATATTCTATTACTGGAAAGGCCTTAGGTGCATAAGAACAAGATTATCTCATCTTCTTACTATCAATATCTGAAGTACCTTGAAGATAGAATTGAAAGGAAAATAGTTGCTGACAACAATCCTTTCACTGAAGTGGAGTCACATTTTGCCGATGCAAAGTTCTATTTGAAGAGTTATGTTGTGAAAGGGGAAAAGCTTTAGGGTGTCAAACTAACCAAGTCTGATAGGCTTAAAGGCAAAACAACTGATGCAACCACTTAAAGGGCCAAAGTTGATATTGGGGAGCCTAATACCTGTCCAATTAAAGGGAAGGCCATGCCCTCGAAAAGAAAGCTAACCCCTACGCTCGTTTATGTCCCGAAGTTGAAGAAAGAGGAGGGTCAATCATCTGGTGTACACGGGAATATACTAGGAGGGTTGACTCTTCCTATCAAACGAATTGATGCAATAAACTTGTCTTCAAAGATGTTGGGAAATTTTGGGGCTCAAAATTCGCCACGAGATACTTCACTCCCCACAAAATGTACAAAAGGCTTTGATCCAAATGCTTACAAGTTACTCGCAAAGCTGGGTACAACCCCGATGAGCCATCTAGGCTCGGGAAACTCCCATCAGAGGGTACAACTAGGAAAGCACGTGAAGGTTTAGGCTATATCCAACAACCACCGATATGCATCTCCATAAGAAGGGCAAGCAATGAATGTGCTTCTTCTAATAAATGAGCTTCTATCTTCAATCGACTTGGAAAGCCTGTTGCAAGAACTTTTGTTTTCGAGAGGTTAGGCCCATCGAAGAAAAAGAATAATAAGCATCGAGAAAATCACCTAAGAGTAACGACGCTTGCTTCACCTATGATCCAAAAGGATCTCAAAAGCATAATTCCTTCCAGGATGAAGCGACGAGTGGAACATGGTGACATGGTGCCAATGTGCGAGGGGGCCATGGTGCACGAAGGCCATGGTGTCATGTTCCATAATATGATGGTGCTTAGAGGCTATGGTGCCATGGTGCCATAGTGCTCGAGGGCCATGGTACCACGGTGCCATAGTGCTTTGGTTCTAGGCACCGTTATGCCCAAGGTGAACTGGTGCCGTGCCGCTCAGTTGCACTTGTGACCGCGGACTATGGCCCCATGGTTATCACCTGCGGTGCTACCCAGGCGCACTAGTGCATGACGCTTGGGAATCGCTAGAAAAGGCCATCATGGTAGGTGAGATCGGTGTGATCTTTTTCTTCATCACCACTGGTTTGACAACCTTTTATGCTTGCCAACTTTAGCCACAACACTCATTGCACTGAACTGTCTAAGTAACTAGATTGTTCACAGAAGAACATAGAGAACAAAAAGAACACAGCCAATTTTACAGGAAAGCTTCCTTACCTTTTATTGCACTCTCAACAACAAGGAAAAGGCCTCACAAAAATTTCTAAGGCACAAAACACACTTTATATCCCTTAGACGTTTTTCAACCCCTAAAATTGATTCTGCACAAGGCAGTTACAATAGGATAAGATAGTTACAAAACTTCACATGCCAAGCATATGGCATGCCACACCAAAAATGCACTAAGCCTACAATAGTCATATTCTCAATAGATATGATCAAATTCAAATTTAAACTAAGCAACTCTTGTGCCTCGCACATGCTCCATGCCTTAGGTGAATTTACACACTGCCCACACTTAGAATATTTTCAATTGCCTTCCAACACTTAAGTTTTATTTTTGATTCGTTGCCAACACTCAACCCACACATGAATCAGCCTTGTCTTGCCATCGTCAAGTCCTACAGCTTTGTCTCAGAAGCCAACACACTGCCCAGCCTTGCCAAACCTTAGCCATGTCAAGCAACATGCTGCCTTGGCTTGCCTACACCACTACCTAGCCTTGTGCCCAAGTCTACCCGGCCATCACCCCAGCATCCTTGGTCCTTGCATCCAAGCTCACTTGCTAACACTTAACTAGCTTGACCGCCTTACTGCACCACCAACGCTTAGCCGCACAACCACGCTACGTTGCTTGCCCACATAAATGCCAAAGGCCGATGTAGAAGTCCTTGTCATGCCCGTACCATGCCCGTGCCATGACACTTAGGTAGACTAGGGTTCTTACAAACCACCCCCACCTCTTGAACTCGATGCCCTCATTGAGACTGTTTTGAGATAGTCATCAATCTTGTCATTGAATCAGTTTAGCAGTACTGCCTCACAATCAGGCATTTCAACTTTTAGATCAGGTTTCATCTCGACTAAGGAAGCAAGAAAGGTCTCATTACCCTTTCTCAAGCCTTTGTCAACAACAATACCAAACAACATGGGGGTCTTGTACTTTGCCATGTTTTCGGCTTCTCCATTAGGATGCACAACCTTCACAAAACTTGGACTGGTTTCATTCATGATCATTATACCATCCATGTGAGGAAAAGGAAAACACCTATACTTCCTCAAAAAATAAATCCAAGTATGACTTCAAAGTCTCCAAGTGGCATCACCATGAGATTATGTTTTCCCGTCTAGTAACCAGTCAACATAGTTAAATCATAGGCTATGCCTATAATAGCTTGCACCTTAGAACTAACCGTCTGGACGTAGGATGGACATTTCTTCAACTTTAATCCCATCCTTGTAGCAACCTTGTAGCAACATTTCTTAAACGTGTGCATGTCTCCGGTGTCAACCAATGCCACCAACCACTTCCCATCAACCATCATCTCTATGTGAATTAACGAAACGCGAGGATTCCTAGCCTGGGACGTCTCTCCAACCGCATTGATCAGACTGATTTGGTTTATAGAAAATCCTAAGGGATTTGCAAGTGCAGCAACCACTTCTCCCTCACCATCGTTCGAATTCACATCTCCAGCAGACATAACGTTCATTATCTCACGGATTGGGCTATTCATAATCAAATGTGGAACACCATAAGTCCAACAACCCTTATCTTTGTTCTTTTTCTTGTTATTGTTCACATCTTTCATTGGCACATTTCCCTTGTCAGTAGTCTGTTTTCAGTGTTCCTACTTCCCATCCCTTATTCTCAAACATCTTCTTAGTTTTTGAAGTAGAGGGTCCATCAGAAGTAGGCCGAATTTAGCAAAATATCGACCAAGAAATCTGCCACAACAATGGCAGTAGGCAGATCCTTGACATTGTAACTTCTCAATTCGTTTTGGGACCAACCTTACACGGCCAAAATGATGTTATAAAGCTTGTCCTCATTTGACATGTTCTGTATATCCAATATCAAAGAAGAAAGTTCTTTCATATACTCGCGAATTGACCCATTCTTCCATAGCCTTTTTAACTGGTCCCTAGCAATCCATGAGGCATTGCTATGAAGGAATTGATCTCTTATTTCCTTCTTCAACTTTGCCCAAGTATCAATCTTTGGTCTGTTAGCACTTTCATCATCTGCATTTCAGGTCCTTCACAACAATTTTGGATCACCAATCAAGTACATCATGGTTATGTTTAACTTTTCATTTTTAGGCACCTTTATAGTAGTAAAGTACTACTCCATGTCCCAAAGGAAAGTTTCAAGTTCCTTGGCACTTCTACCACCACTAAAAGGCTTCGGTTATGGAATATTTACTTTAGAGTGTTCCCTATGACTTGGCCTAGATGTAGCAACAACAAGGCGTAACATTGCAACTTCTGAGCGAAGTTCTGTATTTTCCTTCGTTAGTCCCTCCAATTGTAGTGCTATACCCTCGAAAAAAATCACTATTTCGACCATGTGATCTTCTCCCTCAGCATGATGCCGACCGAATTCAGATTGAAATTTCTTAAATTCAGTTTTCATGCCCCAAATATGAGTCAACGCTCCAACAGATTTGGGTCATCCCAACACTCATCTGTCATTCCAACGAATGCCTTATGTCTTCTCAGTTGTTCACGTATTTCTGCATTAGTCACCATGTTCGTACAACCTATGCTTTGATACCAATTGAGATCGGTGTGATTTCTTTCTTTGTCATCACTTGTTTGGCGACCTGCAATGCTTGCAAACTTCAACCACAGAAATCTTTGCACCAAACTGTCTAAGTAACTAGACTATTGATAGAAGCACACAGAGAACTCAATCAAACACTTCGCCAATTTTACAAGAATGCTTCCTAACCATTTATTGCACTCTTAACAACAAGGAAAAGGCCTCCCAAAAATATTTAAGGCACATAACACACTTTTGTTACCCTTAGACGTTTTTTAGCCCCATAGGATAAGATAGTAACAAAACTGCAGATGGCTAGCACATGGCATGCCACATCAGAACTGCACTAAGCCTACAACAATCATATTCTCAACAAATATGATTAAATTCAAATTCTAACTAAGCCACACATGTGCATCGAACATGCTCCGTGTCTTTGGCGAATTTACCGACTGCCTACACATAGAATATTTTTTGCTTCCTTCCAACATTTTGATTTATTTTTTATTCTTTGCCAGCATTCTGCCCAAGTGTGAATCAACCTTGTCTTTCTATCATAAAGTCCCACATCCTTCCCTTGTCAAATCAACACATTCCCCAGCCTCTGCAATCTTTAGCCTTGTCAAGCAACACACTACCTTGCCAACGCCACAACCTTGCCTTGTACCTGGCCTACCTTGTGCCCAAGTCTGTCTGGTCATTACCCCAGCATCCTTGGTCCTTGCATCCAAGCTCACTTGCAAACACACGAGTAGCTGGAACACCTTGCTGTACCACCAACTCTTATCCGCACAGCTACACTACATTGCTTGCCAACATACATGCCAACGTCAATATAGAAATCCTTGCTATGTCCGTGCCATGCCCCATACATGACACTTAGGTAGACTGGGGGTCTAACATTAGGCCACTATACATATTTAACATTTTACTAGGGCTTGGCATGGGCCAGTGTCGGTGTGGTGTCGGCACCTGCCCACGTGCATGAGCCATGGGCGATGATGCCTTAGTGATGCACGCCAGGCACTGCCAATGTCGCATGGTCGTTGGACCCAAGGTGCTAGCTTCTGCTGACGTCGCCATGAAGCTCTGATGGGGTCACCCGAGCGCAGGGCACGTCCACCTTACCCATACATGCCAGGCTCTGGCGAGGTTGCATGCCTGTAAGGCATGTCCGTTGACCCATGCACGCTAGATGCTGCCGGGGTCGCTTACCTGAAGCGCTTGCCTGCACGGCTTATGCTCTGCAGGCGTTGCCATGGTCGCCCGCCTACCTGACATGCCTGCCCTGCCGATGCACGTCGGGTACTAGGTAGGCCTGCCAGGCTGATGTGTGCAAGGCATTGCCTTGGTTTCCCAGGTGAAATATGCATGGCACTACTGAGGTCTCCTAGCAAAAGGCAGACCCGGCTGAACAATACTTGCACGGCACTACTGACGTGCATATAGCATTTCCGACGTCGACTGCCTACGCCTCTTGGCATGTCTTCCGGTTTGGGCACGACATCATCCAGGGCATGTCATTGGGCATTAGAGATTCCCTCCAAACAAAGATAAACCTCCATTGGATTTCAGCGTCTTCATCAATCATGGGTCATTCGTCGTTGTGCATACATAGATGACTTGGCAACTTTTCTCGGAAGATGTGATCTGTGATGCTTAATTTTTTCAATGCTTGGGGGGATTTTCCTAGGAAGCAATGGGTGCACCCCCTTCTTCGACACTTAATGGCATTTTTTTAAGGATTGAATCCTTGAACCTTCTTTTGAAAGCGTTGGAAAATGATTGGATTGGAGCGGGGGACGAATCAGAGCGACAAAGGGATGAATCTTAGTTGATTGTGGCCACAAGTCCACTCTGCGATTTACGTTTCCCCTAGTGTATTTAAGTCTTATGCAAAAGATTCAACTCCCTGCTTGATGGGAATTGTACTTCCATGCAGCCACTGCAATGCTTCCGTCGCGACACTTATTCGTGATTGGTCTCTTGCACGATTTAGCCTTGGACGGAATTCACTACCCGATTTGGGCTACATTCCCAAAAATTCCGACTCATAGATGGAGCCTCATGGTGCGATAGGGTTTGGGCACAATGGGGATCTCACCCTGTTTGGCACCCCTTTCTAAAGGACTTGGGCCGGGTCCGCCATTGAGTACGCTTCTCTAGACTACAATTCTGATGACAACGCTGCCCGATTCTAAGGCTGGGCTGTTCTCGGTTCACTCACCATTTGTAGTGGAATCCTTGTATGTTTCTTTTCCTCCGCTTATTGATATACTTAAACTCAGTGGGTAATCCCACCTGACCTGGGGTCACGATCGGAGCGCGGGAGTGCTGGGATGGTCAGGAGTCCGCACGTGCGACGGACTGTAGTCACGACATTAATAAAGTAGAGTTACAACCACAACTAGCCACGACGTCTGTCGACATGGACACGAATTAAGGCTGGCCACGCGTGAAAGGCGTATAGTAGGCCAATATCTGCCCTCACAATGTTGAGTAGCGTGCTGGGGGCAACGAGTTGCGTGATGCCTATGCAGATGATCCCTCAGTGTGATGGCTTTTGGCACAACTTGCATTCAAAGACTCAATGGTTCACGAGATTCTGCAATTCATAATAAGTATCGCATTTCGTTACGTTCTTTATCGATGCGAGAGCCGAGATATCTATTGTCGAGAGTCATTTTTATTTCAAAAGAATCACGCATCTACCTACATAGTCTGCAAATGTGACATGGGTGGAGGACTCCCAATTGAGTATTGCTTGGCGCTTTCCACGCCGGGGTTTGTTTCACCCGCAAAAAGAGGGTGGGAGGGATACATAGGGGCGACGCCGAAGCGCCCCTACCTTGAAACTCCCCTAGTGTTTGTGGGTCATTTACTATGCAGGTTTCGACAATGACCCTTCCACAGGTTTACTTACGAAAACTTTATCACGAATTCTCCTTCCCTTAAATAATAAGGTTCAATGGACGTATCGCGAGGTCGCAGACAACGAACGCCCATGTCACTGTGATCTAAACATTTCACCAGATTATTCAATCAGTAGGAGTGGTAGGTGTTATGTACATAGGGTAGGGACATAGTCAACGCAAGTTTATGACTCACGCTTAGTAGGAATTCCTTGTTGAAGACCAACAATTACAATGATCTATCCCCATCACGATGAAAGTTCTAAGATTATCTTGGCCTGTTAGTCAAGGCTATAAACTCTTTGAATACATCAGTGTAGCGCACATGCGGCCCAGAAAATCTAAAGGCATCACAAACCTTTTATTGCCTCAAACTTTTACAAACTAAAAGGTCATAGTCTCTCAAAGAACCTGGCTGCGAAGGGATACCTTCGCATAACTAGTTAGTAGGCTGAGGTCTCATTTGTTAATGGAATTAACTAGTCAAATCACTCTACCAACTAAGAACGACCAAGAACCCATACACTACAACATTTTAAGCCTACGGCCATACTAAATCTGGACAACACTTAAAAAAATGTTGCTTAAAATATTTTTGGCTACACTTTTAAAATGTAGCTTAAAGTTATTAGTTTTTGGCTTCACTAATATTGGAAACGCTTGTAGAGTGTATTCTTTAATAGCTCAGGCTACGCTTTATAAATGTTGTTAAAATGTGATATTATTGGTAACACTATTCCCTTAAAGTTTTCACGAAAATTTTATATTCCCTCCAATATATAAAACTCTTACTCCAATTTATAATTGGCAATAAATAAAGGTCATCAAAATAAAAAAGAGATCAAAAGTTACATCCTCGATCCGAACCACTCATACAGTAGCCACTATTTTTACACCCCACATCTTAGGTGTACTAGTCCTTGCATACGGAACATGATATGATTTTGTAGGAGGAGCACCAACTTTAAAAGGGACTAACTTTTGGACTAGAGGGCGATAATTGCGTCTAATTCTTAAGTCAAATGAGTGTATATAAGTTTTAAGCAAACAATTAAGGAGAGAACAGCCTTAAACAAAGTGAAAGGAAGTGAGGTGCTTGTAAGACTTAGGAAGCTAACAGGTGGGTCACCTACGTGCTTTGCTATAAATAGGTTGAGTAGACGGAGACGAGGCCCAACACCGAATCTGTTCAAGTTCGATAAAGAATAAAGCCCAAGTTAAGGATGTAATGTTAGCCCGTGGTTTGGCATTATAAAGGGACAATATAGGCATCCCAAGATGAATAGGAAAAGGGCCAAAGATCATTTACCACACACTTCTCAAATAGGGCCCAAACTAAGTGAAAGTAGAAGGAAAATATTAGCTGCAAAGAACATCAAATTGAATACCAACAAGGCCCAAGTGAAAGGGCCAAGCTGCTGCATCTGAACATTAATAAAATAAGGTGTAAAATGAAAAAGAAAGTCTACCATGAGTGGTCCTTCGAAAGGGGTTAAAACTAGCCACTTCAAGTCATTTTAACAAAGCCAAAAAAAAAAATTAGATTTCCATCCAAATTTCTCCTTGCTCTCTCTTGACTTGGCAAAGCAACCAAAGCACACTTTAGGGTTCTTCAAGAGGACTTGATCCTTGAGACTAAGATAAGTAGAAATACTCATGGTTTAGTATAATATTTTCATGAAAAACATGAGAAGTATGCTGATTACACTTGTGCTAGAATTTCGAACAGCATGAGTTCCAAAGATTGTTGTTCACTTTTCTTGTATATTAAGAGGCATTTCTCTTCTTGGTTTGCTAGATTATGAAGTAATATTGATATTTTTATACAATGTTTAGTTTTTTAGTTAAGTAAGAAAGCTGTTGCACTATTTTAATGTTCAAAAAATGAGTTCTTGTATGATATCTTATTTGCGCTCTTAGATAGAACTTGTGGGCCGGTAATTGGGGATTGTTGTTGTACGTCCTCCTTCTACTTGGGGAATGTTTTTTGGACTTTTCTTTGGACCTTTTTTATGTGTAAATATGTTTGAGAAAATATAGTTGAAGGTGTAACAGGTTTGAAATTGTTTACTTAGAAATGTAGTAAGAAGATGTAATGTTATGTTACCTACTTGTGTGTTGTGTAGAATTGTTATCTGTAGTTCTTTGTGAGTTGTTGTAACACTGGTATGTGACTAAAACAAGCTGGATATGAAATGTTTATGAGAATACATATTATAAAATACGATTAGAGGTGGAGAGGTTGAAAGAATACTCTTGGATTGACAATCACAATCTTGTTGTCCGAGCATTATTTTTTTTTATAGATTGGACAACCAAAACATGTTTATTAGCTGCTAATACTAGTTTCATCACGTACTATATTGTATTAAGTATTTGGCGGAAAAGGATATTACTTTGAGGTAACAACGACATAGTACAACGAGGTATGTAAGGCTACTCAATTTCTTATTAGTTGACATGATATCTAGGTTCTTCCCTGACATATAAAGGCACTTACCAACTCTGATATAACTAATAACCGTGTCTCCACTCTATACAATGTTCATATGCTCCCATACATAGACATTGTCAATTCTGCATACTTACATTGGATACCAAAGTACATGAGTTCCTTTTGTAAAAAAAAGTCCACGTGTTGTTCGTCTCCTACACATTTCATTATTTGTGTAACTCTCTTTTAATTGTGGTATTGTCTTGCATGGTTGTTTATATGTCACATGTTATGTGTATAGTAGTACAACTCTAAATGTTATGACCACCAAAAGAATCATCTGAAAAGTAAATAAAAGATAAATCCAAGTTGCTTATTGGTGGGTGGTATCCCAAGGGTGGAAGAATCACCTAGCATAGGTCGATCCCATATTACAGGGGGTATCCCAAGGGTGAAAGGAGAGCATAGCGAGGGTAGATCCCAATATTGATTTACCACTGATTAGCTGGTAATTTATATGATATACTGTGCACAGATTACACAGGAAAGAAAGGTAAAGTAATAAAAAATGACATTAAGTACACGATTCCACAGTATGACTAAAGGTGGTCTTTTATCCTTACACACTAGTGTATGATTTCATTTGAGTTCTTATTTCATATACATTACTTCCTACCATACATATTCATTATATTATATCATACTGACGTCCCTTATGGGGGACCTGCATTTCATGCTGCAGGTACAGGAGCTACTAGATCTTCCCAGTTGGAGTAAAGGATATCCAGCTGTTGTACTGAGCTCCAGGTTTTTCGGGGCTTGCGTGTCTAGAGCTTATATCTTTGTATTGAATAGTTGGTCATTAAATGGGGCCTATCCCAATCCTTATAAATATTGTTCCTTATCTAGAGGCTTTGTAGACTATGTAAAGTAAAGTGTGGTCATGTACCGTATTTTAGAAATCGCGGCTCCAATGGCCTAGTCATATGCATTTCCTTATGGCTTTTTATTACTGTCTATTTTCTTGAAAGCATGTTGAATGTAGAAACCCCTTTGCAATGTTCATAGAAAGTGCATATGTATATATTGGTTCACTCGAGCCTTGTCGACAACGGTTGCCAGTCCGCCTTAATGAGACTTTGGGCGTGACAAAGTGGTAACAAAGCGAGTTGTCCTAGGGAGTCTACAAAGCTGTATCTATGTAGAGTCTTTTCTATGGATGCGTTGTGCGCCAAATTTATATGCAGGAGGCTACGTGGCATTTAGGAGTTGTGACTTTCTTTTCATTCTTTAGATCGTGCCATAGAGCCAAGATGAGGCCCTAGATGAGTCTTTATCACAAACATCTACAACTCCTCCAGCTCCAAATGAACGAGGAAGTAGTTACAATCCCCTAGAACCACCTACCGACTCTACCATGTAGGATCTGAGAAATTCAGCCAACTATTGACTCATATAGTTGTCCGCCAAGGTCAAAGACAAGAAGGTCCTGTTATAGGTGTATCTTGTGTGAATAATGCAACTAGGACAAAGATACGTGATTTCCTTAATTTGGACCCTCCATCTTTTACCTAGTCAGATCCTAATGAATATCCACAAGACTTCATCTATCAAATCCAACACACTTTGGATGTTATGCACATAAGCGGTGTAGAAGCTATGGAGCTGGCAATATATGGATTGAAGGGTGTGACTATATTGTGGTATGAATCTTCGAAGCAATCTAAGGGTATAAATACAACTCCAACTACTTGGAAGGAGTTCAAAGAGACATTTCTTGACCATTACTTGCCATTAGAGATCCGATAGGCCATTGCAGATCAGTTTCTAAATCTCCACAAAGGGAATATGAGCGTGAGAGAGTATAGCCTTCAATTTAATTCCCTGGCCAGGAATGCTCCTAATGCAGTCTCTACTATGGAAGATAGAGTTCATCAATATGTGGATAGGTTAGATTCGTGTATGGTTAGAGACTGTACCATTGCTTCTTTGAATAAAGACATTGATATACCGAGGATGCAAGCATTTGCACAAAATTGGAGGATTAGAGGCAACGAAGGAGGACACAAGAGTAAGAAAGGGGGCAGTCCAAGAAGGCTAGATCCACGGGGTAGTTTATATAGTCCCAAGGTGAGTTTAGGCCTCAATTTTCTAATAAACCACCTAGGCCATCATCCTCCTACTCTGCAGTTAGTGCTCCACCCCAACTTTAAGGGTCTAGAGGTAATCGGTTTGGTCAAAGAAGTGAAGGCCAAGGTACATGGACAACAGGATATTTGATATGCCAGCAAATTCCTCCTATGCAGCCTTGTAAACAATGTGAGAGGATTCATTTAGGTATATGTTATGTTGGGACAGATGCTTGTTATTTGTGTGGTGTACGAGGGAATATTATGAGAGATTGCCCGAGAAGTTGTATGGGTGATATAGCACAACCTACTAGGTTAGCTATTGAATCATCAACATAAGTTTCTCCATTAGGTATGGTTCAGGAAGCACTTGCGGTTCATGCTAGAGGTGGTAGAGGGGTAGCTAGCTCTAGAGAAGCCCAGAATCGCACTTACGCTCTGGGGAGTCGGCAAAATATAGAAGCTTCACCCGATGTTGTCATAGGTACATTGTTCATCTTTTCACATAATGTGTATGCATTAATTGACCTTGTTTTTACATTATCATATATCACTCCGCTAGTTGTTGGGAAGCTTAAGAGAACGCCTAAATTATTGAACAAGCCATTTGAAGTATCTACACCAACCGGTGAATCTATTATAGTTAGAAGGGTCTCTTATGACTGTGTAGTAACTGTTTGTGACCGTAACACATTGTGGGTATGGATTCATTATCTTTTTGCTATGCCACTGTGGATTCCCAAACTAAGATAGTGTATTTCTACTTTCCAAATGAGGCGGTCCTTGAATGGGAAGGCAATGTTGGGGCACCAAAGGGTAAGTTTGTTCTTCTTCTAAGGAAAGGAAGATGATGTCAAAGGGATACATATGTCATCTTGTTAGAGTAAGGGATATGGAGGCAGAATCACCAACTCTTTAATCTGTTCCCGTAATGAATGAATTTGTTGATGTGTTTCCTGAAGATCTTCGGGGTTTACCTTTAGAACGAGAAGTAGATTTTTGTATTGACTTACTTCTAGGCACTCAACCTATTTCTATCACTCCATATAGAATGGCCCCGATAGAATTACGTGAATTAAAAGAGAAATTAAAAGACTTGCTCGAGAAGGGTTTTATAAGACCTAGCGTGTCCTCTTGGGTGCACAAGTGTTATTTGTACGTAAAAAAAATGACACCTTGAGAATGTGTATTGACTACCGACAATTGTATAGGGTGACAATTAAGAACAAACACCCCTTCCTTAGGATTGATGATTTATTTGATTAGTTACAGGGTGCAAAATGCTTTTTGAAAATCAATTAGAGATCAGGTTATCACCAAGTGAGGGCGAAGGAGAAAGATTTACCTAAGACAACCTTTAGGACACGCTATGGTCACTTTGAATTTCTTGTTATGTCATTTGGGCTAAAAAAGTGCACCAACAGTTTTTAAGGATTTAATAAATAGGGTATTCAAGCCATTCATGGATGTATTTGTGATAGTATTTATAGATGATGTTGTAGTATATTCAAGATCAAAAGAGGACCATGCAAATCACTTATGACAGGTATTACAAGTTCTTCGTGATCGGCAATTGTACGCCATGTTTTCCAAATGTGAATTTTGGTTAAAATCAGTGGCATTCTTGGGTCATATTGTATCTGATGAAGGAATAAGGGTTGATTCACAAAAGATAGAGGCAGTGAAAGATTGGCCAAGGCCAACAACAAGATAAAAGCGGTGAAACATAAAGAAGTTTGAAGCTTCCTAGGGTTGGTAGGTCATTAAAGAAGGGTTGTTGATGGTTTTTATTCTATTTCTGCACCTCTAACAAAGTTGACACATAAGGCAACCAAGTTTCAATGAAAGAGCTTCCAAGAGTTGAAAAGCAGGCTAACTTCTACACCTGTGCTAGTGTTTCAAGAAGGCATGAAGACATATATGGTGTATTGTGATGCTTCAGGAGTTGTCTTAGGGTGTGTACTTACACAACATGGTAGGGTAATTGCTTATACGTCGAGACAACTGCGACCGCATGAGAGAAACTATCTATTATTTGACCTTGAGCTAGCAGCTGTTTTGTGTGCCTTGAAAATATGGCGCCACTATTTTTATGGGGTTCATGTTGACATATATATTGATCATAAGAGCCTACAGTACATCTTTAAGTAGAAAGACCTAAATTTAAGACAGCGGAGGTGGCTAGAGCTAATAAAGGATTACGATGTTGATATACTATACCATCAAGGGAAAGCAAACGTGGTAGCCGATGCTCAGAGTCGTTAGAAAATCATAAATATTGGTGACCAAACTATTTTAATTCAAGGAGTGCTTAATGATCTACGTCAACTAGCCAATTTGGGAGTTCGCCACCTTGGAACTCTCAAGGAAGGGGTTGTTGTGCATAATGCTGCAGAGTCTTCATTGGTAGTGGAGGTAAGAGAAAAGCAGTTCAAGGATCCTGTTCTATGACGACTTAAGGATAAGGTGAGTCAAGGTACGATGAAGCTCTTTCAACTTACACAAAATGGAGTACTTTATTGCCAAAATAGATTATGCGTTCCTAATATTAATGATCTAAGAAGGAGGATAATGGAAGAATCCCATCATTCATGATATTCCATCCATCCAGGATTAACAAAGATGTATCATGACCTAAAGGGAATGTTTTGGTTGGGAGAAATGAAAAAGGACCTTGCAGAATGTTTTGCTTAATGTTCGAATTGCAAACAAGTCAAGGTAGAGCACCAAAACTTAGAGGTTATATGCGATGTATAGAGCTTCAAACATGAAAGTGGGATACGATTAATATGGATTTTGTTACTGGGTTGCCTTGCTCATTTCAAAAGTTTGACTCCATATGGGTAATAGTTGATAGGCTCACAAAGTCCACACTTCTTGCCAGTTAAAAGTGATTATACAGCTGAAGAGTATGCAAAGTTATACCTCAAAGAGATAGTTAGGCTACATGGGGTCCCAATCTCCATTTTATCTTATTGGGGAGCTCAATTCATTGCAAAGTTTTGGAAATCCTTCCAACGAAGCATAGGGAGACAAGTGAATTTAAGTACAACTTTCCACCCTCAAATAGACGGTCAAGAAGAACGCACCATTCAAACACTTGAAGATATGTTGCAGGCTTGTGCATTGGACTTCAAAGGTAGTGGGGTGGATCATTTGCCACTTATTTAATTTGCCTATAATAATAACTACCATTCAAGGATCAAGATTGCACCTTATGAAGCTTTGTATGGAAGGAAATGTATGTCGCCAATAGGATGGTTTGAAGTGGGTGAAGCCACCTTGCTTGGGCATGATCTAGTCCAAAAAACTATGGAAAAAGTCAAGGTAATATGACAGTGGCTAGAAACAGCCCAAAGTCATCACAAATCATATGCAGATGCTAGAAGGAGAGCTTTGGAATTCTAAGTAGGAGATTGGGTATTCTTAAAGGTGTCCCTAATGAAAGGTGTTTTGAGATTTAGTAAGAAAGGAAAAGTAAGCCCACGTTACATAGGGCCATATAAGATTATTAAAAGGTTTGGACGGGTTGCGTATGAATTAGAGCTAACCCAGGAGCTCTCAATGGTTCATCTAGATTTGCATGTCTCAATGCTTCAAAAATGCGTAGGTGACCCATCTTATACCACTCTTATTGAAGATGTGAAGGTTACAGAAGCTCTCACCTATGAAGAGGTAACTATTGCTATCCTAGATCGTCAAGTTAAGAAGCTAAGGAATAAAGAAATAGTTTCAGTAAAAGTACTTTGGAGGAACCAACAAGTAGAAGAGATACCACGGGAGGCTGAGGAAGCTATGAGCTCTAAGTACCCTTATTTATTTGAAGCTAAAGAGGAATTCAAGATGCAAAGTTAGGGCGTTAATCGATATGTGAGTTTGAATCCTTGTTATGCTGTCAAAAGATTGTTTAAATACAGGTTTAAACCCAATTATGCTTACATTAGGAGACAAATGTTCCTGGGGCGGGGGGGGGGGGGGGGGGGGGGAAGATGTAACACCACACATCTTAGGTGTACTAGTCCTAAGCATATGGAACATGATATGATTTGGTAGGAGGAGCACTAAAAGTGCCTAACTTTTGGTCTGGAGGGCGATAATTGCGTGTAATGCTTAAGACGAATAAGTGTATATAAGTTTTAAGCCAAATTAAGGAGAGGGCGACCATAAACAAAGTGAAAGGAAGTGAGGTGCTTGTATGACTAAGGAAGCTAACGGGCGAGTCACCTATGTGCTTAGCTTAAATAGGCTAAGTAGAATGAGATGAGGCCCAAAACCGAATATGTTCAAGTCCGATAAAGAATAAAGCCAACTTAAGGATGTAATTTTAGAAAATGGTTTGGCATTATAAAGGGACAATATAGGAAGCCCAAGATAAATAGGAAAAGGTCCCAAATTTATTTTCCACACACTTCACAAACATGGCCTAAACTAAGTGAAAGTAGAAAGAAATAATTGGCTGCAAAGCCCATCAAATTGAAACCCAATAAGGCCGAAGTGAAAGGGCCAAGATGCTGCATCACCACCTTAATGAAACAAGGCTTAAAATTAAAAGGAAATTCGACAGAGAGTGCCCCTTTAAAAGGGGTTAAAACTAGCCATTTCTAGCCATTTTAACAAAGCCAAAAAAAAAATCATATTTCCTTCCAAGTTTGTCCTTGCTCTCTCTTTACTTTACAAAGAGGCCAAAGCACACCTTTAGGGTTCTTGAAGAGGACCTTATCCTTGAAGGCTAAAGTAAGTCGAAATACCCATGATTTAATATATTTTTCCATGAAAATCATGAGAAGTATGCTAATTACACTTGTGTTGGAATTTCGGACAGCATGTGTTCCAAAGATTGTTGTACACTTTTATTGTTTATTAAGAGGCATTTATTTTCCTGGTTGGGTATATTATGAAGTAATATTGATGTTTTTAGTAAGGTTTAGTTCCGTAGTGACGTAAGAAAGCTGCTGCACCAATTTTATCTTCTGCAAAAATGAGTTCTTGTATGATATCTTAATTGCGCTCTTAGTAGGAACTTATGGACCGGTAATTTAAGACCTTTTTTATGTGTAAATATGTTGGAGACAGTTTGGTTGAAGTTGAAACAGGTTTGGGATTATTGACTTCGAAATGTAGCGAGAAGACATAATGTTATGTTATCTACTTGTGTGTTGTGTAAAATTGTTATGTGTTGTTCATTGAGAGCTGTTGTAACACTGTTATGGGACTAAAAAAAGTTGGATATGACATGTATATGAGAATTTGTATTAGAAAATATGTTTAGAGGTGAAGAGGTTGAAAGAATACTCTTTGATTGACAATCACAAGCTTTCTACCCGAGCATTATTTGTTTTCTGAGATTGGACTACCAAGACGCGTTTATTAGCTGCTAATACTTGTTTTATCACCTACTATATTGTAATAACGACGTACTACAACAAGGTATGTAAGGCTACTCAATTTTCTATTATTTGGCATGAAATCTAGGTTCTTCCTTGGCACATAAAGGCACTTACTACCTCTGACATAACTAATAACCGTGTCTCCATTCTTTTCAATCTTCATATGCTCCCGTACATAGACATTGTCAATTATACATACTTACTTTGGTGACCAAAATACATGAGTTCCTTTTGTTTCTAAATAAAGTCCACGTGTTGTTCATCTCCTACGCATTTCATTATTTGTGTAACTCTCTTTTCATTGTGGTATGGTCTTGCATGATCGTTTATATGTCACATGTTATGTATATAGTCCTACATCTCTAAATTTTATGACCACCAAAAGAATCATCTCAAAAGTAAATAAAAGATAAATTGAAGTTGCTTATTGATGGGTCGATCCCATATTAAGGGGGATATCCCAAGGGTAAAAGGAAATCCTAGCATGGGTCGATCCTTATATTGATTTACCACTAATCAGCTGATTATTTATATGATATACTACACAAGGATTATACAGTAAATAAAGGTAAAGTAATAAAAAAGGATATAAAGTACATGATTCCATAGTATGACTAAAGGTGGTCTTTTATCCTTACACACCAGTGTATGATTACATTTGAGTTATTATTTCATATACAATAGTTCTTGCCTTACATATTCATTACATTATCTCGTACTGACGTCCTTTACGAGGGACCTGTATTTCATGCTACAGGTACAGGATCTACTAGATCTTCCCAATAGGAGTATAGGATATCCAGCAGTTGTACTAAGCTCCAGGTTGCTTCGGGGCTTAAGTTTCTAAAGCTTATATTTTTGTATTGTATAGTTGGTCATGAGGTGGGGCCTTTCCCGATCCTTTTAGATACTGTTCCTTATCTATAGGCTTTGTAGACTATGTAATGTAAAGTGTGGTCATGTATCGTACTTTAGGCATCGTGGCTCCAACGACCTAGTCATATGCATTTCCTTTCAACTTGTTATTAATATCTACTTTCTTGAAAGCATGTTTAATGTGGAAACCCATTTACAATGTTCATAGAAAGTGCATGAGTATAATGTGGTTCTCCCGAGCCCTGTTGGCAACATGTGCCAGGCTGCCTTAATGGGACTTTGGGCGTGATAACTATGCATCGCTTCTAATTCAGGAATTCACTTCATACATCGAATCCCATTCATGTCAATCCTCCTCAGATCTTCCAATTACGCAATCCGATATTGATTTGGGTTTTGCTCGAGTCTCTCTCACTACCCGATTTCTCTTCTCATCCATTGAAATCACATCCTACTCCTCGGAACCCTTGGAACAATCTTGAAAGTTCAACATTGATTTGTGTGGGCACAGGGTCTTTTTGTGTACAAATGCTATGATTGATCTAATTTTAAGGTATGAGGTGAATCTGTATATGGAGTTTAATGGGAGTTGTATCAGTGATGGAGAAAGAAATTTGAAGAAAGTGCCTGATTTGCATATCGCAATGTTCAAGGACCGAAGACTAATCTTTATGGATAAGAATCAACTGATGATATTCTTCAAGCTGAGACAAGGGTATGTTGAAGCTGGGACTTCTGTTGATAGTGGGGACAGTAACAAAAGTAAGAGCATCTTAGAGATGTATTTAGAGAGTCCATTTAAGCAAAACTAGGGTCTCTACAAAGCTATAATCGTACAGATCGAATAGCCTTTCTCTCTCTATTCGTCATAGTTTTTTATTTCCGATTATTCATTTTTGATTTTGTTGTCATTTCCTTATGTTTTATGCTTGTCCCATTCCATAAATAGTAGTATTTAATTGTGTGATTCTTCTGTGATTGTGATGTCTCAACCTAGTAAAGTCGGAAAACTTATGAAATAATTTGTAAGAAATGGGAAGCTTTTCATTAAATTGAATGGAAGCTTGCTAAAAGTAGAGTATTTACTTCTATAGTATTTTATGCAATACATAAGCAATTCAAACTGGGAGGATAATCGTTTGTTCTAATCTTTTTGTTTTTCACTTATGGAGGATGATCTCTTCTTGTGTTGTTCTTAGAACAAAGTAGTTTAGTGCATTTTATCTCTGGTAATTCGCAAAAATGAAGTTCTTGTTGTGCTAAACATATGATTCATTTTTTATGGTGTCTATTCTTCAGTGCACCTAAGCTGATATTTAATTATCTCAAATTCATTAAATAGTTTGTATCATTAGTATTTTCCCAGAGGCTAATTATCTATCTAAAAGTCAACTTTTTCCAAGTTCTTCGGATGCCAATAAACTCTCTCCTTATGGACAAGGTTCAAAGTGATGCTCTTCATGTTCCTATAAGTTTTTAACTGCATTTAGTGCAACCAGGCTTTTGTAAAGTTCATGAGTTTACACATCTCTTGACGAAAAGGCGCAAAAAGAAAAATCGATTAGACCAGACTACCCTAGAGAGGAACGTGCCCACGAGGGCACCACCAGCTGTTGTAGATATTTTCAAAACAGGAAAAACAACCTTCTTTACCTAACAGGATAGTATCTAATTCAAAATCAGGTGCGACAGGCAATTGATTCCGTTCTCGCACCCGAGCCTGCAGTTGGTAGGTCAAATCCCTCTGTCTAAGTTAATTAGTTTATGCTTTGGGCATAAAGTGGAGCGATCCCGGGGAGAGTAGTAGAATCTAGCAAAATCACTTTGATTACCTTATAGTCTAGTTGGAGTTACAAGGGCTTCTGAAGAAGAATTATTCATCCATAAGCTCATATTAGGTCCTTCTTTTGTGATCCAATCACCACTCCCTCATTCCTCCCCTGATGCTCATAATATTTGCTAGTGAAATACAATTGAGAAGCTGGCGAGAAGTATATGCATCTCAAAGCACTCTTTGGAGTGCCTTGTTTTGGAAGAATAATTCTGTAGAGGACCAAAGTGAAATAGGGGACACGAAGCCTACTTTACTTTGGAGTGTCTTCTATACTCAAGAACTTGATAAGGTATCTTCCATACCCTTTTATACCTTGGTTTGTATTTAGTTTTCTCAACACTGTCGCTCTTTCGTTTTCTATCTATAAAGATTTCCCCATATTTCTATTTCATTTATCTAAGGTCTTAATGGTGCTTTTTGTTTGTAAAAGCGCTGAAACAACTGTTACCTTTGTAAAAGGAAGCACTGAAATAGTTGTCATGAGCATTTAACTTTTGGGCCTTTGCAGTAGGTCATTTTTGTTTCCTTCAGTGTTATGAATCATCCTTGTTCAGAATCTTCTTCACAACTTATTGTACAGAATGCCTTACATGTATATTAGTACTTAGCATAATTCATTAGTTGATTGGCTTGGATACCAATCATTCTTAAAGCCTATGATTCCCGCCTTTATGTACAATTGGAAGTCAGAAGTGAGCAGTTTGATTAATTATTGTCCAATCAACTCATTATGTTTTCCCAGAGAAAGGTTATTTATGTATGACAGGCCATAATCTAGATGATGTGCCTTATGAGGGTATGACCGGCCATAATCAAGACCATGTGGCTTCCCATTGTTGTAATGCTTGACAAAACATCTTCAATGGTGAGGGTTAATGCATGATACCTCTCTTCGGTGGTTGAGAGTGAATAGTAATTATCTATTTCTACACAATCACAATACTGTGATGTCAAAGACAATCCAAATCAAACTAATGACTTCTTTGATCATCTCTCTTGCTATCTCAATTTTCTTTTTATTACCAGTGACACACATGGTTCTTTATTTAGATTTGTTTCCCTCAAAAAGGAAGTGGCAATAATGCTTACTATGGTAACTACTGATGCCTCAGTCACAAGCGATGTTTGCATTTTAGACAACTGTAAGTAAGAAAATTTCTATTTATTAATACTTTAGATACATACTATTCTGACCATGCACGAGTGAGTTCAATAGTAGAAGATTTCCCTGAGTTCCATATGAACATTTCTGCTGTATTTAATTGTCAAATGAAGTAACAAATTTTTAGTTCATTGAAAGTTTAGTGATCAAAAAGATCAAAACTACTAAATATTCTCCTTATGCATTTTTATTTTCTTCTCTCACAACCCATATATAAGTTGATAAAAGTAAAGCTTTAGATTCGTGCAACTTATGCTAGTTGTTTCCACCTAGTTAGTTGGTCTAAGGAAGGGGATTGAAGTCGTTTCGCTTTGTTACATGGTAGAGGTTCTTTCTCATGACATATATAACATTATATTTTGTTATGATGAGCAACCTTTTTTTTTTATCTCTAGAAAGGTTTTAGTTTAAGCTGTATGATTTTGTCAACTCTATTTTCCCATAATTCTATATAAATTCCCATATTGATTTGACCCAGCTTGTTCAATTATATGAAATGAATTTAGGTTTATTTGCTTTGTGTACCAAGTTTATATTTATTAGCATTTTAGACATAATAGTTTCATCTAAATGTATTTACTAACTTAGTTACATGCTCTAAGCCCAAAAGTGCATATTTTTGACAAGTCAATGGAGAAACCAGAAGAATTGATGTTGTCATTGCTCTGGCAGTGGACTTGCAAAATCATATGAGATTTCTTCTTTGAATTCCTCTAAGGCAGAACACCTACAAAATTGCCTTGCTACTATATGTGTTATTATTTGTTTTATTCCTATCTGACTAGTCTATCTTAACCTAAACAAGACCAGGATAGGGTGTTTGTTATAGTAGGATGTGTTTGAATTTGTGATGAAATGGGCTTTCAGCATGATGATTTTAATTCATATTTCCATTTAGTTTTGTGACTTTAATTACTTCATCTTTGTGTTGAATAGTTCAGCCTGCACACTCTTTTGTCAAAGGTTTCACTTATGCCAATCACTTTCAAGCAAGAGCATTTATGTAGCTTAGCAAAAATTACTGGTCATTATTATGACATGTGAAGTATTATGAACATGATAATAAAGTAATTTCCTTATAACTCATCAGAAAATAACTAAATAAAGGTATATCGTCATAGCTTGCAGGAGTATTGACACGATTCCACTACATGGAATGCAGGGTCTAGCAAAATCAATAGCATGGGATGGTGAAGGAGCAACATGTTTGATTGAGGTGTGTATTTCTTCATTAAGTTCCTCATGAGCTCTGACCACCTTCCATTTGCTCCTATTCTCGTTTCTTACAAATGCATAAGCTTAGAAACCAACTGTAGAAAAGTAGTGCTTATCTGATATTTTCATTTATGTTATGTGATCATAGATGAATGCTAGAAATGAATGATTAAGAGGGTTTCTGAGTATCTGAGTTATACGATTAGGATCCTAGAGATCCATGGTTTGGATCACGACTACAACACATGGTGTGAAGTTGCGCTATTGTGGAGTGCTCAATTTGTTAGAGTTGTTAATTCCTACGAGATAGATTGATACATTTATTACACTTTTATGAATGTCATTGTTTGGTTTCTATCTAATTAATAATTTTTCATATGTACAACAACGTTGGTTTTGTAGTTGACATTGCTGGCCCAAATTCAATTTGACTGATCTGTTGATGTGTGATGATGAAGAATTTTTGATAATTAAGATGTCTATTATTCATGATACTATATGAACACATTAACTTTAATTTGGAATTAAATTTTATTATTACTAGGTATTTTGATACATATGTTTTTCTTAATATGCGTTGTACATGACTAAGTGAAGTTCATCTCAAGTATATATAAATTTGAATTACCTTTTTTTTATTTTTATTAGCTAATTTAGTTTTTTATATCATCAACATATATGATAGATACTGTAAAATATATAATAAGCTGTATATAAGAAAAGATATGTACCTTTCACAAATTTAGAAGCCACGTTTTACAAGTGTGGCTTAAAAAAATCATAGTTTGCAAGTACTAATTTAGGATGTGAAAGTGTTGCTAAATGGTGTTTGACAAGCGTAGTCATTACTATCTTATAGGCTACAATTTTTAAGAATTGCATGTAAGGTTATATTTGAAAACTGTAGCCTTAGATCAAAGGTTATGCTTCATTTGGCCACCCCATTGAAAGTGTTGCCTAAAGTATAAAAGTGTAGCCTTTGATCAAAGGCCACACTTTTTGATCGTTTAGACCAAACTTTTTGGGGGTGGTTGAAAGTCTAAATTGTAGTAGTGATACAATCAAGAAAGAGCTCTCAGTCTATCAATCCTTACTATGTTTGGACCTAGTAAATTTACCCATGTTGAGTCAAATTAAGCCGCAGGCTCCTCTCCTAGTGGTGCCCTTCCGTCAATTCTGTTAAGTTTTAGCCTTGCGACCATACTCCCCTCGAAACCCAAAAACTTTTATTTCTCATAAGGTGTCATCGGCATCCTAAAAACAACATCTGTCGATCCCTGGTCGTCAACGTTTATAGTTGAGATTAGGACGGTATCTGATCGTCTTTGAGCCCCCCTAAATTTTGTTCTTTATTAATGAAAATGTCCTTGACAAATGCTTTAGCAGTTATTCATCTTTAATAAATCAAAGAATTTCACCTCTAACTGTTAAATACAAATGCCCCCGGCTGTCCCTATTAATCATTACTCTAATCCCGAAGGCCAACCTAATAGGATTGAAATCCTATAAGCTTGATATGAGAATAATATCTAGAACTCACCACACGATTGAAACTGTCATCGTTCCTAGCCAATAGCCTATGGACCACCGTGGGAAATGTTGCCATTGACCTTCAACGACCGCGCAATGAGCCGCTGTCATTGTGTTTTAGTAGGTGCTCGTTTGTGTAGGATGAACTAGCCATGCATACCACCCACTGCACACCGACATGCACATTGGGCGCCCATGTTGGATGGCTACAGTCGCTTCAATATGCCTTCAACAACTCTACCCCCTTATATATTCTCTTAAAAAAATCCCAAGTGTCAAGAGTAGACAAGCCTTTTCTAGAGAATGAGAATGAACATGTAAAACTCTAATTTTCACATTTTGAGGTACAACCACACATGAAAATGCACCAATGACTTATAAAAATTGAAAAAATAGTTTTAAAATTTTTTTTGTTAAATTTTCAGAACGATAGAAAAATAATATAATAAATTAATAAAAAGTAGAAAAAAAATTAAAGAAATAGTGGAACACCACCAAAAAATTATCAATGCATGTAGTGACCTCTACGATAAAGATTAAGTGCATTTTTGTTATTGCAAGGCGACGTGAAAAATATTATACATGACAATAAATAGTAAATAAATTAAAAATTTCTCGAAATCAGAAAAAAAAATATAAAATACTCCTTGACGTTCGTAATATCCTTGGACCTAACAAATGAGTGCGAATGATATAATACACGAGTTGTTTGACAATTGAAGGAACCTTAGAGGTGTTAGAATGGCATGCATTGTTGGGCGTGAAGCGGGCTCTTGTGCTCATGCTCTTTTAACTCTGCGCAGCATCACATGTTGTTAGCTCATCATCCTATGTTTTGTACAAGAAAAAAGGAGGCGTCATGTTGCGGTGCATGCGTATGGTGCCCTGGGGTTCACTGACGTCAGTGTGCCCAGGAAACATGGTGCTATGGTGCCCGGGAGCCGTGGTGCTAGGGTGCCACGGTGCCCGCAGGCCATGGTTGTGCGGTGCATGAAGGCCATGTTGCAATGGTGCCATGGTGTCCAGTGGCCTTGGTTCTATGGTACACGGGTTCTATGGTCCCACGGTGCCCAAGCACCATGGTGCTATGGTGCACGGGTGCCATGGTGCCATAGTTCACGGGGGTCGTGGTCGCATAGAGCCATGGTGCCCAGGGTTCATGGTGCCATGATGCACGGGGGCCATGGTGCCATGGTGCCAAGGTACCACGGTGCCAAGGGACTATCTTAGAACGGTGCACGGGGGCCACGGTTCCATGTGCCACGGTGCCTAGGGGCCATGGGGCCACGGTGCAATGGTGCCTAGGTGCCCTGCCCCATTGTGCCTGGGGTGCACCGGTGTCATGACGGTCTGTTGCACTTGTGACCTGAACTGCGGCACCGTGGTGCTCGGCGATGACAGTTCCTGGGTGCAACAGTGCATGACGCTCAAGCATCGCTAGAAGAGGCTACCATGGTAGGTGACACAGGGGGAATTTTTTTACTCGCCACCTCTTGTTAGCATTCTGCAACACTTACAAAATTTAGCCACAACACAAAGCACTACACTTTCTAGGTAGTTGAAATTTTTATAATTTAGGTTGCAAAATATAATGAACACTTAGCCAATTTTATAGGAATGCTTCCCAATGTTTTTATCGATATCATAACGACAAGGAAAAGGCCTCACAGAATTATCTAAGGCAAAGAACATACTCTTCTTGCCTTATACGTTTTTCAGCCCCTTTAAATAAATTTACACATGGCCGTTACAAAAGAATAAGGTAGTTACAATCTGCACGTGTGTCTAGCACTTTTCCCACACATAAATCAGCATTGCCTTGCTATCGTCATGCTCCATAGCTTTGCCTTGTCAAACTAAAACACTGCCTTGCCTTCCAAGTAACACGCTGCCTTGCATTGACTTACCTTGCCAACGCCACTACCTTGCCTTTCTGTCTTTCATGCCTTGTGCCCAAGTCTGCTTAGCCATCACTCCCACATCTTTGGCCATTGCATCTAAGATTACTTCCAAACACTCAAGTAGCTTGAACATCCTACTGCACTACCAACACTTAGCCGCACAGCCAAACTACATTGCTTGCCCACATACATTCTAAGGACAATGAAGAATTCCTTGTCATGCCCATGCCATGCTCGTGCTATGTCACTTATTTAGACTGGGGTCTTATGGTAGGCCACTATAGATGTTTGGCATTTCACTTCAGCTTGGCACGGGCCAGTGTCGGCGTGGCACAGGCAATTGCCCACGTGTGCAAGCCTCGGTAGATGACACTTGGGCGATGCATGTCGGGCATTGTTTATGTCGCATGGTCATGGGACCTTGGGACTGGCCTCTGCCGACGTCGTTTGGGCGCTATGCCACAATGCCTCGAGCGGAGGGCATGTCTACCTACCCCATGAGCGCCAAGTGCTGGTGAGGTCGCCTACCTACAGGGTATGTCCACAGGCCCATGGGTGCCAGGTGCTGCCGAGGTTTCCTGCCTGCAGCATATGCTGGCATGACCTATGCGCACCACGTGTTGCCGAGGGTGCCTGCTTGCATGGCATGCCCGTCTGTCGATGCATGCCGGGCGCAAGGCAGGCCTACCAGACCGATGCATGCAAGGCTCTACCAGGGTTACCTAGGTGACACGCACAGGCACTACCAAGGTCTCCTAGCGATGGGAAGGCCGAATTGGCCGATGTGCGCACGTTACCACTGCCATGCACATGGCACTATCGACGTTTGCTGTCTATGCCTCTTGGTGCATCCTCGTCATTAGGCACGACATCAGCCTCGGCATGTTATTGGGTATTAGGGATGCACTCCAGGGCACGATAAACCTCTATTAGATTTCTGTGTCCTCATCGGGATCGAGTCGTTTTTCGATGTGCATACATAGATGAGTGCGAGTTTTTCCGGAGAATATGATCTGTGGTGCTTGATTTTTTTGACGCTTGGCGGGATTTTTCTTAGGAAGCAATGGGTGCATCCCCTTCTTTCTCTTTGTGGCATTTATTCGAGGATGTGATCCCTGAACCTACTTTTGAAAGTAGTGGAAAATGATTGGATTGGAGGGGGGATGGGGGCACGAATCAGAGCGACAAAGGGCTGAATCTCAGTGAATCTTGTAGCAAGACCACTTTGCCAATTACAATACCCTGTCGCGTATATAAGTCATCCATTAAGGATTCTACCCGCTGCTCGATTGGAATTGTACTTGTAGGCAGCCATTGTGACACTTCCATCGCGACGGATTATCCAACGACATGTACCCTTGGGGGACTGAGGCCCTTACTATAGGCCAACAGGTGGACGACGGGCGTATGCATTGCTTCTAGCGCTTATTTTGACTTAGACGCGGTGAGTCATAATCAAGCACACGTTAGCATCGTGCCACTGGCTTTTCCACCAAGCGCAATGACCAATTGTTTTAACCATAGATTCCTCTTATACTTGGTTAAATTACTTTTGGGAAACTATCATTAGTAGGGTAAAACTAACCTTTCTCACGATGGTCTAAACCCAGCTCACGTTCTCTATTGTTGGGTGAATAATCCAACACTTTGTGTATTCCGCTTCATAATGATTGGAAGATCCGAATGCTTGGCATTCAAATATCAAGCCAGAAGCCACAAGCCACAAGCCACAAGCGATGAGTGCTTGTGAATTTTGATCAAAAAGCAACATTGCTATGAATGCTTGGCTGCCACAAGCCAGTTATCCCTGTGGCAACTTTTCTGAAACCTGTTGCTTCAAATTCCAAAGGTCCAAGGGATCGTTAGGCCATCCTTTCGCGGTTCATATTCGTTCTAGAAATCAGAATCAAACAAGGTTTTACCCTTCTTTTCCACATGATAGTTCTTCTCTCGTTGAGCTCATCTTAGGAAACCTACATTATCATTTAACAGATGTGCCGCCCTAGCAAAACTCTCATCCTAAAAATGTGTTCTGCCTAGATCGGCCTGCAAAGTGAACCTTAGGTCCAAAAAGAGGGGCAGTGCCCCGCTTTTGATTCACAGAATAAGTAACATAACGTTAACTTTCGCCTTTCAGCAACCACTTATACTACACTATCAAGTCATTTTAGAAAGTCAGACAAGAGTCAAGCTCAATAGGGTCTTCTTTCCTCGCTAATTCTGCCAAGCTTGTTCCTTTGGTTGTGGTTTCGTTGGATAGTAGAAAGGGACAGTTGGAATCTCGTTAATTTATTCATGTGCGTCACTAATTAGATGACAAGACATTTAGCTACCTTAAGAGAGTCATAATTACTCCCGTTTTTCACCCGCGCTTTGTTGAATTTCTTCACTTTGACATTCAGAGCACTGGGCAGAAATCACATTTCGTGAACATCCGTTGGGGCCCATCACAATGGTTTGCTTTTTTTAAATAGTCAGATTCCCCTTGTCTGTACTAGTTCTGAGTTGGCTATTCGATGAACGGGGAAGGTCCCCCATGGAACTATTCCATGTCCGTCCCCCCGACAGGCATATGCGGCGACCCGCTCTTTTAAAGGGAGCCTCTCGAGCAGTCCATTGAGAGACGACTGGTCCGTGACTGGGACACCCCTGCCCAGCCCTTAGAGCCAATCTTTTTCCCAAGTTACGGACCTATTTTTCTGATATTCCTTGCCTACATTTTTCCGTCGACTAGAGGTTGTTCACCTGGAACAACTAATGCGGTAACGAGTACATGGGCATGGATGACATTTGGTACTCCGAATTTTCAAGCGCCGCCAGGACTGTACTAGACACCACATGACGTGCAGTGATCTTCTAGATGCTGGACCCTACCTCTGGCTGAATCGATTCCAGGGTGGGAAGGCTGTTAAAAATAAAAGATAACCCTTCTCGAGGTTCCCTCTGACATCTCTAGACTTCCTAACGTTGTCGTCGACCACCACGTCTCGGTTCAGGAATTTTAAGCCTTTTCCTTTTTGAGTATGCACGAAAGGTGCTGTCTGTCAAGGTTCCCCTGTCCCTTAGGATAACCTAACCCATGTGCAAGTGTCATTCAAATGGAACCTTTCTCTTCATCGGCATTCAAAGTTCTCATTTGAATATTTGCAACTACCACAAAGATTTGCACTAACGACCGCTCTGCCCGGGCGGACTCCAAAGGTTTCGCAGTGATTGCCGCGCCCTCCTACTCATTGGGGCCTGGCACATGCCCCGACAGACGGGTGTTGGTCGCGCATGTAAGCGCCATCCATTTTTAAGCTATTTCATTCCACAGGTGAGTTACACACTTCTTAGTGGATTTTGACTACCATGACAACCATCCTGCTATCTTAATTGTCGAATACCCTTTATAGGCTTTACGGTAACGTGCAATTTGGCAGCGTAGTCTTGCGTTTGATTCATCCTGCATCACCAAATATGCTATCCAAAGATGGCCCACTTGGAGATCTTGATTTTGTGGCATGGCTCAACGAAGCAGCCACACCATCCTACCTATTTACAGTTTTAGAATAGGTCGAGGGTGTTGTGCCCCCAGTCCTCTAATCATTACCTTTACCCGATAGAACTCGCACGTCAACTCCAACTATCCTGAGAAAAACTTTGGAGGGAACCATCTTATCGATTTATTCGCCCGTTGACTCGCACACATGTCAGACTGCTTAGTCCATGTTTCAAGACAGGCCGAAAGGGGAGCCCACAAGCCAACATCCGTAGCACGCAGATGCCGAAGCATACTAGAGGCGTGCGCTGCCTACCATGATCGTGCGCTGCCTACCATGATCGAGGAGACGATATTGCACAGGCGTATAAATGGATCAGTGGACCAGCTTGCCGTCGTTTCACATCTAACCAGGGCACATCAGCTACCCCTATCCGCTTTTCTCCTAACAATTTCAAGAACTTTTTGACTCTCTTTTCAAAGTCCTTTACAACTACAACTAGCTGCGACGTTCATGAACATGGACTCACATTTAGGACGGCCACACGCAAAAAGCACACGGGAGGCCAGTATCTGTCCCCACGATGCAGAGTGTCATGCAGAGGGTGACGTGATGCTTAATGCTCAACATACGTGCCCTGAGCCAGACATTTTAAGGTGCAACATGCGTTCAAAGACTCGATGGTTCATCAGATTCTGCAATTCATGAAAACTATTACACTTCGTTACGTTATTCATTGATGCGAGAGCCGAGATATCCATTGCCCAAAATTGTTTTGGTTTCGAAAGAAGCACCCATCCACCCACACACTCTATGAATGGGGTGCGGATGGAGGGATTTTTATAGAGTATTCCTTGGTGCTTTCCACACTCGGTTCATTTTGCCTGCAATAAGAGGGCGGGAGAAATATGTGCGGGGCGGCGTCAAAGCGCCCGTGCTGCGTGGCTCCCCAGGTGTTTGAACATGTTCGAAGGTCGTTGTGCTATGCAGGTTTCGACGGTGATCATTTCGCAGGTTCACCTACAAAAACTTTGTTATGGCTTCTCCTTCCTCTAAATGGTAAGGTTCAACAGACTTCTCGTGACGTTGCAGTCGCAGTCGAAGCACGCGATGTGATGTACCGCTCAATTTTGCCTGATAATCAATCCAAGGATTAGTCTAGAATCATCCAAAGATGTCCATAATAATCTAGAGAACTCCAGAATTCTATAAAGATATGTCGAACATGAAGGAGAAGTTTTGAAGGTTCTTAAACATTATAGATAGATGTAGAGAAATCTATCTTTTGTAATTACCTTACATATTTTTTCAGAGTATTCTAGATACACAATTGTAGCCATTAGATCAATTAAATCTTAGCCATCCATTCAGGAGGCGGAGAAGTATAAATACCCCTCCCCATCTTTCATTTCTTCGAACAAGCAAACTCAAGCAACTCAAGTTAAGTAAAGCATTGTAAGCACTTTGAGAGTTAATACAAAGTTCTTTCTTTGTTCTTGAAGAACCCGAGTTCCTTCGTAAGTCCTTTTGCTTATACTTGGAATACTTTTCTAAGCTTTAGGAGCAGGCAGACTAGCAACATAATGTAAGAAGTTCTTTAGGCCACACGGTTCGTTGAAATTGCGACCAAGTCCGTGAGAGTTGGTAACAGAGCAAGGTTTGAACACTGTTGGAGTATCAAGGGGAGATTTATAGCATAAGCAACACTACCCATGTTGGAAATGTAGTCGAGAAAAAATTCTAAATCATGAGATCTCGATCGGGGAAACCCATGGAAGGTTTCTAGGAATTGTTAGCCATATTGGAGCTTGTGATAGACGATGTGCAGGAGATGTTCGAGGAGGTCGAACTGATCATGGATGGGTTGCCGTAGGAGATGCGAACCACCATAAATCAAGTCCTTGCTCAATATCTCGATAGCATGAAGGCCTTGGAAGAGTCTCATAAGGTAGATATTTTGTAACACCCCACATCTTACATGTACTAGTCCAACGCTATTGAAACATGATATGGCGGGGTCAAATCCGCACACATTTTTAAAAGTGCATGAGTTTTAGATTAAAGGGCTATATGTACGTCTAATGCTTAAGATGACCAAGTGTAATTAATTTTTAAGTCAAGTTAAGGAGAGTGTGACCTTAAATGAAGTGAAATAATTGAGGTGCTAGTAGGTGAGTCACCTACATGCTTAGCTTAAATAGGCTAGGTAAATGGAGACAAGGCCCAACAACAAATTTGTTCAAGTCTGATAAAGAATAAAACCCGAGTTAAGGATGTCATTTGGGCCCATGGTTTAGCATCATAAAAGGAAAACATTTTCAGCCCAAGATGAATAGGAAAAGGGACAAATTACAATCACAACCCAATTAGAAACTAGGGCCCAAACTAAGTGGGCTTAAGAGAGAAATGTTTGCAACAAAGCCCATCCCATTAGAAGCCCAATTAGGCCCAAATGAAAAGGCCAAGCTGCTGCCCCATAACCTTAATAAAATAAGGTTGAAAACCCAAAATAAAGTCGGCCAAAAGTGGCCGATAAAAGGGAGCAACAAGCAGCAACTCTTAGTCATTTTCTCAAGCCAGAATTTCAGATTTCTCTCTATGTTTCTTCTTGCTCTCTCCTCATTTTCTAAAGCAGCCAAGACACACCTCTAGGGTTCTTGAAGAGAACCTAATCCTTGAGGGTTAAGGTAAGTAATAATACCTATGGTTTGGTGTAATTTTTCCATGAAAAACATGAAGAGTATGTTGGTTGTATTGTGCAGGAATATTTGGACAGCATGTGTTCCAAATATTGTGGTTCACTTTTCTTGTTAAATAAGAGACTTTTATCTTGTTGGTTGGCTGAGTTATGAAGTAATATGTATGTTTTTAACAAGTCTTTGGTCTATAATGATGTAAGAAGGCTGCTGGACCACTTTTATCTTCCGCAAAAATAAATTCTTAAGTGATGTCTTAATTCCGCTCTTTAGTATGAATTTGTGGACTGTTTTTGGAATTGTCGTCTCATGTTTTCCATATACTTAGGGACTGTTTTTGGACTGTTTTAGGACTGTAATTGTGTGTAAATATGTTGAGGATAGTTTGGTTGAGATGGAAACGGATTTGGAATGGTTGATGTCAAAATGTAGTGGAAGGACGCAATGATGCGTTGTCTACTTGCGTGTTGTATAGAGTTGTTGTATGCTGTACTGTATGAGTTGTTGTAATGCTGTTATGGGACTAAAAATAGCTGGATATGACATGCATATGGAAATGTGTATTAGAAAATACGATTAGGAGTGTAAATGTTGAAAGAATACTCTTGGGTTGCTAATTCCGAGCTTGCTGCCCGGATATTATTTTTGGGTGAAATTGGATTACAAAGATGTGCTTACTAGCTTCTAACAATAGTTTTATCACCTAATATATTGTAGATAAGTGTTTGAAGAAAAGGATACTACTCCGAGGTAATAACGACATAGTACAGCGAGGTATGTAAGGCAACTTGATTTCCTATTACTTGGCATGAAATCTAAGTTCTTCCTTAGCATATAAAGACACATACAAATTCCGACATCACTAATAATTTTGTCTCCACTCTTTACCATGTTCATATGTACCCATACACAGCGATTGTCAAACCTGCATATGTACTTGGATACCAAATATACATGAGTTCCTTGTTACTAACAAAGTCCATGTGTTGTTTAATCTTCGATACTATTCATTAGTTGTGTATCTCTCTTTTCATTGTGGTATTATCTTGTATGGTTGTTTATATGTCGCATGTCTATATTTCTACAGTTCTGAAGGTTATTACCACCAAAAGAACCATCTCAAAGTAAATAAAAGATAACTTACTGTTGCTAATAAATGGGTGGTAACCCGAGGGGTGGAAGAATCACCTAACTAGGGTCGATCTCATTTACGGGTGGTAACCCGAGGGGTGAAGGAATCACCTAGCCAGGGTCGATCCCATTATAGATTTACCACTGATCAGCTAGTCATTTACATGATATATTTTGCACAGATTATATAGTAAAGAACGATACAGTAATGAAAAGACATAAAGTACATGATTCTACAATATGACTAAAGGTGGTCTTTTCATCCTTACACACCAATGTGTGATTTCATTTGAGTTCATATTGCATATACAGTATTTCCCGCCTTACATATTCAGTACATTATCTCGTACTGACGTCCCTTACGGGGGACCTGCATTTCATGCTGCAGGTACAGGATTTACTAGATCTCCCCAGTAAGAGTACAGGACTTTCAGCTGCTATTACTAAGCTCCAGGTTGCTTCGGGGTTTGTGTGTTTAGAACATGTATTTTGTATTGTATAGTTGGTCATGAGGCGGGGCCTGTCTCGACCCATATGGATATTGTTCCTTATTTAGAGGCTTTGTAGACAATGTAAATTACTTTTGGTTTGTTAGTACAGTTTACTTTCTTTTGACATCATATTGAGTATGGAAACCTCTTAAATGTTCATAGCAGGTGTATAGTTATATGCTGGTTCTCCCGAGCCTTGTCAGCAACGGGTGCCAGTCTGCCTTAATGGGGCTTAGGGCGTGACAGAAGTGGTATCAGAGCGGGTCGTCCTAGGGAGTCTACAAAGCCGTGTCTATGTAGAGTATTGTTTATAGATGTGTTGTGCACCACACTTATAAGTTGGTGGCTACGTGGCATTTAGGAGTTGTCACTTTCTTTTCATTCTTTAGATCGTGCCATAGAGCCAAGTGTTGTAGGTTGATTATTTCTAACCTCTAAATCATTTTGTACAGTAAGTATGCCTGAAAAAAGGAAAAGCAAAGGCAAAGGGAAGGAGGTGGAAGTGGTAATTGTATGCCCAGTTGGGTGAGACGACGAGAGGAGGCCCAAGATGAGTCTCTGCCCCAAACATCTCCAACTCCTCCAGCTCCTGATGAACCAGGTCGTAGTGAAACTCCCCCAGAACCACCTGCCGATGCTAGTGTGCAGGATCTGAGAAATGCGGTCCAATTATTGACCTGCATAGTTGCTAGCCAAAGCCAAAGACAAGAAGGCCCAGTTGTAGGTGCAGATGGTGCGAATAGGGCAGCTAGCACGAGGATACGTGACTTCCTTAATTTGGACCCTCCATCTTTTACTGGGTCAGATCCTAATGAAGATCCACAAGACTTTATCGACCAGATCCAACGTACTTTGGATGTTATGCATGTAAGTGGTACAGAAGCTGTAGAACTGGCAGCATATAGATTGAAGGGTGTGGCTATATTGTGGTATGAAGCTTGAAAGCAATCTAAGGGTATAGATGCCCCTCCAATTACCTGGAAAGAGTTCAAAGAGGCCTTTCTTGACCATTACTTGCCATATGAGATCCGAGAGGCCCGTGCAGATCAGCTTTTGAATCTCCACCAAGGGGGTATGAGCGTGAGGGAGTATAGCCTCCAGTTTAACTCCTTGGCCAGGTATGCTCCTAATGTAGTTGCTACTATGACAGATAGAGTTCATCGGTATGTGGATAGGTTTGATACGTATGCGGTAAGAGACTGTACCATTGCTTCATTGAATAAAGACATGGATATAGCAAGGATGCAAGCATTTGCACAGAAACTAGAGGATCAGAGGCAAAGGAGAAAGACACAAGAGGTAGAAAGGTGGCAGTCCAAGAGGGCCAGATCTACAGGGAAGTTTGTACCATCCCAAGGTGACTTTAGGCCCCGATTTCCTAGTAAACCACCTAGACCATCATCTTCCTATTCTGCAGTCAGTGCTCCACCGCAACTTAAAGGGCCTAGAGGTAATCAATTTAATCAAAGAAGTGAGGGACAAGGTGCACGGACAACAGGATATTTGGCCAGCTAGCAGATTTCTCTTAGGCCGCTTTGCAAACAATATGGGAGGAGTCATTCAGTTATATGTTGTGTTGGGACAGATGTCTGTTATTGGTGTGGTGTACCAGGGCATATGATGAGAGATTGCCTAAGAAGACGTATGGGTGATATAGCACAACCTGCTGGGTCAGCTGTTGCATCATCATCGTCAGTTCCTCCATTAGGTAGGGCTCAGAAAACTCCTGCAGGCCGTGGTAGAGGTAGTAGAGGAGCAGCTAGCTCCAGCGGAGCCCAGAATCGCACTTATGCTCTGGGGAGTCGGCAGAATTTAGAAGCTTCACCCGATGTGGTCGCAGGTACATTGTCCATCTTTTCACATAATGTGTATGCATTAATTGACCCTGGTTCTACATTATCATATATCACTTCACTAGTGGCTGGGAAGCTTAAAAGAACACCTAAATTATTGAACGAGCCATTTGAAGTGTCTACACCAACCGGTGAATCTATTATAGCTAGAAGGGTCTATTATGACTGTGTCGTAACTGTTTGTGACCGTGACACGTGGGTGGACCTTGTTGAGTTAGATATGATGGAATTTGATTTTATAATGGGTATGGATTGGTTAGCTTCTTGCTAAGCTACTGTGGATTGCCGAACTAAGAGGGTGTATTTCCACTTTCCAAATGAGGCAGTCCTTGAATGGGAAGGTAATATTGGGGCACCAAAGGGTAAGTTTATTTCTTTTTTAAGGTGAGGAAGATGATGTCAAAGGGGTATATGTGTCATCTAGTTAGAGTAAGGGATATGGAGTCTGAATCACCAACTCTTCAATCTGTTCCCATAGTGAATGAATTTGTTGATGTGTTTCTCGAAGAGCTTCCAGGTTTACCTCCAAGACGAGAAATAGATTTTGGCATTGATTTACTTCCATGTACTCAACCTATTTCTATCCCTCCCTATAGAATGGCCCCGGCAGAAATACGTGAATTAAAGGAGAAATTAAAAGATTTACTAGAGAAGGGTTTTATAAGACCTAGTGTGTTCCCTTGGGGTGCACCAATGTTATTTGTACGTAAAAAGGATGGCACCTTGAGAATGTGTATTGACTATCGACAATTGAATAAGGTGACAATTAAAAACAAATACCCGTTCCCCAGGATTGATGATTTATTTGATCAGTTACAGGGTGCCAAATGCTTTTCAAAAATTGATTTGAGGTCAGGTTATCACCAAGTGAGGGTGAGGGAGAAAGATATACCGAAGACAGCCTTTAGGACACGCTATGGTCACTTTGAATTTCTTGTTATGTCATTTGGGCTGACAAATGCACCAGCTGTTTTTATGGACTTAATGAACAGGGTATTCAAGCCATTCTTGGATGTCTTTGTGATAGTATTTATAGATGACATTTTGGTGTATTCAAGATCAGAAGAGGACCATGCAAATCACTTACGGCAGGTATTACAAGTTCTTCGTGATCGGCAATTGTATGCCAAGTTTTCCAAATGTGAATTTTGGTTGAAATCAGTGGCATTCTTGGGTCATATTGTATCCGATGAAGGAATAAGGGTCGATTCACAAAAGACAGAGGCGGTGAAAGATTGGCCAAGGCCAACAACACCCATAGAAGTTCGAAGCTTCCTAGGGTTGGCAGGTTATTACAGAAGATTTGTTGAAGGTTTTTCTTCTATTTCTGCACCTCTAACAAAGTTGACACATAAGGCGACCAAATTTCAATGGAATGATGCATGTGAAAGGAGCTTTCAAGAGTTGAAAAGCAGGCTAACTTCTGCACCTGTATTAGTGCTCCCAGAAGGCACAGAGGGGTATGCAGTGTATTGCGATGCTTCGGAGGTTGGCTTAGGGTGTGTACTGACACAACATGGTAGGGTAATTGCTTATGCCTCGAGACAACTGCGGCCATATGAGAAAAACTACCCAACACATGACCTTGAACTAGCAGTTGTTGTGTTTGCCTTGAAAATATAGCGCCATTATTTGTATGGAGTTCATGTTGACATATATACTCATCATATGAGCTTACAGTACCTATTTAAACAGAAAGACCTAAATTTAAGGCAACGGAAGTGGCTGGAGCTAATAAAGGATTACGATGTTGATATACTATACCATCCAGGGAAAGCAAATGTGGTAGCCGATGCTTTGAGCCGGAAGGCAATTGTGAATATTGATGAGCAGTCCGTGGTACATCAAGGAGTGGCTAAGGATCTACGTCAACTAGCCAATTTGGGAGTTCGCCTCATTGAAACTCCAAAAGAAGGGGTTGTTGTACATAATGCTGCGGAGTCTTCATTGGTAACAAAGGTAAGAGAAAAACAGTTCAAAGATCCTATTCTACGGCGACTTAAGGAGAAGGTGAGTCAAGGCACAATGAAGGGCTTTGAACTTACCCAAAATGGAGTACTTTATTGCCAAAATAGATTGTGTGTTCCTAACATAAATGGATTAAGAAGAAGGATAATAGAAGAAGCCCATCATTCAAGATATTCTATCCATCCAGGATCAACTAAGATGTATCATGACCTGAAGGGAATGTTTTGGTAGGAAGTCCTGAAAAAGGACCTTGCAGAATTTATGTCTCAGTATCCGAATTGCCAACAAGTTAAGGTAGAGCACCAAAAGCCGGGAGGTTATATGCAATGAATAGAGCTTCCAACGTGGAAGTGGGATATGATTAATATGCATTTTTTTACTGGGTTGCCTCGCTCATTTCAGAAGTTTGACTCCATATGGGTGATAGTTGATAGACTCACAAAGTCAACACACTTCTTATCGGTTAGGAGTGATTATAGAGCTGAAGAGTATGCAAAGCTATATCTCAAAGAGATAGTTAGGCTACATGGGATCCCAATATCCATTATATCTGATCGGGGAGCTCAATTCACCGCAATATTTTGGAAATCCTTCCAGAGGAGCTTATGGACACAAGTGAATTAAAGTACAGCTTTCCATCCGTAGACAGATGGGCAGGAAGAACGCACTATTCAAACACTTGAAGATATGTTACAGGCTTGTGCATTAGACTTCAAAGGTAGTTGGATGGACCATTTGCCACTTATTGAATTTGCCTATAATAATAGCTACCATTCAAGCATCAAGATGGCACCGTATGAAGCTCTGTATGGAAGAAAATGTATATCACCAATAGGATGGTTTGAAGTGGGTGAAACCACTTTGCTTGGTCCAGATCTAGTCCAACAAGCCATGGAAAAAGTCAAGGTAATACGACAACGGCTAGAAACAGCCCAAAGTCGTCACAATCATATGCAGATGCTAAAAGTAGAGGACTGGAATTCTCAGTAGGAGATTGGGTGTTCTTAAAGGTGTCCCCAATGAAAGGTGTTATGAGATTTGGTAAGAAAGGGAAACTAAGCCATGTTATATAGGGCCATATAAGATTATTAAAAGGTTTGGACACGTTGCATATGAATTGGAGCTACCCCAGGAGCTTTCAATGGTTCACCCAGTTTTTCATGTCTCAATGCTTCGAAAATGCATAGGTGATCCATCTCGTATTACTCCTATTGAAGATATGCAGGTTATGGAAGATCTCACCTATGAAGAGGTACCTATTGCTATCCTAGATCGTCAAGTAAGGAAGCTAAGGAATAAAGAAATACCTTCAGTAAAAGTGCTTTGGAGGAACCAACAGGTAGAAGAGATAACGTGGGAGGCTGAGGAAGCAATGAGGCCTAAATACCCTTATTTATTTGAGGCTAAAGAGGAAGCCCAAGATACAGAGTTAAAGGAGTTGTAGGTACGTGAATATGAATTCTTATTATGTTTTCAAAAGTCTGTTTACACAGAAGTTCGAACTTGTTTAGCCTATTCAATGATGTTTACATTCGGGGACAATATTCCTAAGGGGGGGAGGATGTAACACCCCACATCTTACATGTACTATTCCAACGCTATTGAAACATGATATGGCGGGGTAAAATCCGCACACATTTTTAAAAGTGCGTGAATTTTTGATTAATGGGCTATATGTACGTCTAACGCTTAAGATGATCGAGTGTAAATAAGTTTTAAGTCAAGTTAAGGAGAGTGTGACCTTAAATGAAGTGAAATAATTGAGGTGCTTGTGGGACTTAGGAAACTAGTAGGTGAGTCACCTACATGCTTAGCTTAAATAGGCTGGTAAACAGAGACAAGGCCCAACACCGAATTTGTTCAAGTCCGATAAACATTAAACCCTGAGTAAAGGATGTCATTTGGGCCCATGGTTTAGCATCATCAAAGGACAACATTTTCAGCCCAAGATGAATAGGAAAAGGGCCAAATTACAATCACAACCCAATTAGAAACTAGGGCCCAAACTAAGTGGGCTTAAGAGAGAAATGTTTGCAACAAAGCCCATCCCATTTGAAGCGCAATTAGGCCCAAATGAAAAGGCCAAGATACTGCGACATAAACTTAATAAAATAAGGTTGAAAACCCAAAAGAAAGTCGGCCAAAAGTGGCCTATAAAAGGGAGCAACAAGCAGCAACCTTTAGTCATTTTCTCAAGCCAAAATTTAAGATTTCTCTCTAAATGTCTTCTTGCTCTCTCCTCATTTTCTAAAGCAGCCAAGACACACCTCTAGGGTTCTTGAAGAGAACCTAATCCTTGAGGGTTAATGTAAGTAAAAATACCTATGGTTTGGTGTAATTTTTCCATGAAAAACATGAAGAGTATGTTGGTTGTATTGTGCAGGAAATTTGGGACAGCATGTGTTCCAAATATTGTGGTTCACTTTTCTTGTTAAATAAGAGACTTTTATCTTGTTGGTTGGATGAGTTATGAAGTAATATGTATGTTTTTAACAAGTCTTGGGTTTGTAACGATGTAAGAAGGCTTCTGGACCACTTTTATCTTCCGGAAAAATAAGTTCTTAAATGATGTCTTAATTCCCCTCATTAGTAAGAATTCGTGGACTGTTTTTGGAATTGTTGTCTCATGTTTTTCATCTACTTAGGGACTATTTTTGGACTGTTTTAGGACTGTAATTGTGTGTAAATATGTTGAGGACAGTTTGGTTGAGGTTGAAACGGATTTGGAATGGTTGACGTCGAAATGTAGCGGAAGGACGCAATGTTGCGTTGTCTACTTGTGTGTTGTATAGAGTTGTTGTATGCTGTACTGTATGAGTTGTTGTAATGCTATTATGGGATGAAAAATAGCTGGATATGACATGCATATGGGAATGTGTATCAGAAAATACGATTAGGAGTGAAAATGTTGAAAGAATACTCTTGGGTTGCTAATTCCGAGCTTGCTGCCCGGATATTATTTTTGGGTGAAATTGGATTACTGAGATGTGCTTACTAGCTTCTAACACTAGTTTTATAACCTAATATATTGTAGATAAGTGTTTGGAGGAAAAGGATACTACTCCTAGGTAATAACGACATAGTACAGTGAGGTATGTAAGGCAACTTGATTTCCTATTACTTGGCATGAAATCTAAGTTCTTCCTTAGCATATAAAGGCACATACAAATTCCGACATCACTAATAATTGTGTCTCCACTCTTTACCATTTTCATATGTACCCATTCACAACCATTGTCAAACCTTCATATGTACTTGGATACCAAATATACATGAGTTCCTTGTTACTAACAAAGTCCATGTGTTGTTTAATCTTCGATACGATTCATTAGTTGTGTATCTCTCTTTTCATTGTGGTATTATCTTGTATGGTTGTTTATATGTTGCATATCTATATTCCTACAATTCTGAAGGTTATTACCACCAAAAGAACCATCTCAAAGTAAATACACTGACCATCTAGCCCGAGGGGTGAAGGAATCACCTAGCCAGGGTTGATCCCATTAGAGATTTACCACTGATCATCTGGTCATTTACATGATATATTGTGCACAGATTATACAGTAAAGAAAGGTATAGTAATAAAAAGACATAAAGTACATGATTCCACAATATGACTAAAGGTGGTCTTTTCATCCATACACACTAGTGTGTGATTTCATTTGAGTTCATATTGCATATACAGTATTTCCTGCCTTACATATCCAGTACATTATCTCGTACTGACGTTCCTTACGGTGGACCTGCAATTCATGCTGCAGGTACAGGAGTTACTAGATCTCCCCAGTAAGAGTACAGGACTTTCAGCTGCTATTACTAAGCTCCAGGTTGCTTCGGGGCTTGTGTGTTTAGAACTTGTATATTGTATTGTATAGTTGGTCATGAGGCGGCGCCTGTCCCGACCCATATGAATATTGTTCCTTATTTAGAGGCTTTGTAGACAATGTAAATTACTTTTGGTTTGTTAGTACAATTTACTTTCTTTTGACAGCATATTGATTATGGAAACCTCTTGAATGTTCATAGCAGGTGTATAGTTCTATGCTGGTTCTCCCGAGCCTTGTCGGCAACGGGTGCCAGTCCGCCTTAATGGGGCTTAGGGCGTGACATATTTCTTCGATTTGGGAAGAACTAGGAAAGGTTTTGCACAAACTGGAAAGTATAGAGGAGGAGCTCAGCCTGTTCAAGAAGCTTGTTGCTAAAGGAAGTCAATCGATGCCCGAGGTAAGGACTACCCCCTCTAAAATAGATGTTTCATGACACAAGGCTTTTAAAGGGTCAAGAAATGCGAAGGAACTAAATAATTTCTGATGGACTATGGAGCAATATGTCAAGGCGCTAGTCATCACTGGCGACGTGCTAAAGGTGGATATGGCTTGTCTCTACCTTGAGGACACTATGACGGTATAATGGAGGAGGAGACAAGAGAACATCAAAAGAGGTACCTCCTCAATAGGCACTTGGGCTGAGTTCAAGGGTAAACTCAAGAAGCATTATTATACTAGCAATGTTGAAGAGGTGGCAAGGGTAAGCTGAGGCGACTTCAACACAAAGGAAGCATTCAAGAGTACGTGAAGTAGTTCACGGAGGTATATCTTGTGATTCTTGACTATCCTGATAAAGAAGCTTTCTTTTACTTTAAGGATAGGTTACAACAATGGGCTAGACTTGAGATCGAAAGACAGGGAGCGCAAGACTTGACCACTGTTATTTCCGTTGGGGAGTCTTTTATCGAGTTTAAGAAAGAAGAGAAACCTACATAAAAGGATAAGGGCGGAAAGGGAAAGAGTGGGGAGAACAACATCATGGTAAGGAGGAAATCGACAAGGCGAAGGGACCCAAGGAGTACAAGTCCTGCGAAATGTGCCTGCTTAAATGCTTCTTTTGTAAAGGACCACACAGGCAAGAGACTGCTCTAAGATGGCCAAACATTTAACATTGATGGAGGAACGAGAATTGGAAGAGGAGAAAGTAGCAGCCCTAGAACTCCTCAATGCAATCAAGGCAAATGTAAAGGTGCCCGAAATCGGAAAGAAGGGATGGTTGTTTATGGACGTGAAGATCGGAGGACATACCATGAAAGCACATGTAGACACAGGAGATTCCCAAATTTTCTCAGAATAGAAGAAGCTAAGAAGTTGGGCATCTATTACGAAAGTAGATGCAGATGGCTAAATGGGGTTAATTCTTTACCAACAGCGACCTTTGTGATTGCTTGAGATTTGAAGGCAAGCTTACGAGATTGGAATGGCCCTATAAATTTCTCTATTGTAACCATGGATGACTGTCGAATTGTGTAGAGTATGGAGTTCATGGACAAAGTCAAGGTCGTCCCCATCCCTTTTGCAAATGTGATGTGGATCTTGGAGGAAGGTAACACCCATCTAGTAGCGCTAGAATGAGAAACTCGACTCTGAGAGAAGCCGATTTCAGCAATGCATCTTTCCAAAGGCATAAAGAAGAAGTAACCAACCTATCTTGTTGCCTTGAAGGAAACTACAACTCCTCCCACTGAAGACCTTCCTCGAAGAATCAATGGTGTCTTGGAGGAGTTCAAGGATGTGATGCTTTCCGAGTTGCCGACAAGGTTAACACCATAGAGGGAGGTGGACCACAAGATAGAGCTAATACCTGGTGCTACCCCGCCAACAGTAGTTTCGTACCGCATGGCGCCTCCAAAGCTTTAGGAATGAAGGAGGCAATTGAAGGTGTTGATGGACATGAGGTACATTCGTCCATCAAAAGCACCCTATGGAGCCTCGGTCTTGTTTCAAAAGAAGCACGATGGATCACTTTGTTTTTGCATTGACTATCAGGCGCTCAAAAAGATCATGGTGAAGAACAAGTATGGAATTCCACTTTTTACGGATCTCTTTAATCAATTCGGCCAAGCTCGGTGGTTTAAAAAGTTAGTTCTATGATCGGGATATTATCAAGTAAGGATTGTCGAGGGAGACAAACCAAAGATGACTTGTTCTATGAGGTATGGTTCATATGAATTTCTTGAGATGCTTTTTGGACTTAGGAATGAACCAACAATATTTCTCACTCTCATGAACTTAGTCCTACAACCGTTCTTGGACAATTTCGTGATGGTGTACTTGGACGACTTTGTAATGTATAGCAACACTTTGGAGGATCATGTAAATCACTTGAGGAATGTCTTCAAAGTACTTAGAGAGAACGAGTTGTACGTGAAGAAGAAGAAATGTGCCTTTGATGAACAAAAAGTCACCTTCTTGGGGCACATTGTTGGAAAGGGAAAGCTATGAATGGATGAGTCCAAGGTACGTGCCACACAAGAAGGGGACCCACCAAGTAAGGTGCCGAAACTTTGCTTTTTCCTTGGATTGGCCAACTTTTATCAGAAATGCCATTCAGCAAAAGCCACTCCGCTCACTAACTCTTTGAAGATGAACCGGACATGTGATTGGGACAAAACGTGTCAAGCTGCTTTTGAGAAGCTGAAGGTAGCCATGATACAGGAGCCGGTGTTGGCCTTACCCGACCATACCAAACCATATGAGGTGGAGACGGATGCCTCAGATTTTTTCTTAGGAGGAGTTCTAATGCAAAAAGGTCTTCTGGTGGCTTACGAGAATCGTAAGCTTAATAATGCAAGGAAATGTAACATGGTCCAAGAGAAAGAGATGATGATCGTGGTACATTTTCTGAGGATGTGGAGACATTATTTATTGGGCACGAACTTTGTGTGAAGATTGATAATGTCACCACAAGTTACTTCCTTAAACAGAAGAAGCTGACACCAAAGCAGGTAAGGTGGCAGGCAGAGTTCAACTGTGTGATGGAGTACAAGCTTGGTGAAGGTAACATTGTTGCCAATGCACTAAGCAGAAAGGCCGAACATGCCTCCATCACCAGTCTGAATTTCCCTCTAGTTGATCATATTAAGGAGCGACTAGAGCAAGACCCACAAGTTAACTGTTAGATGGATCTGGCGAGCCAGTGAAAGACATGTCGATTTTTGCTTGAGGATGGGGTGTTTGTAACAAAAGGAAATCGAGTGTACGTATTATAATGCAGGGGCTTAAGAAAGGAAATCATCAAGGAGTGTCCTAGCTCAAGGCGGGCTGGTCACCTCGAAGTTCGATGGATGATGTAACTCATTGGGCGAGCTTGTTATTTGCCCTAGATGAGAGACGATGTGGAGCTCTATGTCAAGAATTGTCTTGTGTGACAGTAGGACAAGGTGGAACAACATCCCGATCCTGGTTTATTAGAACCATTGCCTTTTCTCGAGAGACCATGGGAAAGTATCTCCATGGATTTCATCATATATCTACCAGAATTAGAGGGATGCAACAACATCATGGTCGTGGTGGACAGGTTTAGCAAGTACGGAGTTTTTATAAAGGTCCCAACAAAGTTCAATGCTGAAGATGCTGCAAGATTGTCTTTTAAACAGTTGGTAAAGTATTGGGGCATATTGAAGAGTATAGTCAGCGACCGGGACACTCGTCTCACAGGAAGATTTTGGATGGAACTCTTCAAGGTCATGGGGTTCGAACTTAACTTGTCCACTAGCTTTCACCCTTAAACTGATGGCCAAACCGAGAGGGTGAACGCTTTGCTCGAACAATACTTAAGGCACTATGTCAGTGCCAACTAGAAGGATTTGGCCAAGCTCGTAGACATTGCCTAGTTTTCTTACAACCTGTAGGAGAGTGAATCAACTGGGCTAAGTCCATTCAAGTTAGCAACGAGAAAACAACCAATGAACCCACATACTATGGCCTTCGGTTACAAAGGGCCGAATCCTACACCATATAAGTTTGCTAATAGATCGAATGATAAGTCTAACTTTGCGAGAGCATACTTAGCAAAGGCCGCAAAGAAGATGAAGAAGTAGCCAATGCCAAGAGGAGACTTTTGGAGTATGAGGAAGGTGATTTAGTTATGGTGAAGCTCCTTCCTCATCAAAGTCGAAGGTATTGCAAAGGTGCACAAAGGGCTACTAAGGCGCTATGCAGGACCGTTTCCCATCAAGAGATGCATCGGTGAGCTAGCCTATCGCTTGACTTTGCCTTCTCACTTGGAGATGCATCCCAATATTCATTTGAGTCTGCTGGAGCCGTATCATAAATATGAGGATGATGCAAGTTGAGGTAAGTCAAAGATAGCGGCTACAACCATTATTATGGTGCCAAAATAAGAAGTTAAAGAAATTTTGCACAACGATTTATTCTGAGACGTGGGAGTCATCCAAGTTACATTAAGTACTTTGTAAAGTGGAAAGGATCTCCCGATAGAGAGCAAAGTCTGGACATGATCTTCCTTTATGGGACTACAAGGAGTTGATCGAGGCATATAAGAGGGATGTACGCAGGACGTCACCACATTTAGTGGGGGAGAATGTGATGCACTGCTTAATTTTGCCCGAAAATCCGTCCAATGATTAGTCTAGAATCATCCAGAGACATCCACAATAATTTGGAGGAGTCCAGAATTCTCTAGAGATATGTAGAACTTGAAGGAGAAGCCCGGAAGGTTCCAAAACATTATAAATAGATGTACATAAATCTATCCTATGTAAATATCTCAGATATTTTTGTAGAGTATTCTACATACTCAATTGTAGCCACTAGATCAAGTAAATCTTAGTTGTCCATTGAGAAGGTGGAGAAGTATAAATATCCTTCCTTATCATTCATTTCACCCAACAATCGAATTCAAGCAACTCAAGTGAAGTAAAGCATTACAAGTACTTTGAGAGCAATACAATGTTCTTCTTTGTTTCTCAAGAGCCTGAGTTCCTTCGTAATTCCTTTCGCTTATACTTGCTATATTTTATTTCAGAGCAGGCTGACTAGCATCTTAGAGTAGAAGTTCACTAGGCCCCACAATTTATTAGAATTACGTCTATGTTCATGGCATGATGCTCACTGGGCGCTAGGTCGGCCATCCAGGATGATGCGCGCAAGGCTCTATCAAGGTCGTCGGGAACACGTGCACATGACACTGCCGAGGTCACCTAGTGATGGTAAGGCCCGAACGACTAATGCGTGCACGACACTACAAACGTACACATGGCACTATCGACGTTCATCGTCTACACCTCTTGGCCATCCTCATCATTAGGCACGACATCGGCCACGACATGTCATTGGGCGTTAGAGATGCACTGCGAGGCACAATAAACCTCTGTTGGATTTCGGCGCCTTCATCGGGCATGATTCATTCATCGATGTGCATACATAGATTACTTAGCGCATTTTCCTAGAGGATGTGATCCGTGGTGTTTAATCATTTCGACACTCGCAGGATTTTTCTGAGGAAGCCATGGGTGACCCCTCTTTTTTGACACTTAGTGGCATTTTTCTGGGGATTACGATCCCTAAACCTCCTTTTGTAAGCATTGGAAAATGATTGGTTTGGAGGGGGGATGAGCCGGAGCGTCAAAGGGCTAAATCTCAGTGGAGTATGGCAGCAAGGCCAATCTGCCACTTACAATACCCCGTCGTGTATTTAAGTCATCTACAAAGGATTCTACACAGAGCTCGACAGGAACTATACTTCAAAGCAGTCGCCGCGATGCTTCCGTCACGATGGCTTAGGAAATGACACGTATCCTTAGGGATCAGAGGCCCCTACTGTAGTTTGGCAAGTTGATGGCAGGTACATACATCACTTCTAGCTTGGATTCTGACCTAGAGGCTTTCAGTCTTAATCCCGTACATGGTAACTTAATGCCACTGGCTTTTGAACTAAGAACGGTGACTAATTGTGTAAATAAACGGTTGAATTACTATAGCGATACTGTCATCAATAGGGTAAAACTAACCTGTCTCATGACAGTATAAACCCAACTCACGTTTTATATTAGTTGGTGAAGAATCCAACACTTGGTGAATTCTGCTTAACAATGATAGGAAGAGCCTACATTAAAGGATCAAAAAACAATGTCGCTATGAACACTTGGCTACCACAAGCGTGTTATCCCTATGGTAACTTTTCTGAAACCTCTAGCTTTGAATTCTGAAGATCTAAATAATCGTTTGGCAACGCTTTCATGGTTCATATTAGTACTATAAATCAAAATCAAACGAGCTTTTACCCTTCTATTCCACACAATATTTCTATTCTCGTTGATCTCATCTTAGGGAACCTATGTTATCTTTTAAAAGATTTGCCTCCCTAGCCAAACTCCCCACTTGACAATGTCTTCCGCCCATATTGGCCCACAAAGCAAGCCTTGGGTCCAAAAAGCGGGGCAGCGCTTTGCTTCCAATTCACGAAATAAGTAAAATAATGTTAAAAGTAGTGGTATTTTACTTTTGCCTTTCGGCTCCCACTTATACAACACCTCTCAAATCATATCACAAAGTCAGACTAAAGTCAAGATCAATAGGGTCTTCTTTCCTCATTGATTCTGTCAAGCCCGTTCCATTGGCTGTGGTTTTGTTAGATAGTAGGCAGGGACAGTGGGAATCTTATTAATCCATTCATGCAGGTCAATAATTAGATGACGAGGCAATTGACTCTCTTTTAATTACTCCCGTCGTTTACCCTCGCTTTGTCGAATTTCTTCACTTTGACATTCAGAGCATTGGGTAGAAATCATATTGTGTGAACATCCGTTTGGACCATCGAAATGCTTTGTTTTAATTAAAGAGTTAGATTCCACTTGTCTTAAACTTGTCCTGAGTAGGCTGTTCGAGGCTTAGGGAAGGACTCCTAAGGAACCGTTCTTAGTGTGTACCCCATTGAAAATGCGACGTCTTGGTATTGTTATTTATTGTCACTACCTCCTTGTGTCAAGATCGGGTAATTTGTGCGCTTGCTTCCTTCCTTGGATGTTGGAGTCATTTCTCAGCCTCCCTTTCCGGAATCAAACCCTAATTCCCTGTCACCCATCACCACCATTGTAGGTGACACAGGGGTGATTTTTTTTCTTTCTCAACATAGCTTGGCAGCCTGCAACGCTTGCAAACTTCAGCCAGAACACACACAGCACCACACATTCTATGTACTAAGACTTCTTACAGAATCACCTAGCAAAATGAACACTTGGCAAATTTTACAGGAATGCTTCTCAACCTTTCATTGCACTCTCAATAACAAGGAAACGGCCTCACAAAAAGGTCTAAGTCAATGAATATACTCTTCATGCCTTAGACGTTTTTCAACCCCTTTAAATAGATTCTGCACATAGCAGTTACAACAGGATAAGATAGTTACAATCAGCACATGTCTAGAACATGGCATGCCACATAAGAAATGCACTAAGTCTACAACAGCGATATTCTTAACAGATATGTTTAAATTTGAATTTAAACTAAGCCATGCATGTGCCTTGCACATGCTCCATGCCCTAGGCGAATTTACACATTGCTAACACTTCGAATACTTTCTATTGCCTTCCGACACATAGTCTTATTTCTTATTCTTTGGCAGCACTCTGCCCACATATGAGTCAGCATTGTCTTGCCATCGTCAAGTCAAACAACCTTGCCTTGTAAAGCCAACATGTTGCCCAGCCTCGCCAAGCCTTAGCCTTGTCAAGCAACACGTTGTGTTGCCTTCACTAGATGATAACACTACCTTGCCATGTGCCTTCCCTACCTTTTGCCCAAGTCTAACTAGCCATCACCCCAACATCCTTGGTCATTGCATCCAAGCTCACTTTCCAACACTCAAGTTGCTTCAACACGTTGTTGCACCACCAATGTTTAGCCACACAAACACACTATATTGCTTGCCCACATACATGCCAAGGCCAATGTAGAAGTCCTTGTCATGCCCCTGCTACTCCCGTTCCATGAAACTTTGGTAGACTGGGGGTCTAACAAAGCACTCGCACCTATTCAACTCGATGCCCTCGTCGAGACTATTTTGAGATAGTCATCAATTTGGTCATAAAACTGCCATAGGTCCTTTGCATTCTCCCAATTTCAATGCACCAGGAACTCTGTCCTAGTATTCTTCATGCTTTTCTCACAACCCTATGATCTTGGATTTCTTCCATTTTAGCATCAACTTAGTTGGAATGTAAGGAGGAGCCCCATTGTTCCTGCTCCTCTCTAGATCTTCATCTACAAAATTAGGTTTTAAAAATCTCACATGGAAGGTTGGGTGAACCTTTAACCTTTCTGGTAGCTTACACTTGTAGGCAACATCCTCCACCTTCTTCAAGACATAAAATGACCCATCATACAAAGCGATTAGTGCCCTATGTTGAGCCTTACTCATAATCTGTTCCCAGATTTGTGGATAAAGTTTAAACAACACTTTGTCACCTACTTTATACTCCAATGCACACCTATTCTGGTCAGTGTACTTCTTCATGCCCCACCTCTGAAATCATTTCAAGTCTATCCCTTGCAACCCTATATGCTATTGGACACTTCCCTTTACTCCTGGTCCTTGCAACATTTAATGGAGTCATGGGCTTCTTCCCTAGGACAATCTTGAACAAACTCATATCTGTTGATGAAAATTTGTGCAAGTCATAGCAAAACTGGGCTGTATCAAGTAAACTAACTCAATTTCTTTGACTTGCAATCACAAAATGCCTCAAGTACTCTTCCAACAAGTGGTTTATCATCTCCATCTGTGCATCCATTTGTGGTTGATTTGCAGTAGAGAACTTCAACTCAGTTCCCATCATATTGAACGAAACTTTCCGAAACCTGTCTGTGATCCTTGTGTCTTTATCACTCATAATGTCAACCAAGACACCAAAGTACTTAACAACACTTTTGTAAAATAATTCAACAACAACCTCAGAAGAGCACAGACTAGGTACCGTAATAAACACTGCATACTTCAAAACTCTGTCCACCAAAACCATGACTGATGCCTTATTCTTGACCTTAAGAAAGGCAGAAATGAAATCCATGCTTACCGACAAACGTGGCCTTTCAGGAATAGACAAGGGCTGCAACAATCCTGTCTCTCTCTTATATTTAGTCTTGTCCACCTTACAAATGTGACAAGTCTTCACATAAGCTTCAATATCATCTTCCATCTTCCATCTCTTAAAATGGAGCAGATCATCCTTGATCCAATAATGTCTCAACGTCCAATCTTGGACTTGACCTATCCACTTAACATAGAGTGGGTCATTCAACGCAACCAACTTAATTCTACAAAAAAAAATTAGTCTTATGTTTTGAAATAGAATACACTGCAGCAATTACCTCTTTTCTGCTTAGTGCATCTGCACCTTGATTTTGTTTGCCTGGCTTATGCTCCCATACAAAGTAATACTCTACCAGAAATTCTTGCCAGCGAGCCTATTTTTCACTTAACTTTTTTTGAGATTTGAAAAATGTATTAGCCACATTGTCAGTCCGCACAACAATGCGAGTTCCGAGAAAATACACACACTAAGTCTGCAAACAATGCACCACATCAACCATCTCCTTCTCATGAGTGGAGTACCTTTGCTCGACAACATTCCATTTCCTGCTTTTAAAAGTCACAAGATGGCCTTCCTTCACGAACACGCCCCGATAGCCTTATCCGACACGTCAGTATGCACCTCAAAAGTTAACTCAAAATCTGGCAGCATCAGTACTGGTTTCATGCAATAGGTTCCTTCAAATTTCGTAAAGCTTCTTTGCATCACACTGACCATACCCACATGATGTCTTTCTTCAACAAATTTGTCAACGTTGTAGCCCTCTTAGAGTGCCCCGCAATGAACATTCCATAGTAGTGGCTGACCCTAGGAATGACCTCAAATCTTTCACACTTGAAGGTGCTTGCCACTAAACTATGGCATGCACTTTCTTTGGGTCCATTCAAACCTTTGTTGCTAACCAAATGCCCAAGAAACTTTATTTCTTTTTGAGAAAACTCACACTTCTCCATTTCTACATAAAACGTGAATTTCGTCAACTTCGTCAAAATTTTACATAGATACTGTACATGCTCAACTATTGTCCAGCTATAAATAAGAATGTCAACTAAGTAAACAACCACAAATTCATAAAGATACTCAAACAACACGTCATTCATTAAATTACTAAAAGTAGCCAGAGCATTTGTTAAGCCCAATGGCATTATAAGAAAATCATATGAGCCATATCTAGTGACAAGTTGTCTTAGGATCATCACCCTCTAAAATCCTAACCCACCAATAACCTGACCTTAAGTCCAGGTTTGTGAACCAACATGCATTGCTCAACCTATCCATCCTATCTGGCACCAACAAGACTGGAAATTTATTCTTTATAGTGACCTTGTTCGACGTCTTATAGTGCACACACATCCTTAATGATCCATCCTATTTCTTTTGGATCAAAATAGGAGCACCATAAGGCGCTTTTGAAGGCTGAATCAATTCAGGATCAAGGAACTCATTCAATTGTTTCGTTAACTCTGCGAAATCTTTAGGAGCCATCCAATAAGGAGCTTGTGCAGGCGGCGTCGAACCTGGTAGTAACTCTATCTTGTGATCAATATCCCTCCTTGGTGGTAGTGCATTTTGGTAATTCAAGCGGCATCACATCAGCAAACCACTTCAACACTTCTGCCACACAATCAGGCACGTTAATGTTCACATCAGACTTCATTGCAACTAAGGTAGCAAGAAAGGTCTCATTACCTATTCTCAAGCCTTTGTCAATAGCATTAACAGACAACATAGGGGCCTTGTACTTAGGAACTTTTTCAGCTTATCCATAAGGATGAACAACCCTCACGATACATGGATTAGCTTTATTCTTAATCATCACACCATCCAAGTGAGGGAAAGGGAAAAAACCTGTACATCCTTAGAAAATTGACTAGAGTATGGCATCAAAGTCTTGAGTGGCATTATCATCGGATTATGTTTTCCCGTCCATCAACAGATCAACATAGTTACATCATATGCCATCTATGCAATAACTTACGCCTTAAAACTAATAGTTTGGACGGAAGATGGACTTTTCTTCAACTTTAGTCTCATCCTTGCAGCAAAATTGACATCCACAAATGTGTGAGTTTCTTCGTTGTCAACTATTGCCACTAACAATTTCCCATCAACCATAACCTCTATGTGAATTAATGAAGCATGAGGATTTCCAGCCTAGGACGTCTCCCCAACCGAATTGATCAAACTGATCTGGTTTATTGATAATCCAAAGAGATTTGCAAGTGCAACGACCACTTCTCCATCATCATAGCTCAAATATAGATCTCCAACAAGCATAGAATTTAGCCTCTAACAATTTGGGAAAATCTTGGCAAAATGCGGACCACTACAAGTCCAACATCCCTTATCTTTGCTCTTATTCTTGTTTTTCTTTACATCTTTCATTGGCTCCTTGCCCTTGTTAGCAGTCCCTTTTCGGTGTTCCTTCTTCTCATCCTTTGTCTTCTTAAACTTCTTCTTTGTTTTTGAAGTAGAGGGATCATCATAAGTAGGCTGAAGTAAGTAGAAATCAACCACAAAATTTGCCGCAACAATTGGAATGGGTAGATCCTTGACATTCTGCCTTCTTAGTTCATTTTAGGCCCAACCTTGCATGCCCAAAATGAAGTTATGAAGCTTGTCCTCATCTGACATGTTCGTGATGTCCAGTATGAATGAAGAAATTTTTTTGATATACTTGCAAATTGTCCCACTCTGCCTTAGCTTTTTCTATAGGTCCCTAGAAACCCATGAGGCATTTCTAGGAAAGAACTAGTTGTCACGCCCTAAGTCCCATTAAGGCGGACTAGCACCCGTTGCCGACAAGGCTCGGGAGAACCAACATATAACTATGCACCTGCTATGAACATTTAAGAGGTTTCCATAGTCAACATGCTGTCAGAAGAAAGTAAACTATATTAACAAGCCAAAAGTAAATGCATAAGACTAGGGTGTTTGAGCAACGATGTCTACAGTATTCTACTTGGCCACACTTTAATTTACATAGTCTACCAAGCCTCTAGGTAAGGAACACTATCTATATGGGTCGGGACAGGCCCCACCTCATGACCAACTATACAATACAAAATACAAGTTTTAAACACACAAGCCCCGAAGCAACCTGGAGCTTAGTAATAGCAGCTGAAAGTCCTGTACTCTTATTGGGGAGATCTAGTAGCTCCTGTACCTGCAGCATTAAATGTAGGTCCCCCATAAGGGATGTCAGTACGAGATAATGTACTGAATATGTAAGGGAGGAAATACTATATATGAAATAAAAACTCAAACGATATCACACACTGCTGTGTAAGGATGAAAAGACCACCTTTAGTAATACTGATCATGTACTTTATGTCTTTTTATTAATTTACCTTTCTTTACTGTATAACCTGTGTACATTATATCATGTAAATGACAAGCTGATCAGTGGTAAATTAATAACGGGATCGACCCATTCTAGGCTTTCCTTTCACCCCTGGGATACCCCCCGTAATATGGGATCGACCCATGCTTGGAGATTCTTCCACCCCTGGGATACCACCCATTAATAAGCAACTGTGAGTTATCTTTTATTTACTTTTCAGAAGATTCTTTTGGTGGTCATAACCTTTAGAACTGTAGGAATATAAACATGTGACATATAAACAACCATACAAGATAATAGCACATTGAAAAGAGAGATACACAATGAATGAACCGTATAGGAGATTAAACAACCCATGGACTTTGTTTGGGTAAATGGGACTCATGTATCCTTGGTATCCAAGTACATATGCAGGTTTGACCATGGCTATGTATTAGAACATATGAAAATGGTAAAGAGTGGAGATACGGTTAGCAGCCATGTCCGAATTTGTATGTGCCTTTATGTGCAAAGGAAGAACTTAGATTTTATACCAAGTAATAGGAAATCAAGTTGACTTACATACCTCGTTGTACTATGTCGTTATTACCTCAGAGTAGTATCCTTTTCCTCCGAACACTTATCTACACTATAGTAGGTGATAAAACTAATATTAGCAGCCAATAAACACATCTCGGTAATCCAATTTCACCCAAAAATAATATCCAGGCAGCAAGCTCGGAATTAGCAACCAAAGAGTATTCTTTCAACATTTCCACCCCTAATCGTATTTTCTAATATATGTCCCCATATACATGTCTTATCCAGCTTTTTTTAGTCCCACAACAGTGTTATCGAAGTTTATAAAGTACAACATACAACAATTCTACCCAACACGCAAGTAGGCAACGTAACATTACATCATTTTGCGACATTTCGGCATCAACAATTCCAAATCTGTTTCAACCTCAACCAAACTGTCCTCAATATTTTTACACACAAATACAGTCCTAAAACGGTACAGAAATAGTCCCCCAAGTGGATGGAAATAATGAGACAACCATTCCCAATATTCAGTCCACAAATTCCTACTAAGAGCGCAATTTAGGTATCATATAAAAACTCATTTTCGCTGAAGATAAAAATGGTGCAGCAGCCTTCTTACCCCACTATAGAACCAAACCTTGTTAAAAACATACATATTACTTCATAATCCAGCCAACCAACAAGAGAAAAGACTTTTAATTAAGAAGAAAAGTGGACAACAATCTTTGGAACACATGCTGTCCCAAATTCCTGCACAAGTACAACCAGCATACTCTTCATGTTTCTCATAGAATAATTACACCAAACCATAGGTATTTTTACTTACCTTAGACCTCAAGGATTAGATGCTCTTCAAGAACCCTAGAGGTGAGCCTTGGCTGCTTTAGGAAATTAAGAGAGAGCAAGAAGAAACATGGAGATAAATCTTATTTTTGATTTGAGAAAATGACTAAAAGTTGCTGGTTTTTGCTCCCTCTTATATGGACACTTTTGGACGACTTTCTTTTGGATTTCCAGAATTACTTTATTAAGGTTATGATGCAGCAACTTGGCCTTTTCACTTGGTCCTTATTGGGCTTCAATTGGATGGGCTTTGCTGCAAATATTCCTCCTTTATACCCACTTAGTTTGGGCCCTAGTTGTGAATTGGGTTGTGAATGTAATTTGGCCCTTTTCCTATTCAACTTGAGCTTAAAATGTTGTCCTTTTATGATTTTAAACCATGGTCCCAAATGACATCCTTAACTCGGGATTCATTTGTTGTCGGACTTGTAACACCCCAACTTTTTTTAACTAGGATTGAGTCATCCTTCAAATGATAGGATCAATTCATAAGTATTTAAAGTATATTAGATGTGATTTAGAGTTATAAAGGATCTTTTACATCAAGTAAAGCCCAAAGAATTTCTAGCGACTAAGTTTTCAAATGAGTTGATAGAAGGGTCAACTTCAAATGGCTATATTTCCTATGGTATAATGATTTTGGTGACCCATAATATATCAAATTAAAGATCTTTGAGTTAGCTTTCCAACGCATCTTATTTCACATTAAACAGAGTTCGGAGTAGAGAGTTATGACCATTTTACTGGAGACCTACAGAGCTGTCTGAAGGTCCGCGACGGCTCCGCGACGCGGACCTATCGCGAACCCTTTCTGGATAAGCTAACCGAAGTTCATTTATTTTATTTTCAGGGTTCTTTTACCCTAAAGCCTTTGGGGGTCTATTTAAGGTCCCAAAACGCATAATACGTCAGTTTCATGAGTTAAAACCCTCTCTTTCACTCCTAAACATAAAACACTCAAGAATCATCAAGAAAGTCATCAAGTCAGGATTAACTTTCAAGATTCTTCATCAAGGTGAGTTATTCTTCCTAATCTTTAAGCTAATTTCTCTATCTATTCATGAAATCCCTAATAGAATCTTAATATCCTAACCTAAGGTTTCAAGAAACGAATTCAAGAATCCCAAGAAAGGATTCCTTGATTCTTCTTTCCATGAATTAGGGTTCTTTATCATGAAACTCTAAAGATTCTAAGTCAAGAAGTCAAGAATCAAAAAGAAGTTCTTCAAACAATGTCTTTCGAAGTTCTTCAGCTCTAAAAGAACAACGAGATTGAGGATTTCTCCAAGAAACGAGTATTCATCAAATTTTAATTGTAATATCAAATTTCCAGGTATGTAAGGCTAAACTAAAAGCATGAGTTTGTTCTCTCATGTTCCCCATAGAGGTCAAAGATGAGTTGATGGTTGAAGAGTATGTGTGCATGAATACTTGAGAGTTTTTTATTGAAAACATTGATTTGAAATTACATGTTTTCTATGTTAATGATCATCATACTACTTGTTTTCTTAAAGTTAACATTTTTCATGAGATTTTGCATAACCTTATATGATTATTTGAAAAGCATGCATAATGAACTTAGGGGATGAGTCTAGAGCCTTGACAATGATGATGTTGTGATGTTGTGATTGTGTTTCACATTTGATGAGAGTCTTGATGATGATGTTGATGAGAATGATGTTTTATGATGTCTTAAAATTGGAAGTTTAATCTCTAAAAGAGTATCTTGAGTCCATGATATTGATGTTATGAGGTGAGGTACTATGTCCCTCTGGGACCGATGCTGATGTTGAGGTTTTATAATATGTCCCCATGGGACTGATGTTTATGTTGAGATGATGTACTATGTCCCTTTGGGACCGATGTTGATGTTGAGGTATTATATCATGTCCTTATGTGACTGATGATGATGTAATATGTCCCTATGGGACTGATGATGATGATGATGTTTTATGAGCATGTCGAGTTTTGGGAGGAGTATTGAGCACCGAAATGGGTAGAGAGTGAGTCCCACTCAAACCCATTAACGTGGCCTGCGTAGGAAGAGGGGATTGAACCGCAATGCGGATGGCTCCTTTCTTGTCCCAAATGAGGACTGATGTTTTTTTCTGATAAGATGTCCTTTACCTCGGGCAGGGTATTGATGGATGTGGCAATGGCATCGCTTCGTTGTATCATCACTGGCTCATAAGTGATGGTTGTCGGTTAGAGAAACTCCCAGTTAGGTTCCTTTTGATAGGACTCTGATGTTGATGTGATGAGTTGAGTCGAGTTTCCTTGAGTTGAGTTGAGTCGAGTTGAGTTGAGTTGAGGTAAGTTTGATGTATTGATGAGATGTTGATGGGTCATTGTCTACTCTTTATTCTTTCTTTAGATAGACATATGACATTCTGATGGAGTATGATGTTGAGTTGATGTTATTCCTATATTATTCTACTTGTTTCTGTTTCAGTCACCTATTTTACATACCAGTACATTCCAAGTACTGATGTCCCCTTCTGGGACTGCATCATTTCATGATGCAGAGGCAGGTATTAGAGATCATCGACAGGCGCTTCGTTGAAGATCTATTCGCATTCATCTGATCGGTGAGACCTCCTTGTTTTCGGAGGATTCCCATGTTATTATCATCTAGCTTGAGTAGTACTTTGTTCTCCTTGAGTTGGATAGCCATGACCTGTCATGGTACCATCTAGATGTTTGAGTTAGAGGCTTCATAGACACTGAGTAGAGGATGTGATGTATTGTTTTTCCAACTCTTCTTTGTTGGAAATTAACATTTTGTATAAAGACTTGATTATTTTAATTATATTAAAGTCTTTTCCTTGAGGATGTTTCTTCCGCTATTGAGTATGATGTGACGATGAGTCCAAGTGGTTCGCTTGGGGATTAGCAATAGTCTCTGAGTGTCGGCCACGGTTAGGGTACCCTCCCGGGGCATGACAGGACTTGAACAAATTCGGTGTTGGGCCTTGTCTCCGTTTACCTAGCCTATTTAAGCTAAGCACATAGGTGACTCACCTGCTAGCTTCCTAAGTCTTACAAGAACCTCACTTATTTTACTTCATTTAAGGTCACAATATCCTTAGCTTGACTTAAAATTATATACACTCGGTCATCTTAAGCGTTAGACGTGCATATACGCCTTTAATCTAAAATTCACGCAATTTTAAAATGTGTGCGGATTTGACCCCGCCATACCATGTGTCATCTGCGTTGGACTAGTACATGTAAGTTGTGGGGTGTTACATCCTCCCCCCCTTAGGAACATTCGTCCCCGAATGTAAGCATAATTGAATAGGTTAAACAAGTTCGAACTTTCGTGTAAACAGACTTTTGAAAACACAATAAGAATTCATATTCACGTACCTACTAGTCCCTCAACTCTGTATCTTGGACTTCCTCTTTAGCTTCAAATAAATAAGGGTATTTAGACCTCATTGCTTCCTCAGCCTCCCACGTTATCTCTTCTACCTGGTGGTTCCTCCAAAGCACTTTTACGGAAGGTATTTCTCTATTCCTTAGCTTTCTAACTTGACGATCTAGGATAGCAATAGGTACCTCTTCATAGGTGAGAGCTTCCATAACCTGCATATCTTCAATAGGAGTGATACATAATGTGTATTACATAGTCTTATAGCATAGTCTACAAAGCCTCTTCATAGTGAGAATTCCAGTCCTCTTCTTCTAGCATCTGCATATGATTTGTGACGTCTTTGGGCTTTTTCTAGCCGTTTTCGTATTACCTTGACTTTTTCCATGGCTTTTTGGACTAGATCTGGACCAAGCAAGGTGGTTTCACCTACTTCAAACCAACCTATTGGTGATCTACGTTTCCTTCCATACAAAGCTTCATACGGTGCCATCTTGATGCTTGAATGGTAGCTATTCTTATAGGCAAATTCAATAAGTGGCAAATGGTCCACCCAACTACCTTTGAATTCCAATGCACAAGCCCGCAACATATCATTAAGTGTTTGAAAGGTGCATTCTGCTTGACCATCTGTCTGCGGGTGGAAAGCTGTGCTTAAATTCACTTGTGTCCCTAAGCTCCTTTGGAAGGATTCCAAAACTTTGCGGTGAATTGAGCTCCCCGATCAGGTATAATTGAGATTGGGACCCCATGTAGCCTAACTATCTCTTTGAGGTATAGCTTTGCGTACTCTTAGGTTCTATAATCACTCCTAACTGGCAAGAAGTGTGCTGACTTTGTGAGTCTATCAACTACCACCCACGTGGAGTCAAACTTCTGAAATGAGCGAGGCAACCCAGTAACAAAATTCATATTAATCATATCCCACTTCCACATTGGAAGCTCTATACATTGCATATAACCTCCCAGCTTTTGGTGCTCTACCTTAACTTGTTGGCAATTCGGAAACTGAGCCACAAATTCTGCAAGGTCCTTTTTCATGCCTTCCCACCAAAACAATCCCTTCAGGTCATGATACATCTTAGTTTATCCTGGATGGATAGAATATCTTGAATGATGGGCTTCTTCCATTATCCTCCTTCTTAGTCCATTTATGTTAGGTACGCATAATCTAATTTGGCAATAAAGTACTCCATTTTGGGTAATTTCAAAGCCCTTCATTGTACCTTGATCCACCTTCTCCTTAAGTCGCCATAAAATAGGATCATTGAACTATTTTTCTCTTACCTCTATTACTAATGAAGATTCCACAACATTATGCACAATAACCCCTTCCTTTGGAGTTTAAATAAGGCGAACTCCCAATTTGGCTAGCTGACGTAGATCCTTAGCGACTCCTTGACTTACCATGGTCTGATCCTCAATATTCACAATTGCCTTGCGGCTCAAAGCATCGGCTACCACATTTGCTTTCCCTGGATGGTATTGTATATCAACATCGTAATCCTTTATTAGCTCCAGCCACCTCCGCTGCCTTAAATTTAGGTCTTTCTGTATAAATATGTACTGTAGGCTCTTATGATCCGTATATATGTCAACATGAACTCCATACAAATAATGGCACTGTATTTTTAAGGCAAACACAACAACTTCTAGTTCAAGGTCATGTGTTGGGTAGTTTTTCTCATGTGGCCGCAGTTGTCTCGAGGCATAAGAAATTACCCTACCATGTTGTGTTAGTATACACCCTAAGCAAATCCCCGAAGCATCACAATACACCACATACCCCTCTATCCCTTATGGAAGCACTTATACAGGTGCAGAAGTTAGCCTGATTTTCAACTCTTGAAGGTAACCTTATGCGTCAACTTTGTTAAAGGTGCAGAAATAGAAGAAAAGCCTTCAACAAATCTTCTGTAATAACCTGCCAACCCTAAGAAGCTTTGAACTTCCGTGGGTGTTCTTGGCCTTGGCCAGTCTTTAATCGCCTCTATCTTTTGTGAATCAACCCTTATTCCTTCATCAGATACAATATGACCCAAGAATGCCACGGATTTCAACAAAAATTCACATTTGGAAAACATGGCATACAATTGCCCATCATGAAGAACTTGTAATACCTGCCATAAGTGATTTGCATGGTCCTCTTCTGATCTTGAATACACCAAAATGTCATCTATAAATACTATCACAAAGACATCCAAGAATGGCTTGAATACCCTGTTCATTAAGTCCATAAAAACTGTTGGTGCATTTGTCAGCCCAAATGATATAATAAGAAATTCAAAGTGACCATAGCGTGTCCTAAAAGCTGTCTTGGGTATATCTTTCTCCTTCACCCTCACTTGGTGATAACCTGACCTCAAATCAATTTAGAAAAGCATTTGGCACCCTGTAACTGATCAAATAAATCATCAATCTTGGGGAGGGGGTATTTGTTTTTAATTGTCACCTTATTCAATTGCCGATAGTCAATACACATTCTCAAGGTGCCATACTTTTTACGTATAAATAACACTGGTGCACCCCAAGGGGACACACTAGGTCTTATAAATACCTTTTCTAGCAAATCTTTTAATTGCTCTTTTAATTCACGTAATTCTGCCGGGGCCACTCTATATAGAGGGACAGAAATAGGTTGAGTGCCTGGAAGTAAGTCAATGCTAAAATCAATTTCTCATTCTGGAGGTAAACCTGGAAGCTCTTCGGGAAATACATCAACAAATTCATTTACTTCGGGAACAGATTGAAGAGTTGGTGATTCTGCTTGCATATCCCTTACTCTAACTAGATGACATATATATCCCTTTGACATCATCTTCCTTGCCTTAAAATAGGAGATAAACTTACCCTTTGGTGCCCCAACACTGCCTTCCCATTCAAGGACCGCCTCATTTGGAAAGTTGAAATACACTCTCTTAGTTCAGCAATCCAAAGTAGCATAGGAAGAAGCTAACCAATCCATACACATTATAACATCAAATTCCACCATATCTAACTCAACAAGGTCAGCCAATGTGTCACGGTCACAAACGGTTACTACACAGTTATAATAGACCCTTCTAGCTAAAATAGATTCACCGGTTGGTGTAAACACTTCAAATGGCTCGTTCAATAATTTAGGTGTTCTTTTAAGCTTCCCAACCACTAGTGCAGTGATGTATGATAATGTAGAACCAGGGTCAATTAATGCATACACATTATGTGAAAAGATGGACAGTGTACCTGTGACCACATCATGTGAAGCTTCCAAATTTTGCCGACTCCCCAGAGCATAGGTGCGATTCTGGGCTCCGCTAGAGCTAGCTGCCCCTCTACTACCTCTACCACGACCTGTAGGTGTTTGGTGACCCCCACATAATGGAGGAACAAATGATGATGATGCAACAGCTGACCCAGTAGGTTGTGCTATATCAGCCATATATCTTCTTGGGCAATTTCTCATCATATGCCCTGGTACACCACACCAATAACAAACATCTGTCCCAACACGACATGTACCTAAATGACTCCTGTCACATTGTTTGCAAGGCTACCTAGGAGGAATCTGCTGGCTGGCCAAATATCCTGTAGTCCGTGCACCTAGTCCCTCACTTCTTCAATTATACTGATTACCTCTAGGCCCTTGAAGTTGCGGTAGAGCACTGACTACAGAGTAGGAGGATGACGGTCTAGGTGGTTTATTAGGAAATCGGGGCCTAAAGTCACCTTGGGGCGGTACAAACTGCCCTATAGATCTGGCCCTCTTAGACTGCCCCCTTTAACTCTTGTTCCTTCTTATTTGCCTCTGATCCTCTAGTTTTTGTGCAAATGCTTGCATCCTCGCTATATCCATGTCTTTATTCAAAGAAGCAATGGTAAGGTCTCTAACCAGATACGAATCCAACCTATCCACATATCGATGAACTCTATCTGCCATAGTAGCAACTACATTAGGAGCATACCTAGACAGGGAATTAAATTGAAGGCTATACTCCCTCACGCTCATATTCCCTTGGTGGAGATTAAGAAACTGATCTGCCCGGGCCTCTCGAATCTCGTATGGAATGTAATGGTCAAGAAATGCCTCTTTGAACTCCTTCCAGGTAGTTGGAGGTGCATCTATACCCTTAGATTGCTTCCAAGCTTCATACCACAATATAGCAACACCCTTCAATATATATGCTACCAGTTCCACAGCTTCTGTGCCGCTTATGTGCATAACATCTAGAGTGTGTTGGATCTGATCGATGAAGTCCTGTGGATCTTCATTAGGATCTGACCCTTTAAAAGATGGAGGGTCCAAATTAAGGAAGTCACGTATCCTCATGCTAGCTGCCTTACCTGCACCACCTGCACCTATAGCTGGACCTTCTTGTCTTTGACTCTGGCCAGCAACTATTCGAGTCAATAATTGGACCGCACTTCTCAAATCCTGCACGGTGGCATCAGCAGGTGGCTCTTGGGGAGTTTCACTACTTCCAGGATCGTCAGGAGCTGGAGGAGTTGGAGATGTTTTTGATAGAGACTCTTCTGGGGCCTCATTTAGTCGTCTCACCCGACTTGGTACACCAACTACCACTTCCACTTCCTTCCCTTTGCCTTTGCTTTTCCTTGTTTCAGGCATACTTGCTGTACAAAATGATTTAGAGGTTAGAAATAATCAACCTACAACACTTGGCTCTATGGCACGATCTAAAGAATGAAAAGAAAGTGACAACTCCTAAATGTCGTGTAGCCTCCTGCTTGTATATGTGGTGCACAACATATCAATAAACAAGACTTTACATAGACACGGCTTTGTAGACTCCCTAGGACGACCTGTTTGATACCACTTTTGTCACGCCCTAAGTCCCATTAAGGCGAACTGGCACCCATTGCCGACAAGGCTCGAGAGAACCAATATATAACTATGCAACTGCTATGAACATTTAAGAGGTGTCTATATTAAATATGCTGTCTGAAGAAAGTAAACTGTATTAACAAGCCAAAAGTAAATGCATAAGACTAGGCCGTTGGAGCCACGATGTCTACAGTATGCTACTTGGCCACAATTTAATTTACATAGTCTACAAAGCCTCTAGCTGAAAGTCCTGTACTCTTACTAGGGAGATCTAGTAGCTCTAGTACCTGCAAATGAAATGCAGGTCCCCCGAAAGGGACGTCAGTATGAGATAATGTACTGAATATGTAAGGCAGGAAATACTATATATGGAATAAAAACACAAATGATATCACACACTGGTGTGTAAGAATGAAAAGACCACCTTTAGTCATACTGTGGAATCATGTACTTTAGTCTTTTTATTACTTTACCTTTCTTTACTATATAATCTGCACATGATATATCATGTAAATGACCAGTTGATCAGTGGTAAATCAATAACGGGATTGACCCATGCTATGCTTTCCTTTCACCCCCGGGATACCCCCCGTAATATGGGATCGACCCATGCTATGTGATTCTTCCACCCCTCGGATACAACCCATTAATAAGCAACTGTGAGTTATCTTTTATTTACTTTCCAGATGATTCTTTTGGTGGTCATAACCTTTAGAACTATAGGAATATAGACATGTTACATATAAACAACCATACAAGATAATACCACAATGAAAAGAGAGATACACAACTAATGAATCGTATAGGAGATTAAACAACACATGGACTTTCTTTGGGTAAAAGGGACTCATGTATCCTTGGTATCCAAGTACGTATGCAGGTTTGACCATGGCTATGTATGGGAACATATGAACATGGTAAAGAGTGGAGACACGGTTAGCAGCCATGTCGGAATTTATATGTGCCTTTATGTGCTAAGGAAGAACTTAGATTTCATGCCAAGTAATAGGAAATCAAGTTGCCTTACATACCTCGCTGTACTATGTCGTTATTACCTCGGATTAGTATCCTTTTCCTCCAAAAACTTATCCAAAATATAGTAGGTGATGAAATGAATATTAGCAGCCAATAAACACATCTCGGTAATCCAATTTCACCCAAAAATAATATCCGGGCAGCAAGCTCGAAATTAGCAACCAAAGAGTATTCTTTCAACATTTCCACCCCTAATCGTATTTTCTAATATATGTTCTCATATACATGTCTTATCCAGCTTGTTTTAGTCCCACAACAGTGTTACCACAGTTCGTAAATTACAACATACAACAATTCTACCCAACACGCAAGTAGGCAACGTAACATTACATCCTTTCGCTACATTTCGGCGTCAACAATTCCAAATCTGTTTCAACCTCAACCAAACTGTCCTCAACATTTTTACACACAAATAAAGTCCTAAAATAGTACAAAAACAGTCCCCCAAGTGGATAGAAAACATGAGACAATGATTCCCAATATTCAGTCCACAAATTTCTACTAAGAGCGCAATTTAGGTATCATATAAGAACTCATTTTTACGGAAGATAAAAATGGTGAGCAGCCTTCTTACACCACTACAGAACAAAACCTTGTTAAAAACATACATATACTTCATAATCCATCCAACCAACAAGAAAAAAGCCTCTTAATTAAGATGAAAAGTGGACAACAATCTTTGGAACACATGCTGTCCCAAATTCCTACACAAGTACAACCAGCATACTCTTCATGTTTCTCATGGAAACATTACACCAAACAATAGGTATTTTTACTTACCTTAGCCCTCAAGGATTAGGTGCTCTTCAAGAACCCTAGAGGTGAGCCTTAGCGGCTTTAGAAAATGAAGAAAGAACAAGAAGAAACTTGGAGAGAAATCTGACTTTTGGCTAGAGAAAAGGACTAAAAGTTGCTAGTTTTTGCTCCCTCTTATATGGCCACTTTTGGCCGACTTTCTTTTGGATTTCCAGCATTACTTTATTAAGGTTATGATGCAGCAACTTGGCCTTTTCACTTGGGCCTTTTTGGGCTTCAATTGGATGGGCTTTGTTGCAAATGTTCCTCCTTTATACCCACTTACTTTGTGCCCTAGTTGTGGATTGGGTTGTGAATGTAATTTGGCCTTTTTCCTATTCAACTTGGGCTGAAAATGTTGTCCTTTTATGATTCTAAACCATGGGCCCAAATGACATCCTTAACTCGGGGTTCATTCGTTGTCGGACTTGAACAAATTCGGTGTTGGGCTTGTCTCCGTTTACCTAGCCTATTTAAGCAAAGCACGTAGGTGACTCACCTGCTAGCTTCCTCAGTCTCACAAGCACCTAACTTATTTTACTTCATTTAAGGTCACAATCTTCTTAGCTTAAAATAAAAATTATGTACACTCGGTCATCTTAAGCGTTAGACGTACATATACTCCTTTAATCTAAAATTCACGCAATTTTAAAATGTGTCCGGATTTGACCCCGCCATATCATGTGTCATCTGCGTTGGACTAGTACATGTAAGATGTGAGGTGTTACACTAGTCTCTCATTTCCTCCTTCAACTTGCCCCAAGAATCAATTTTGGGTCTATTTGTCACGCCCAAAGTCCAATTAAGGTGGATTGACACCCATTGCAGAAAAGGCTCGGGAGAATCAACATATTACCATACATTTTCTATGAACATTATAAGGGGTTTCCACATTCAACATGCTTTCAAGAAAGTAGGTGGTAATAACAAGCTATAAAGAAATGCATATGACTAGGCCGTTGGAGCCACGATGTCTAAAGTACGTTACACGACCACACTTTCATAGTCTACAAAGCCTTTGGATAAAGAACAGTATCTATAAGGATAGGGATAGGCCCTGCCTCATGACCAACTATACAATACAAAAATATAAGCTTTAGACACACCAATCCCTGAACCAACCGGAGCTTAGTAATATCAACTGGAAATCGTATACTCCTACTAGGGAGATCTGCTGGTTCCTATACACGTAACATGAAATGTAGGCATCCCATAAGGGACATCAATATGAGATAATGTACTGAATATGTAAGGGACTACTGTATATGAAATAAGAACTCAAATGAAATCAACACTGGTGTGTAAGGACAAGAGACCACCTTTAGTCATATTTTGGAATCATGTACTTTATGTCCTTTTTATTACTTTACCTTTCTTTACTGAATAATTTATGTGCAATATATAATATAAATGACCAGAAGATCCGTGGATAAATCAATATTTGGATCGACCCATGACAGGATTTTCTTTCACCTCTGGGATACCTGCCGTAATATGGGATTGACCCATGCTAGGTGATTCTTACACCCATAGGGTACCACCCATCAACAAGCAACTTTGACTTATCTTTCATTTACATTTGAGATAATTCTTTCGGTGGTCATAATATTTTGGAGTTGTAGGAAAATAGATATAACATGTGGCATATATACAATCATGCAAGACAATACCATAATCAAAAGAGTAAGTTACAGAGCTAATGAAATGCATAGGAGATGAAACAACACATGGACTTTACATAGAAAAAAGGACAGATTTGAAAATATCTATGTATGGGAGAGTATGAACACTTTATGGAGTGAAGACATGGTTGTTAGTTATGCTAGAGTTTGTAAGTGCCTCTATTTTCCAAGGAAGAACCTAGATTTCATGCAAAATAATAGGAAATCGAGTAGCCTTACATACCTCGTTGTACTACGCTGTTATTGCCTCGAAGTGACCTCCTTTCCCCTAAATATTTATTTACAATAGAGTAGGTGATAAAACTATTACTAGTAGCTAATAAACACGTCTTTGCCATACAATCTCATAAAAAAATTACACTCGGGCAGCATGTTTGTAATTATCAACCAAAGAGTACTCTTTCAAACTTTCCACTTCTAATCACATTTTCTAATAAACATTCACATATACATGTCATATACATCTTGTTTAGTCCCATAAAAGTCTTACAATAGCTCACAAAGCACAATACATAACAATTCTACGCAACAAACAAGTAGGTTGCATAATATTACATCTTCTCGCTACATTTCGAAGTCAACAACCCCAAACCTGTTCCAAATTCAACCAAACTATCTCCAACATATTTACTCATAAAAATAGTCCCAAAACAGTCAAATAACAGTCCCTAAGTAGATGGAGGACGTGAAACAACAATTCCCAATTACCTGTCCACAAGTTCCTACTAAGAGCACAATTAATATATCATGCAAGAGCTCATTTTTTGTGGAAGATAAAAACAGTGCAACAACCTTCTTACATCACAAAAAAATTTAACTTATTAAAAACATAAACCTTGCTTTATAATATAGCAAACTAAGAAGAAAGAAGCCTCTTAATAAACAAGAAAAGTGTATAATAAACTTTGGAACACATGCTGTCCAATACTTTGCACAAGCATAATGAGCATACTCCTCATGTTTTTCAAGGAAAATTTATACTAAATCATAGGTATTTCTGCTTACCTTATCCTTCAAGGATGAGGTCCTCTTCAAGAACCCTAATATTTTGTTGTGGTTGCTTTGTAAAAGCAAGAGAGAGCAAGGAGAAACTTTGAAAAACATCTTATTTTTTGCTATGTTTAAATGACTTGAAGTTACTTGTTTGTTACCCCTTTTAAAGGGACATTCTTGGCCGACTTTCCCCTTTAATTTAAGACACATTTTAGTAAGGTGGTGATGCACCTGCTTGGCCCTTTCACTTGGGCCTTATTGGGCTCCAATTTGATGGGCCTTTGCTACCAATTTTTCTCTTTTCCCTTCATTTAGTTTGGGCCCAAATCATCAAGTGGGTTGTGAATTAATTGGAACTTTTTTCCATTCATCTTAGGCTGCAAATACTGTCCCTATATGATTCTAAACCATGGGCCAAAATTACACCCTCAACTTGGGTTTTATTCATCATCGGATTTGAACTGGTTTAGTGCTAAGCCTCATCTCCGACTACCTATCCTATTTAAGCTAAGCATGTATGTGACTCACTTGTTGGCTTCCTAAGTCATACAAGAACCTCACTTTTTTTACTTCATTTAAGGCAATGATCTCCTCAGTTTCGCTTAAAACTTATATACAGTCACTCGTCTTAAGGATAAGACGTAAATATAGCCCGCCAGTCAAAAAGTTAGGCACTTTTAATGTTGGTGCTCCTTCTACCAAATCGTATCATGTTCCACATGCATAGGACTAATACACCTATGATGTTGGGTGTTACATCCTCCTCCCTTTAGGAACATTCGTCCTCGAATGTTAGCATAATGGGATTTCTTACATAAGTTGAAACCTTCATTTAAACAAACTTTTTACAACATAATAAGCATCCAAACATACATACCTATTAATGCCCCAACTCTACATCTTGGATTTCCTCTTTAGCTTCAAATAAATAAGGGTAGTTAGATCTGATCGCTTCCTTAGCCTCCCATGTTATTTCTTCTACTTGTTTGTTCCTCCAAAGTACCTTTACTGAAGCTATTTCTTCATTCTTTAGAGTCTTAACATGACAACCTAGGATAGAAATAGATACCTCTTGATAGGCGAGATCTTCTATAACCTACACATCTTCAATATGAGTGATACGAGATGGTTCGCCCATGCATTTTCGAAGCATTGAGAATTGAAAAATTGGATGAACCATTGAAAGCATATGTGGTAGCTCTAATTCATATGCAACCTGTCCAAACCTTTTAATAATCTTATATAGCCCATGTAACGTGGGGTTAGTTTTCATTTCTTACCAAATCTCATAAAACCTTTAATTGGATACAGCTTTAAGAATACCCAATCTACTGCTGAGAATTCCAATCCTCTCCTTCCAGCATCCACATATGATTTATGAAGACTTTGGCAGTTTCTAGTTGCTGCTGTATCATCATGACTTTTTTCATGGCATGTTAGACAAGAACTGGCCCAAGCAAGGTGGTTTCACCCACTTCAAACAATCCTGTTGGCGACCTACATTTCCTTCCATATCAAGCTTCATAAGGTATCTTCTTGATGCTTGAATGGTAGCTATTATTATTGGAAAATTCAATAAGTGGCAAATGGTCTACCCAAATACATTTGAAGTCCAATGCACAAGCCCACAACATATGTTTAAGTGGTTGAATGGTGCATTATGCTTGACAATCTGTTTGAGGGTGGAAAGCTATACTCAAATGCACTTGTGTCCCCAAACACCTTTGGAAGCACTTCCAAAATATTGCAGTTAATTATGCTCCCCGATTAGATATAATGGAGATTGGGACACCATGTAGCCTAACTATTTCTTTCAGATATAACTTAGCATATTATTCAACTGTATAATCACTCATAATTTGCAAGAAGTGTGCTGACATTGTGAATCTATCAACTATTACCCATATGGAGTCAAACTATTGAAACAAGCGAGGTAACCTAATAACAAAATCCATATTAATCATATCCTACTTCCATGCTGGAAGCTCGATACATTGCATATAACCTCCTGGCTTTTGGTGCTCTACCTTGACTTGTTGGCAATTTAGACATCAGGCCACAAATTTTGTAAGGTCCTTTTTCATGCCTCCCAACCAAAACATTCCCTTTAGGTGATGATACATCTTAGTTGATCTTGGATAGATGGAATACCTTGAATGATGGGCTTCTTCGATTATTCTCCTTCTTAGTACATTAATATCAAGAACACATATCTATTTTGTCCATAAAGTACTCTATTTTGTGTAAGTTAAAACCCTTCATCATACCTTGACTTACCTTTTCTTTAATTTATCGTAGTACAAGATCTTTGAACTGATTTTCTCTCACCTCCATTACCAATGAATCCTATGCAACATTATGCACAACAACCCCTTCATTTGGAGTTTTGAGGGGGCGAATTCCCAGATTGGTTAGTTGACATATATCCTTAGTCACTCCTTATCACGGTGTGATCACCAGTATTCATGATTGCCTCATGACTCAGAGAATCGACTACCACATTTCCTTTCTCGGGATGATATAGTATATCAACGTCGTGAACCTTTATTAGTTCGAACCATCTCCACTGTCTTAAATTTAGGTAGTTCTATTTAAGGATGTACTGTAGGCTCTTATGATCAATATATAGGTCAATGTAAACCCCATATAAATAGTGGCGCCATATTTTGAAAGAAAACACAACCGCTGCTAGCTTAAGGTCATATGTTGGGTAGTTTTTCTCATGCGGTCATAGTTTCCTCAAGGCATAAGCAATTACCCTACAATGTTGTGTCAGTACACACCCTAAGCCAACTCCTGAAGAATCAGATTACACTGCATACCACTCCATGCATTCATGAAGGACTAGCACAAGTGTAGAAGTTAGTCTGCTTTTCAACTCTTGGAAGCTCCTTTCACATACACCATTCCATTGGAACTTGGTTTCCTTATGTGTCAACTTTGTTAGAGGTGTGGAAATAGAAGAAAAAACCTTAACAAACCTTCTATAATAACATGCCAACCCTAGGAAGCTTCGAACTTTTGTGGGTGTTGTTGGCCTTGCCAATCTTTCACCACCTCTATCTTTTGTGAGTCGATCGTTATTCCTTCATAAGATACAATATTACCAAAGAATGCCATTGATTTTAACTAAAATTCACATTTGGAATATTTGGCGTAGTATTGCAGATCATGAAGAACTTGTAATACCCGTTGTAAGTGATTTGCATGGTCTTCTTCTGATCTTGAATATACAAAAATATCATCTATAAATACTATAACGAATACATCCAAGAATGGCTTGAATACCCTGTTCGTTAAATCCACAAAAATCCCGGTGCATTTGTCAACCCAAATGATATATCAAGAAATTCAAAGTGACCATAGCGAGTCCTAAAGGCTGTCTTAGGTATATCGTTCTCCTTCATCCTCACTTGGGGATAACTTGATCTCAAATAAATTTTTGAAAAGCATTTGGCACCCTATAACTGATCAAATAAATCATCAATCCTGGGGAGGGGATATTTTTTCTTAATTGTCACCCTATTCAGTTGCCGGTAGTCAATACATATTCTGAAGGTGAAATACTTTTTACATGCAAATAACACTGGTGCACCCCAAAGGGCACACTAGGTCTTATAAAACCCTTCTCTAGCAAGTTTTATAATTGCTCCTTTAATTCATGTAATTCTGAGGGCCATTTTATGCAGTAGGATAGAAATAGGTTGAGTTCCAAAAAGTAAGTCAATAGAAAAATCTACTTCTCATTTTGGCGGTAAACCTGGATGCTCTTCAGGAAACACATCAATGAATCCATTCACTACTAGAATAGATTGAACAGTTAGTGATTCTGCCTCCATATCCCTCACTCTAACTAGATACCATATATATCCCTTTGACATCATCCTCCTTTCCTTAAAATAAGAAACAAACTTACCCTTTGGCGCCCCAACATTGCCTTCCCATTCAAGGACCGCCTCATTTGGAAAGTCAAAATATACCCACTTAGTTGAGCAATTCACAGTGGCATAGCAAGAAGCTAACCAATCCATACCTATTATAAGATCAAATTCCACCATTTCTATCTCAACAAGGTCAGCCAATGTGTCAGGTCACAAATAATTACTGCATAGTTATAATAGACACTTGTAGCTATAATAGATTCACCGATTGGTGTGGACACTTCAAATGGCTTGTTCAATAATTTAAGTGTTCTCTTAAGCTCCCCAACAACTAGTGGAGTGATATATGATAGTGTAGAACCAGGGTCAATCATTGCATATACATTATGTGAAATATGAATAATGTACCTATGACTATATCGGGTGAAGTTTCCGAATTTTGCCGACTCCCTAGAGCATAAGTGATATTCTAGGCTATGCTAGATCTAACTGCCCCTCTAAAAACTCTACCATGACTTGTAGGTGCTTGCTGACCCATACCTAATGGAGGAACTAATGATGATAATGCTACAATTTACTCAGTAGATAGTGCTATATCACCCACACCAATAACAAGCGTCGATCCCAACGCGACATGTATGTAAATAAATCCTCCAATATTATTTGAAAGGTTTCCTAGGATGCATTTGTTGACTTGCTGAATATCATGTTGTCTGTGAACCTTGGCATTCACTTCTTATACCAAACTGATTACTTCTAGATCCTTGACGTTGTAGTGGAGCACTAGCTATACAGTAGGAGGATGATGGCTTAGGTTTTATACTATAAACCAAGGCCTAAACTCTCCTTGGGATGGTATAAAATGCCCCGTAGATCTGGCCCTCTTAGACTGCCCCCTTTCTAACTTGTATGTCCTTTTTCTTTTCCTTTGACCCTCCAATTTTTTCGCAAATGCTTACATCTTTGCTATATCCACGTCTTTATTATAAGAAAAAATGGTACAGTCTCTTACCATACACGAATCCAACCTATCCACATATTGATGAACCCTATCTGCCATAGTAGCAACTACATTAGGAGCATACCGGGCCAGGGAATTAAGTTGAAGGCTACACTCCCTCACGATCATATTCCCTTGTTGGAGATTCAGAACTGATCCCCATGATCCTCTCGAATCTCTAATGGTAAGTAATGGTCAAGAAATGCTTCTTTCAACTCCTTCCAGTAGCTAGAGGGGCATCTTTACCCTTAGATTTCTTCCAAGCTTCATAACATAGTATAGCCACACCGTTAAATCTATATGTTGTCTACTATACAACTTTCATACCCCTTCCGTGCATAATCTCCAAAGTACGTTGGATTTGATCGATGAAGTCTTATGGATCTTCATTAGGATCTGACCTCATAAAATATGGACGGTCCGAATTGAGGAAGTCACGTATCCTTGATCTAGCTACCCTATTAGCACCACCTACACCTATAACTGGGCCTACTTGTCTTTGACCTTTGCCTAGAAACTATATGAGTCAATCGTTAGACTGCATTTCTCAAATCCTGCATGATAACATCGATATGCGATTCTGGGGGAATTTCACTACTTCCTTGTTAATCAGGAGCTGGAGAAGTTGGAGATGTTTGTGACAGAGACCCATCTTGGGCCTCATTTCATATTTCCACCATACTTGGTACAATAACTACCACTTCTACTTCCTTCCCTTTGGCTTTACTTTTCCTTGTTTCTAGCATACTCGCTGTAAAAAACAATTTAGAAGTTAGAAGCAATCCACCTACAACACTTGGCTCTATGGCACGATCTAAGGAATGAAAAGAAGGTGACAACTTCTAAATGCCACGTAGCCTCTTGCTTATAAATGTGGTGCACAACACATCCACAAAGAAGACTCTACATAGGTACGACTTTGTAGATTCCCTAGGACGACCCGCTCCGATACAACTTTTGTAACGCCAAAAGTCCCATTAAGGCGGGCTTGCACCCGTTGCCGAAAAGACTTGGGAGAACCAACATATAACCTTACACTTTATGTGAACATTATAAGGGGTCTCAACATTTAACATGTTTTCAAGAAAGTAGACAGTAATAACAAGCCAAAAGGAAATGCGTATGCCTAGGTCGTTGGAGCCACGATGTCTAAAGTACAATACGTGACCATACTTTCATAGTCTACAAAGCCTCTAGATCAGGAAAAATATCTATAAGGATCAGGACAGGTCCTGCTTTATGACTAACTATATAATACAAAAATGTAAGTTCTAGACACAAAAAGTCCCGAAGCAACCTAGAGCTTAGTAAAAGCAGCTGGATATCCTGTACTCCTACATGCAAAATCTACAAGATCCTGTACTTGCCACATGAAATATCGGTCCCCTGTAAGGGACGTCAGTATGAGATAATGTACTGAGTATGTAAGGCAAGATATACTATACATAAAATAAAAAATACAATGAAATCATACACTGGTATGTAAGGATACGAAACAACCTTTAGTCATAATGTGGAATCATGTACTTTATGTATTTTTTATTACTTTACCTTTCTTTATGGTGCGCAGTATATCATATAAGTCACTAGCTGATCAGCGGAAAATCAATATCGGGATCAACCCATGCTACGCTTTCCTTTCACCCAGGGATACATCCCGTAATATGGGATAAACCCATGCGAGGTGATTCTTCCACCCTTGGGATATCACCCATCAACAAGCAACTTCGACTTTTCTTTTATTTAATTTTAAGATTATTATTTTGGTGGTCATAACATTTAGAGCTTTAGGACTATAGACATAACATGTGACATGTAACAATCATGCAAGACAGTACCGCACTGAAAAGAGTAGGTTACACAACTAATGAATTACGTAGGACATGAAACAACACGTGGACTTTATTAAGAAACAAAAGGAACTCATGTAATTTGTATCCAAAGAATGTATGCAGGTTTGACAATAGCTATGTAACATATGAACATATTAAAGATTGGAGAGGAGGTCATTAGTTATGTCTGAGTTTGTAAGTTCCTCTATGTGTCAAGGTAGAACCTAGATTTCATGTCAAATAATATGAAATGAGAAGCCTTACATACCTTGTTATACTACATCGTTATTACTTCGAAGTAACCTCCTTTTCCCCCAAATATTTTTCTACAACAGTTTTGGTGTTAAAACTAGTATTAGCAGCTAATAAACACGTCTTGGCAGTTCAATCTTATGAAAAAATAACACTCGAGCCGTAAGCTTGTAATTATTAACCCAAGAGTATTCTTTCAACCTTTCCAATTCTAATCGTATTTTCTAGTACATATCCTCATGTACATGTCATATCTATCTTGTTTTAGCCCCATAACAGTCTTACAATATCTCATAAAGCACAACACATAACAATTTTATACAACACACAAGTAGGCGGTATAACATTACCTATTCTCGCTACATTTTGAAGTCAACAACCCCAAACTTATTTCAACTTCAACCAAACTGTCTTAAACATATTTACACATGGAAATAGTCCTAAAATAGTTCAAAAAAAGTTCCAAAGTAGATGAAGGACGTGCATAGTCCACAAGTTCCTACTAAGAGCACAATTAAGATATCATGCAAGAGCTCATTTTTGTGGATGATAAAAATGGTGCAACAACCTTCTTACATTACTACAGAACTAAATATTGTTGAAAAGATAAACATTACATCATAATCCAACCAACAAAGAAGAAATAAACCTCTTCATAAACAAGAAAAGTGTACAACAATCTTTGGAATACATACTGTCAAAAAGTCCAGCCTATTTCTCTTGTTTTACATTGAAATATTATATTAAATCTTGGGTATTTTTACATTCCATAGCCTTCATGGATCAGTTCCTTTTCAAGAACCCTAAAGTTTTATTGTGGCTACTTTGTAAAAGCAAGAGAGAGCAAGGAGAAACTTTAGGAAACATCTAATATTTGGCTATGTTAAATTTACTTGAAGTTGCTAGTTCGTAACCCCTTTTAAAGGGCCACTCTTGGCCGAATTTCCCCTTTAATTTAAGCCACATTTTAGCAAGGTTGTGATGCACTTGCTTGGCCCTTTCACTTGGGCCTTATTGGGCTCCAATTTGATGGGCCTTGGCTGCCCATGATTCTCTTTTCCCGTCACTTAGTTTTGGCCCAAATCTACAAGTGGGTTGTGGATGTACTTGGGATTTTTTTTCTATTCATCTTGAGCTGAAAATATTTTCCCTTTATAAAGCTAACTATGGGCTAAAAGACACCCTTAACGTGGGCTTTATTCATTATCGAACTTGAACAAATTCCGTGATGGGCCTCATCTTTGTCTACCTAGCTTGTTTAAGCTAAGCACGTAGGTGAAACACCTGTTAACTTCCTAAGTCCAACAAGCACCACACTTATTCAACGTTGTTTAAGGTCGTGGTCTCCTAAATTTAGCTTAAAAATTATATACACTCACTAGTCTTAAGCATTAACTTAAAATATAGCCCTCAAGTCTGAAAATTAGGCACTTTTAAAGTTGGTGCCCCTTCTACCAAATCAGATCATGTTCTATATGTACAGGACAAGTACACCTATGATGTGAGGTGCCACACTAATGTATACAAAGAGTAGGCTTGGTTTGAGCACTCTAATTTCTTCAAAGTAACAACGATAGTAGCAGGACCCGGACCAATTAAGGCCAGAAGCGCATCGGTGAAAAACAAAGGACGAGACGACCGATGCACAACTAGCGTTGAGTGGCCAACCCATCTCAAATTCAAACTACGAGCATTTTAACTACAATAACTTAAATATATGCTATTGGAGCTGGAATAACTGTGGCTGCTGACACCTGACTTGCCCTCCAGTGGATCCTCATTAAGGGATTTAGAGTGTACTTATTCCAATTACCAAACTCATAGCACCTGGTAGTGTAATTTATTATTACTACCTCCCCGTGTCAAGATTGGGTAATTTCCGCGCCTACTGCCTTCATTTGATATGGTAGCCATTTCTAAGGCTCCTTCCCAGAATAAAACACTAATTCTCCGTCACCCATCACCACCATGGTAGGTGAGACAGGGGTGATCTTTTTTTCTTCTTCACCACTTGTTGGCAGCCTGTAATGCTTGCAAACTTCAGCCACAACCCACACTGCACTAAACTGTCTAAGTAACTAGACTATTCACAGAATCTCGTAGCAAACAAAATCAACATTTAGCCAACCTTACAATAACACTTACCCAACCTTTTATTGTATTTTCAACAACAAGGAAATGGCCTCACAAAAACATCTAAGGCACAGAACAAACTCTATCTCCCTTAGACGCTTTTCATCCCCTTATATAGATTCTGAACATGGTAGTTATAATAGGATAAGGTAATTACAATCTGCACATGTCTAGCACATGACATGCCACATCAGAAATGCACTAAGCCTACGACAGTCATTTTCCCAATGGATATGATAAAATTTAAATTTAAACTAAGACATGTATGTGCCTCGCACATGCTCCATGCCTTAGGAAATTTACACACTGCCCACATTTAGATTATTTTTTGCTACCTTTCAACGCTTAGTCTTATTTCTGATTCTTTGTCAGCACTCTGCCCACACATGAATCAGCCTTTTCGTGCCATCATCAAGTCTTACAGCCTTGCCTTGTCAAGCCAACACACTGCCCAGCCTCGCCAAGTCTTAGCCGTGTCAAGCAACGCACTGCTGCCGATGCCACTACCTTGCCTTTTTCCTTGCCTGCCTGGTGCACAAGTCTACCTAGGTATCACCGCAGCATCCCTGGTAAGTGCATCCGAGCTCACTAAAAAAGACTTAAGTAGCTTGAACACCTTGATGAACCACCAACGCTTAGCCGCACAACCACGCTACATTGCTTGCCCACATACATGCCAAGGCCAATGTAGAGGTCCTTTCCATGCTCGTGCCATGACACTTAGGTGGACTTGGGTCTAATAGTTTGCCACTATAGATTTTTGGAATTTCACATCGGCTTGGAACGTGCCGCTATCGACATGGTTCGAGCACCATCCCACTTGCGCTAGCCTTGGGCGATGCACATCGGGCACTATCAAAGTTTCATGGACATTGGACCCTGGGCGCTGGCCTCTTCAAATGTTGCCTGGGCACTATGCTGAGGTCGACCGGGCATAGGGCATGTCCCTTCGTCCTGGCGAAGTCGGCTACTTACAAGGGATGTACGCTCTACCTAAGAATGTTAGGCACTGCAGGGTCGACTACCTGCAATATATGTCTGCAGCGCCTGTGTGTGCCAGGCGCTACCGAGGTCACCAACCTAAATGGCATGCCTGCCTTGCTGATACGCATTGAGCGTTAGGAATGCCTGCCATGCCGATACATGCAAAGTTCAGCAAAGGTCGCCCTGGCGACGTTCCTTGGCACTGCCAAGGTCGCCTGGTGATGTGCAGACTTGACCGACCAATGCATGCATGGCACTACCGACATGCGCATGGCATTACTGACGTTGGCCATCTATTCCTCTTGGAGCATCCCCGCCATTGGCCTTGCTATGTCATTAGGCTTTAGAGATGCGCTCTAGGGACGATAGACCTCCGTTGGATTTTGGCATCTTCATGGGGCACGAGTCATTCTTCAATGTGCATATATAGATAACTTATCAAGTTTTCCTAGAGGATATGATCTGTGGTGCTTAATTTCTTTATGCTTTGTGGGATATTTCTGAGGAAGCAATGGGTGTGCCCCCTTCTTCAAAAAATAGTGGCATTTTATTGTGGATGGGATCCCTGAACCTCCTTTCGAGAGCGTTAGAAAATAATTGCATTTTAGGGGGGTGAATCAGAGTGCCAAAGCACTGAATCTCAGTGGTTCGTGGAAGTAATGCCACTCTACCCCTTACAATACCCCTTCATGTATTTATGTCTTCTACAAAGAATTCTATATGCCGCTCGATTTGAATTATACTTCAATAAGGCCGCTGCAACGCTTGCGTTGCAACGGCGTAGCCAACGACATGTGCCTTTGTGGGCCAAAGGCCTCTTCTGCGGGTTGTCAAGCATACTCGGGCGTATGCATCGCTTCTAGCCTAGATTCTGACTTAGATACGATACTTCTGCTTCACAATGATCGGAAGAGCCAGCATCGAAGGATCAAAAAGCAACGTCGCTAGGAATGCTTGGCTGACCCAAGCCAGTCATCCCTTTGGTAACTTTTCTAAAACCTCCAGCTTAAAATTTCAAAGGTCTAATGGATCATTAGGCCACGCTTTCGAGGTTCGTATTTTGTAGAGGAAATTAAAATCAAACTAGAGTCAAGCTTAACAGGGTCTTCTTTCCCGTCGATTCTGCAAAGCCCCTTCCCTTATCTATGGTTTCAATTGATAGTAGATAGGTACAAGGAGAATCTCATTAATCCATCAATGCGCATCACTAATTAGATGACGTGGCATTTGGCTACCTTAAGGGAGTCATAGTTACTTCCGACGTTTACCCGCGCTTGGTTGAATTTCTTCACTTTGACATTCAAAGAAGTGCGAAAAAATCATATTGCGTAAACATCTATTGGGACCATTGAAATACTTTGTTTTAATTAAACAGTCCGATTCAACTTATCCGTACCAATTTTGAGTTGGCTCTTCAACGCCTGGGGAAGGGAATCGAAGGAGTTGTTCCCCATCCGTCCCCCCAGCTAACACGCGGTGAAAGCTCTAGCTGCGAGAGCAACTTGAGTAGTCCACCGAAAGTAGATGGGTTTAGGATTGGGACCCGCGTGCCTACCCCTTAGAGCTAATCCTTTTCGTGAAGTTACATATCTTTTTTGCCGACATCCCTTTCCTAAATTGTTCCATCGATAAGAGGTTGTAAACCTTGGAGACCTGATGTAGTTATTAGAATGACCAGGCATGGAAGAAATTCTATCCTCCAGATTTTCAAAGGCCGGTGGAAGAAATTCTTCCTGATGCTCCCATCGACGTCTCCTAACTTCCTAATATTGTTGTTGACCGCCATGTCCTTGTTAGGAATTTTAACCCAATTCCATTTCGGAGTACGTGCGAAACACAATATTTATCCGGGTTCCCCGGACCCTTAGGATCGATTAACCCATGTGCAAGTGTCATTCACATGGAACCTTTCGCCTCTGGGCCTTCAAAGTTCTCATTTTAATATTTGGTACTACCACAAAGATCTACACCGACGGCCGCTCTGCTCGGGCTCAAACCTAAGGTTTTACAGCGACATTTGCACCCTCCTACTCATTGGGCCCTTACCCTTGCCCCGACGGTCGGGTGTAGGTTGCACGCTTAAGTGCCATCCATTTTGGGGGCTAAATGATTTGGCATGTGAGTTGTTACACACTCCTTAGCGGATTTCGACTTCCATGACCACTCTCTTGCTGTCTAAATCTACCAACACCCTTTGTGGTATCAAGGTTAGCACACAGTTTCGAACTATAACCCGTCTTCTGGTTCATCCTTCATCACCAGTTCATCTTACCATAAATAGCCCACTGGGAGCTCTTGATTTCGTGGCGCAGCTCAACGAAGTCACCTCGCCATCCTACCTATTTAAAGGTTTTTAATAGGTCGAGGGTGTCGCTTCCCCACAGCCTCTAATCATTAGCTTTACCTGATAAAAGTCGAATGCGAGCTCCAACTATCCTGAGGGTAACGTCGGAGGGAACTAGCTACTAGACTGTAAGATTAATCTTTTACCCCTATACCCAAGTCAGACAAATGATTTGCACGTCAATATCATTGTGGCCCCCTGCCAGATTTTCTTGTGGCTTCGCCTTGTTCAGGGATAGTTCACCATCTTTTGGGTCCCGACAGATATGCTTACACTCGAGTCCTTCTCAGGACATCAAGGTCAGTTGGTGATGCACCCCTAGAGGGGATCCCATAAATCACTTTCCTTTCACTTTTCGGGGTCTCTCGCCCGTTGACATGCACACATGTCAGACTCCATGGTCCGTCTTTTCAGACGGGTCGAATAGGGAGCCCACATGCCAGCATCGGTAGCACGTTAGATGCATGTGTTGCCTGCCACATCGAGGAGACAATGTTCTATGGGCACATCAAAGGCCTAGGCTTTGGCCACCCCCGAATCCATGCTGGTACATGCCCCAAGTCGATCGGTCGACAAGCTTAATGTCGTTCCACATACGATCGGGGCGCATCTCTGGCCCCGATCCGCTTCCCATATAAAACTTTCTAGCACTCTTTGACTCTTCTTTCATACTCCTTTTTAACTTTCCCTCACGGTACTTGTTCGCTATTGTTCTCTCGCTCATATTTACCCTTGGAGGGAATTCACCACCCATTTGGGTTGTATTCCTAGACTCGTAGTGCAAAAGGGCCCGGGCACAACATGGCTCTCACCCTCTCTAGCCCCCTCTTCTAGGGGACTTGGGCCTTTTCCGGCACCGAGGACACTTGTCCAGACTACAATTTGAATAATGGAGCTGCCAGATTCTAAGACTAGGCAGTTCCCGGTTCACTTGCCGTTACTAGGGGAATCCTTTTCTTTTTCTTTTCCTACACTTCTTGATATGCTTAAACCTAAAGGGTAATCCTTCCTGACTTGGGGGTACGGTCAAAGCGCGCGAGCATTGGGATAGTTGCGGAGTCGATACGCATGATGCGCTATGGTTGCGACACTAAGGGAGTCGAGTTACAACTACCACTTGTCGCGATGTCCATCAACGTGCGCTCGCATTTAGGTTAGCCAAATGCGAAAGGTGCGCAGGAGGCCAGTATCTACGCCCACGATGCCAAGCAGCATGGGGGGTGCGACCCGATGCATGAAGCCCAGGCAGACGTGCCCTCGGCCTAATGGCTTTAGGAAAAACTTGCATTCAAAGACTCGATGGTTCATGAGATTCTATAATTCACACCAAGTATCGCATTTATCTATGTTCATTATCGATGTGAGAGCCGAGATATTAGTTGCCGAAAGTCATTTTTATTTCGGAAGAAGAATGCATACACCCGCACGTACTGTGAATGGCGCACGAGTAGAGGGATGTCAATTGAGTATTCCTTGGCATTTTCCACGCCGGTGTTCATTTATCACCCAAAAAGAGGGCAGGAGGGATACGCGCAGGGTTGTACCGAAACTCCCCCGCCGCGTGGCTCCCCCGGTGTTTCAACATGTTCGCGGGTCATAAGGCTGTGTAGGTTGCGACAATGATTCTTCCACAGGTTCACTTACAAAAACCTTATTACGACTTCTCTTTCCCCTAAGTGATAAGGTTCAATGGATTTCTCGCGACGTTGTGGGTAGCTACCCGCCCATGTCACCGCGGACCGAACATTTCACCAGATGATTCAATCGGTAAGAGCGATGGGCAGTGTGTACAAAAGGCAAGGACGTAGTTCACGTGTGCTGATAACTCGTGCATACTAGGAATTTCTCATTAAAGGCCAACAATTGCAATGATCTAACCCCATCACGATGAAATTTCAAAGGTTACCTGGGCCTATCAACCAAGGCTATAAATTTGTTGAATACATTAGTGTAGCACGCATGCGGCCCAGAATATCTAAGGGCAATACAGACCTATTATTTCCTCAAACATCTGCAGCCTAAAAGGTCGTAGTTCCTCTAAGAAGCTGGCCACAAAGGGATACCTCCACATAGCTTGTTAGTAGGCTGAGGTCTCGTTCTTTATCGAAATTAACCAGACAAATCGATCAACAAACTAAGGATGGCCATGCACCACCACCCTTAAAATCAAGAAAGAGTTCTCTGTCTGTCAATCCTTACTATGTGTGGACCTTTTAAGTTTCCCTGTGTTGAGTCAAATTAAGCTGCAGGCTCCACTCCTTGTGGTGCACTTTCGTCAATTCCATTAAGATTCAACCTTGCATCCATACTCCCCTGGAACCCCAAAACTTGAATTTCTCATAAGGTACTGGTGGAGTGCTAAAAGCAACATCGGCTGATCCCTGGTCGGCATCGTTTATGGTTGACATTAGGATGGTATCTGATCTTCTTCGTGTCCCCAAACTTCATTATTGATTAATGAAAACATCCTTGGAAAATGCTTTCGTATTTGTTCATCTCTCATAAATCAAATAATTTTACCTCTGACCATGAAATACGAATGCCCCCGACTGTCCCTACTAATCATTAATTCGATCTAGAAGGCAAACATAATAGGACAAAAATTCTATAATGTTATCCTATGCTATTGTATACATAGTGTAGGCTTGCTTTGAGCACTCTAATTTCATAAAAGTGACAGTGTCAGAGGCACGACCTGGCTAATTAAGGCCAAGAGCACATCACTGATTGAAGCCTCCCTATATCAGGATTGGGTAATTTGGTCGCCGGTTGCCTTCCTTTGATATTGGGTAGCTGTTTCTTCAGTTACCTCTTCGGAATTGAACCCTAATTCTCTGTCACCGATCACTACTATGTTAGGTGACACAGGGATGATTTTTCCTCATCACCTCTAGTTGGCAGCCTGCAACACTTGCAAACTTCAGCCACAGCACACAGTGCACCACACTATCTAGGTATTAAGACTGTTTATAATTTAGGCAGCAAAATTTAATGAACACTTAGCCAATTTTATAGGAACGATTCCCAAGCTTTTTATTGCTTTCTCAACAACAATGAAAAGACCTCTACAAAATGTCTAAGGATACCAGAGCTAACTTATATAACGATCGAAAATACTACCACCTGGGACAGCCAGGAAGCCAAAGAGGTATCTGCAACGTCCTCCTTTAATATCTAAGATGGGAGAACTAAAAGACTGATCCATTCGGTGACTTTCGCGGTCTCCCTCACTAAACCAACTTGAATGTGAACTACTATTCTGATCAAGTCATTCCAAAATTGGATTTCCTATTTGTCTATCTAGCATTGGGTAGACCTCATACAACTGATATGCCACTAATTTCTACAGAAGAAGGATGACATTAGCAGCTAAATCGTAACTCAAAGTTCAACCTGTTGGGGTTCTTTCACCGATCCTTAGGTATGGTTGACTTCACTCCTCATGCCATAGACATTTTTCAGCCCCTTTAAATAAATCTGCACATGGCAATTGCAAAAGGATCAGATAGTTACAATCTGCACATGTCAAGCAAATGGCATGCCACATCAGAAATCAACTAAGTTTACAAAAACCATATTCTAATATATATGTTTAAATTCGAATTTGAACTAAGCCATACATATGCCCCGCATATGCCTTAATGCCTTAGCAAATTTACACTCTGCCAACACTTAGAATATTTTCTACTACCTTCCAACACTTACTTTTTTTTTCTGACTCTTTGCCAGCACTCTTCACACATATGAATCAGTCTTACCTTGCCATCGTGAAGTCCCACAGCCTTCCCTTGTCAAGCCAACACACTTCCCAGCCTCACAAAGCTTTTGCCTTGTCAAGCAGCACGCTACCTTGCCTTGCCGACGCCACTGTCTTACCTACCTTGTGCACAAGTCTGCTTAGCCATCACTCCAGCATCCTTAGTCATTGCATCCAAGCTCTTTTTTTAAAACTCAAATAGCTTGAACTCCTTGCTGCACTACCAACGCTTAGCAATAGAACCATACAACATTGCTTGCCCATATACATGCCAAGGTTAATATAGAAGACTTTGTCATGCCTATGCCATGCCTGTGCAGTGAAACTTAGTTAAGTTGGGGGTCTAACAGGCCACCCCCACCTCTTGAACTTGATGCCCTCATTGAGTCTATTTTGTGATAGTTATCAATTCAGTCATCAAACTTGCATAGGTCCTTCACCTTCTCCCAAACAGCATCCGTAGCCAACTTGCCCTTCCAATTTATCAGGAACTCTGTCTTGGTGTTTTCTGTCTTTTCCCCACAACTCTATGATCTAGGATTTCTTCAATGTCATCATCAAACTGAGTTGGAATCGATGGAGGAGCTCTCTTTTTCCTGTTCCTCTCCAAATCTTCATTGCAAAATAAGGTTTTCACAAGATCACATAGAAGGTTGGGTGAATCTTTGGACGCAACTTCCCAAAACTTCTACAAGACTTCAAATGGGCCATCATACTTAGAGATTTCTCCTCTATGCCTTGTCTTGCTCGTAATCTATTGCAAGATTTGTGGAGTGAGTTTCAACAACATTTGGTCACCCATTGTCACAACCCGGGCCTAGGGCCTAGAAGTAACACAGTGAATGAGAACTCGAAGGTCCCAAAACAAGCGTCGAATTATCAAAATCCACATCATCAGTTCGGGAGCACAATCAAATAATAGACATATAATATTAAGGGATGGGTAAGCCGGAATCACGTTGTGGGGATAGATGGGACTTAGGACCTTCAAAATTTCCATACCAAACATGTATACAGGATTGCCATAGTGATCCATAATGGACATTTCCAATAGATAACCGAAAACATAAGCTCCAAATGCAACACATAACATATACAAAGTCTACGAGAGTCTACAAGGCGTCCCACAATGCCTCTAATCATATGATGGAACGGGGGCCAAGACATGTCCCAGGCTTACCCTCAAGTAATAAAGCATACATAGGATAACATAGATAGAAGAAGGATGGCTTGTCCTTGGAGGGTGGGACTCACCACAAGTTCAATTTACGTAATTGAGCTACTCGCCAAGCAATGGATAGTCATAGAGCTCGGCCCTTACATGGTAAAATCATGTAGGCATAGAGTATACGTTAGTACGTTTGAATGTACTAATTATGCGGGCATGCAATGCATATATCTTATCAACCTGCATTTTAATTTTAGATTACAAGGGCACAAAATATAGAAAGAATCATATATCCAAGGAAGAGTAGTATACAATACGCCATACAATTGGTGATGCATGAATGCAATGATATTCATATTTAGCAGGGATGTGACGTCAACCAACATGAGTAAGACCAAGTGAGCTAATACTTTGAATCCCAATGAAATCCACTCACTAGTACTGAGGTGGTCTACTTGCCCATGCTAAACCTTACTTTACCTTATGAGAATATCACCCATTTTCTATGAAACGAACCCCTTACGGACCATCTCCCATTTCAGAATGGATTTTCATATCATAACATAATACTTCACCTTACGGGAACATTACCTATTTCGTATGAAGCAACCTTCGTTACGGGAAAATCACCCCTTTCAGATAGGATTCTCATAACATATGCTAGGCACATATTTCGAGGAAAAGGAGATGACCCTTGGGGGTAGCCCTGATACCCCCAATCAATTTATGCTAAGACAACATCCCACGAGAATACATATAGTGTATATATACATGCTTTCAAAAAGGAAATAGTCATTTTAAATCCAATCAACGAACATTTAGGCTAAAATGCCAAATCATAGCTTGCAATTATGATATTCATGCATAATAGCAGCTTAATTAGAAATAGGAATGGTGCAAACATCGAAAATGCTCAAAATCCATATTCATAAGACATGTATGTAATCACATTCTTGTCATAATCAATATCTTATCAAAATCATTTAATAAAACCTAATTAGGCTTAACCCACTTCATAATTTTTATAAACACCAATGTTTATGAATGCAGATGCAATGCATGATATGAGAATATCATGGGTAATATAGATTCAAGCTAAAATAGACATTATAATATGAAATTGAAGTAAATCCATAGTCAAATCCACATTTAAATCGTAATATAAATCACCCATACATAAGTTAAGCTTTAAAGGGGACATGCACATTCATAATTTCATGATGTCAATGCAAACTATAAGATAAGGGCTTAAATCAACTTAAGACCATCAATAAAGCACAACCCATACTTCAATTGGATTTAATAGAATCACATAATGAAAACCTATAGTCAAAGTAATCTTAATTTCATGTAAATTAATTAAAAAGTGTTTGGATCTTCTTGGTCAAAAAGGACCAAGAATCAATCTCACATACCTTGATTGAGAGGCTGAAATTGAGAAGAATCTAGTTTGCAATTGAACCTCAATTGAACCCTAGCTTGAGTTTTGAGAGAAGAACTTAGAGAGGATTTTTAGGAATTGATTTTTGAGTGAGATTGTTTTCAATGAGAATGAATTAGAATGGAAGGGTATTAGCAGATTTAGGGGTCTAAGATAGGTAGAAATGTCATAAAACACAATTAAAATAAGTCAAATTTACATAAAAGCCATTAATGAAACAGATGGAGAATAGGATGTCACAGCTTACTGGTACCTACACGATCCGTGAGACACTTACGGCTCGTGTACAGTGCCTGTAAGGTGAGATTTAAACAAATTTTTGCAATATTTCACCCTTAGAATTTTCTGAAGCAAGGGGCACCATGCAGACAACAAAAGTTTCTAAATAAAGGGGTACCATATGGACTACTACATGTCCCGTGTGACACTACATAGGTCGTGTCAAGGTCCTTGAGACGACACTAAGAAAATCTTTGCAAGAAAAAGTTATGAGATGGTAATTTCGTAGTTAGAAAAATTTCACGTAGCGAGCTTGTGTGGTGGGCTACACGACCAGTATCACACCATACAGACAGTGTGAGTGGACGTGTGCTCACACATAGTCTGAAACTCTCTGTCGAATCCTCGTTATCGAAATTATGGCCAAGTACCTCTCCACTAGAGGCCACACGGGTCATGTGGCTTCACACTATTTGTGTGGGCCTCCCAGTGAGCGACACTTGGTCAAATATTCTCTTGGGACAACGTTATGAGATTCATAAAGTCATTTGGAAAAACATTCGGGTCCTTATATCATCTCCCCCTTGGTATCATTCCTCCCTGAATGTGAAATGACAAGGCTTAAAATATTTACTCAGGACATGAAACATCCGAACACAGGGTACAATGCATAGTTCATCATTTGAAGATCATAAAGTCTTTAAAACCCATATCAACGTGCATTGTAATCATTTAAAACATCATAAAGAAAATCATTTTCTTGTATGTGTATGCATATCATGTTATGAGACTCGAGAGCGAAAGAATTAGGACCGTTCAGAAGAGGAATAACATAGTACTTTAGGCTTGAGTGGATTGGAAAAGATAGGGATATCACTTCATCATGTCTAGCTCCGCCTCCTATGTAGCACTCTCCTCGTGTTTACTTCCCCAAATTACCTTCACCGAAGCCACATCATTGTTATGAAGTCATTTCACTTGTCTATCCAAAATCTCTATCGAGACTTCCTCATAAAATAGGTTCTCTTCAACCTCTATTCCCTCAAAGGGCACAATAGTGCTAGGATCACTAACTAACTTCCTCAATATCAACACAAGGAAGACCCGGTGATGGAACTCAAGCCCGGAGGCAACTCCAACCTATAAGCCATGCTCCCAATTCGCTCAAAATTCTTAGAAGGGCCAACATATCGGGAGCTTAGCTTGACCTTCTTACCAAAACACATCACACTCTTCATAGGTGAAACCTTCACATTTACCCAATTACCAACATGAAATTCTAGATCCCTCCTCCTAACATCCGTATAGGACTTTTGGCTACTTTGTGCCATCTTCAACCTTTCTCTAATAACCCTTTGCCTTTTCCATAGCATCAAACACTAAATCCGGGCCAATCAATGCCATTTTTCCCAATTCAAACCACCCCACTGGTGACCTATACCTTCTCCCATACAAGGCCTTAAATTGTGTCATACCAATGCTACCATGGAAGCGATTATTATAGGCAAACTCAATGAGTGGAAAGTAATCATCCTAATTACCTTTGAATCCCAACACACAAGCCCTCAACATATCCTCCAAGGTTTGAATAGTCCTCTCAGCTTGCACATCCATTTGAGGATGAAAAGTGGTGCTCAACTTAATCTTAGTTCCAAGTCCCTTCTAAAATGATCTCCAAAAGTAGGAAGTGAATTGGGTACCACGATTTGATATGATGGACCTAGGTACACCATGCAATCTCACCAATTCTTGGATGTATGATCTTGCATAATCCTTCGTGCTATAGGTAGTCTTGACAAGTAGGAAATGAGCTTACATAGTCATACGATCAATGATGACCCAAATAGAGTCAAATTGCCTTCGGGTCTGAGGCAAACCGACCACAAAGTCCATCTTCACATATTCACACTTCTATATAGGAATCTCAATATCTTGAGCCAATCCACCGGGCCGTTGGTGCTCTACCTTCACTTGTTGACAACTTGGACATTCAGATACGAACTTAGCTATGTCCTTCTTCATACCATGCCACCAATACACTTCCTTCAAATCTCGATACATGTTAGGAGACCCTGGGTGAATAGAATAATTAGAGCTGTGAGCCTCACTCATGATCACCTTTCTAATTAATATCATCCACATTCGGGACACAAAGCAAGTCATGGTACCGAAGCACACCATTTCCTCTTTGGGAGAACACCTTGATATCCTTTTTGGCAACCAACTTCTTCAATTCAAGCAACGATGGATCTAAATCTTGCTTAGCTTTTACATCAACCACCACGGAAGATTCTGCCCCACTTTGAACATAAATGCCACCATCTTTTGAGTCATCCAACTAACACCCAACCTAGCCAACCTGTGAAAATACTTTGCTAACTCCTTCCTTTCCTCTTGAACATGCGTCACACTACCTATAGATAGCCTACTGAGTGTATCAGCTACAATATTGTCTTTGTCGGGATGATATTGAACACTCTTGTCATAGTCTTTTAGGAGTTGCAACCATCTCTGTTGCATTAAGTGAAGATCTTTTTGAGTTAATACATATTGCAAATTCCTATGATCGGTGAACACATCAACATGAACCCCATACAAGTAGTGCCTGCAAATCTTCAAGGCAAAGACTACCGCCGCTAACTCAAGATCATGTGTTGGGTAATAACTCTAATGAACCTTTAACTACCTTTATGCATATGCTATTACATTACTATGTGTCATAAGCACATAACTCAACCCAATCCGTAAGGCATCACAATACACCACAAATCCCTCCAAGTTGTTTAGTAAAGTCATGACGGGAGCCCATATAAGCTGATCCTTCAAGGTTTGGAAACTCCGTTTCCGTTCATCTGACAACACAATCTTAGACTTCTTTTAGTTCAATTTAGTCATCGGAGATGCAATAGATGAGAACACGTCAATGAACCTTCTATAATAGCTTGCAACAACAAAAAGCTTCAAATATCCTAAGGAGTCAACGGCCTGGACCTCGGTGTTCTTCAGATCCATATTGATGCCATCACCTGAAATCACATAACCATGAAAGGCCACTTTACTCAACCAAAATTAACATTTACTAAACATGGCATACAACTTCTCATCCCTCAAGGTTTGCAGAACAATTTTCAAATGATCTATATGCTCCTACTCATTTTTGGAGTAAATGAGAATGTCATCAATGAAGACCACCACAAAATTTTCAAGAAATGGCTTGAACACTTGATTCAACATATCCATGATCATGATCGGAGCAATGGTTAAGCCGAACGACATCACCATAAGCTCAAACCTCTCATACCTTGTCTAAAGGCCGTCTTGGGAATGTCAAACTCCCTAATCTTCAATTGATGATACCCGAAATGAAGATCAATCTTTGAGAAGTGAGTAGCCCCTTGAAGCTAGTCGATCAGGTCATCAATCATGGGCTACAAAGACTTATTTTTAATAGTCACCTTATTCAATTTCCTATAATCAATACACATTCGAAGACATCCATCCTTCTTTCACACAAATAACAATGGAGCACCCCATGGCGATAAACTTGGCCAAATGAAACCTTTCTCCAACAAGTCCTTTAATTTATGCTTTAACTCTTTCAACTCCGCTAACGCCATACGATAAGGAGGAATAGAGATAGATTGAGTATCCGGGAGAAGATCTATGCCAAAGTCTACTTCCCTTTATGGAGGAATACAGGGCAAGTCTTCAGGAAAAACATCCAAAAACTTACTCACCACTGGAACCAACTCAAGGGTAGGTTGTCTTGGACACCATTTCCTTGATCCTCACAGTATGATAAATACACCCGTTAGAAATAAATTTTTGGGCTTTGAGGTAAGAAATAAATCGACCTTTAATAGAGAAGTCTCAAACCTTCCAATCATGAACGGGCTCACCGGGAGGTTGGAACTTGACCTTCTGGGTTCTATAATCTACAGAGGTATATAATGCATGCTACCAATCCATCCCAAGTATCACGTCATAATAAAAAATCTCAAGTTCCACAAGGTCACATGGGAAAACTTTGTGCAACACAAAAATCGGACAACCATGATAGACTCTATCTGCATTCACAGATTCACCCACGTGAGTATAAATTGAGAATGGATCCTTCAAAATCTTGGGACTCAAAGCAAACTTAACAGCCAACAAAGGAGTCACCAAAGACAAATTTGCACCTGGGTCAAGCAAAACATAAGCTTCAAAATAAAAGACTTTTACGTACCAGTCACGACATCCAAAGCTTCCTCAACTTCTTGACGGGCATGGAGTGTATATATCCGGAGGTTTCTCAACCTTTCGACGGGCATGGAGCGCATAGAACTTGTTGCTCCTTAGAGAAACACCTTGGGGAACTCTTTGTTGGCCTTGACCGCCTTGAGCGACTTGACTTTGGCCTCTATGAGCATTCATAGGAAAATATAAACCCTTGTGGTTTGTATCATCACACCCATAACAAATTCCTGAATCCCTCCAACAAGCACCCATGTGGGGCATCCAACACTTGCCACACAGAAGATACCCTTGTCCACCACAAATCAGTTCCCTAGAAGGAGTTACCCGAGCATTAGTGACTCGAGCACTAGAACCTTGGCCCAGCCGGAAGAAACCAAAGTCACCACTCCAAGAATCGGAGAATCCACCATCGAAATGGGCCCTCTTATAATCATTTTCCCTCTACTCATTGAGTTTCTCCCCTTCAATCTATTCAACGTATACAATGAGTCTAGAAATATCCATATTTCGTATGAGCATGACATTACGACATTCTTTTACAAGAAAATTAGAAATACCAGAGACAAACTTGTGCATCCTTCCATGACAGTCAGCCACAAGTGACAGAGCATACTTGGAGAGCTTTGTAAATTTGAGGGCATAGTCCCTTACGGACATACCTCCTTGCTTGAGGTTGATAAATTTAGTCATCTTTGCCTCTGTACGCTCAAGTGGGAAAAAGCGATCCAGAAAAGCAAGTTTGAACTCTTCCCAATTGACATCACCCCTGCAAATGCTCTCTATAGACCATTGGGTGTACCATACTTGAGCCACATCTTTCAGTTGATATGCCGCTAATTCAGCATTCTCCTTAGAAGTGATACCCATAATGTTCAATATCTTGGTAAGCTCATTAATGAACTCCTGAGTAACCTCATAAGCCTTCGGCCCGTGGAACAATACAGGATTCATCCGGATGAAATCCCTCACCGTAGAAGCTGGTGGAGGGTCCCATAGCAGATTAGCCTGCCTAGTCTAAGATATCACCACTTGGGCAAGCATGGCAAAGTCTGTATGGAATTCACCATTAGAGATGGGTTTATCCATATGCCCTTAAGGTGCCCGATCCTCATCAGTCGGAGCTAGCCTTGGTAGGTGGGGTGTTCCTTAAGGAATCTTCTTAAATGGACCAACGACACCATCAAGATGAGGAGACAAGATATATGAGCCATAGCACAACGTAAGGCATGAAAAAGTGTTGGGATTCCTAGAACGCCTTCGTAGCCTCCCACTCATAAGAATGATGCTCTTCACACCTATGAATATGATCTAGTTTACACACCATGTTGGACTCCGAGGACTATTTATAAACCTACTGCTGTGTTACCATCTTTTGTCACGACCTGGGACTAGGGGCTGAAGTGACACGGCCAATGGGAACTCGAGAGTCCCCAAACAAGCGTCGAAGTATCCAAATCAACATCATCAGTTGGGGAGTGCAATAAAATAATAAACACATAATACTAAGTAATGGGTACGTTGGACTCACGCGATGGGGACAGACAGGACTTAGGACTTTCCACATTTTCACACCAAACATATATACATATCATATTTCAATAATCGATCCATAATGGCCATTTCTAATAGATAACCAAAAACATAAGCTCAAAATACAATACATAGAATATATAAAGTCTACGAGATTCTAAAAAATATCCCACAATGCCTCTAGTCATAAGGTTGAACAGGGGCCAAAACATATCCCAGGCTCACCCTCAAATAAGAAAGTAGACATAGGATAAATAGATAAAAGAAGGGTGGCTTGTTCTTTGAGGATAAAACTCACCACAAGTTCAACTTTCAGAATTGGGCTACTCGTCGAGCGATATATAGTCGTAGCGCTCGACCCTGACTTTGTAAAATTATGTTGGCATGGAGTAAGCATTAGTACGTTTTAATGTACTAAGTCTGGAGGCATGTAATGCATATAACTTATCAACCAGTATTTCAATGTTAGATGACAAGGGCATATAATATAGAAAGAATCAAATATCCAGGAAGAGTAGTATACGATATGCCATGAAATTCGTGATGCATGAATGCAATGATATTCATATTTATCGGGGATGTGACCACACCCGACATTAGTAAGACCAAGTGATCTAGTACTTGGAATCCCGATGAAATTTCCTAACCACTACAAAGGTGATCTACTTGGCCAAGGTAAACTATACTTCACCTAACGGGAACATCACCTATTTCGTATGAAGCAACCCCCTCACGGGAATATCTCCTATTTCGGAAACGATTTCCATATCATAACATAATACTTCCCTTAGGGGAAAATAACCCATTTCGTATGTAGCAACCTTGCTTACGGGAACATCACCCATTTCAGATAGGATTCTCTAAACATATGCTAGGCACAATGTTCGAGGAAAGGGAAAGGACCCTTACTGATAGCCCTGACGCCCCCAATCCATCGGTGCTAAGTCAACATCCAATGAGAATACATATAGTATATATATACACATACTCCCAAAAAAGGCAATAGTCATTTCAAATCCGATCGATGCACATTTAGGCTCAAAAGCCAAATCATAGCTTGTAGTTATAATATTCATGCATAGGACTAGCTCGATTAAAAATATGGAATGGTGCAAGCACCCGAAATGATCAAAAGACATACTCACAAGACATGTGTGTCATCACATTATTTTCATAATCAATAGCTTATCAAAATCATTTCATAAAATGTAATTGGGCTTAACCAACTACATATTTTCCATAAACACCAATGTTCATGAATGCAGATGCAATGGATGATGTGAGAATAGCATGTGTAATATAGGTTCAAACTAAAATCAACATTATAATATGAAATTGAAGTAGATCTATAATCAAATCCACATTTAAATTATAATATAAATCATTATGCATACTTCAATCTTCAAAGAGGACATCCAGATTCAATATTCATGATCTCAATGCAAACTATAATGTAAGAGCTTAAATCAACTAAAAATCATCAATAAAGCACAAGCCTACTTCAACAGAATTTAATAGAATCAAATAATGAAAACCTATATTCAAAGTAAGCTTAATTTAATGTAAATCAATTGAAAAGACTTTTGGTCTTCTTGGTTGAAAGGGACCAAGAATCAATCCCACATACCTTGATTAAAAGGCTGAAATAGAGAAGAATCTAGTTTGAAGTTGAACCTTGATTGAACCCTAGCTTGAGTTTTAAGAGAAGAACTTAGAAAGGTTCTTTAGGAATTGATTTTAGAGTGAGAGTATTTTCAATGAGAATTAATTAGAATGGAAGGGTATCAGATGATTTAGGGGTCTAGGATAAGTAGGAACTTCATAAAACACCATTAGATTAAGTCGAATTTACGTAAAAGCCATAAATGAAACAGATTGAAAAGGTCTGTCACAACTTCGCTGGAACCTTACATGGTCCGTGAGACACTTCACGCTCTGTGAGGCACTTCACAGCCCGTGAGCAGTGCCCGTGAGGTGACACTTAAACAAATTATTGCTATTTTCCACACATAGAATTTTTTGAAGCAAAGGGTACCATATGGACGGCTCCACGACCCGTGTGATACTACGCGGGTCATGTCAAGGGCCGTGAGATGACACGTAGAAATAGTCATGCATTTGAAAAATTACGCGACGATAATTTTTTACTTAGAAGAATTTCACGTCACAAGCTTATACGGTGGGCCACAAGGCCCATACCACACCATACAGACTGTGTGAGTGGCCTTGTGCACATACTTTGTCCAATACTCTCTGTTGAATCCCCGTAATCGCAATTATGGCCAAGTACCACTATACTAGAGGCCACACGGTCCGTGCGGCTTCACACTGGCCGTGTGGGTCTCCCATGGAGTGACACTTGGTAAAATTTTCTCTCGGGAAAACGTTATCAGATCCAATAAAGTCATTCAAAAAACATACGAGTCCTTACACCCACATTGAACTCCAATGGGTGCCTGTTCTGGCCAACATATTTCTTTATTCACAACTGAGCCTTGCGTAGGCTGTCTTGTGCCTCCGATATCATTTCCAGTCCGACCCGTGCAACCTTGTATGTTGCTGGACAGTTCCCTTGACTTTTGGTCCTAGAAACAACTAATGGAATCATAGGTTGCCTCCCTAAGACAATCTTGAATGGACTCATCTCTGTTGTAGAAGATTTGTACAAGTTATAGCAAAACTGTGTTGTATTAAGTAAACTCACCCAATTACTTTAACTTGCAGTCACAAAATGGCTCAAGTACACTTCCAGCTAGTGGTTTATCCTCTTCGTCTACCTATCCGTGTTTGGGTGATTTGAAGTAGGGAACTTAAACTCTGTTCCTATCAAGTTGAACCAAGATGTCCAAAACCTGCCTATGAACCTTGTGTCTCTATAACACAAAATATCAGTCGGGACACCAAAGTAATTAAAAACATTTTTATAAAATAATTTAGCAACAACCTCAAAGAGCACAAATTAGGTGCAGCAATAAACACTGCATATTTCGAAAATCATTAAACTACAACCATGACCAATGCCTTATTTTTGACCTTAGGAAACCAATAAATGAAATCCATGGTTACTGAAAACCACGAAATTTTAGGAATAGGCAGGGGCTGCAACAGTCTTGCCTCTCTGTTACATTCAGTCTTTTCCACCTAAACAATGCGACAAGTCTTCACATAAACTTGAATATCATATTCCATCTTAGGCCGGAAATACACACAAGACAGTAGTGCCATCATCCTTTCAACGCCTGGATGACTAGCCCAACTAGTGACATGTGCCTCTCTCATCAAGTCTCAATGTAGTCCACCACTGTTTGGCACCATGATTCTCCCTCGCTTAAAATGGAGTAGATCATCCTCGATCCAGTACCGTCTCAATGTCCGATCTTGGACTTGAAATGTCCACTTACCATTGAGTGGGTCACTCTACGCAAACATCTTGGTATTGTCATTAAAATTAGTCTCATGTTTTGAAATCGAATACATTGCAGCACATACCTCTTTTATGCTTAGTGCATCTGCAACTTGATTATGTCTTCCTAGCTTATGCTCCCACACGAAGTCATAATCTGGCAAAAATTATTGCTAGCGAGCCTGCTTTGGACCTGATTTTTTCTAAGTCTTGAAAAATGTGTTAGCCACATTGTCAGTCCTCAGAACAAAGGGAGTTTACAACAAATATACTCTCCAAGTCTACAAATAATGCACCATATCAACAATCTCTTGCTCATGAGTGGAATAACATTGTTCAACATCATTAAATTTCTTGCTTTCAAAGACCATAAGATGGCCTCCTGCATCAACACACCCCCAATAGCCTTTTTCGACATGGTCAGTATGCACCTCAAAAGGTAACTCAAAATCTGGCAGCCATAGTACAGGTTCTAATGCAATAGCTTCCTTCAAATTTTGAAAATCTTCTTTACATCGCAGCAACCATACCCATTTGACTTTTTCCAACATATCAGTCAATGTTGTTACCATCTTAGAGTACACCGCAATGAACTTCCAATAGTATATGGCCAGCTATAGGAACGATCTCAAATCCTTCAAACTTAATGGTGCTTGTCACTCAACTATGGCTTGCGCTTTCTTAGGATCCATCCGAACTATTGTTTCTCTAACCAAATGCTTGAGAAACTTTATTTCTTTTTTAGCAAACTCACACTTCTCCATTTGAATGTAAAATGTGAATTCACTAAACTTCGTCAAAACCATACATGGATATTATACATGCCCATCTAACGTCCGACTATAAATAATAATGTCATCTAATAAACAACCACAAATCATCAAGATACTCAAACAAAACATCATTCATTAAATTACCGAACGTAGCTAGAGCATTTGTTAAGCCGAATGGCATTAGAAGAAATTCATATGAGCCATATCTAGTGACATAAGTTGTCTTAGGTGCATCACCCTATACTATCCAAGCCTGGCAATAACCTAACCTTAGATCTAGCTTTGTGAACCAGTATACCTTGCTAAACCTGTCCATCAGATCTTGCTCCAAAGGGATTGGATATTTGTTCTTCACAGTGACCTTGTTTAGCACCCTATAGTCCACACACATCCTTAATGTTCCATCTTATTTCTTTTGGAACAAAATAGGAGCACCATATGTTGCTTTTGAAGGCTGAATCAATCCAGCGTCAAGCAACTCGCTCAATTGTTTTCTTTATTCAGCCAACTCTTTAGGAGCCATCAAATAAGGAGCTTATGCAGGCGGTGTCGAACCTGGTAGCAACTCTATATTGTGATCAATATCCCTTCTAGTTGGTAGTGTCTTTGGCAACTTAAGTGGCATTACATTAGCAAACTATTTCAACACTTCTGCCACGCAATTCGGTGCTTCAACTTTTACATCAAGCTTTATTTCAATTACGGTAGGAAAAAAGTTCTCATTACCCTTCATCAAGCCTTTGTCAATAGCAATAGCAGACAACCGGGGGATCTTGTACTTGAAAACCTTTCTAGCTTCTCCATAAGGATGAACAGCCTTCACGAAACATGTATTGGTTTCATTCATAATCATCACACCACCCATGTGGGGGAAGGGACAAACCTGTAATTCCTTAGCAAATTGAAGCCATGTATGACTTCAAATTCTCCAAGTGGCATTACCATCACATTATGTTTTCTAGTCCAGCAACCGGTTAACATTGTTACATTATAGGCCATGCCTGGAATAGCTTGTGCCTTAGAACTAACCATCTCGACGTAGGGTGGACTTTTCTTCAAATTCTGTCCTATCCTTGTAGTAACTTTAACATCCACAAACGTGTGAGTGGCTCTGGTGTCAACCATTTCCACTAAACATTCCCACCAACCTTCATTTCTATGTGAATCAACAAAGCGTAGGGATTCACAACCTTGGACATATCCCAAAACACATTGATTAAACTGATTAGGTTTATTGAAAGTCCTAAGGAATTTGCAAGTGAAGCAACCACTTCTATATCACCATCACTCAAATTCACAACCCGGCAAGTATAGTGTTCACCCTTTCATGATTTGGGAAAATCTTGGCCAAATGTGGACCAGCACAAGTCTAACAACCCTTATCTTTGCTCTTGTTCTTGGTTTTGTTCACATCTTTCATTAGCACGTTGCCCTTTTAAGAAGTCTGCTTTCGGTCTTCCTTTCTCCCTTCCCTTTTCTTCTCAAACTTCTTCTTAGTTTTTTAAGTAGAGCGGTCATCAAAAGTAGGCCGAAGTGAGGGGAAATAAACCAAGGTATCTACTGCAGCAATGGATGTAGGCAGATCCTTGACATTCTACCTTCTAAGTTTGTTTTGGGCCCAACCTTGCATGCTCGAAATGAAGTTATGAAGTTGTTCCTCATCAAAAATATTCTGGATGTCCGAATCAAAGAAGAAATCTCTTTGATATATTCACAAATTGACCCACTATGCCTTAGCCTTTTCAACAGATCTCTAGCAATCCATGAGGCATTACTAGGAAGGAACTCGTCTCCAATTTCATTCTTCAACTTGTCCTAAATATCAATTTTGTGTTCCTTTAGCACTTTCATCATCTTCACTCCCAGTCTTCCAGCACAATATTGCATAACCAGCCAACTACATCGTGGTGATGTTCAACTTGTCGTTCTCAAGCACCCTTATAGTATTAAAGTACTTCTCCATGTCCCAAAAGAAATTTTCAAGTTCATTGGCACTTCTAGAACCATAAAAGGATTTGGTTCTTGGATCTTAACTTTAGAGTGTTCCCCACGACTTGGCCTAAATGCTGCAATAGCAAGGCATAACACTAGAATTGCTGAACGAAGTTTTGCATTCTCCCCAATCAATCCCTCTAATCGTAGCACCATACCATAGCCTAAATTCACTAGTTCGACCATGCGACCGTATCTCTCAGCACGATGCAGGCCGTGTTCAGACTGGAATTTCTCTAATTTGGTCTTGATGCCCAAGATCTGAGCCAACAGATCCACTAGATTTGGGTCATCCCAATGCTCATCTCACTGCTAGAAATTTGATCTGTTGCCATGGTTTGAAAACCGTCGCTATAGGCCAAATAACCGTAGGCATAAGTTTTAGCCACGGTTTAGAGAGGCGCCACAACTGCTTGCGTGGCAATAGATCTATTGCCATGGTTTTTCCCGACAATTGCCATAACCGTCGTAAAAGAGTATCTGTGGGGACGGTTTCTGTTAGAATTAGTTGGCTACGGTTTTTACTATATTAGTACGGTTGCAAACCGTCGCAAAAAATTTATACCTACGGTTTGCCAACTGTAGCAATAGATACCCTATTGCTACGGTTTCAAACCATCGCAAAACATAGATATCCCAATTCCTACGGCTTTATATCTATTGCTACGTTTTTGCTTTATATCTATTGCTACGGTCATAACCGTCGCCATAGATCCTAATATTGCTACGATTATTAACCGTGGCAGGAAGCGTCGCCATAGTTTCTTATATTGCCACAAGTGGCAGATCTATATTACTAAAATTAATTGTAGCCAATTGTGACTAATGCTGTTAACATAATAGAAAATGTAGAAATTGATCTTGGGAAGAAACTTTACATTACTAAAATAATAATTCAACAAGATCGATCCATAGTGTTGCTAATAGCGATAAAAGCAAAACATTTGTACATACATACATATAAGTATGTTTTAACTATTACAAAAAGGTGAAAATACGTGCACCACATTGTTTTCGATCTTCAAAAATAAAAGATATTTGGAACATAGGTAATTAAAGTGAACAACCCGGCCAATTCATGCAATTCCTAGCTAGCAAAGCACATCGTCCATCGGAGAAGTCATGAGCACCCGTCACTTTAATTCATCCCTCCCCTTCTTCAATTTCATCACACAGCACTTTCATCCCCTCCTTCAATTCCATCACCTATGTACAAAAAATAGTTGCACACCGGCAATTTATTTCTATCCCAATAGAAAGATAGATAAGGATATATAGAATGCAATTACTCTTTTAAAGGGAAAAAGAACCAAGTGAATCCAATAGGAAAAAACACACAAACACAAACAATCAGAATGACACATTAGATGCAAATAAAATTTCTTTTTTACTATTTCTTTTCAATTTGTGTAGTCAAATAAATACATAATGAGCGGCGAGATACTCGTACGTATTCGCATATTCTCTCATATAACCACCTTCCGACATTAAACTACTGCTATTTATACTACTCTCTATGTATTGATCTGACAACGTCATCGATGGACCACAATGATGATACCGACATCAAATGGAAAAGTCAAAACTGTCTACTTTTTTTAACATTGAAATGTCCGAACAAAGTTGTCTGTAAAATTTACAATCAGATCATCATTTGATTTCAATTGTAGACAAAGAAAATTAAATTATGAATAGTGGAGAGCAGTTGTATGGTGATGATGGTCAAGGACAAAATACTACAAATGGGAGTTGTGATGTACTAGAAGTTAGGAGTTGTAGTAGTAGTTTAGGGAATGAAATTGAAGAAATAGAAGAGGATCAGGGACAGGGGACTGATTATGTTCCGGCAAGTGAGTTGTTTGAGATTGATAATAGAGGAGGGCTAGCCACAATTAAAGAAGGTCATGAAGTTGAAGGTAGTTTATATTCTTTTGATTTCCATAACAATGGGAGTCATGTTGTTTATGTTGCTGTTGGCAATAGCAGTATTGGTAATAAGATTAGTATGGAGTCAAGTATGGATGCTCTTCTTTGGACTCTCAAACATGCTGTGGTGGATCCCTCTTCTACTATTGTTTTCCTAATTCATATCTATCCTGAGACAAAGTACATCCCTACTCCTTGTAAGCTCTCTCTCTTTTGCCAGTTCTTATCTACTTATTGCATTGGAAAAGACTATAATATGACTATCTATGGACAACTATTCTGTTCTATTGGTATATAATGGAACAGTTCTCTTCGTATGAACAAAGAGAAGCAATATGTTTTGTTTATTTAGTTGTCTCTAGCTAGCAGCAACTGGCAAGTGTTCATGGAATTGAAACCAAGAACAATGTATAAGGAGGATCTAAGCTGTTTTATTACTTCCATTAATAATCACATCCCATTCATTATTCACATAATTCTTCCATTAAACAAATTAACAAACCCCCCGTATCCTATGTTAGGAAGCAGTTTACACATGTATCTCAAAGAAACAGCCACAAAAAACTAAATAAAACCCCCAGTTCTGGCTATATATGTTGAAGTTTTATGATAAAGTCCAATTTGATTGAAAACCAATGTGATAACTTTATCATATTGAAAAGCCAGTGTGGTAACTTCAATCTATAGAAAAATATTTGAAGACCTGAAACGTGAAAGTTCTGTATATTTTTTATTAACATAAAGCTCTAAAACTAATTTTACTAGTAGATCTTCCCTCGACCATCTAACATCTACATCGACTAATCTTTACATATACTCAGTAAAACCAGCCCATAGAAAAGCAAAATCAGATTCAAAACAACCAGAGAGGTCATTTTCTGTAACCTGGAAACAGACACTTATGTCCTGATGGAATCTGGTAAGTTAGAGGAGTTTGTTACTGAGGAAGAATTAAGAGACAAGTTAAAGGGTTGGTTGGAAAATTGGCCATGGAAAGCACTGCCACCAGATCTTGCAAGATTTGAAGATACTGATGATGCAATTGAATACCTAGTAAAATCTGTGTGTGAACTTGAAACTGATGGTGATGTTGGTTCCCTTCAATGGTACCAAGTTCATTTGCAACAAGACATCACATGACTAATTACTATTTCTTGAATTGTGCCTCTTATTCTTCTTAGGTGTAATTTTTTGTATTGTATTAAAGGTTCTCTAAGGGATACATGACTAGTGACTAAAATCAAACATACATGTATTGTCAAGAGAGATTAGTCATGTATTGAATATTAATGATATAAATATTTAAGTAATCAAGTGGTTGAAAGATATACTCCATTAGGGCAAAATCAGATTCAAAACAACCAGAGAGGTCATTGTGGGGACAAACTCCTCTACCATGAGACAAGTAGCTATATGTTACATATACTCAGTAAAACCAGCCCATAGAAAAGAAAAATCACATTCAAAACAACCAGAGAGGTCATTTTCTGGACAAAATAATCAGAGAGGACAAAATACTAGACAACCAGAAAGCAGCAGAAGAAGAAGAAAAAGAAGAATAAGAAATAGTCGAAACAGAAAATTAGTAACACTAACCTTGTCCAACGGCTTGTGTAGAAGCAGCGTCTCTTTGTGATGGAACGGTCAATGCCACAAGTATGTTAGGGTCAATTAATCCGGCATGCTGTAGATGTGCAATTACATCGGCAATAACTTCTTGTCTCATAGTTCTTTTTTGTTCCTCCATTTGTTTCTCCATTTTTTGGATCCTTTCTTCCATTTGTTTCAATACACCATTTGTTGCATTTAAACTTGGTTCAGAATTGCCAACTATTTTCTTCAAAGTAGTCTTTGTAACCCCCGTTCCATATAGTCTTAGACGCCCAGGGTGTTCAGGACCCATGACTGCGGAAAATGAATCAACAAATTGGCCATTTGCACTCGATTGTACTTCAAGTTCCTCCATTTCAGCCTAACAAAGCATATCCAACAATCACAGTCTTGTATATAATTCTAAATAAAGAATTAATGTCATTGTAAATATATTAATATACAGTATACATACAATTTTACTAGCAGTGTTTTCATAGGAGGCCTTGTACACACGGTTAGGATTCCTTCTTCTTGTGACCATAAAGAGCTCCTTAGATGATACAATTTCCTTCTCTTTTTCCTAGTCACAAGAAAATTGATATAAGAAATTGCTTAAATGATAGATTAATACTAGACACTAAATAAGAAAACACACCAATCTATTACGGATTACAGCAAAACTCTTTTTGCCGGTAGTGTGTGGATTCAACAACTTTTTCCGATTCTTAGTATTTGTTTCCGACATCTTCTGCAAATAAATGAATCAATAATGTTAGTTAAGTGATCGATAGTTTGGCAGCAATCAACTTTAATGTACAATAAATCTACATCAACAATAATATCATAGAAGAGATCATAAAAAGAATGAGTTGAAAGTTTTAGATTCCGAACTACAATTTACCAGGAATTTCTCAGACTTCCAATATTTGAGGAGTTCTTTGAACTGACATTCTGGAATATGGCCAGGCTTATTGGACATTCAAACTGTATCATTGTCATATGGGTCATAATAAGTTCTCTTCAACTCAGCTCTATTACTTCTCCATGCCTCTCAAATTGTTGCCAGAGTCCAAGCTTTTGCCGCTTCAGGAATATTGTATTTCTCCTACAATTTGGTGTCAACAAGTAATCAAAGAGAAGAAAAATTGCTTTAAGAATAATTAAATATTGAAAAGTCCAAACCTTGGTATAATCCCATAAATCCTTTTTAGTGTCCATATTCTTCCAATCAAATACATCATATGGACAAAGAGTTGCATTTCTTGCCAATGTGCCTAGGAAGCTACTTAGCTCTGTTACGTTGTCTTTAGTAGGTCCAATCGGTTGATCTAAACTATTCAATAGGATCAATTTATGCTCTTGCCGGCTATGTACTTTAGGCATCATCATTCTACCTCTTGTGTTTTTAGAGGGAATGCCTTCAACTACAACAAAATATGACTTAGAAATCATGAATGAAATAAGTAAGTTCCTAAGCTTATATGTTACCTTGTTCTTCAGGTTGTTCATCTGTTGGAGGACTAACAGAACTCCTTTGCACTTGATCGTCAACAGGCTACTGCTCAAAAGGATGATCATCGAAAGTTTGTGGCTCGACAGATCGTCCATTAACTTCAGACTGTGGAGCTACCGGTTGTTTTTCAATTAATTTCCGTAGTTGTTCTTTCTCTGACTCTATAGCTTCAACTACTTCATTTGTTGTCAACTCCCGTCGCTTTTTATTTGCCAAGAATGATAATGATCCAGGTTTAGCATATGCCTTATGTTTGGTTTTTTTATTTCTTTTTGGTGATTCTTGTTGACTCATGACTATCAAAACCTGCATAAAATTAAGAGTGATAGTTAAAATATAACAGAAAATAATTTTTCTATCATTCAACAAACAAGCTCTAGCTAGGCAAGTATGAATAACAAGCAAGGGACATATTTTTAGTTGCACCAGCAATCCATAGTACGGCAAGAAAGCTCACCAATGTACAGATAGGTAAAAAGATTGAATCAGCTTCCAATAATAGCTTACAAAAGTCAGGAAGAGATAGATATAAGAAGCAACCGGCATAGTGGATTTGCAATGATAATGTTAATTGGGGTCAAGCCCAAACAGTTATTTGGGCCTTGTTCATGTGGAAAGACAGACTTGTAACCAAGCTTAAAAAACATAAATATTAGCATAAACATGACATGTATTTGTCAGATAATTTTTGAATCTTGAATGAAAAACAAACTTTCATTTCAATCCAAAGTCAGTAAGCAGAATGCTTTAAGTCTTAGCATGCACTGAATTTCCTACTACTTTTGTAACTATATATAAAATTGTTTAATAAAACAGACTTTGCTTCAAAGTGCTTAAGTAAAAACACTTGTACCAGATAAGCTCCAAATTCACTTGTTGTTTTATTTTCAGTTTCCCTCCTGGCCTGCACCAATGTACCAGATAAGTAAAAACAAAGTGCTTAAAGATCTAAGCATTCTGAGAAGAGACTCCTATATACAAAAGAAATAGCATCTTCTTTGGTTGAGTATGTTATCCACTAAATATACCAACCATTTAGCGATAGCATTTCACAGCAATACAGATTGTCTCGAAACATTTAATAAAGAATACCAACTTGATGGCAAAATTTCAGTGAAGTGATGCAGCTTCTGGCACTAAACCAAGGAAATAAGAGTTTCAACATTTAGTTACAGTGGCTTGTCCACTTACTGAAAATGAAGGGTAAGAGTACAGCTCTTGACATTTATTACAATTAATAATTTCCTTGGAACCATAAAGAACAGAACAGAAAGGTGTGGAACAAAAAACACAGAGAAGAACTCACAGTACAAGGAATCCCACTTGCAAGCAGTGCCTCTTCTGCTTTCCTTTTCCAAACGAGAACTCCCTAAAACAAACTTTCATACCAGAAAAAAATGGAGAGTCAATGAACTAAAGAAAGCATTTTCATATTTAAAGCCAAATTATGTCTTCCAGGGACTCTCATCATGTGAACCAGAAGACTCTCATCAGCAGATAAACCCATGTTGTCAAGGACAACAGCTGCAACATTACCACCATTGTTGCACATTATACCATTCCATGACCAGAGTACATAACCAAAACAAAGTTCTTTAATGCACTCAACTGGTGGTCCACTATTAAGTTGAAGAAAATGAAATGGACCAGCAAAGTATTTAGTTGAAGAAGATGAGAGATCAGAACCTGGAGTTTTGTTGGTCCCCTATTAAGTTGAAGATCCTCCAGAGAAACTTTGAAGGTAGAACACTGAAAAGGAATAAGAGAGAAAAGTAGGCTTAGTAATATATGCAACAATATACATAACACGTGCCTATTATTGAAATGAGACTAATTTAGAGACAACTTGAAAAACACCACATTAATAGAAATGGAAAACAAACATAGAAAATAGAGTCCAATCGGAATTCGTAATTGATAAGATGCAACTCAATAGTGTATTCATTACTCACTGAAAAAAATGAAGAAGAGAATGTATTTGAAGTAGGTCGGAAGATCCTTTATCAATCATCGGCCGCCATCCAATCCCAATCAGTATCATCGAAGTCATCTTCCTCTTCCGATTCTTCCAAAGGTACATCTTGTGAATTGTATGAGATGGAAGGCACATCAATGATATCAACTGGGAGATCTTCCCTCGACCATCTAACATCTACATCGACTAATCTTTCTGAAGAAACAATATCATCATTGGTTTCCCTCCAAAATGTTTTTTCAATATTAGGACAATTCTCTTCCTCCAAATCATACAAAATCTACTGGAACCTTATTTCTTGCATAATAAACATTTTTCTCAATTGGGTCTTCCACATAAAAAACATGATGTACTTGAGATGCTAGTACAAAAGGATCATCCGTACAACATTTTTATTGAAGTATACCCGAGTCAAGCCATATTCATCAACTTCATTATGAAACCAATCACATCTGAAAAGTACAACATTAAAACAACTCCAATAATCAATCTCAATGATGTCCTGAATAATTCCATAATAGATAACCATTCCATCGACAGGATTTTGATCCCTAGCACTAGCAAAACTATCTGTTGTGGCTGACAAAGTCACTCCACTATTTTGAGTTGTGCAAGGAGCATCCCGTGTCTTTGTATGGAAACGATATCCATTAATGAAATATCTAGTATATCTTTTAGCCACAAAATTAGGCCCTTTGCCAAGCCATCTTAAATGATTGGACACTTCAACATTTTTAACTTTGTGCCTAAACCAATCACTAAATTCTCTACTATGGATATGTGCTTTTACCCAGGCACTTCCTCTGTTACGAGTATCAACTAAACTCTTCTGTTCCCTGCAAGCATGTATTGAAATTTAATCAATATGTACTTATTAATGAAATTCAAAATACATTAATCATAACATATAAATGAAGTTTCAATGCTTACTTGATAAATGCATCAACTTTTTCATCACTAGTATTAAACAAAGTGTATCGATGTGCTGCAGACCACGCACCATGCTCCAAATTAAAAGTCTTTCCTTTCCTTTTGTTCTTAATTCCAATTGGATGACCTGTCTTAGGAAATAAAGGTGAAACATCATCTCCCGCTATTTGAATGTCCTCATCATCCTCAGTTTGGTACCTACTAAATCTTGTTTTCACCCATCAGGTAGATATCTCGAACAAAAGGTCAAACACTCTACAGCTTTACAACCCTCTACTATTGATCCTTCAGGATTTTTTCGATTACGAACAAGGACCTTGTATTCACACATATTTCTTTCAGAAGAATACATCCAACGCAAATGAGTCGGACCCCCAAGCTTAATTTCGTCTACAAGATGAATAGGCAAATGTGACATGATATCAAAATAGGATGGAGGAAAGATCTTTTCAAGCTCGCATTGTATATCAATGATTTCAGCCTTCATCTTATCGAGATCGCTTCTTCTTATGACTTTTTAACATATGCTTTTAAAAAAGTTTCCCAACCTAATCAAAACTAAAGACACATTCTTGGGTAGCACTTTCCGGACTGCAATGGGATCAAGTAATGTAGTATGAAATGAGCATCATGACTTTTGTATCCTGATACTTTCAGCTCTTCCATTTGCACACGATTTGATACATTAGAGGCACACCCTTTTGGCAATTTGGCATCTTTCAAAACAGTGCAAAATAGTCGTTTCTCTTCTGCTTTCATAGAGAAATAAGCTTTAGCCAGATGAATGTTTCCAGTATCACAATCTTCCATTGGTTGAAGCTCTCTGCGTATCCCCATATCACGCAAGTCATAGCGCGAATTTATATGATCTTTTGACTTTCCAAATATATCCAATAAAGTCCCAAGCAAACTATCACAAATATTCTTTTCTATGTGCATTACATCAAGATTATGCCTCAACTTATTGGTTGCCCAGTATGGCAATTCAAAAAATATGGATTTTTTTTTTCCATGGACCATCATTCTTTCATTTTCTTTTTTTTTTGGCCCTTTCCAAAAATATTTTTGAAATCACGAAGTTCATCCAGCACTTGTTCACCCGATAAGGGCATCGGTGCAGATTTATGCTCCTCTTTACCATCAAATAATTTCTTATCTCTTCTAAAAGGATGATCAGGAGGCAAAAATGCACGATGACCCATGTAACACATCTTACGACAGTGTTTGAGATATTGGGAACAAGTATTATGATTGCAAGTGGGACATGCCCATCTCCCCTTGGTGCTCCATCCCGAAAGCATTGCCAATGCTGGAAAATCACTAACTGTCCATTATAAAGCTACACGCAACATAAATGTTTGGTTAGCTACAACATCATATGTCTTCACTCCCACTTCCCATAGTTCTTTCAACTCCTCAATCAGTGGTTGTAAGTATACATCAATATCATTTTCGGGTGACGATGGACCTGGAATAATCATTGACAACATTATGTACTATGACTTCTTGCATATCCATGGTGATAAATTGTAATTCATTAACATAACTGGCCATGTGCTGTGGGAAATGCTCATAGTTCGAAATGGATTGAATCCGTCACTTGAAAGACCCAATCTAATATTACGAGCATCATTAGCAAAGTCAGGGTGAAGGGAATCAAAATCTTTCCAAGTTTCTCCATCAGCAGGATGTCTTAGATTTCCATCTTTGGGTCGCTCGGTATCATGCCATCTCATAGCTATAGATGTTTCAGAACACATGAATATTCTCTGAAGCCTAGGCTTTAAAGGAAAGTACCTCAAAACCTTCACCGGGATTTTAGTGACCTTACTTGTTAAGTCATTCCGAACATTCTTCCATCTAGAAGATCCACAAACAGAGCAATTATCTAACTTTGCATTGTCTTTCCAAAATAAGATGCAATCATTAGCACATGCATGAATTTTCTGATAATTAAGACCCAAATCTTCTATCACCTTTTTTGCCTTGTAAAAAGACTCAGGTATCTGAGCAAGTGGAAATGCCTCTTTTATCAAGTCTAACAAGTCTGAAAAGGCAACATCACTCGATTTGTGAATGCATTTTAACAAGTACAATCAGATGGTGAAACTCAACTTAGAAAAATTTTTACACCCCGGATAAAGCTGTTGTTTACCATCCTCTACTATTTTAAAGAATTTTTTAGCATCTTCAAATGGTCCCTCTTGAACTCCCTCATGTCTTAGGTGATCTTCTACATTTTGAAAAGTATCATAAAGTAGTTTACCAAAATCATCATGCATGTTTGAAGTTTTATCATCATTGGTTGGTTGTGGCATATTTCTTGAGGAAAAACCTTCTCCATGGAAAACCCATTTGATGTATCCATGAACAAATCCATGACAAATCAAATGATCCTCCACTACATTTCGACAATGCCAATTACGATTAAAGCACTTCTTACAAGGAAACAATATTTCATTTCCTTGGGAAGCTTGTTCAAATGCCTTATCAAGAAAATCATTAACACCAGGAATATATTCATCGGTAGATCTTCGGAGATCCATCCAACTTTTATCTCCTATATCCATTTAATATCCTACGTACATGACCAAAATAGTATAGGCAATAAATTAATCAAAACATAAATAAGTAAGTAATGCACAAATTAGGATGATTGATACAATCAACACATGATAGAAGCAAAAAAACCAGTTATTCTGAAGCAACAGCCAAATAAGCTAAAAAAAATGAAATATGGATATTAAGACTTCTCCCAGTTGCAAGGATTCAATGCCAAAAGAGTTTATACACAAAATATCAAATAAGAATCCCCCATCTAGAAACAAATACACGAAATATCAAACTTAACATTTGTACATCTCTAGCAGATGAGGCAATAAAGTACCTTTATTGGCTTGGGCAGACAATACGAGTATCGATATATTAACTTGATCGCACACCCTCAATTGCTGCTACTAAATCATCAAGTTTTGCTCCAGTGACTTCTTTAACGATCTTATTGTTCTTCAGAATCTTGAACGTCGGAACAACCTTAATGCCTAGTTCCTTGGCTAATGGCTGCCAAAAGTTATCACATTGATCAATTCTAGTGTGCATTGTGTTGTTTAGTTAGTAAGGGAGGTGGTTTAAAGAATACATACCCTGTTTTCCTGATTACAGTCCAGCTTCAGAAAGACCACATCGTTATATTCCTTTGATAGCTCTTGAAACTTTGGAGCGATCACTTTACAAGGACCACACCTGCAGGTGGATTGGAATCAGAAATTACAAGACAGAAAACCAAGGCAAAGAGGGAGAAGACACTTCCATTACTGACGATAAAAGTAAGGTCCAGAAAGTTCAAAATTCAAAGAAACATTCAATCTAGTAACCATATATCAGACAGGCGACAATGTATGGAAATGACAAGAGGGTATGAATAACCCCCTTGAAAGCATTAAAACATGTCTTAATCAATTGATCATTCATTAGTCTGCAACAACTGTCCATGCCATATTTTATCTTCCGCTTTCTTAAAGATGAATACATGAATATCATTAGATCAATAATGAAGAATCTATTGCACTAATAATATACCATGTGGAGTATGTTTTGTATTGATTGACAAGGCAAGCAGCAGATTTTAAATTAAAATAGCAAATGACTCCAAACAGTGTATGACTACAACTCAGACAATATTAACATTAGCCTTGAACATCCAATTGAGAAAAAAGGCTGCGATGACACAATCAGATCCGAAGGGCATAGAAAATTGTTGAGGTTTGTTGCGAACAACATTGACTTGGAAGATAATTAATGTGCTAAACAAAGAGAGGGAAGTTGATGTTGTATCTTTGTTCTGTAAAAGCATTCAAAAAGATTGAGCTGCAGAACAGTAGCAAGAACAACAGGAGAGAAGACAACACCAAGATTGATTCTCAACTTCCTAAACCACATGATTTAACCATACTAACCTCCAATTACCAAAGGCAAGCACCTGTACACCAGACTGTTAACTTGTAACCCATTCTGGACAATGCTACCAAAACTACCCCTCAGATAGCAAACAAATTTCCTAAAAACAACCAAGTTCCTGAACCAGCCCCTTTCACTATTGTGCATTCTTATGCTTCCAAGCTGAGGGCTAACCAAGAAAAGGAGGAAGTCCAAGTAGATATCAGTCCTCCTATTTTTACAACAAGACAAGGATTACTTGCTGTTATTTTTAAAAAACAGGATTTCATGTTTAAGTTGGCTGAAAAATGTAAGTACACATTGATTGGGAAGTTCTCAAGCACTATGCCTAAAATTGATCTTATTAGGAGGAGTTTTATTCAACAAACTCAGTTAATAGGGGGCGTGAAGATTGCCCATTTCAATGCAAGACATGTATATATTGATTTGGACAATGAAGAAGACCATGTTGCTGTATGGAACAAACAAAGGATGTACATTGAAGGCCAGCTCATGAGGTTACAGATTTGGACTCCGAACCTCACTCCTAATAAAGAAACTCCTATTGTGCCAGTGTGGGTAACATTACCTGAACTACCGTGGCATTGTTATAACAAGGAGTTCATCTCAGTATTATTGGCTCCTATTGGAAAAACTCTTTACTTAGATGCTGCATCTATCCAAAAAACCAGGGTAGTGTGGCTAAAGTTAGAATCCAATTAGACATCACTAAGGAAAGGCCACCACATGTTTGGATGGGAACTGATGAGACTGATTTTACCATTGGGAGGTGGGAAGCTATCCAATATGAAGGTCTTCCTGATTTTTGCATGTACTGTAAACATCAAGGTCACTTGGATCAGGTATGTACAATCAAGAGGAAAGATGAAGAAGACAAAAGAAGAAAAGAGGCTGATTCAGAAAAAAGGTTAAGGAAAAATCCACTCAGGGAGATAAGGTACACCTTCTAGCTACTAATACTCAAATTGTTATTACTAATGAATTTATTAAGTGTGCAGGTGAGGCACTAAGCTCTGATCTAGTTTACTTCTTTTTAGTGTTTTTTGACTTTTCTTATTCTTCGTCATCGTAATACTCAACCAACTGCACCAATTTGCACCTGCAATTTAAGAAGGGCAAGTTTCTCTATTTTGAGCATAAATGGCCAAATAGGTAAGAATTGCAACATTGTGTACCGATACTCCAACATCGCCAGTAAAACCAAATCTGATTAACCATGTCCTAAAATTTGTAATTTTGTATCATTACAAGAGAGTAACAAAGAACCTTGTTAAAAACAATGAAAAGCAGAAACGGCTGACCAGCATACTAACAAGCTATATTCACCTAGTAAGAGAACAAGGATACCCCCAAAACGATTGACCAGCATACTAACCTACATTCAGAGACACCCATTACCTCAAAGTAGTTAAAACCAATCAATTTTACTCCCAAAACTTCAATCAAAAGCTCAAATAACACAATAATGCAAAACCCCCAAAAAGGAAAACTGAAAAATTACCTGTAAGAGAACAAGAACACGACTTTGACTCTGTTTCTCTAAATTCGACTCTGTTTCTCAAAGAAGAGAACAAGGATACCCCCAAAACGACTGACCAGCATACCAACCTACATTCAGAGACACCCATTACCTCAAAGTAGTTAAAACCAATCAATTTTACTCCCAAAACTTCAATCAAAAGCTCAAATAACACAATAATGCAAAACCCCAAAGAGGAAAACTGAAAAATTACCTGTAAGAGAACAAGAACACGACTTTGACTCTATTTCTCTAAATTCGACTCTGTTTCTCAAAGAAGAAACCTTGATTCTTCTTCTTCAAGTACTGCATGTGTCGATTTCTTCTTCCTCGCTGTCGATTTCGTCGCTGATGAAGGCCAGTCGCACTGATGAAGGAGTCTGTACTGTGAAATAATTTTAGTGGAGGGAATTGTGTAAAATAATTTTAGTTGAGGAGGGAAATATATTTATTTCCCGGAATGTTTATTTTTTTGGCTAAAATTAACCGTGGCCATAGTTACTCTATTGCCACGGTTTGAAAAAACTGTGGCATAAAGAAATCTATAGCCACGGTTAACATACTAATAACACGGTTTATTTTAATAATTTTATTGTTACGGTCAAAAATATATTGCCACGGTTTTAACCGTGGCAATAATTTATCTATTGCCAGGGTTGTGTAACCGTCGCCAAAAAATCGTGGCAATATACCGAATTTCTAGTAGTGTCTGTTACACCAACGAATCCTTGACTCTTCTTAATTTTTCATGTAGTTATGCTTTTGTCACCATTTTCGTACCTCCGTGATCTGATACCAATTGACGCAAGGGTGGTTATTTTCTCGTCACCTTTTGTTGGCAGCCAGCAATGCTTGCAAATAATCAGCCACAACCCACACTGTCTAGGTACTTAGACTGTTTACAATTTAGGCAGAAAAATGTTATGAACACTAAGCAAATGTTTTAGGTAACATTTCCCAATCTTTTTATTGCTATTTAACCAACAAGGAAAAGGCCTCACAAAAATGTCTAAGGAACAGAATACACTCTTCATGCCTTAGCCATTAGTCAGCCCCTTTAAATAAATCTACACATGGTTTTACAAAAGGATAAGATAGTTACAATCAGCATACGTCTAGCACATGACATGCCACATCAGAAATCCCCTAAGTTTACAATAGCTATAATCTAACATATATGTTTAAATTCGAATTTGAACTATGTCATACATGTGCTCCGCAAATGCCATTATACCTTGGGAAAACTTATACTCTGCCAACACTTAGAAGAGTTTCTGGTGCCTTCCAATACTTATTTTTATTTTGGACTCTTTCCCAGCACTTTGCCCACATATGCATCAGCATTGCCGTACCATCGTTAAGTCCCATAGCTTGCCTTGTCAAGCCAACATACTCCCTAGCCTTGCCAAGCCTTTGTATTGTCAAGTAACATGCTGCCTTGCCTTGCCTTGCCAATGCCATTGTCTTGCCCTCGTGTCTTGCCTGCCTTGTGCCCATGACTACTAAGCCATCACTCCAGCATCGTTGGTCATTGCATCCATACTCACTTGCCAACACTCAGGTAGCTTGAACACCTTGCTGCATAACCAACACCTTAGCCACGTAGCCACACTAAATTTCTTGCACATATACATGCAAAGGACAAGGTAGAAGGCCTTGTCATGCCCATGCCAAGCTCATGCCATAACACATAGTTAGACTGGGAGACTAACAATATGCCACTATCCTATCATCACAAGTTGATAGGGCAGAAATATGAATGACGCATCATCGGCACGATAACCGTGTGATCCATTGAGTTATCATGAATCATTATAACAACGGGCAGAGCCTCCATCAATCTTTTAACAAATAAATGCATCCCTTCCAGAAGTCGCTATTTGTTGGACGTATTAGCTCTAGAATTACATGGTTATCTGAGTAGTAGGTACCCTAAAAAAAACTATAACTCATTTAATGAGCCATTCACATTTTCACAGTCTGAATTTGGTCATCCTTATATATGCATGGCTTAATCTTAGAGACAAGCATATGACTACTAGTAGGATCAACTAGGTAACATTCCTCAGTGAAGCTACGTCGTATGAGCCAAACCCCATCCAAAGAGGCATGGCCAGGTCCAAGTTTAGCACGATCGTCGTTCACCTAGAGTGTGTTTCCAGGTAAATAGGGGAAGACCACGTGCCCACTGCATCTACTAAATTCGCGAATCCAAGCAGCCGCTCGTAGAATGCGCCCTCACATGATGAAGCAAGGAAGATGGAGGACACGAGGGCGGCTTTTGGGTTCGCTCCATGCACAACGTGCGAGGGATGAAAGGTGACCGGTTGCACGACAATGCTTGTGCATTGGGTATGCAGCAAAGGAAATTGACTTCGAACAAGCGTGAATTTGCCCCTGCCCCGCGACTAAGATTACATATTTGTAAGGATGGTGCTGCTTAAGCAAGGATCAAAGCTAACCACACATGCCGAACACCACTCATATATCATATGTCTAAAAGCTTCATCAATGCATGGCTGATACCTGCCCTGATGCTCGGTAGTGGATGTCGTACGAGGACGTCGTTACCATCATTGCAAAGCTAAAGTTAGCCCTGCTAGACACGAACCCGCCATAGGGCGGAAGAAGTGAATCCCTCAAGTTGTGCTAAAGTCACGTCGAGGTCCCTTTGCGGGCATCGCCTGTGTTGCGATCGACGCTTTGCGGTACTTTGATCAGCCTTATGTGTGTGACCCCTAAAGCTTGACATGAGAACAGCATCTATAAATCACCACACTCCCGAAGGCGTCGCCGTTCATCGCCAATAGCCTACAGAGAACCGTAAGAAATGCCACCACCGACCTTCCATGACCTCACAATAAGCCACCGCCATCGTGTTTTTGTAGGTGCTCATTTGCATAGCACGGAATAGCCATGCATGCAGCCATGTGCCCTTACAGTACGCCGAAATTCCCTTGGGCTCCCATGTTGGCCGACTTCAGTCGTCTCAGTATGCCTTCACCACCTGTACCTTTCATGCCCAAAGTCCCATTAAGGCGGACTTGCACCTGTTACCGAAAAGGCTCAAGAGAACCAACACATACTGATACACTTTCTATGAACATTATAAAGGGGTTTCCACATTAACCATGCTTTCAAGAAAGTAGACAGTAACAACAAGTCCAAAGGAGATGCATATGACTAGGTTGTCGGAGCTAAGATGTCTAAAGTACGATATATGACCACACTTTACATAGTCTACAAAGCCTCTAGATAAGGAACAATATCTATATGGATCTGGGTAGGCCCGCCTCATGACAAACTATACAATACAAAAATATAAGCTATTGACACACAAAGCACCAAAGAAACCTGGAGCTTAGTAATAGCAGCTGGATGTCATGTACTCCTACTAGGGACATCTAGTTGCTCCATTACCTGCAGCATGAAATGCAAGTCCCCCGTAAGGGATGTCAGTATGAGATAATATAATGAGTATGTAACGCAGGAAGTACTGTATATGAAATAACAACTTAAACGAAATCATATACTGGTGTGTAAGGATAATGACAACCTTTAGTCCAAGTGTGGAATCATGTACTTTATGTTCTTTTTATTACTTTATCTTTCTTTACTGCATAATGTATGTGCAGTATATCGTATAAATTACCAGCTGATCAGTGATAAATCAATATCGGAATTGACCCATGCAAGGCTTTCCTTTCACCCCTAGGATACCCCCCATAATATGCGATCGACCCATTCTAGGTGATTCTTCCACCCCTAAATTACCAACCATCAAAAAGCAACTTCGATTCATGTTTCATTTCCTTTTGAGATGATACTTTTGGTGGTCATAAAATTTAGAGTTGTAGAACTATAGACATAACATGTGACATGTAATAATCATGCAAGACAGTACCACAATGAAAAGAGTAGGTTACACAACTAATGAATTACGTAGGAGTTGAAACAACACGTGGATTTTATTAGCATCAAAAGGAACTTATTTAACTTTGTATCTGAAGTATGCATGTGGAATTGAAAAAGGATGTGTGTGGGAGAATATGAACATGTTAAAGAATGATACACAATAATTAATTATGTTGGAGTTTATAAGTGCCTCTAGGTTCCAAGGAGGAACCTACATTTGACGCAAAAAAGATGAAAACGAGTACATTTACATTCCTCGTTGCACTATGTCATTATTTCATTGAAGTAATGTCCTTTTCTTCCAAATACATATCTACAATAGAGTAGGTGATAAAACTAGTATTAGTAGCAAGTAAACACGTCTCGATAGTTATTTCTCATATAAAAAAAGAATGCTTGGGCAACAAGCTTGTGATTGTCACTCCAAGAGTTTTTTTTCAACCTCTCTACCTCTAATCGTATTTTATAATCCACATTCTCATATACATGTCATATCTAGCTTATTTTGATCCCATAAAAGTGTTACAATCGCTCTCAAAGAATTACACATAACAATTTTACACAACACACAAGTAGGCAGCATAACATTCTTTCTTCTCGCTACATTTCATAGTCAACAATCCAAAACCTATTCAACTTCAACCAAAGTGTCTCAAACGTATTTACACATAACAACAGTCAAAAATCAGTCCTCAAGTAGAAGGAGGACGTGCAACAACAATTCCTAATTACGAGTCCACAAGTTGCTTCTAAGAGCAGAATTAAGATATCATACAAGAACACATTTTTGCGGAAGATAAATATGGTGCATCAGCCTTCTTACATCACCAAAAACCTAAAACTTATTAGAAACATCAATATTTCTTCATAAGACAACCAACCAGGAAGAGAAATTCCTCTTAATAAACAAGAAAAGTGTACAACAATTTTTGGAACACATGGTGTCCAAAATTCAAGAACAAGTATAATCAGCATACTCCTCATATTTTTAATAGAAACATTATACTAAACCATAGGTATTTCTACTTAAATTAGCCTTCAAGGTTCAGATCCTCTTCAAGAACCCTAAAGGTGTGCTTTGGCTGCTTTGCAATGTCAAGAGAGAGCAACAAATAAACTTGTGAAAGCTGAAGTTTTTTCTAAGTTCAAAATGACATAAAGAGCTAGTTTTTAATCCCTTTTAAAGGGAAACACTTGGCCTACTTTCTCTTTCAATTTAAGCCACATTTTAGCAATGTGGTGATGCACCTACTTGGCCCTTTCACTTGGGCGTTATTCAGTTTCAATTTTACCAATTTTTCTCTTCTCCTTTCACTTAGTTTGGGCCCTATTTGTGAAGTCTGTTGTAAATGTACTTTTGCCCTTTTCCTGTTCATCTTGGGATGCCTATATTTTCCCTTCATAATGCCAAACCGTGGGTTAAAATTACATCCTTAACTTGGGCGTTATTCTTTATCGGACTTGAACAGATTTGGTGTTGGGCCTCGTCTTCGCATCCTTTTCATTTTTCTTAATTTTTGGGCCTCAAGTGAGTTCAGTCATGTATGAATTAATATTCCCCTTCTACCTAGCCAATTTAAGTTAAGCACGTTGGTGACTGCACCTGCTAGCTTCCTAGGTCCTACAAGCACCTTTTTTTTCCACATCATTTAAGGTCGTAATCACATTTGGCTTAGAACTTATATACTCTAACTCATATTAAGCATTAGACGTAAATGTAGCCCTCTAGTCCAAAATTTAGGCATTTTCAATGTTGGTGCTCCTTCTACCTAATCATATCATGTTCCATATACATAGGACTGGTAAATCTAAGATGCAGGGTGTTATATCCTTTCCTTTTACGAACATTCATCGTTGAATTCTAGAATTATTGGGTAGGTTAAACAAGTTTAAACCATCATTTAAACAAACATTTGACAACATAATAAGAATTCACGTACCTATTAATTCCCAAAATCTGCATCTTGGACTTCCTCTTTAGCTTGAAATAAGTGAGGGTATTTATATCTCATCGCTTCCTCAGCTTCCCACATTATCTCTTCTACAAGCTGGTTCCTCCAAAGCACTTTACGGAAGGTATTTCTTTATTCCTTAGCTTTCTAACAGACAACCTAGGATAGGAATAGGCACGTCTTCATAGGTGAGATCTTCTATAATCTATATATATTCAATAGGAGTGATTCGAGATGGGTCACCTATGCATTTTTGAAGCATTAAGACATGGAAAATTGGATGAACCATTGAAATCTCCTGGGGTAGCTCTCATACATATGCAACCTAAACCTTTTGATAATCTAATATGGCCCTATTTAACGTGGGCTTAGTTTTCCTTTCTTACAAAATCTCATAACACCTTTCATTGGGGACACCTTTAAGAATACCCAATCTCCTACTGAGAATTCGAGTGCTCTCTTTCTAGCATCCACATATAACTTGTGATGACTTTGGGTTGTTTCTAGTCGTAGTGGTATTATCGTAACATCTTCCATGGCTTGTTGCACTATATCTGGTCGAAGCAAGGAGGCTTCCCCCACTTCAAACCATTCTAATCATGACATACATTTCCTTCCACACAAAGTTTCATAAGGTTTCATCTTCATGCTTGAATGGTAGCTATTATTATAGGGAACTTAAATAAGTGGCAAACGGTCCACCCAACTACCTTTGAAGAGCAATGCATAAGATTGCAACATATCTTCAAGTGTTTGCATTAAGGCAGACGCCCTAAGTCCTATTAAGGCAGACTGGCACCCGTTATTTGCAAGGCACGGGAGAACCAACATATAATCATACACTTTCTATGAACATTATAAGAGGGTTCCATACTCAACATGCTTTCAAAAAAAGTAAACAATATTAACAAGCCAAAAGGCAATGCATAAGACTGGGCCATTGGAGCCACGATGTCTAAAGTACGATACTTGACCACACTTTACTTTACAAAGTCTACAAAGCCTCTAGGTAAGGAACTATATCTATAGGGGTCATGACAGGCCCTGCCTCATGACCAACTATATAATACAAAATATAAGCTCTAGACACACAAAGCCCTGAAGCAACCTGGAGCTCAATAACAGCAGCTAGAAGTCCTGTACTCCTACTGGGGAGATCTAGTAGCTCCTGCACCTGCATCATGAAATGCAGGTCCCCCGTAAGGGACGTCAGTACGGGATAATATACTAAACATGTAAGGCAGGAAGTACTGTATATGAAATAAGAATTCAAATGAAATCACACACTAGTGTTTAAGGATAAAAAACCACCTTTAGTCATACTGTGGAATCATGTAATTTATGTCCTTTTTATTACTTTACCGTTCTTTACTATATAATTTGTACACAATATATCATGTAAATGGCCAGCTGATCAGTGGTAAATCAATTTCGGGACCGACCCATGCTAGGCTTTCCTTTCACCCCTGGGATACCCCCTGTAATATGGGATGACCCGCTAGGTTATTCTTCAACCCCTGGGATACCACCCATCAATAAGCAACTTCAGTTAATCTTTTATTTACTTTTTGAGATGATTTTTTTGGTGGTAATAAAATTTAGAGTTGTAGGAACATAGACATGACATGTGACATATAAACATCTATACAATATAATGCCACAATGAAAAGAGAGTTACACAACTAATGAAACAGGTAGGAGATTAAACAACATATGGACTCTACTAGTTTAAAAGGAACTCATGTATCTTTGGTATCCAAGTATGCATGTAGATTTGACAATGGTTATGTATGGGAACATATGAGCATGGTAAAGAGTGGAGAAACAATTATTAGTTACGTAGGAGTTGGTAAATGCCTTTATGTGCCAAGGAAGAACCTAGATTTCATGCCAAGTAATAGGAAATCAAGTAGCCTTACATACCTCGTTGTACGACCTTGTTATTACCTCAGAGTAGTATCCTTTTCCTACAATATAGTAGGTGATAAAACTAGTATTAGAAGCTAATAAACACATCTTGGTAGTCCAATTTCACCCAAAAATAATACCCTCGCAGTAAGCTCATAATTAGTGAACAAAGAGTATTCTTTCAACCTTTCCACTCCAAATCATATTTTGTAATACACATTTTCCTATACATGTCATATCTAGCTTGTCTTAGTCCCATAACAGTGTTACAAAAACTCATAAAGTACAACATACAACAACTCTACACAACACGCAAGTAGGCAACGTTACATTACATCCTTTCGCTACATTTTGGCGTCAAGCATTCCAAATCAGTGTCAACCTCAATCAAACTGTCCTCAACATACTTACACACAAAAATAGTCCAAAAACGTTCCCCAAGTAGATGGAAAACATGAGATAACAATTTCTAATATGCAGTCCACAAATTCTTACAAAGAGCTCAATTAAGATATCATATAGGAACTCGTTTTTGCGGAAGATAAAAATGGTGCAGCATCCTTATTTTATCACTATAGAACCAATCCTTGTTAAAAAAAATAAATATTACTTCATCATCCAGCCCACCAACAAGAGAAAAGCCTCTTAATAAACAAGAAAAGTGTACAACAATCGTTGGAACACATGCTGTCCAAAATTCCTGCACAATACTACCAGCATACTCTTCATGTTTTTCATGGAATAATGATATTAAACCATAGTTATTTTTACTTAACTTAGCCCTCAATGATTAGCTGCTCTTCAAGAACCCTAAAGGTGTGCCTTGGCTGCTTTATAGAGTGAAGAGAGAGAAAGGAGAAACTTGGAAAACAATATGATTTTTGGCTAAGTGAAAATGACTTAAAATTGCTGGTTTTTAATCCCTTTTAAAGGGCTACTTTTGGCCGAGTTTCTTTTGCATTTAAAGCTTTATTTTATTATGGTGGTGATGCAGCAACTTGGCGCTTTCACTTGGGCTTTATTAGGCCTCAATTGGATGGGCGTTTGCTACAAATATTTCTCTTTTACACCCACTTGGCTTGGGCCCTATTTGTGAATTGGGTTGTGAATGTCATTTGGCCCTTTTCCTATTCATCTTGGGGTGAAAATGTTGTCCCTTTATGATGCCAAACCATGGGCCCAAATGACATCCTTAACTCGGGGTTTATTCTTTATCAGACTTGAACAAATTCGGTAATGGGCCTTGTCTCCATCTACCTAGCCTATTTAAGCTAAGCACGTAGGTGACTCACCTGGTAGCTTCCTAAATCCCACAATTACCTCACTTCTTTCACATCATTTAAGGCCACAACCTCCTCAATTTGACTTAAAGCTTATATACACTCGATCCTCTTGAACGTTAGACGTACATATAGCCCTCTAATTTGAAATTCAAGCACATTTAAAAATGTGTGCTGATTTGACCCCACCATATCATGTTTTATATGCATAGGACTAGTACATGTAAGACGTGGGGTGTTACAGTTTGAGGGTGGAAAGTTGTACTTAAATCACTTTTTTCCCTAAGCGCCTTTGGAAGGACTTCCAAAACCTTGCAGTGAATTGACCTCCCCGATCAGATATAAAAGAGATTAGGACCCCATGTAGCCTAACTATCTCTTTGAGGTACAACTTTGTATACTCTTCATATGTATACTCACTCTTGAATGTTAAGAAGTATGCTGACTTTGTAAGTCTATCAATTATCACCCATATAGAGTCAAACTTCTTAAATGAGCGAGGAAACATAGTAACAAAATCCATATTACTCATATTCCACTTTCACGTTGGAAGCTCTATACATTGCATATAACCTCTTGGCTTTTGGTGCTCTACCTTGAGTTGTTTGCAATTTGGACACTGAGCCACAAATTTTGCAAGGTTCTTTGTCATGCCTCCCCACCAAAACATTCCCTTCAGGTCATGATACATCTTAGCTGATCCTGGATGGATGGAATATCTTTAATGATGGGCTTCTCCCATTATCCTTCTTCTTAGTGCATTAATATCAAGAACACATAATCTATTTTGGTAATAAAGTACTCTATTTTTTGTAAGTTCAAAGCCCTTCGTCATACCCTGACTCACCTTTTCCTTAATTCATCGTAGAACATTATCCTTGAACTTTTTTCTCTTACTTCCATTACCATTGAAGGCTCTGAAACATTATGCACAACCACCCCTTCCTTTCGAATTTCAAGGAGGCGAACTCCAAAATTGTCTAGTTGACATAGATCCTTAGCCACTCCTTCACATACCACAGTCTGATCACCATTAATAATTGCCTTACAACTCTAAGCATCAACTATCACATTTGCTTTCCCTTGATGGTATAGTATATCAAATTCATATAATCTTTTATTAGCTCTAGCCATCTCCACTGTCATGAATTTAGGTCTTTTTGCTTAAAGATGTGCTGTAGGCTCTTATGATTAGTATATATGTCAACATGAACCCCATGAAAATAGTGGCGCCATATTTTCAAAGCAAACACAACCACTGCTAGCTCAAGGTCATGTGTTGGGTAGTTTTTCTCATGCGGTCGTAGTTCTCTCGAGGCATAAGCAATTACCCTACCATGTTGTGTTAGTACACACCCTAAGCCACTTCTTGAAGCATCACAATACACCGTATACCCCTCCATGCCTCCTGGAAGCACTAGCACAGGTGCAGAAGTTAGCCTACTTTTAAACTCTTGGAAGCTCCTTTCAAATGCATTATTCCATTGGAACATGGTCACCTTATATGTCAACTTTGTTGGAGGTGCAGAAATAGAAGAAAAACTCTCAAAAAACATTCTATAATAACCTGCCAACCCTAGGAAGTTTCACACTTTTGTGGGTGTTGATGGCCTTGGCCAATCTTCACCGCCTCTGTCTTTTGTTAATCAACCCTTATTCCTTCATCGGATACAATATGACCTAAGAGTGCCACTGATTTTAACAAAAACGCACATTTGGAAAACTTGGCGTACAATTGCCGATCATAAAGAACTTGTAATACCTGTCGTAAGTGATTTGCATGGTTCTTATCTGTTCATTAAAGCCATACAATTTGCTAGTGCATTTGTCAGCCCAAATGACATAAAAAGAAATTCAAAGTGACCATTGTGTTTCCTAATGGTTGTCTTGGGTATATCTTTCTCCTTTACCCTCACATGGTGATAAGTTAATCTCAAATCAATTTTTGAAAAGCATTTGGCACCCTGTAACTACTGACTAAAGAAATCATCTATCCTGGGGAAGGGGGTAATTGTTCTTAATTGTCACCCTATTAAATTGCTGGTAGTAATTACACATTCTCAAGATGCCATCTCTTTTACGTAAAAATAACACTTGTACATCCCAAGGGGACACACTAGGTCTTATAAAACCCTTCTCTAGTGAGTATTTTAATTGCTCCATTAATTCATGCAATTCTGCCGGGGCCATGCTATATGGAGATATAGAAATAGGTTGAGTGCCTGGAAGTAAGTCAAAACAAAAATCTACTTCTCGTTCTTAAGGTAAACCCAGAAGCTCTTTAAGAAGCACATCAACTAATTCATTCAACCACTGCAACATATTGAAAAGTTGGTGATTCTGCCTCCATATCCCTTACTCTAACTAGATGAATATAGAAATCATCTTTCTTCATTTAAAAATAAGAAACAAACTTACCCTTTGGTGCCCCAACATTGGCTACCCATCCAAGGACCTCCCCATTTGGAAAGTGGAAATACACTCTCTTAGTTCAGCAATCCACAGTGGCATAGCAAGAAGATAACCAACACATACACATTATGAAATCAAATTTCACCACTTCTAGCTCAACGAGGTTAGCCAATGTGTCACGGTCACAAATAGTTACTATACAGTCATAATAGACCTTTCTAGCTATAATATATTCATCGGTTGGATGTAGACATTTCAAATGGCTTGTTTAATAATTTAGGTGTTTTCTTAAGTTTCCCATCAACTAATGAGTGATATATGATAATGTAGAACTAGGGTCAATTAATGCATATACATTATGTGAAAAGATGAACAATGTACCTGTGACAACATCGTGTGAAGTTTCGTAAAAATGCCGACTCTAAGAGCATAAGTGCAATTCTGGGCTCCGCTAGAGCTAGCTGCCCCTCTACCACCTCTATCATGACCTATAGGTGCTTGCTGACCTTTAGCTAATAGAGGAATTGATGATGATGATGCAACAACTGACCTAGTAGGTAGTGCTATATCGTCCATATTTCTCCTTGGGCAATCTCTTATTCATCTGCTCGCATCGCACACCAATAACAAGCATTTGTCCCAACATGACATGTACCTAAATGACTCCTTCCACATTGTTTTCAAGGCTACCTAGGAGGCATTTGCTGGCTTGCTGAGTATCCTTTTTTTATAGTGCACCTTGTCCTTCACTTCTTTGAGTAACTGATTGCTTCTAAACCTTGAAGTTGTGGTAGAGCACTAGCTGCAGAGTAGGAGGATGATGTCCGAGGTTGTTTATTAGAAAATCGAGGCATAAACTCACCTTGAGACCATTTCAACTACCCTGTTGATCTGGCCCTCTTGGACTACCCCCTTTCTAACTCTTGTGTCCTTCTTTTTTGCCTCTGATACTCCGATTTTTGTGTAAATGATTGCATCCTTACTATATACATGCAATTATTCAAAGAAGAAATGGTACAATCTCTAACAAGATTCAGATCTAACCCATCCACATATTAATGAACTCTATCTGCCATAGTAGCAATTACATTAGGAGCATACCTTGCCAGGGACTTAAATTGAAGGCTATATTCCCTCACACACATATTCCCTTGGTGGAGATTCAAAAACATGTCTGCACGGGCCTCTAAAATCTCTAATGGCAAGTAATGGTCAAGAAATGCCTCTTTGAACTCCTTCTAGGTAGTTGCAAGTGCCTCTATGCCCTTAGATTGCTTCAAAGCTTCATACCACAATATAGCCACGCCCTTAAATCTATATGTTGCTAGCTCCACAACTTTTTTACCGCTTATGTGCATAATATCCAAAGTGCATTGGATCTTATCAATAGAGTCTTGTGGATATTCATTAGCATCTGAACGTAAAAGATGGAGGGTCTAAATTAGGGAAGTCAAGTATCCTCCTGCTAGCTACTCTATTCGCACCACCTGCACCTATAACTGGGCCTTCTTGTGTTTGACCTTGGCAAGAAACATTACTAGTTAATAGTTGGACCGTATTTCTCAGATTCTGAACGGTAGCATCGATACATGGTTCTAGGGGATCATCACTACTTCCTGGTTTATCAGGAGATGGAGGAGTTGGATATGTTTGTGATAGAGACTCATCTTGGGCCTCATTTTATTTCCTCACCAGACTAGGGACACCCATTTCTACTTTTACTTCCTTCCCTTTGCCTTTACTTTTCCTTGTTTCTGACATACTCGCTAGACAAAACAATTTAGAGGTCAGAAACAATCAAGCTACAACACTTGGCTCTATGGAACGATCTAAAGAATGGAAAGAAAGTGACAACTCCTAAATGCTACGTAGCCTCCTACTTATAAATGAGGTGCACAACACATCCATAAACAAGACTTTACATAGATACGACTTTGTACATTCCCTAGGATGGCCCGCTCTAATACCACTTTTGTCACGCCTAAAGTACCATTAAGGCGGACTGGCCCCCATTGCCAACAAGGCTTGGGAAAACCAACATATACCCATGCATTTTGTATGAACATTATAACGATGTTTCCACATTCAACATGCTTTCACTAAAGTAGACAATATTAACAAGCAAAAAGGAAATACATATGACTAGGCCGTTGGAGCCACGATCTCTAAAGTACGATACATGAGCACACTTTACTTTACATAGTCTACAAAACCTCTAGATAAGAGAAATATCTCTATGGATCGGGACATGCCTCGCCTCATGACCAACTATACAATACAAAAATATAAGCTCAAGATGCACAAAGCCCCGAAGTAACCTAGAGCTCAGTAACAACAATTGGATGTCCTATACTCCTACTGGGGAGATCTATTTGCTCCTATAATGAAACACGAAATGCATGTCCCTTGTAGGGGACGTCAATATGAGATATGTACTGAATATGTGAGGCAGGAAATATTATATATGAAATAAGAACTCAAATGAAATCATACACTAGTGTAATGATAAGAGACAACCTTTAGTCATACTGTAGAATCATGTACTTTATGTCCTTTTTATAACTTTACCTTTCTTTACTGTATAATCTGTGCACATTATATCACATAAATGACAAGCTAATCAGTGGTTAATCAATATCGGGATCGACCCATGCTAGGCTGTCCTTTCACCCCTGGGGTACCCCCCATAATATGGGATCAACCTATGCTAGGTGATTTTTCCACCCCTGGGATACCACCCATCAATAAGCAACTTTGATTTATCTTTTATTTACTTTTGAGATGACACTTTTGGTGTTCATAACAGTTAGAGCTGTAGAACTGTAGATATAACGTATGATATGTAACAATCATGTAAGAGAGCACCATAATGAAAGGAGAAGGTTACAAAACTAATGAATTACGAAGGAGGTCAAACACCACGTGGACTTAATTAGAAACAAAATGAACTCATGTATCTTTGTCTACAAAGTATGTATGCAGAATTGATAATGGCTATGTGTGGGAGCATATGAACATGTTAAAGAGTGGACATATGATTATTAATTACGTTGGAGTTTGTAAGTGCCTCTAGGTTCCAAGGTAGAATCTAGATTTCAGGCCAAATAAGATAAAAATGAGAAGCCTTCCATTCCTCGTTGTACTACATCGTTATTACTTGGAAGTAAGGTCATTTTCCTCCAAATACTTATATACAATAGAGTAGGTGATAAAACAAGTATTATCAGCTAATAAGCACGTCTAGGCACTCCAATCCCATAAAAGAAATAATGCTCGTGCAGCAAGCTTGTGATTGTCACTCCAAGAGTATTTTTTCAACCTCTCAACCTCTAATCATTTTTTATAATACACATTCTCGTATACATGTCATATACAGATTGTTTGTAGTCCCATAATAGTGTTACAACATCTCACAAAAAACTACACATAACAATTCTACATAACACACAAGAAGGGAGCGTAACATTACGTCTTGTCGTTACATTTCGAAGTCAACAATCCCAAACCTATTTCAACTACAACCAAACTGTCCCCAACATATTTACACATAAAAATGGTCTAAAAATAGTCCCCAAGTATAGGGAGGACGTGCAACAATAATTCCCAATTACTAGTCTACAAGTTCCTACTAAGAGCGGAATTAAGATATCTTACTAGAACTCCTTTTTGCGGAAGGAAAAAATTGTTCAACAGCCTTCTTACATCATTATAGAGCTAAATATTGTTAAAAATATGAATATTACTTCATAATCCAGCCAACTAAGAAGACAAATTCCTCTTAATAAACAATAAAAGTGTACAATAATCTTTGGAACACATGCTGCCCGAAACTCTAGCACATGTATAATCAGCATACTCCTCATACTTTTAATGGAACAATTATACTAAACCATAGGTATTTCTACTTAGATTATCCTTCGTGGATCAGGTCCTCTTCAATAACCCTAATGGTATGCTTTGGCTGCTTTGCGAAGTCAAGACAGAGCAACAAATGAACTTGTGAAAGCTGATATTCTTTCTAAGTTTAAAATCACTTAAAGAGCTGGTTTTTAATCCCTTTTGAAGGGACAGTCTTGGAAGATTTCTCTTAAAATTTAAGCCACATTTTAGCAAGGTGGTGATGCACCTACTTGGCCGTTTCACTTGGCTCTTATTGGGTTTAATTTTCATTAGCTTTGCTGCCAATGTTTCTCTTCTCCTTTCACTTAGTTTGGGCCATATTTGTGATGTGTGTGGTAAATGTACTTTGTCCCGTTTCCTATTCATCTTGGTCAGCCTATATTGTTGATTTATAATGACAACCCATGGGTTAAAATTAAATCCTTAACTTGCGCTTTATTCTTTATCGGTTGAACAGATTTTGTGTTGGGCCTTATCTTCGCATCCTTTTCATTTTTCTTAATTTTTGGGCCTCAAGTGAGTTCACTCATGTATGAATTAATATTCCCCGTCTACCTAGCGAATTTATGCTAAGCACGTTGGTGACTTCACCTGCTAGCGTCCTAAGTCCTACAAGCACCTCACTTTTTTCCCACTTCTTTAGAGGTCATGATCTCCTCAATTTGGCCTAGAACATATATACACTTACTCATCTTAAGCATTAGACATAAATAAAGCCCTCTAGTATAAAATTTAGCCACTTTTAAAGTTGGTGCTCCTTCTACCTAATCAACTCATGTTCCATATGCATAGGACTAGTGCACCTAAGATGTGGGGTGTTACACTAACCCCCCTTATATATGCTGTTAAAAAAATCCCAAGTGGCAGGTGTCGACATGATTTTTGAAAGAATCATAATGAACATGTACAACTCGAATTTGCACATTTTTAAGTACAACCACACATGAGAATGTACCAATGACTTACAAACATTGAAAAAAATAGTTTTCAATTTCTTTTAGTTTTAGGAAAATTCAAAAAATAATAAAATAAATTAATTAAAATAGAAAAAAAATTAAAAAAATTAAAAAAAATTAGAACACCACATAAACTATCAAGGTATGTAGTGACCTCTAAAATAAAGATTTAGTGCATTTTTGGTAATGAAAGGTGTAGTGTAAAAATATTAGAGCGCAACAATAAATAGTATATAGAAGAAAAACTATCTAGTAATTAGAAAAACAATGTAAAACACTTCTCGATGTTTGTTATATCCTTGGACCTCACGGTTGAGTGCTAATGATGTAAAGCACGATTTATTTGTCAATTGAAGGAACCGTAGACGTAGTTGAAAGACACGTGTCGTTGGGAATGAAGTGGGTATCATGCTCACGCTCTTTTGACTCAGCACGACATCGTATGGTGTAAGCTCCTTAGCCTGTGTTTTTGTGCATTGAGCGTGGAGGCGTAGTGTTACGGCACATACATGGCATCCCGGGGTGCACAAGTGCCACGATGCCCGTGGGCCATGGTGCCTAGGGGAATGGTGCCATGGTGCACGAGTGACATGGTACCACGGTGCCACTGTGCATGGTGGCCATGGTTCCATGGTGCCACGATGCCCAGGGACTATAGAGCTATGGTGCAACTATGCTAGGTGGCGATGGTGCCATGGTGCACGGGGGCCATGGTGACATGGTTCCACGGTGCTAGGGTGCCATAGTTCCATGTGCCATGATACATGTGGCCACGCTGCATGAGTAGCTCGAGCAGTCTACTGACAGCTGACGGGTTTGGGACTTAGACCCCCCTGCCTAGCCCTCGAAGATAATCTTTTTCCCGAAGTTACGGATCTATTTTTCCCACTTCCTTTGCCTACATTGTTCCATCGACCAGAGTTTGTTCACCTTGGAGACCTAATGTAGTTATGCGTATGATCGGGCAAGGACAACATTCGCTCTTCCAGATTTTCAATTGCCTCTGGGAGTGCTCTGAACACAATGTAATGTTCGGTTCTCTTCCAACCGCTAGACCGTACCTTCGACTGAGCCAATTCCAGGGTGCGCAGGCTATTAAACGGAAAAGATAACTTTTCCAGAGGCTCCCGCCGATGTCTCTAGACTTTATAATGTTATAGTCGATCGCCACATCTTGGTTCAGGAATTGTAAACTTATTCTCTTTCCAAGTACACACGAAACACACTACCTTTCAGGGTTCCCCCAACCCTTAGGATCGACTAACCCATGTGCAAGTGTTGTTCACATGGAACCTTTCCCTTCTTCGGCCTTCAAAGTTCTCATTTGAATATTTTGCTTGTGGGATGGTGCAAACTTCCTTCTTTATGCTCATATGCTTAACCAACCTAGAGAACAACGTACTTGTATATAAGTAGGCTATTACAATGCACCGGAGACCTTCGGCCATAAGAGTTTAGGTGTAACGACACAACTATTATATGACCACTTACGCATTGATACATGAATACAATGGGATACAACCGCCCATAATAGCTTTCCATTGGTATGTAGTGGGATCGATGCTTTGTCTCATCCGTGCTCCTTAAAAACCCTGACTCTTCAATCTATTAGATTTATCTTCACTTAAGAAAACTGGTACTTTCTCTTTGTCTTGTAATCCTTTCTCAGCGAATCAGCCACATAGTCCAAAGTCAGGTTAGTGACGGGAACTTAGCTATCTTTTGGTTAGGTTTTCTGGGGTGGGTTCCTCTAATATAGTAGGTCTTGGATGCCTCACTTCTCTTACATTTGGTACTTATCTTAAATTAGAAGATGGTCACCCACCCAAAGCAAGATTGGTTCATCAGGCTAATTCACGCAACTTCCGTAGAGTACCAGTGCCAGCCCTATGCGCTAACTTTCTATTTGGCGGCAAAGAGTAATCGGCCTTGTGGAAGTCTCATCTTTGACTAATATACATGGGCTTTTGAGAAATTCATTTTTCAAGCCAAGTTGAATCGATTTAGTAGTCCATACCAGGTAGATTTAGGATTTACTAGCAATGAGTGCCCGGTAGCAAAGGAGAGAAGTGGTCTGCTTAACTTAACTTGAGTTAGGTTTCCCGTGGAAATGATGGAATAAACTTTCTTCCTTTTAGCGACTATGAGCTCATACGGCGCTGTAATGAACTTGGTTAGCTAGGACTAAGAAGGGATAGGGTTTGATTTGCGCACTTTCTGGTTGTCCTTTCCTTTCCTTACTCTATCGATGATATGCCTGAGATGGCAGTCTTTCTCCTTCGCTTGTACTCGAGATCGAATATTCGAAAGACAACCAAGCCTTGTCCAGTAACCATTTTGAGCGGGAATTTGGATCTATGTTCAAAGGAGGGGGTCTATTAGCAGAGCGTGGATAATTGGGTTCTTGCGTTGCATTGGTTTTGATTTTGCACTATCTGGTCACTAATTTGAAGTTAGTGCTACATGAGTGTATAGCGAACCTAGTGTTCTTATTTACTTGTTGGACATGTTTAAGTGTGGATGGCAAGGGAGTGCCAGCTTTTCAAAGGGATATTTGGATCATTCTTGTGAACTTGAGAAAGGAATAGGCCTTGAGGGTAATGTCGGAGTCTCTGCCTAGCTCACTCCAAGGTGAGGCATGTCTTTTCCAAGGTTGAATATGACGACTTGTAGTCCATCAACTTATTTCTCAGGTAGTAATCTTTCCATTCTTCCCCTTTCTCTACGCTAGCCTAAGACGCATCTCTTGGAGTTTTCTGTGACTGAGAGGTATATCAAGAGGATTCTTCCCTTAACAAAAAAACTACCAAGACATGAGAATCAAAAAGATTGTTCTTAATCTTCTCAAAAGCACTCTGCATAGTCAGTCTAGGGCATTGTTCTACTCCTTTTCTTCTTCCTCAAGAGTTTGAAAATGGGCTCACAAAAGGGAATAAGTTGTGTGATGAACCTGCTGATATACAACCTAAGAATCATCTTCTTTCTTTCCTTTCTCGTGGAATAAGCACACCTTCAACTAGTCACCAATGTCAAGATTTTCTATCTATGCCATCTCGTAACCTCACTCCTAACTATTCATATTCACGGCTTATTCATAATCAAGGCACTAACCTCCTAATCAAGGAGTATAATTCTGTGCTACTTTCAGAAAACTCCATTACTTTGACTATCCCCAATGACCTGAGGATTCTTCTAGAATTCAAAGAAGACCAATTGACCACTACTACTATAGTAGAGAAAGGACAGCGGCAGCGACAGCAAGATTGGGGTTGAGCTATAGTCCTAGAAACACACGACTCAAAATGGTTAATGCCCCACTGACTCTTGTATATGGAGTAGATCATAGAGTGCATATCACCCTTGGAAAGTTTCAAGGTAATAATACTTTGTCGTGGCCCCCTAGGACATTTTTGATATCATACTTAGGCAAGAATTCTTCTGACAGTGCCATACCATGATTGACCCCTACGTCCAATGCATGTTTGTAATGGAGTGAGAAGGGTCTTGCATGGTGACCTAGATTGAGATACCAAAGTCAGAAGGCGTTGCCTATTTGTCAACCACATGGATAATGAAGGGCCTGAAGAAGGGGTAACTAACATATCTAGCCAGCATTATGACTTTGGGTGAGGAAGATAGTGCTAAGAAAGCCTTGCCACCTTTCATCGAGAAGGTGCCAGAAGAAAACAAGGATTTGATTCCAGACGAGCTGGCGAAACACTTGCCTCTTAGGCGAGAGGTTGATCATAAGATAGACCTGGGGCCAGGGGCTACAACACCTCCCTACGCACTTTACCGCATGACGCCATATGAGTTAAAGGAGGAAGAAGCTGTAAGAGATCCTCGAAGATGGACACATCCGACCATCCAAAGCACCGTATGGCGCACCAATGTTGTTCCAGATTGGTTGACTGTTGCATCTTTGCATAGACTATCTGGCGCCGAACAAAATGACCGTGAAGAACAAGTACCTATTCCACTCATTGCAGACTTGTTTGACAGCCTTGGACAAGCCAAATACATCACCAAGGTGGATCTCCTGATGTGATATTACTAGGTACGAATTGCAGAGGAGATGAACCAACGATAACTTGTGTGACGAGTTTGGATCCTATAAGTGGTTGGTGATGTCGTTTGGCTTAACCAACGCACCCACTACCATCTGCACACCAATAAACAAGATCTTTTATCCTACTTGGATGACTTTGTTGTGGTGTACCTAGATGACATCATCATCCAGAACAACACCTTCTAGGAGCATATGTTGCACATGAAGAATGTATTCCAAGTCCTATGAGTAAATGAGCTTTACATAAAGCAGTAGAAGTGCGAGTTCGCCCAGCACAAGGTGCACTTCTTGTGTCACATTATAAGCCAAGGCCAACTACAAATAGATGAAGCCAAGGTACGAGCAATCAAAGACTGAGAGACTCCCATAAAGGTGATGGAGTTGAGATCGTTGCATGGGCTTGCTGATTATTACCAACGATTTATAAATTGTTACTCTGCAAAAGCCGCTCCACTCACCAAGGTTCTAAAGATAAATAAGTTATGGGTTCGGACCAAGGAATGCCAAAAGATGTGTAAAGTCTGAAAGCTGGCATATTAGAGGAGCCGGTCCTTGCACTACCCAACTACTCCAAAACATTCAGGGTACGTACTAACACCTCGGACTAATCCATAGGCGGTGTGCTTATATAGTAAAGACACCCCATCACCTTCGAAAGCTGCGAACTAAACAAGACCGAATGGTGGTACACCATGCAAGCGGAGGAGATGACCGCCATAGTACATCGCCTAAGCACCTAAAGGCATTACATACTTTAATATAAGTTCATAGTCAAGACCAATAATGTTGCCACTAGCTACTTCCATTCCTAGAAGAAACTCACTCACTAGTGGGCAAGGTCGCAGGACTTTCTTGCTAAGTTTAATTACGAGCTAAAACATAAGCCAAACAAGGGAAATATCGTAGCAGATGCTTTAGCAGGAAAGCTGAACTGGCTTCCATAATACAGCCCAATGTGACCTATGTGAAGCTATCAAGGAGGGCTTATAGCACGACCCAGAGGCGAAGAAACTCATAGAGTTAGCATCCCAAGGCATGTAACGACACTTGATAGAAGTTGGTCTCTTGCTCACTACTGCACGAATAGTTTATGTGTCAAATTATGGGAACATTAGGTGGTAGATCATGAAGGAGAGTCATGACACCTTATAGGTCGAACATCCGGAGTAGCGCCGCACGAGGGCTCTTGTTTAGGGAATATATTTTAGTTGACACGCATGGGGGATGAGATAGAATGTTAAGTGCAAACGTAACTTAATTGCAAGCAAGACAAGATATAGCAACGCTATCATGGAGGACTTTTGGAAAAATAGTGAAATGGCCATGGGAAAGGAGCACTGTGGACTTCATCACTTGCCCTCTAAAGTCTGTCGGGTAAGACAATATTATGGTTCTTGTGGACAAATTTTGCAAAGTATGCCAGCTTTATGCCCGCCACAGTCGGATGTATCACCAAATGGGATGACCAGCTATTTTTCAAGAACGTCGTAAAGTGTTGGTGGTATACAAGGCATATAATAAGTGACTGAGACTCGCACTTTACTGGAAACTTTTGTAGAGAGTTATTTGAGATACATGACACAATGTTGCACTTTTCCACAAGTTTCCACCCGTAGAAAGATGGCTAGACAGAAAGTGTCAATGCCTTACTGGAGTGCTAAATTAGGAACTTCGTGAGCTCTCGTCAAAAGGATTGGGCAAAGTTGCTTCATGTGGCCCACTTCTCATACAATTTGTAGAGAAGTCAAGCCACTGGCAAGACACCATTCTAGTTAGCCACAGGCCAAGTGCCTCAAACTCCACGTTCATTACCGGTCGCGTTCGAGGGAAAGAGTTTGCGGGTATATCGTTTGGCCAAGGGCTTTGAGGAGTACTTGGATACCACCAAGGCTTACTTAGACAAAGCTGCTAAGAAGATGAAGAAGTTCGCCGACCGTAAGCATCGCCCCATGAACTACAAAGTTGGGGAATTGGTCTTCGTAAAATTCAATGCAGGAAAATTTATGGTGCAAAGAGGCGTACATTTGAACACGGTGCGAAAGTATGAGGGCTTATTTTGGACCATTTTCAAGGTGGGCAAGATCTCATACTAACTAGAGCTACCACAATCATTAAAGGTGCATCCTATCTTCCATGCTAGCGTCCTTATGCCGTACCATGACAACAAGGATGACCCTAGCAAAGGACAGTCATGTAAGGCACAGATCACAGTCACCGACTTGCATAACCAGGACATAGAAGCCATCATATATTACTAGGACAAGCACAAATGGGGAAAACCTTTTACTGCCATGTCACTTGAGACTAGGATAGTACCTGATAGTCGTCTAGCCCCAAACTATCATTTTTGATTAATGAAAACATCCTTAAAAAATGATATCGCAATTGTTCGTCTTTAATAAATCTACGAATTAACCTTTGACTATGAAAGATCAATGTCCCTGACTATCCTTGTCAATCATTACTCCGATCCCGAAAGCCAACATAATAGGATTGAAATCATATAATGTTATCACATGCTAATATATATAAAGCGTAGGCTTGCTTTGAGCACTCTAATTTTTTCAAAGTAACACTTCCATAGGAACGATACAACCAATTAAGGCCAAGAGCCCATCACCGACAGAAGGGACCAGACGATCGGTGCGTATCTAGGGCGGACCGACCATCCCATACTAAAGTCCAATGACGAGCTTTTTAACTACAAAAACTTAAATATATGCTATTGAAGCTGGAATTACTGTGGTTGCTGGCACCATATTTTCCGTCTAATGGTACCTCGTTATGGGATTCTTATTGTACTCATTCAAATTACAACACTCATAGAGCCAGGTATTGTTATTTACTGTCACTACCTCCCTGTGTCAGAATTGGGTAATTTGCGCGTCTGCTGCCTTCCTTGGATGTGGTAGTCGTTTGTCAAGCTCTCTCTCCAGAATCAAACCCTAATTCTCTGTCACTTGTTGCCACCATGGAAAGTGAGACCGGGGTGATGTTTTTATTTGTCACCACTTTTTTGGCAGCCTGTAATGCTTGTAAACTTCAGCCACGTCACTCAATGCACCAAACTTTCTAAGTAATTAGACTCTTCACAAATTCACGCAGCAAACAGAAATGAACACTTAGCAAATTTTACAGGAATGCTTCCCGACCTTTTATTGCACTCTCAACAACCCGGAAACGGCCTCACAAAAATGTCTAAGGAACCTAACCCACTCCTCATACCCTTTGACGTTATTCAGCCCCTTATTTCTAACTCTTTGCCACCACTCTACCCACACGTGAATCAGCCTTGTCTTGCCAACGTGAAGTCCCACAGCCTTGCCTTTTCAAGCTAACATATTGCCCTGCCTCGCCAAGCCTTAGCCTTGTCAAGCAACACGATGCCTTGCCTTGCATTACTGACGCTACCACCTATCCTCGTACCTTGCCTGCCTTGTACCCAAGTCTTCCGGGCCATCACCCTAGCATCCTTGGTCCTTCCATCTAAGCTCACTTGCCAACACTCAACTAGCTCGAACACCTTGCTGCACTAGCAACTCTTAGCCGCACAACCACGCTACATTGCTTGCCAACATACATGCCAAGGCCAATGTAGAAGTCCTAGCCATGCCCGTTCCACTCCTTTGCAATGACACTTAGGTAGACTGGGGGTCTAACAGTAGGCATCTATCCTACCATCGAAAGTTGAAGGGATAGAAATTTTAATAATGTGTCACCAGTATGATTGTTGTGCGATCCATCCAGTTATCATGAATTATCGCAACAATAGTTAGAGCCTGCGTTGACCTTTACTCTAATAATTGCATCCCTTCATAAATTTGGGGTTTGTTGCACATATTAGATCTAGAATTACTACGGTTATTTGAGTAGTAGGTACCATCAAACAAATTATAACTGAGTTAATGTGCCAATCACAGTTTCACAGCCTGAATTTGTTCATACCTAGACATGCATGGCTTAACCTTTGTGATAAGAATATGACTATTGGCAGGATCAGCCAAGTAGCATTCCTTAGCAATGCCGGCGTCATATGAGCCCGACACCACCCGGAGGGGTGCGACCAGGTCCAAGTCAAGTGCGACCGTCGTTCACAAAGAGTATGTTTCTATGTAGATAAAAGAAGGCCCCAAGCCCGCAGCGTCTACCAAATTCGAGAATACTAGCAGCTGCTCGCAGACTAAGCCCTCGCACGACGGGGTGAGAATGACACAGGATGTGAGGGTGGATTTTTGATTCACTCCGCGCAGGGTGTGCGAGGGGTTAAAGGTGACTAATTGCACGGGAAAATGCTTGGGAATCGGGTATGAAGTACAAGAAACCAACTTAGGGCGGGCTTGAATTTGCACCTGCCCTACGACTGAGATGGTGTGCTAGTCAGGATGTCGCTGGTCGAGCAGGGATCCAACCTAACCACACATTCCACACACAACTCTCGCATCGTGCGTCTGAATGCTTCGTGGATACACGCTTGACGCCTGCCCCGACACCTGGCATTGGATGTCATGCGTGAATGGTGGTGTCATCGTTGCAAGACCATAAAAAGCCTCGTTAGACACGAACCAGCCTGAGGGAGGGGGAAGTGAATACTGCAAGATAAGCTAAAGACACACCAAGGTCCCTACACAGGCATCGCTCTCGTCGACCATCGACGTTTTGCCGTGCTTGGCTTAGACCCATACGTGCGGCACCTCGAGCTTGACATGAGAGTAGCATCTAGAACATACAACATGCCCAAAAGCATCGTCGTTCCTCGTCAATAACAAACAGTCACGGGAATGGTCGCCACTGACCATCCACGACTGCGCAATGAGTTGTCATCTTTGTGTTTTATTAGGTGCTAATTTGTATAGCATGGATTAGCCATGCATGCCATCATGCGCCCACACTGCACGCTGACAAAGCTGCTGGGCGCCCGTGTCGGCCAGTTGGAGTCGCCTGAGTGTGCCTTCAACACCTCCATCCCCCGATATATTCTCTTAAAAAACCCAAGTGGCATGAGTAGATATGTTTTTTCTAAAAAATTATAATGAACATGTAAAACTCTAGCTTTCACATTTTGAGCTACAACCATACATGAGCATGCACCAATGACTTATAAACATTGAAAAAAATGGTTTCAAGTTTTATTTTTAAATTTTCGCAAAATTAGAAAAATAATATAAAAAAATTAATTAAAAATAGAGAAACACTTAAAGAATTATTAGAACACCACAAACAAAATTTCAATGCATGTAGTGACCTCTAACATAAAGATTGAGTGCAAATTTTTACTACAAGGGGACGTGAAAAATATCAGAACGCGACAATAAAGAGTAAATAAAAGAAAAGCTATCTTTAAATTAGAAAAATAGTGTAAAACACTGCTCGATATTTGTAATATCCTAGGACGTAATAACTAAGAGTGAATGACATAATCCACGAGTTGTTTGACGATTGGAGGAATTGTAGAGATAGTTGAATGGCATGCGTCGTTGGGCGTGAAGCAGGGTTTTATGCTCATGCTATTTTTACTCTGCCTGGCATTGCATGTTTTCGACTCGTTGGCCTGTGTTTTTGTACACAGAGATTCGAGGTGTACTATTGCGGTGCACGCCATGTGGTACCTTGGCGTGCACCAGCACCATTACGGTAGGGGGACATGGTGCTATAGTGCCCGGGGGCCATAGTGCCACGATGCCCGGGGCCCATAGTGACACGATGCACAGGGGCCATGGTAACGCAGTGTAACGGTGCCCAGGGGCCATGCGTCCATGGTGCACGAGTGCCATGGTGCCACAGTGCCAGGGGACCATGGAGCCATGGCGCACGGGCACCATGGTGCCACGATGTCGCGGTGCACAAGGGCCATGGTACCACGAGTCTCAGGCACCATGGTGCCACTCTACCATGGTGCCTGTATGCTATGCCCTATTGTGCCCGGGGTATACCGACACCATGACACTTTATTACACTTGTACCTATGGACTGCAAGGTTGTGGTGCTCGGAAGTAGTGGTGTCTTGGAAAACTGGTGCGTGACACTCAAGCATCGCCGGAAGAGTCCACCATGGTAGGTGACTAAGGTTTTATTTTTTTCTTCGTCACCACTGGTTGGCATCCTGCAATGCTTGATAACTTCAGCAACAACACACATTGGACCACACTGTCTAAGCATTTAGACTCTTTAAAAATCACACAGCAAAAACAAATAAACACTTGGCCAATTTTACATGAACTCTTCCTGACCATTTATTCCACTCTCAATAACCAGGTAAAGGCTTCACGAAATGTCTAAGATACAGAATACAATACTTAATCCTTAGATGTTTTTCAGCCCCTTTAAATATATTATGGAACATGGCAGTTACAACAGGATAAGATAGTTACAATCTGCACATGTTTAGCACATAGAATACAACATCAGGAATGCACTAAGTCTACAACAGCTATATTCTTAATAGATATGTTCAAACTCAAATTTAAACTAGTCCATGCATGTGCCTCGCACATGCTCCCTCCCTTAGGAGAATTTACACACCGCTAATAGTTGGAATATTTTTTGTTGCCTTTAAAAACATGGTCTTATTTTCTAATTCTTTGCTAGCGATTTGACCACATGTGAATAAGCATTGTCTTGCCATCATCAAGTCCCACAACCTTGCCTTGTCAAGCCAGTATACTGCGCAGGCTCGCCAAGCCTTAGCCTTATCAAGAAACACGCTGCCTTGCCTTTGCTTGCCAATGCCACTACCTTGCATTGTGCCTTCTTCCAAAGTCTGCCTAGCCATCACCCCAGCATCTTTGGTTAATGCATCCAAGCTCACATGCCAACACTCGAGTAACTTGAGCACGTTGATGCACCACCGATGCTTAGTCATGCAACCGTACTACATTGCTTGCCCACATACATGCTAAGGACAATGTAGAAATCCTTGTCATGCCCATGCCACGACCATGCCATGACACTTAGGTAGACTAGGGGTCTAACAGACCACGTCCACCTCTTGAACTCGATGCCCTCATTGAGTAAATTTGAGATAGTCATCGATCTTATCATAGAACCACCACAGGTCTTTTGCCTTCTCCCAAACAACATTCACAGCTGACTTGCCCTTCCCGTCCACCAGGAACTTTGTCTTAATGTTCTTCTTAATTTTTCCCAGAAACCTATAATACAAGATTTCTTCAATTTGAGCATCAAACTAAGTTGCAATTTAAGAAGGAGCCCTTTAGTTCCTATATCTCTGCAGATCTTCATCTACAAAATAAGGTTTTAAAAAGCTCATATCGAAGGTTGGGTGAAACGTTAACCTTTCTGGCAGCTTCAACTTGTAGGAAACTTCCCCCACCTTCTTCAAGACTTTAAATGACCCATCATACTTAGGGATTAGTCCCTATGCCACGTCTTGCTCATAACCTAATTCCATATTTGTGGAGTAAGTTTCAGCAACATGTGGTAACCCCCTTTGAACTCCAATGAGTGCCTGTTCTAGTCATCATACTTCATGCGCCATGGAGCCTTACACAGGCTGTCTTGTGCCTCTGAAATCATTTCAAGTTTGTCCCTTGCATCCCTATATATTGTTGGAAACTTCCTTTGACTCCTGGTCTTGGAAATATCTAATTGATTCATAGGCTGCCTCCCTATGACAATCTGGAACGAACTAATCTTTATTGTTGAAGATTTGAGCAAGTTATAGAACAACTAGGCTCTATCAAGTCAACTCACCCGATTACTTGACATACAGTCACAAAATGCCTAGAGTACTCTTCCAACAAGTGGTTTATCCTTTCCGTCTTTCCATCCATTTGTTGGTGATTTGCATTAGAGAACATCAACTCGGTTCCCATCATATTGAACAAAGCTGTCTAAAACCTTCCTATGAACCTTATGTCTCTATCACTCACAATGTCAGCCGAGACACCGAAATACTTAACAACATTTTTGTAAAACAATTCAACATCAATCTCAGAGGAGCACATATTAGGTGCCGCAATAAACACTGTATAATTCAAAAATCTGCTCACTACAACCATGACTAATACCTTATTCTCCACCGTAGGAAAGCCAAAAATGAAATCCATGCTTACCGATAACCATGGCCTTTATGGAATAGGCAGCGGTTGCAATAATCTTGCCTCTCTCTTACGCTCCGTCTTTTCCACCGTATAAATGTGAGAAGTCTTCACGTAAGATTCAATATCGTCTTACATCTTCGGCCAGAAATACACATGAGACAGCAGTGCCATCATGCTTTCCACGCCTGGATGACCAACTCAAAAAGTATCATGCGCCTTGCTCATAAAGCCTCTATGCAGTCCACCACCGCTTGGCACCACGATCCTCCCCCCAAAAATTGGAGCAGATCATCCTCGATCCAGTACCGTATCATCGTCTCATCGTGGACTTGGCCCAACCACTTTACATAGTGTGGGTCATTCAGTGCAGGTAACTTGATCTTGTCAATAAAATAAATCTCAAGTTTCGAAATAGAAGATATTGCAGAAAATTCCTCTTTTCTGCTTAGTGCGTCTGGAACTTGATAAGTCTACCTATCTTATGCTCCCACATAAAGTCGTACTCTACAAGAAATTCTTGCTAGCGAGCCTACTTTGGACTTAATTTTTTCTATGTCTTGAAAAATATGTTAGCCACATTATCAGTCCGCAGAACAAAGCGAGTTCTTAGAAAATACAAAGGCCAAATCAGCAAACAATCCACCACAACAACCATGGCCTTCTCATGAGTGAAGTACCTTTGCTCAACATAATCCATTTCTTGCTTTCGAAAGCCACAGGATGGCATTCCTGCACCAACACGCCCCCGATAGCCTTATCTGGTGCGTCAGTATAAATCTAGAAGCCTTAGTACTGGTTCTGATGCAATGGATTCCTTCTAATTTTGAAATGTTTCTTTGCATCATGCCGACCATACCTACTTAACGTCTTTTTTCAACAAATTTGCCAATGTTGCTACCCTCTTATAGTACCCCACAATGAAATTTTGGTAGCAGTTTGCCAGCCCTAGGAACGACCTCAAATCTTTCATACATGAAGGTGCTTGCCACTTAACTATGGCCTACTCTTTATTAGGATCCATTCGAACCTATCTCTTGCTAACCAAATGCCCAAGAAACTTTATTTCTTTTTTAGCAAACTAACACTTCTCCAATGTAACATAAAGTATGAATTCCCTAAACTTCATCAAAACCTTACTTAGATGTCATAAATGCTCATTGAATGTCCGACTATAATTAACAATTTAAGCTAAGTAAATAACCACAAAGTCATCAAGGTATTCAAACAACACGTAATTCATTAAATTACAGAAAGTAGCCAGAGAAATTTGTTAAGCCAAATGACATTACAAGAAATTCATATGAGACATATCTAGTGACACAAGTTGACTTAGGCTCATCACCTTCTGCTATCGTAAGTTGTAAATAACATGACCTTAAGTCCATCTTTGTGAACCTGTATGCCTTGCTAAACCTGTCCACTAGATCTTTCACCAACGGAACAAGATATTTGTTCTTCACAGTGACCTTGTTTAGCGCCCTATAGTCCACACACATCTTTAATGATCCATCCTATTTCTTTTGAAACAAAGCAGGAGTACTATAAGGGTCTTTTCAAGGCTGAATCAATCCAGCATCAAACAACTCATTCAATTGTTTTCTTAACTCATAAAACTCTCTAGGAGCTATCCGATAAGGAGCATTTGCAAGTGGTGTCGAACCTGGTAGCAACTCTATATTGTGATCAATATGACTCCTTTGTGGGAATGTCTTTGGCAACACGGGCGGCATCATATCAACAAATTGTTACAACACTTTTGCGACATAATAGCGCACTTTAACTTTCATGTCAGGCTTCATTTCAACTAAGACAACATGAAAGATCTCATTACCCTTTCTCAAGCCTTTATCAATAGCAATAGCAGATAAAATGGGGGTCTTGTACTTGCAATATTTTCGGCTTCTTTATAAGGATAAACAACTTTCACAAAACTTGGATTGGTTTCATTCATAATAATCACACCATCCAAGTGATAAATAGGGACAAACCTGTACTTCCTCAGAAAATCGTTTCTAAGTATGACTTCAATATCACCAAGTGGCATTACCATCAGATAATATTTTCCAAAATCCAACAAATGGTCAATATTAGTTACATCATAGGCCATGCTTGCAATAGCTTATGCCTTAGAACTAACCTTCTAGATGTAGGATGATGTTTCTTCAATTCCAGTCCTATCCTTGCAGCAACTTTTAATCCGTAAACATGTGAGTGGCTCCGGTATCAACAATTACCACTAACCACTTCCCGTTAACCCTCATTGCTTCCACAAAAGCATCCTTGGTCATTCATTCCAAGCTTATTTGCCAACACTCAAGTAGATTGAAAATCTTGTTGCACCACCAATGCTTAGTCGTGCAACCATACTACATTGCTTTCCCATATAAACGCCAAGGCCAATGTCGCATTCTTTTTTATGCCCATGCCATGAAACTTAGGCAGAATAAAGATCTAACAGTAGGCCACTATAGATGTTTGGCAGTTCACGTCACCTTGGCATGGGTCAATGTTGGCGTGGTGCGAGACCCTATTGACTTGCGCAAGCCTCGGGCGATGACGCCAAGGCGATGCACGCTGGGCACTGACGAAGTCACATGGTTATTAAACCCTGGGTGTTGGCCTTCGCCTATGTTGTATGGGTGTTGTGCCGAGACCCAGGCGCAAGGCGTGTCTGCCTAGCCCGTATGGCGAGGCGCCTGCATGCGGGCCATGTCAACCCAGCACATGCGCGATAGGCGATGCCAAGCTCACCTGCCTGCATGGCCCATGCACGCCAAGCCCTTCCAAGGTTGCCTGCCCACATGGCATGCCCGCCCTGCTGATGTGCGCTAGGCATTTTGTAGGCCCGCCAGGCCGATTCTGATGCACCGCTCAATTTCACCCTAAACTCTGTCCAAGGATTAGTCTAGAATCATCCAGAGATGTCCACAATAATCTAGAGGACTCTTGAATTTTGTAGGGATATGTGGAACTTGTATAAGAAGACTAGAGAAGCGTGGAAGGTTCCAGAACATTATAGATAGATGTAGAGAAATCTATCCTTTTTAAATATCTTAGATATTTTTGTGGAGTATTCTAGACACTCTCAATTTTAGCCATTAGATCAAGTAAATCTTAGCTGTTTACTAAGGAGGCGGAGAAGTATAAATACCTCTCCCCATCTTTCATTTCACCAAACAAGCAAACTCAAGCAACTCAATTGGAGTAAAGTATTGTAAGCACTTTGAAAGCTAATATAAAGTTCTTTCTTTGTACCTCAAGAGCCCGAGTTACTTTGTCAATCCTTTGTGTTATACTTTCTATATTTTGCTAAGTGTTAGGAGTATGCTGACTAGAAACTTAGAAAAAGAAGCTCGCTAGGCTGCATGATTCGTTTGAATTGCTACCAAGCTCTTGACAGTTTGTATTAGAGCAAGGTTTGAAGACTATTGGAGCACGAAGGTGAGATGGAAGTCGTAAATCATACTACCCAAGTTAGAAAGGTAGTGGAGAAGAAATCTAAATGCTAGAGATCTCGATCGAGGTAACCTATGGAAGGTTTCTAGGCACGGTTAGCCCAGATGGAGCTTGCGATAATCGATGGGCAAGAGAAATTTGAGAAGATCGAACATAGCATGGATCGTTTGTAGGATGAGATGCAAACTTCCATGAATCAAGTCCTTGCTCAATGTCTCGACAATGTGAATGCCCTTGAAGAGTCTCCTAAGGAAGAGATTTCTTCGGTTCGGGAAGAGCTAGGGAAGGTTTTGCACAAGCTGGAAAGCACAGAGGAGGAACTCAGCCTTTGCAGAAGGCACTTGCCTAAGGAACTCCATCTATATCTAAGGTAAAGACTACCCCCTCTAAAATAGAAATTCCACGACCCAAAGCTTTCAAAGGGTCAAGAAACGCGAAGGAAAAACACAATATTTTATGGAGAATGGAGCAATACTACAAGGCACTAGTCATCACTGATGACGTGCTAAATGTTGATATGACTTGTCTCTACCTTGAGGACACCGCAATGGTATGGTAGAGGAGGAGACAAGGAGACATCGAAAAACGAGTCTGCTCTATAGGAACTCGGGCTGAGTTCAAGGGTGAACTCAAGAATAAGTTTATCATAGCAATGTTGAAGAGGAGGCCAATCGTATGTTGAGGCGGCTTCAACACAAAAGAAGCATTTTTGAGTGCGTGAAGGAGTTCATCAAGGTACTTCTTGAGATCCTTGACTATCCTGATAAAAAACCTTTGTTTGCCTTTATAGATGCATTACTACAATGGGCTATACTTGAGATCAAAAGATGGGGAGACCAAGACTTGACCACCTCTATTTCCATTGCCGAGTCCCTTATCGAGTTTAAGAAATTGGAGAAACCTAAAACAAAGAATAAGGGCGATAAGGGAAAGAGTCGGGGAGAACAACATCATGGCAAGGAGGTAACAAACAAGGCAAAGGGAGCAAAAGAGTATATGTCCGGCGAAAGATCTGTACTTAAATGCTTCGTTTGTGAAGGATGACATAGGGAAAGGAAATACCCTAAGAGGGCCAAACCTTCAACATTGACCGAGGAGCGAGAATGGGAAGAGGAAAAAGTAGAAGCCCTACAACTCTTCAACTTAACCAAGGCAAAAGAAAATGGAGGTGCCCAAAATAAAAAAGAAGTGATGGTTGTTTGTGAAAGCAAAGATCGGAGGACATACCGTGAAAGAACTTGTAGACACTGGAACTTCCCATAAATTTCTCATAATAGAAGAAGCCAAGAATTTGGTCATCCACTACGAAAGATGATGCAAATGACTCAAAAGGGTCAATTTTGAACCAACAACAACCTTTGGTGTTACTCGGGATGTGAATGGAAGCATAGGAGATTAGAACGGCCCTATAGACGTCTCTAGTGTATCAATGGATGACTATCCAATTGTCTTGGGTATGGAGTTCCTGGAAAAATCTTTGAGGAAGGCAACACTTCTCTAGTATCGCTAGAACGAGAAACCCGACTCCAAGAGAAGAAGATTTCAGCTATGCAACTTTCCAAAGGCATAAAGAAGAAGCAGCCAACTTACCTTGTATGAAGAAACAATAATTCCCCCCACTAAAGACATTCCCCAAGGAATTACTCATGAGTTGGAGAATTTAAAGGATGTAATGCCGCCGGAGTTGCTGAAAAGGTTCCCACTAAAGAGGGAGGTGGACTACAAGATAGAGCTAGTAACTAGTGCCACCCCACTAGCAGCAGTGTCATACTATATGACACCTCTTGAGCATGAGGAATTAAGGAGAAAATTGAAGGAGTTGATGGACATGGGGTACATTTGTCAATCAAAAGAGCCTTATTGAGCCCCGATCTTGTTTCAAAAGATGCACGATGGATCACTTCGCTTATGTATTGACTACCGGGCGCTCAACAAGATCATGATGAAGAAAAAGTATCTAATTCCTCTTATTGCTGATCTTCTCAATCAACTCAGCCAAGCTTGGTGGTTTACTATGTTAGATTTACGGTCTGGATATTATCAAGTAAGGATTGCTAAGTAAGACGAACCAAAGATGACTTATGTGTCATTAGGTATGATTCATATGAATTTCTTATGATCCCTTTTGGACTCACGAACACACCAACGACATTTTCCACTCTCATGAACCGAGTCCTACAACCTTTCTTGGTTATGTTTGTGGTAGTGTACCTACACGACACTTTCATATATGGGAACACTTTTGAGGACCATGTAAATCAGTTGAGGCAAGTCTTCTAATTACATAGAGAGAATGAGTTTTAAGTGAAGAAGGAGAAATGTGACTTTTCTCAATGAGATGTCACCTTCATGGGGCACGTTGTTGGAGAGGTCAAGCTAAGAATTGATGAGTCCAAGGTACATGCCATACAAGAATGGGAGCCAAAAAGAAAGGTGCCAAAACTTTGTTTTTTCCTAGGATTTGCCAACTAATATAAGAAATTCATTAATGGATATTCAACAATCGTTGTTCCCCTTACCGACCTTTTGAATAAGAATCGGACATAGGATTAGGATGAGAAATGTCATGCCCTTTTGAGAAGATGAAGGGAGCCGTGATCCAAGAGTCGGTGTTGGCCTTACTCGACCACACCAAAAATTATGTGTTGCAGACAAATTCCTCTGATTTTTCCTTAGGAGGAGTTCTAATTCAAGAAGGTCATCCGGTGGCTTGCTAGAGTTGTGAGCTTAATGATACAGAGAAACGTTACACAGTCCAAGAGAAAGAGATGACAGTGTGGTACACTGTCTAAGGACGTGGAGAAATTATTAATTGGGCATGAACTTCATGGTAAAGACTGATAATGTTATCACAAGTTACTTCCTTAAGTAAAAGAAGCTGACACCAAAGAAGGTAAGGTGGCAAGACTTCTTGGCAAAGTTCAAGTTTGTGATGGAGTACAAGTTGGGTGAAGGTAACGTTGTGGCCGATGCACTATGAAGAAAGGACAAAGTTGTCTCTATAATAAGTTTGAATTTTCCTTTGGTTTATCATATTAAGGAGGGACTACATCAAGACTCACAAGCCAAGTGTTTGATGGATCTGGCGAGCCAGGGGAAGATGTGCTGGTTTTGGCGTTAGGATGGGGTGCTAGTAAACAAAAGAAATCGAGTGTATGTGCCAAAATAGAGGGGCTTAAGGTAGGAATTCATCAAGGATCACCATGACTCATGGTGGGCTGGTCACCCTAGAGTTCAACGAATGATGACACTAATTGAACGAGCTTATTATTGGCCCTAGATTAGAGATGATGTAGAGCTTTATGTCAAGACTTTTTTTTATGTGCTAGTCAGACAAGGTGGAACAACATCCCCCTCCTGGTTTATTAGAACCATTGTTGATTCTTGAGAGGCCATGGGAAAGTATATCAATGTATTTCATCACATGTCTTCCAAAGTGAGAGGGATACAACCACATCATGGTCATGGTGCACTTGTTTAGCAAGTACGGAGTTTTCATACTGGTCCTGACTATGTTCAATGCTTAAGATGCTGCAACATTATTCTTTAAATAGTTGGTGAAGTATTGGGGTATACCGAAGACTATAGTCAACAAGTGGGATACTTGCTTCGTAGGAATATTCTTGATGGAACTCTTCAATATCATGGGGTAAAAACTTAACTTTTCTACTAGCTATCACCAGCTAGCAGATGGCCAAACTGAGAGGGTGAGCACTTTGCTTGAACTATAGTTAAGGAACTATGTCAGTGCCAAAGAGAATGATTTGGCCAAGCTCCTAAACATCACCTACGTTTTCTTATAACTTGCAAATGAATGAATCAACTGGGTCGATTCCGTTCGAGTTAGCAATGGGAAAACAACCAATGACCCCATAAAATATGGCCATTGGTTACGAATGGCCAAAGCCTACAGGTTACAAGTTTGCCAAAGGGTAGCATTAGATGTCTGACTTAGAGAGAGAATATTTAGCAAAGGCCGCAAAAAAGATGAAGAAGTGGGCTGATGCTAACATGAGACATTTAGGATTTGAGGATGGTGATTTTGTCATGGTGAAGCTCCTTCCTCATCAAAGCTGAAGGTTAGAAAAGGTACACAAATGGTTAATCAGGTGCAATGAAGGACCATTTCCCGTTCAGAGACGCATTTAAGCTAGCTTATCGCTTGATTTTACCTTCTCACTTGGAGATGTATCCCATTTTTCATGTGAGCATGTTGAAGCCGTATCATAAAGATAAGGATGATTCAAGCTGAAGTGAGTCAAAGATATCCCCAAGAACAATTACTACAGTGCATGATCGAGAAGTTGAGGAAATTCTTGCGCACCGAGTTATTCCGAGACGCCGGAGTCATCCAAGTTACACCGAGTAATTTGGAATATGGAAAGGATCTCCTAATAGTAAGGAAACTTCATAACACAAGCTTGCTTCATAGGACTACAAGGAGTTGATCTAGGCATACAAGGGGGATGCGTTGAGGACGTCGCCACATTGAGTTGGAGAGAATGTGATGCACCGCTCAATTTTTCCTAAAACTTAGTACATAGATTAGTTTAAAGTCATCCAGAGACGTCCATAATAATCTGGAGGCACTACCACATATGAGCATACACCAATGACTTACATACACTGAAGAAAATAGTTTTCAATTCTTTTTCTTTTTGAAAAATAATATAATAAATTAATTAAAAATAATTTGTTAAAAGAAATATAAGAACACAACGAAAAATTAATCAATGTATGTATTGACTTCTAAAATAAAGTTTGAGTGCATTTTTGGTCATTGCAAGGTGACCTTGGGCGTGAAGCGCGGTCTCGTACTGACACTCTTTTAACTTCCGTACCATCACATGTAGTCGGCTCGTCAGCCCATGTTTTTGTACATGGGTCATGTAGGCGTTGTATTGCAGTGTACATCTCATGGCGCCCCGAGGTACACCAGTGCCATTGTGCCCGAGGGACATAGGGCTATGGTGTCGTGGGGCATGGTGCCATGGTGCCACGGTGCCCAAGGGCCATGGTGCTGTGGTGCTCGGGTGACATGGTGAACAGTGCCACGTTACCCGGGGGTCATAGTGCCACAGTGCATGAAAGCCATATTGCCATAGTTGTCGGGTGCCATGGTTCCACGGTGCACGAGTACCATGGTGCTACGGTGCCACTGTCCTCGAGGGACATGGTTCCATTGTGCTCGAGGGCCATGGTGCCACGATGCCCGGGAGTAATGGTGCAACTGTGCCCGGGGGCTATGGTTCCATGATGCCACGGTGCTCGGGTTTCATGGTGCCAGGTTGCCATGCTCCAATGTGCCCAGGGTGCAACGTGCCACGACATTCAGTTGATCTTGGGCCAGTGGACCGCGGCGCTATGGTGCTCGGCAGTGTCTGACGCTCGGGTATCAACGTAAGAAGCCACCATTGTAGGTGAGACCGATGTGATTTTTTTTCATCGTCACTACTTGTTTGGTAGCTTGCAACGCATGTAAACTTAACCATAACACTCACCGCACCAAACTCTCTAAGTAATTAGATTGTTCATAGAGGCACGTAGAGAAAAAAATGAACACTTAGTCACTTTTACAAAAATATTTCCTAACCTTTTATTGCACTCTTAACAACAAGGAAAAGGCCTCACAAAAACGTCCAAGGCACAAAACACACTCTTGTTACCCTTAGACGTTTTTTAGCCCCTTAAATGGATTTCGCACATGGTAGTTAAAATAGGATAAGATAGTTACAAAACTGCACATGCTTAGCTCATAACATGCAACACCAGAAATGCACTAAGCCTACAACAACCATATTCTTAACAAATATGATCAAATTCAAATTTACAATAAGCCATGCATGTGTCTCGCACATGCTCCATGCCTTACCTGAATTTACACAATGCCCATACATAGAATATTTTCTGCTTCTTTCCAACCCTTAGTTTTATTGTTTATTCTTTGCCAACACTCTTCCCATAGGTCAATCAGCCTTGCCTGGTCATCGTCAAGTCCCACATAATTGCCTTGTCAAGCCAACAAACTTTCAAGCATCACCATGCCTTAGCCTAGTAAAGGAACACGATGCCGTGCCGATGACACTACCTTGCCTTGTGCCTTGCCTGCCTTGTGCCAAAGACTCCCTGGCCATCACCCCAGCATCCTTGGTCCTTGCATCCAAGCTAACTTGAAAACACTTAACTACCTTGAACACCTTGCGGCACCGACAACCACGCTCCATTTCTTGTCCACATACATGCTAACGCCAATGTAGAAGTCCATTCCATGCCCATCCCATGACATATAGGTAGACTGGGGGTCTAACAAACTACCCCAACCTCTTTTACTCGATGCCTCATCGAGATTGCTTTGAAATAGTCATCGATCTTGTCATTAAACTTCCACATGTCCTTCGCCTTCTCCAAAACAGCATCCAAACCGACTTGCCCTTTGAATGCACCAGGAACTCTGTCTTTGTGTTCTTATTGCTTTTCCCCACAACCTATGTTTCAGGATTTCCTCAGTTTCAGCATAAAATTGAGTTGGAACTGAAGGAGAAGCCCTCTTACTCCTATTCCTCTCTTGATCTTCATCTGCAAGATAAGGTTTTAAAAAGATCACATGGATGGTTGGGTGAATCTTTAAACATTATAACAACTTCAACTTGTAGGAAACTTCCCCGACCTTCTTCACGACATCAAATGGCTAATCATACTTAGGGATCAGTCCCCTATGCCACATCTTGTTCATAATCTATTTCAAGATTTACAGAGTAAGTTTCAACAACACTTGGTCACCCACTTTGAACTCCAATGGGCGCCTCTTCTTGTCAGCATACTTCCTCATGCATCGCTGAGCATTGTGTAGGTTGACTTGTGCCTCTAAAATCATTTTAATTTTGTCCTTTGCTACCCTATATGCTGCTGGACACTACCCTTGATTCATTGTCTTAGAAACATCTAATTGAATCATAGGTTTTCCTCCTTAGAACAATCTCGAATGGACTCATCTTTGTTGCGGAAGATTTGTACAAGTTATCGCAAAACTGGATTGTATCAAGTAAACTTACCCAATTCCTTTGACTTGCATTCACAAAATGCCTTAAGTACTCTTCCAACATGTGGTTTATCCTCTCCGTCTACCTATCTGTGCGTGGGTGATTTCCAGTAGAGAACGTCAACTCGGTCCCCATCATATTGAACAAATCTTTCCAAAACCTGCATGTGAACCTTGTACTCTATCACTCACAATGTCAACTAGGACACCAAAGTACTTAACAACATTTTTGTAAAACAATTCAACAACAACCTCAGAAGACCATAAATCTATCCACTTCAACCATGATTGATGCCTTACACTCGACCTTAGTTAAGCCATAAATGAAATTCATGCTTACCGACAACCTTGGCCATTCAAGAATATGTAGGGGCTGCAACAATCCTACCTCTCTCTTATGTTCAGTCCTGCCCACCTGAAAAATGTGACAAGTCTTCACATAAACTTCAATATCGTCTTCAATCTTTGGGTAGAAATACACATGAGACAGCAGTGCCATCATCCTTTCCACACCTGGATGACCATTGTAAGTAGTGTCATGCGCCTCTCTAATAAAGTCTCCACGTAGTTCACCACTGCTTGGCACCACGATCCTCCCCCCCCATTGAAAATGGAGAAGATCATCCTCGATCCAGTACCGTTTCATTGACCTATCAACGACTTGACCCATCCACTTTACATAGAGTGGGTCATTTAATGCAACCAACTTGATCTTGTTATTAAAATCAATCTCAAGTTTCGAAATAAAGTACGCTACAACAAATACCTCTTTTCAGCTTAGTGCTAGTAACTTGATTATGTCTGCCTAGCTTATGCTCCCACACGAAGTCATACTCTACTAGAAATTCTTGCCAGCCAGCCTACTTTAGACTTATCTTTTTCTGAGTCTTAAAAAATGTGTTAGCCACATTGTCAGTCCGTACAACAAAGCAAGTTCCCAGTAAATAAACACGCCAAGTCTGCAAGCAATGCACCACAACAACCATCTCCTTCTCATGAGTGTAGTACCTTTCTCAGCATCATTCAATATCCTACTTTTGAAAACCACAGGATAGCCTTTCTACACAACCACACACTCGATAGCCTTTTCCGACGCGTCAGTATGCATCTCAAAAGGTAACTCGAAGTCTGGCAGCCTCTAATTCTGATGCAATAACTTCTTTCAAACATTTTAAGGCTTCTTTGCATCGCACCGACCATATCCACTTGATATGTTTCTTCAGCAAATCCATCAACGCTGCTGCCCTCTTAGAGTACCTGCAATAAACTTCCGATAGTAATTGAGATGCCCTAGGAACGACCTCAAATCCTTCACACTTGAAGGTGCATTTTACTTAACTACGGTGTGCACTTTCTTAGGATGCATTCGAACCTTTTTCTTGCTAACCCAATGCGCAAGTAATATAATATCTTTTAGAGTAAACTCACTCTCACCATCTTAACAAAAAGTGTGAATTCCCTCAAATTCGTCAAAACCATACTTAGATGATGTACATTCTCATCTAACACCCGACTATAAATAACAATGTCGTCTAAGTAAACAACAAGAATGTCATCAAGATACTCAAACAACACATCATTTATTAATTTACAAAAGGTAGTCAAAGCATTTCTTAAGCAGAACGACATTACAAGAAATTCAAATAAGACATATCTAATGACACAAGTTGTCTTATACTCATTACCCTCTGCTATCCTAATCTTTCAATAACCTAACCTTATGTAAAGATTTGTGAACCAGCATGCCTTGCTCAGCCTGTCCATCATATCTTGCAACAACTGGACTAGATATTTGTTCTTCACAACGTCATTGTTCAGCGCCCTATAGTCCATACATATCCTTAATGATCCATCCAGTTTCTTTTGGAAAACATTAGGAGCACCATGAGGAGCCTTTGATGGCTGAATCAATCCGGCATCAAGAAATTCATTTAATTGTTTCCATAACTCAGCCAACTCTTTAAGTGCCATTCCAAAAGGAGCTTGTGCATGTGGCGTCAAACCTAGCATCAACTCTATCTTGTGATCAATATCCCTCCTTGCTGGCAACATTTTTGGCAACTAAAGTTGTATCAAATCAGCAAAATTCTTCAACACTTCTTTCAAAAAATAAGGCACTCAAAGCTTTACATCAGGTTTCATCTCTACTAAGGCGGCAAGAAAGGTCTCATCACCCTTTCTCAAGCCTTTGTCAAAAATAATAGCAGACAACATGGGGGTCTTGTACTTCCCAAAGGTTTCAACTTCTCCATAAGGATGAACAACCTTCACGAAACTAGTACTGGATTCTTTCATGACCATTAAACCACCAAGTGACGAAAAGGAAAAAACTTGTACATCCTCAGTATGACTTCAAAGTCTCCAAGTGGCATTACCATCAGATTTTGCTTTCTCGTGCAACAACCGGTTAATATACTTATAACATAGGCCATCCCTGTAATAGCTTGCACATTGGAACTAACCATCTGGACGTAGGATGGACATTTCTTCAACTTCTGTCTTATCCTTGCACAACCCTTGTCATCCACACGAGTTAAATAAAACTTCAAAATAGACGTGACTAATGCAATAAGTAGACAAATAACACCTCGTTTAAAATGTATAAGTACCTCCGGTTTTAAAAATGTATGAGTCCCTTCGGTTTTAGCCATTGCTACCAACTGCTTCCCATCAACCATCATTTCTATGAGTATTAATGAAGCATGAGGATTCCCATCCATAGACGTCTCCCCAACCGCATTGATCAGACTGATATAGTTTATAGACAATCCAAGGGGATTCACAAGTGCAGCAACCAGTTCCCCAAAACGATCACTTGAATTCATATCTCCAGCAAGCATAGTGTTCACCCTCTCACGATTTGGGCAATTCTTGGCCAAATGCGGACCACCACAAGTCCAACAGCCTCTACATTTACTCTTGTTCTTAATGTTGTTCACACCTTTCATTGGCGCCTTGGCTTTGTCAGCAGTCTCTTTTTGGTGTTCCTTCTCCCATTCCTTTTCTTCTCAAACATCTTCTTAGTTTTTAAAGTCGAGGGTCCATCAGAAGTAGGACGAATTAAGCACAAATCAACCAAGCAATCTGCCGCAGTAATGGCAGAGGGTAGATCCTTGACATTCTACCTTTTTAGTTCATTTTGGTCAAAACCTTGCATACCCCAAATAAAGTTATGAAGCTTGTCATCACCATACATGTTCTGGACGTCTAGCATCAAAGAAGAAAATTATTTGATATATTTGCAAATTGTCCCATTCTGTCTTGGCCTTTTTAACCGATCCTTAACAATTCATGAGGCATTATTAGGAAGGAACTAATCTCTCATTTCCTTCTTCAACTTGGCCCAAGTATCAATCTTGTGTATGTTACCACTTTCATCATCTACATTCTAAGTCCTCCTCCACAATTTTGCATCACCAGCCAAGTACATCGTGGTGATGTTCAACTTGTCATTCTCAAGCACCCTTGAAATAGTAAAGTACTGCTCCATGCCCCAAAGGAAATTTTCAAGTTCCTTGGCACTTCTAGCACATCCAAAAGACATTGGTTCTGGGATTTTCACTTTAGAGTATTCCATATGACTTGGCCCAGATGCAGTAATAGCAAACCGTAACATTGCAACCTCTAATCGAAGTTTAGCATTTTCCTTTGCCAGCCCCTCCAATTGTAGCGCCATCCCCTTGCAAAAATTCACTATTTTGATGATGTGATCGTCTCCTTCAGCACGATGCCGACCGAATTCAGACCAAAATTTCTTACATTCAGTCTTGATTCCCCAAATCTGAGTCAACAGATCCTCTAAATTTGGGTCATGCCAACGTATGCCTTAAGTCTTCTAAGTTGTTCACATATGTCTACATTAGTGACCATGTTCATACAACCTATGCTCTGACATCAATTGAGACCGGTGTGATTTTTTTCTTCGTCACCACTAGTTTGGCAGAAATCAATGCTTGCAAACATCAGCCACAACACTCCCTGCACCAAACTATCTAAGTTACTAGACTATTAAAAAATGCACGTAGAGAACAAAATTAACACTTAGTCCATTTTACAAGAATGCTTCCTAACCTTTTATTGCACTCTCAACAACAAGGAAAAGGCCTCACAAAAACATCTAAGGCATAAAACACACTCTTGTTACCCTTAGATGTTTTTCAGCCCCTTAAAAAGACATTGCACATGGAAGTTACAATATGATAAGATAGTTACAAAACTGCACATGCCTAGCATATGGCATGCCAAATTTGAAATGCCCTAAGACTACAATTGTCATATTCTTAAAAGATATGATCAAATTCAAATTTCAACTAAGACATGCATGTGTCTCCCACATGCTCCATGCCATAGGCATATTTACCCACTACCCATACTTAGAATATTTTATGTTGCCTCGCAACACTTAGTTTCATGTTTTATTCTTTGCTAACACTTTGCCCAAAAGTGAATTTTCCTTATCTTACCACCGTCAAGACCTACAGCCTTGCCTTGTCCAGAAAACACACTGCCCAAACTCGGCAAAACCTTAGCCTTATCAAGTAACGCGTAGTCTTACCTTACCTTTCCACAACACTACCTTTCCTTGTACCTTGCTTGCCTTGTGCCAAAGTCAGCCTAGCCATCACCCCAACATCCTTGGTTTTTGCATCTAAGCTCCCTTGCTAACATTCAAATAGCTTGAACACCTTGCTTCACCACCAACTCATATCCACATAGTCATACTACATTGCTTGCCAACATCCATGCCAAGGCCAATGTATAAGTCCATTCCATGCCCGTGCCACGCCGATGCAATGACACTTAACTAGACTGGGGGCAGTTGGCAGTGTAGATTTTTTTCATTTCACATCGGCTTGGCCACGGCTGGTCTCGTTGTGGCACGAGCACTTGTCCACGTGTGTTTGCCTCGGGTGATGACGCATGGGCGATGCATGTTGGGCACTGTCAACGTCGCATGTTCATTGTCTGGATGCTGGCTTCTGCCGACATTTCCTAAGCACTATGCCAAGATTGCCTAGGCACTGTGCCAAGATTGCCTAGGCCATTACGTTATGTCCGCTAGATCCATGCGTGGGAGGTGCTAGGGAGGACGCTTCCCTGTAGGGCATCTTAGCCGGACCCATCTGCGCCAGGCGCTGGAGAGGTCGCTAGCCTGCAGGGCATGTTCGCCCTGCCCATTTACGCCAGGCGCATCAAAAGTCGCCTACCTGTAGTGCATGCCTGCACTGTGTGTGCACAACAGGCGAAGCCTAGGTCGCTAGCCTGCATGGCATGTCAAGTTTGCCGAAGAGCACCGGGCGCTATGTAGGCCCGCCTGGTTGATACGCGTAAGGCTCTACTGAAGTTGCCTGGGTAACCTGGCGATGGTTAGGCTTGATCGACTGATGCGCGGACGACACTAAAAACACGTGCATGCCACTGGCGACGTCTACCGTCTACGCCTCATGGGATGTCCTCATCTTTGGGCACGTCATCGGCCTAAACATGTCATCAGGCATTAGAGATGCATTTAGGAGCTCACTCAACCTCCGTTGGATTTTTTTGACTTTGTCGGGCTCGAGTCGTTCGTCGTTCGTCGATTTGCATACGTAGCTGACTTAGCGAGTTTTCTTGTACGATATAATTCATGGTGCTTAATATTGTTTACGCTTGGTGGGATTTTTACAAGGAATCAATGAGTGCACCCCCTTCTTTGACACTTAGTGGAACTTTTCCAAGCATGGGATCCTTAAATCTCCTTTCGAAGGCATTGGAAAATGATTTGATTGGAGGGGGGACGAATGAGAGCAAAAAAGGGCTGAATCTCAGAAGATGGTGGCAACAAGGCCACTCTGCCATTTACAATACCCTGACGCATATTTAAGTCATCTACAAAGGATTTTACCTGCTGCTCGATAGGAAATGTACATCAAGGCAGCAGTTGCGATAGCTAAGCTAAATCACCTGCCTTTGGCGGTCGGAGGCCCCTACTGCGGGTCGGCAAGAGGACAATGGGCGCATGAATCGCTTCTAGCCCGAATTTTGACTTAGAGGCATTCAGTCATAATCCAGTACAAGGTAGCTTTGTGCCACTCGCGTTTTAACAAAGACCGATGATTAATTCTGTAAATCAAGAGTTCCTCTCATACTAGGTTGAATTACTATTGCGACACTGTCATCAGTTGAGTAAAACTAAATTTTCTCGTGACTTTCCAAACCTAGTTGACGTTCCCTATAGGTGGGTGAACAATGCAACACTTGATGAATTCTTCTTCACAATGATAAGAGAGCTGATATTGAAGGATCAAAAAGCAATGTCCCTATGAATATTTGGCTACCACAACCCAGTTATCCCAGTACTAACTTTTCTGGCACCTCTGGCTTTGAATTTCGAAGGACTAGAAGATCGTTAGTCCACTCTTTTACGGTTTGTATTAGTACTGTAAATCTGAATCAAATAACTTTTTACTATTCTGTTCCACATGAGATTTCTAATCTTGTTGAGCTCATCTTAGGACACCTGGGTCATCTTTTAATAGATGTGTTGCCCTAGCAAAACACCCCACCTGACAATGTCTTCCGCCCGGATCGGCCCACCGAGCAAGCCTTGGATCCTAAATAGAGGTAGTGTCTCGCTTTCGATTCACGGAATGAGTAAAATAATGTTTAAAAGTAGTGGTATTTCACTTTCCCTTTCAGCTCCTACTTATACTACACCTCTCAAGTCATTTCACAAAGTCAGATTAGTGTCAAGCTCAATAGGGTCTTCTTTCATCATAGATTCTTCCAAGCCCATTCCTTGGTTGTGGTTTCGTTGGATAGTAGACAAGGACAGTGGGAATCTCATTAATCGATTCATGTGAGTCACTAATTAGATGACGAGGCATTTGGCTACCTTAAGAGAGTCGAGTTACTCCCGACCTTTACCCATGCTTCATTGAATTGCTTCATATTGACATTCAGAGCACAGGGGGAATCACATTACTAGAACATCTGTTGGGACCATTGTATTGCCTTCTTTTTATTAGACAGTCGGATTCCCCATATCCATATCACTTTTGAGTTGGTTGTTTGATGCTTGAGGAAGGCCCTTGAAGGAACTGTTCCCAGTTCGTACTCGGCCAGCACACGACGACCCACTCTCATCCCGAGAGCACCTCTAGCAGTCCATCAACAATTGACAGGTTGAGGACTAAGACCCCCATGTCCAGCGCTCAGAGTCAATCCTTTTTTGATGTTACTGATCCATTATGCCAAAATCCGTTGCATCAATTATTCCATTGACCGAACGTTGTTCATCTTGGACACCTGATGCGGTTATGAGTTTGATAGGGCATGGATGGCATTCCGTCCTCTAGATTTTCAAGGGCCGCCAGGAGTACATTGGACACCATGAGATGTACAGTGCTATTCCATCCACTAGACCCTACCTCCAGCTGAGCCGATTCTAGGGTGGGCAGGCTATTAAACCGAAAAGATACTCTTCCTGAGGCCTCTGCTGATGTCTTCGAACATCCAAACAATGTTGTAATCCTCCACATCCATGTTAAGGATTTTAACCCAATTCCCTTTCGAAGTACGAGCAAGATACGCTATCTATCGGGGTTCCCTCAACCCTTAGGATTGACTAACTATGTGCAAGTGTCATTCACATTGAACCTTTCCCTTCTTTGGCCTTCAAAGTTTTTATTTGAATATTTGTTACGACAACCAACATTTGCACCGACGGGCTGCTCCGTCGAGGATCACGCCGAAGGTTTTGCATCGACCTTCGCGCTCTCCTATTAATCAAGGCTAGGCACTTGCCACAACGATCGGGTGTAGGTCGTGTGATTAAGCGTCATCCATTTTAGATTAGTTGATTTAGCAGGTGAGTTGTTACACAGTCCTTAGTGGATTTCAACTTCTATGACCACCGTCTTACTGCCTTAATCGACCAACACCCTTTGTGGGATCTAGCTTATCGCAAAGTTATGCACTGTAACTCGACTTCCAGTTCATCCCGTACCATCAATTTCGTTTACCAAAAATGGCCCACTTGGAGCTCTTGATTCTGTGGCGCAGCTCAAAGAATCAGTCGTGCCGGTCCTACCTATTTATAGTTTTATAGTAGGTCGAGGGCGTTACGCCCTCAAAGTCTCTAATCTTTGCCTTTACATTATAGAACTTGTACGCAATCTCTAGCTATCGTAGGGAGACTTTAAGGGAAGTATCTACTAGATGGTTCGATTTTTCTATCGCCCCTATACTGAAGTCAGACGAATGATTTGCACGTCAGTATCACTGCGGGCCTCCACCAGAGTTTCCTCTGGCTTCGCCTTGCTTAGGCATAGTTCACCATCTTTCAGGTCCAGATAGGTATGCTCACACTCGAACCGTTCTCAAAAGATCAATGTCGGTCGTCAGTGGATCCCTTAAAGGGATCCCACAAAAAGGTTTCCTTTCACCTTATAGGTTTAATCACCCATTAACTCCCACACATGTCAGACTCCTTTGTCCCTGTTTCATAATAGGTCGAGTGGATAGCCCACAGGCCAACGTTTGTAGCGCATAGATGCCGAAACACGCTAGAGGTGCGCGTTGCCTGCCACAATCAAGGAGACGGCATTCCACGAGCATATCAAAGGATTGGCTTTGGCTGCCCTCTGCCCCCCAATTCATGCTGGTCCACGCCCCGAGTCAATTGGCACAGCATCTCGTCGCTGTTTCACATTACACTGGGGTGCATCGTCGGCCCCCATCCACATTCCTTCTGACTCTTTCAATCAATCTTTGACTCTCTTTTAAGAGTCTTTTTCACCTTTCCCTCGCAGTACTTGTTCACTTTTGGTCACTTGCCCGTATTCAGCCTTGGATGGAATTCACCACCCGATTTGGCATGTATTCCCAAAACAACCCGAATTTTAGATAGCACCTCATGGTACAACAGTATCAAGGCACAATAAGGCTCTCATCCTCTCTAGCGGCCCCTTCTAGGGGACTTGGGCCCGGTCCTCTGCTTAGGTTACTTCTCCAAACTATAATTCGGACGACAGCGCAGCCCGATTCTAAGGTGAGGATGTTCTCAGTTCACTCATCGTGACTCGGGGAATCCTTGTAAGTTTCCTTTCCTCCACTTATAGATATGCTTGAACACAGGGGGTAATCTCGCCTGTCCTAGGGTTGCGGTCGGGGCGCGTAAGCACTAGGAGGGTCAGGGAGTCCGCACATGCGATGGACTGTAGAAGCTGCACCAAGAGTGTTTAGTCACAACCACCACTTGCGGCAACGTCTATTGACGTGGACTCGTATTTAGGTCAACCGTGCGTGAAAGGCACATGGTAGGCCAGTATCCACCCCCACAACACCTAGCAATGTGCGGGGGAGACGAGATGCGTGATGCCCATGTAGACGTTCCCTCGACTTGACGACTTTGGGCGCAACTTGTATTCAAAGACTCAAAGGTTAACAAAGTTCTACAATGCACGCAGAGTATCATATTTATCTATGTTGTTCTTTGATACGAGAGCCGAGATATTCATTGTCAACAGTCATTTTTTTTTCAAATGAAGCATGCATCCACCCGCACACTCCACGAACGGGGCACGGGTGGAGGGCTCTAAATTGAGTATTACTTTGTGATTTCCGTGCTAGGGTTTGTTTTGCCCTCTAAATAAGGGTAGGAGGGATAAGAGTGGAGCGGCGCCGAAGCACCTTGGTCGCACGGCTCCCTTAGTATTTGAATGTGTTCATGGGTCATTCTATTGTACATATTTCAAAAAATGATCCTTTCGCGGGTTCACCTTTGGAAACCTTGTTAAGACTTCTCCTTCCTCTAAATAATAAGGTTCAATGGACTACTCGCAAAGTCATGGGCGGCGAAACACCTACGTCATCGCGATTCAAACTTTTCACCGAATCATTCAATTAGTAGGAGTGATAGGCGGTGTGTACAAAAGGCAGGGACATAGTCAATGTGCGTTGATGACTCGAACTTACTAGGAATTTCTCGTTGAAGACAAATAATTGTAATGATCTATCCCAATCATGATGAAATTTTAAAGATTACACAGGTTTGTTTGCCAAGGCTATAAACTCATTGAATACATCAGTGTAGTGGGCGTGTTGCTAAAAACATTTAAGGGCATCACACACGTATTATTGCCTCAAACATCCATGTCCTAAAAGGTTGTAGTCCCTCTAAGAAGCCGTCTAGGAAGGTATACCTCTGCGTAGCTAATTAGCAGGCTAAGGTCTTGTTCGTTAATTAATTAAACCAGACAAATTGCTCCACCAACTCAGAATGGTCGTGCACCACAACCCATAGCAACAAGAAAGAGCTCTCAGTCTTTCAATCCTTACTATGTCTTTACCTTGTAAGTTTTAGCCTTGCGACCACACTCCCCCTGGAACCCAAAAAATTTCATTTCTCATAAGGTGCCGATGTAGTCCTAAAAGCAACATACGCTGATCCCTGGTTGGCATCATTTATGGTTTAGACTAGGACAATATTTGATCATCGTCAAGTCCCTAACTTTCATTCTTGATTAATGAAAACATCCTTGCCAAATGCTTTCGAAGTTGTTTGTCTTTCACAAATCCAAGACTTTCACCTCTGACTATGAAATACAAATGCCCCTAACTATCCCTGTTAATCATTACTCCGATCCTGACGGCTAACATAATAGGACAAAAATGCTATAATGTTATCCCATGCTAATGTATACAATGCATAGGCTTGCTTTGAGCACTCTAATTTCTTCGAAGTAACAGCGCCAGAAGCACGACATGGCCAATTTAGCCCAAGAATGCATCGCCGACGAAAGGGACGAGATGACCAATGCAGACCTATGGTGGACCGACTGGCCTCTCCCAAAGTCCAACTACGAGCTTTTTAATTGCTACAAAATAAATATACGCTATTAGAGCTCGAATTACCACAACTGCTAGCACTAGACTTGCCCTCCAATGGATCATGTTTAAGGGATTTAGATTGTACTCATTCCAACTACAGAACTCATAGAGCTCGAAATTGTTATTTATCGTCACTACCTCCCCGTGTCAGGATTGGGCAATTTACACGCATGCTGCCTTCCTTTGATGTGGTAGCCATTTCTCAGGCTCCTTTTCCGAGAAAATAACCCTAATTCTTCTCCACTTGTCACCACCATGGTCGGTGAGACCGGGGTGATTATTTTGCTTCATCAGCACTGGTTTGGCAGCTTGCAACGCTTGCAAACTTCAGCCACAATACTCACTGCACCAAACTGTTTTAGTAACTAGACTGTTCATAGAAGCACACAGAGAACAAAATGAACACACAGCCAATTTTACAAGAACGCTTCCTAACCTTTTATTGGACTCTCAACAAGGAAAAAGCCTCAGAAAAATGTCTAAGGCACATAACACAATTTATCTTCCTTAGACGTTTTTCATCCCCTTAAATAGATATAAGGCAGTTACAATCTGCACATCTCTAGCACATGGCATGCCACATCAGGAATTCACTAAGCTTACAAAAATCATATTCTTAGAAGATATGATCAAATTAAGAATTTAAACTAAGCCAAGCATGTGCCTCGTACATGCTCCATGCCTTAGGTGAATTTACACACTGCCCACACTTATAATATTTTCTGCTGCCTTCCAATACTTAGTCTTATTTTTGATTCTTTATCAGCACTCTACCAATATGTGAATTAGTCGTGTCTTGCTATCATCAAGTTGCACAACCTTGCCTTGTCAAGCCAATACACTGCCCTACCTCACCAAGCCTTAGCGTTATCAAGAAAAGCGCTCCCTTGCCTTGCCTTACCGACGCCACTTCCTTGCCTTGTGCCTTTTCAGTCTTTTACCCAAGTCTACCTGGCTATCACTCACCATCCTTGGTTGTTGCATCCAAGCTCACTTTCCAACACTCAAGTAACTTGAACACCATACTGCACAACCAACGCTTAGCCGCACAATCATGCTACATTGCTTGCCTAAATACATCCCAAGGCCAATGTACAAGTCCTTGCCATTCCCATGCTACGCTCGTGCCATGACACTTTTGTAGACTGGGGGTCTAACTGACAATCCCCACCTTTTGAACCCGATTCCCTTAATGCGACCGTTTAGAGATAGTCATCAATCTTGTCATCAAACCACCACAGGTCCTTCGCCTTCTCCCAAATTGCATCCATAACCGACTAGCCTTTCCAATGCACAAGGAACTATGTCTTAGTGCTCTTCTTGCTTTTTCTCACAACCTTATGATCAAGGATTCTTCAATTTCAGCAATAAACCCCGCATATTTTGAAAATCTATCAACTACAACCATGACTAATGCCTTATTCTCGACCTTAGGGAAGCCATAAATGAAATCAATGCTTATCAACAACCATGGACTTTTATGAATAGGCAAGGGCTGCAATAATCTGACCTCTTTGTAATGTTCAGTTTTGTCAACCTTACAAATTTTACTAGTTTACGCGTAACCTTCAATATCATCTTCATATTAAGCCAACAATACAAACGAGACGGTAGTGTCATCATCCTTTTCCGTGCCTAGATGACCATCCGAAGTAGTGTCATGCGCTTTTCTTATCAAGTCTCTGTGCAATCCACTAGCACTTGGCACCATAATCCTCCCCGCTCCCCATTAAAATGGAGTAGTTCATCCTTGATCCTGTACTGTCTGATCATCCCATCGCAGACTTGACCCATCCACTTTACATAGAATGGGTCATTTGAGGCAGACAACTATATCCAATCAATAATATTAGCCTCAAGTTTCGAAACAGAAGACACTGCAACAAATACCTCTTTTCTACTTTGCGCGTCAGCAACTTGATTGTGTCTGCCTGGATTATGCTCCTACACGAAATCATACTCTAGAAGAAATTCTTGTCAGCGAGCCTAATTTGGACTTAAGTTCTTCTAAGTCATGAAAAATGTGTTAGCAACATTGTCAGTCCACACAATAAAGCAAGTTCCCAGCAAATTCACACGGCAAGACTACAAGTAATGCACCACAACAACCATGTCCTTCTTATGAGTGGAGTAACTTTGGTAAAATTCATTCCATTTTCTACTCTCAAAAGCCATAGGATGGCCTTCCTTAACCAACACGCCCCCGATAGCATTATCTGATGCGTCAGTATGCACCTCAAAAGGTAACTTGAAATCTGGCAGCCTCAGTAGTTGTTCCAATACAATGGCTTCCTTCAAACTTTGAAAAGCTTCCTTGCATATACGGGACCATACCCACGTAACGTCTTTCTTCAACAAATTTATCAATGTCGCTGCCCTCTTAGAATACCCTACAATAAACATACGATAGTTGTTGGATAACCCAAGGAATGATCTCAAATACTTCATACTTGCAGGTGTTTGCCACTCAACTATGGCCTACAAATTCTTAAGATCCATTCGAACCTATTTCTCGCTAACTAAATGCCCAATAAACTTAATTTATTTTTCAGAAAACTCACATTTCTACATGTTAACATAAAGTGTGAATTCCCTCAACTACGTCCAAACCATACTTAGATAATGTACATGCTCATCTAACGTCCGACTATAAATAACAATGTCATCTAAGTAAACAAGCAAAAAGTCATCGAGATACTCAAAGAACACATCATTCATTAAATTAAAGAATGTACCCAGAGAATTTTTTAAGCCTAATGACATTACAAGAAATTCATATGAGCCATATCTAGTGACGCAATTTGTATTAGAGTCATCATCCTCGTCTATCCTAACTTTCAAAAAACATGACCTTAACTCCAGCTTTTTGAACCAGCATGCCTTTTTAAACCTGTCCAAAGGATCTTGCACCAATGGAACTAGATATTTTGTTCATCACAAAGACCTTGTTCAGAGACCTATGGTCCACACACATCCTTAATGATCCATATTGTTTCTTTTAGAACAAAACATGTGCACAATGAGACTTTGATGGCGGAATCAATCCATTGTCAAGCAATTCATTCAATTGTTTCCTAAACTTAGCTATCATTTTAGGAGCAATTCAATAAGGATCATTTGCAGGTGATGTCAAACCTGGTAGCAACTCTATCTTGTGATCAATATCCCTCCTCTATGGCAGTGTCTTTGGGAACTCATGCGACATATAATCAACAAATCGCTTCAACACCTCTGCCACAGAATCAGGCACTTCACTTTTATGTCAGGCTTCATATCGACTAAAGTAGCATGAAAGGTCTCATTACCCTTTCTCAAACCTTTGTCAGCAACGGTAGCAGACAACATGGAGGTCCTATACTTCACAACTTTTTAGGCTTCTCCATAAGGATAAACAAACTTCACGAAACCCAGACTAGTTTCATTTATAATCAATACCTCATCCAAGTGAGCAAAAGGAACAAGCCTGTACATCCTCAGAAAATCGATTTTAAGTATGACTTCAAAGTCTCCAACTATTATTATCATCATATTATGTTTTCCCATCCAACAACCGGTCAACATAGTTACATCGTTGGCCATGCTTGTAATAGCATGTGCCTTAGAACTCACCATTTGGACTTAAGATAGACATTTCATCAACTTCATTTCCATGCTTGCAACAACTTTGACATCCGTAAATGTGTGAGTGGCTCCGGTGCCAACCATTGCCACCAACCGCTTCCCATCAATCATCATCACTATGTGGATTAACGAAGCATAAGGATATCCAACCTTAGACGTCTCCTAAATTGCATTGATCAAACTGATCTTGTTTATACACAATCCTAAGGGATTTGAAAGTGCAACAACAACTTTTCCCTCATCATCGCTTGGATCCACATCTCCAGGAATCATAGCATTAACCCTCTAACAATTTGGGCAATTCTTGACCAAATGCGGACCATGACAAGTCCAACGACCCTTATCTTTGCTCTTTTTCTTGTAGTAGTTCCCATCTTTAATGGGCGTCGTGCCCTTGTTAGGATTATATTTTCAATGTTTTGCTTCCTATCCCTTTACTTCTAAATTTGTTTTTTAGTTTTTGAAGTACTGTGTTCGTCAGAAGTAGGGGGACGTGAGCTGAAATCGACCAAGGAATCTGCCGCAGCTATAGCAGTGGGCAGATGCTTGACATTCTGCCTTCTAAGCTCTTTTAAAGCCCAACCTTGCATACTCGAAATAAAGTTAAGAAGCTTTTCCTCATCTTACATGTTCTAGATGTCAAACATCAAAGAAGAAAATTCTTTGATGTACTCGCGAACTTTCCCGTTCTGCCTTAGACTTTTCAACTGATCCCTAGCAATCCATAAGGCATTACTAGGAAGGAACTGACCTCTCGCTTCCTTCTGCAACTTTGCCCAAGTATCAATCTTGGGTCCGTTAGTACTTTCATCATGTGCATTATGATTCTTCCACCACAATTTCATATCACCAGCCATGTACATCGTGGTGAAGTTCAACTTTCGTTCTTAGGCACCCTTGTAGTAGTAAAGTACTGCTCCATGTCCTGAAGGGAATTTTCAAGTTCCTTGGAACTTCTAGAACAACTAAAAGGCTTCGGTTATAGGATATTAACATTGGAGTCTTCCCCCCGACTTGGCCCAAATGCAGCAACAGCAAGGCGTAGCACTGCAACTTCTGAGCGAAATCTTGTACTTTCCTTCGCCAGTCCCTCCAATTGCAGTGCCATACCCTCGCTAATATTCATTATTTCAGCCATGTGATTGTCTCCCTCAGCACGATGTGCGAATTAATACTGGAATTTCTCATATTAAGTTCTTATTCCCCAAATCTAAGACAACACATTGACCAGATTTGGGCCATCCCAGCGCTCATCTTTCATGCTGATGAATGCTTTGACTCTTCTTAATTGTTCACATATTTCTGCATTAGTCACCATGTTTGTACAACCTATGCTTTAATACGAATTAAGACCGGCTACGTCACCACTAGTTTGGCAGCCTACAACGCTTGCAAACTTCAACCAAAACACTCATTGCACCAAATTGTCTAAGTAACTAGACTGTTCACAGAAGCAGGCAGAAACCAAAAAGAATGCTTAGCCATGCACTCTCAACAACGAAGAAAAGGCCTCACAAAAACTACTAAGGCACAGAACACACACTCTCTCTCTCTTAGATGTTTTTCAGCATCTTAAATAAATTCTGCACATGGTAGTAACAATAGGATAAGGTAGTTACAATCTGCACATGTCTAGCACATGGCATGCCACATCAGAAATGCTCTAAGCCTACAACAGTCATATTCTTAACATATATGATTAAATTCAAATTTAAACAAAGCCATGCATGTGCCTCACACATGCTCCATGCCTTAGGCAAATTTACACATTGTCCACACTTAGAATATTTTCTCCTTACATCCAACACTTAGTCTTCTTTCTGATTCTTTGCTAGCACTCTGCCTACATGTGAATCAACCTTGTCTTCCCATCGTCAAGTACCACAACTTTGCCTTGTCAAGAAAACCCACTACGCAGCTTCGCCAAGCCATATCCTTGTTAAGCAGCGTGCTGCCTTCCCTTGCCTTGCCGATGCCACTACTTTGCCTTGTGTGTTGCCTACCTTGTGCCCAAGTCTGCCTAGCCATTACCCCAACATCCTTGGTCATTGCATCCAAGAAGTCTTGACAACACTCAAGTAGCTTGAACGTCTTGCTTCACCACCAACGCTAACCGCACAGCCACGCTACATTACTTGCCCACGCACATTCCAAGGTTGATGTAGAAGTCCTTCTCATGCTTGTGCCACGTCCGTGCCATTACACTTAGGTAGACTTAGAGTTTAAGAGTAGGCCACTATCTTACCATCGAAAGTCGATAGCGCAGAAATTTAAATGATATGTTGTTGGCATAATAGTCATGCGACCCGTCGAGTTTTCATTAAACATCGCAACATCGGTTAGAGCACGCTATGACCTTTTATCTAAAAAATACATCCCATCCAGAAAGTCAGGTTTTTTAGACATATTAGCTCTAGACTTACTATGGTTATCCCAGTAGTAAGTACCATAAAAAACTATAACTAATTTAATAAGCCATTCACAATTTCACATTCTGGATTTGTTCATACTTACGCATGCATTACTTAATCTTTGAGACAAGCATATGACTACTGGCATGATAAAAAAAGGGTAGCATTCCTCAGCGACACCGGCATCGCATGAGCCCGACCCCACCGAGAGGGGCACGGCCAAATACAGGGTGAGCACGACTTGTCATTCGCAAGGAGTGTGTTCTGGTTAAATAGGGGAAGGCCTTGTGCCCGCTACAAATATGGAATTCGAGAAATTGAACTGCCTCTCACAGATCGTGCCCCCGTGATGTGATGGCGGCTTTTGGGTTCACCCGGTGCACACTGTTCGAGGAGCGAAAGGTGACTGATTGCACACGATAATGCCTGGGCATTGGGTATGCAACACATGAAACCAATTACAGACGGGCTTGAATTTGTGACTGCCCCCCAAGTGACATGGCGTGCTGGTAAGGATGACACTGCTCGAGCAAGGATCAAACCTAAGTAAACATGCCAAACACCACTCATACGAAGTGCATCCAAATGCTTCATCGATGCATGCCCGACATTGGATGGCGCACGCTGACGTTGTTACCATCGTTGTAAGGCCAAAGCTAGCCCCAATAGACATGAACCCGCCTGAGAGAGGAGAATGTGAATCCCATAAGATGTGCTAAAGGCACACTAAGGTCCCTACGCGGGCACCGCCTGCGTCGATTGTCAATGCTTGGCCATACTTGGCTTAGCCCCGTGCGTGCGGCACCTAAAGTTTGACATGAGTGCAGCTTCTAAAACTCAGCATATGCCCGAAAGTGTCAATGTTACTCACCAATAGCATACTGACCGCCACGGAAAATGTTGCCACCGACCTTCCATGAATGCACAATGAGATGTCATTGTCGTGTTTTGTTAGGTGCTCGTTTTCATAGCACAGACTAGCCATGCATGCAACCATGAGCCCACACTGTACGCCGACATGCCCGTTGGGTGCCCTTATCGGCCAGCTGCAGTTACCTCAGTGTGCCTTTAACACCTCTACCATCCTTATATATGCTCTTTAAAAACTCAAGTGACAAGAGTAGATATGCCTTTCCATAGAATAATAATGAACATGTACAACTATAATTTGCACATTTTGAGGTACAACAACACATGAGCATACACAAATGACTTCCTATCATTGAAAAAATTTGTTTTCAATTTTTTTAAAAAAATTTCAGAAAGTTAGAAAAATAATATATTAAATTAAGTAAAAATAGAAAAAAACTTTAAAAAAAATCAGAACACCACCAAAATAATATCAATGCATGTAGTAACCTCTAATATAAGGATTTTGTGCATTTCTGTTATTGCAAGGCGACGTAAAAAATATTAGAACGCGACAATATATAGTAAATAACAGAAAAACTCTCTAGCAATAGGAAAGAATTTATAAAACACCCCTCGAAGTTTGTAATATCCTTGGACCTAGAGATTGAGTGTGAATGATGTAATGAATGAGTTATCTAACAATTGGAGAAACCGTAGAGGTAGTTGAATGGCACGCATCATTGTGCTTTAAGTGGGGTCTCGTGCTCATGCTCTTTTGACTCCGTACGGCAGCGCATGTTGTCGCCCCGTTGGCCCGTGTTTTTGTATAGGGAGTGTGGAGGCTTGGTGTTGCGGTGCACCGGTTCCATTGAGCCCAAAAGACATGGTACAATGGTGCACGAGGGCCATGTAGCAAAGGTATCCGAGGGCAATGGTAATACGATGCACGGGTGCCATGGTGCCACAGTTCCCTGAGGCCATGGTGCCATGGTTTATAGGTTCCATAGTGCCACGGTTCTCGAGGGCCATGGTGCCATGGTGCACGGGGGCCATGGTGCCATGTGCTATGGTGCCCTAGGGCCATGATGCCACGGTGCCCGGGGGCCATGGGGCCATGTTCCACAATGCCCGTGGACCATAGTGCCACGTTGCCCAGGGACTATGGTGCCACCATGCTCTGGGGCCATAGTTCTACAGTGCCATGATTCCTGGGTGCCAAGCTCCATTGTGTCCAGGGTACACCCATGCCATGATGCTCGTTTGCCCTTATGCCCATGGACCGTAGTGCCGTGGTGCTCGATGACGGCGGTGCCCTGGCATACTAGTGCGTGATGCTTGGCAATCGCCGGAAAAGGCCACCATGGTAGGTGACAGCCGGATGATTTCTTTTTTCACAAAAGCACCACTGATTGGCAATCTACACTCACATAAACTTCAGCCACACTAACGCAACAACGCACTGTCTAACACTTAGACTATTTGCACGTTTGAACGGAAACACGTAATAAACACTTAGCCGGATTACAGAAAACAATTCTCAACCTTTATTAATATCTCAATACAAGGAAAACGTTTCACGAAATAAGTCTAAGGCACAGAACACAATCTCTGTCATAGACGGATTTTCCACCCCTATTTGTAGTTTCTGCACTTGGCAGTTACAATAGGATAAGTACAGTTACAAACTGCACATAGCTGCCAAATTAGAATTCCACTAAGTATTTACAACAGTCATATTCTAACAGATAGGCCTAAATTCGAAATTAAACTAAGTCCAACTTGTGCCTCGCACATGCCCTATGCCGTAGGCGAATTTGGCCACTACCCATACATAGAATATTTTCAGCCATCTTCAACACTTAGAATTATTTTAAACTTCTTGCCAGCACTTTGTCAACATGCCCATCAGTCTTGTCTTGCCATCGTCAAGTCCCACACCCTTGCCTTGTCAAGCCAACCCACTACCTAGTCGTGCCAAGCAATAGCCTTGTCAAGACGCATGCTGCCTTGCAATGCCTTGCCGATGCCACTGCCTTGTATAGTGCCTTGCCTGCCTTGTGCCCAAGTCTTCCTGGACATCACCCCAGCATACTTGGTCGTTGTGTCTAAGCTCACTTGCACTTACTCAAGTAGCTTAACACCTTGCTGCACTACTAACAGTTAGTCACACAGCCCACATACTATATTTCTTTACAAACACACATGTCAAGGCTAATGTAGAAGTCCTTGCCATGTCTGTGCCTCGCCCGTGCCATAACATGTAGGTAGATCAGGGGTCTGACAGACCACACCCACCTCTTGAACTCGATGCCCTTGTCGAGACTGTTTTGAGGTAGTCCTTGATCTTTCCATCGAACTACCATAAGTCCTTCGCCTTCACCCAAACAACATCCTCGACTGCCTAGCCCTTCCAGTGAATTAGGAACTCTACTTGGTGTTTTTCTTTTCATTCCCCACAATCCCGTGATCCAGAATTTCTTCAATATCTGCATAAAACTTTGTTGGAATGGAAGGAGGAGCCCTCTTTTTCCTATTCCTTTACAGATCCTCATCAGCAAAATAAGGTTTAAGAAAGCTAACATGGAAGGTTGGATGAATTTTTAACCTTTCTGGCAACTTCAGTCTGTAAGCTACTTCCCCCACTTTCTAGATGACTTCAAACGAACCATCATACTTCGGGATCAGTCCCCTATACCTTGTCTTGCTTGATGTATGCTTCCAGATTTGTGGAGTAAGCTTTAACAACACTTGGTCACCCACTTGAAAGTCTAAGGGGGGCCTGTGTTGGTCAGCATATTTCTTCATGTACCACTGAGCCTTGCGCAAGCTGTCCTGAGCCTCAGAAAACATTTCAAACATGTCCCTTGCAACCCTGTATGCTGCTGGACATTTCCCATGGAACCTACTCTTTGCGACATCTAATGGTGTCATAGGCTGTCTGCCTAAGACAATCTCGAACGGACTCAACTTTGTTGCTGAAGATTTATGCAAGTTATAAAAAAATTGGGTTGTATCAAGTAAACTTACCCAATTCTTTTGACTTTCTGTCACAAAATGCCTCAAGTACTCCTCCAACAAGTGGTTAATCCTTTCCATTTTTCCATCTGTCTGTGGGTGATCAGCAGTAGAGAACTTCGACTCGGTCCCCATCATATTGAACAATGTTGTCCGAAACCAGCCTGTGAACCTAGTGTCTCTATCACCCACAATGTCAGCCGGAATACCAAAGTACTTAACAACATTTTGATAAAATAATTCTGCAGCAACCTCAGATGAGCATAAGTTAGGTGCAGCAATAAACATAGCATATTTCGAGAATCTGTCTACCACAACCATAACAGATGTCTTGTTTTCAACCTTGGGAAAACCAGAATTAAAATCCAGTCTTACCAACAACCATGGCATTTGGGGAATAGGCAGGGGCTGCCACAATCCTGTCTCCTTCTTACGTTCTGTCTTGTCCACTTGACAAATGTGACAGGTTGTAAGCTTCAATGTCATCTTCCATCTTTGGCAAGAAATATACCCGAGACAATAGTGCCATCATCCGTTCCACACTCAGATGACCTGCCCAAGTAGTGTCATGCGCCTCTCTCATTAAGTCCCGACGCAGTCTACCACCATTTGGCACCACGATCCTCCCCTCCCCCCTAAAATGAAGCAGATTTTCCTCGATCCAGTACCGTCTCATGATCCCATCTTGGACTTTACCCATCCACTTCACATGTAGTGGGTCATTCAACGTAGCCAACTTTATCCTATCAATAAAGTCAGATTCAAGTTTTGAAATTGAATATACTGTATGAAATACCTCTTTCCTGCTCTGTGCGTCTGCCACTTTGTTATGCTTTCCCGCCTTATGTTCCCACATGAAACCATATTTTGCCAGAAACTCTTGCCAACGAGCCTATTTTAGACTCATTTTTTTCTAAGTTTTGAAGAATGTGTTTGCCACATTGTCTGCCTGCACAACAAGCTTTATTCCCAGCAAGTACACCTGCCATGTTTGCAAGCAGTGCACAACAACAACCATCTCTTTTTCATGAGTGGAGTATCATTGTTCAGCATCATTCAATTATCTGCTTTCAAACCACATAATGTCCTTCCTGCACCAACACGCCCCCAATAGCCTTGTCCGATGCGACAGTACTCACTTCAAAAGGCAACTCAAAATCAAGCAGCCTTAGTACCGACTCAGATGCAATAGCTTCCTTCAACCCTTGAAAAGCCTCTTCACACTGCACCGACCATACCCATTTGACATCTTTCTTCAACAAGTCTTTCATGGTTGCTGCCCTTCTAGAGTACCCAGCAATATATTTCCAATAGTAGTTAGCCAGCCCTAGGAACAATCGCAAATCCTTCGCTGTTGAAGGTGCCTTCCACTCAACTATGGCCTGCACTTTCTTAGGATCCATTTGAACTTGCCTTTCGCTAACCAAATGCCCCAGAAACATTATTTCTTTTTGAGTGAATTCACACATCTTCATTTTAACAAAAAGCGTGTATTCTCTCAATTTTGTTAAGACCACACTCAAATGCTGCACATGCTCCTCTAACGTTCTACTATAAGTAACTATATCATCTAAGTAAACAACAACGAAGTCATCGAGATACTCAAATAACACATTATTCAGTAGATTGCAGAAAGTCACCGGAGCATTTGTCAAGCCAAAAGGCATTACAAGAAATTCATAAGAGCCATATCTAGTTGCACAAGTAGTCTTAGGCTCATCCCCCTCCGCTATTCTAACCTGCCAGTAACCCAACCTTAAATCCAGTTTAGTGAACTAGCTTGCTTTGCTTAGCCTATCCATCAGATCTTGCAACAACGGAACTAGATACTTGTTCTTCACTGTCACCTTGTTAAGCGCCTGGTAGTCCACACACATCCTTAGGGATCCATCCTATTTCTTTTGAAATAACAGGAGCACCATAAGGAGCCTTCAATGGCTGAATTAACCCAGCATCAAGCAATTCATTCAATTGCTTCCTGAATTCAACCAGCTCTTTAGGGGCCATCGAAAAGGAGCCTGGGCCGATGGCGTTAAACCCGGCAGTAACTCAATCTTATGATCAATATCCCTCCTTGGTGGCGTGGTACTTGGCAACTCAGGCGGCATCACATCAGCAAACTGCTTCAGCACCACTGCTACACAGTCGGGTACTTCAACCTGTACATCAGTTTCACTTCAACCAAGGCAGCTAGAAAGGTCTCATCACCCTTTCTAAATCCTTTGTCGACTTTAGTGGAAAATAACATCGGGGTCTTGTACTTTTCAACCTTCTCGGCTTCACCATAAAGATGCACAACCTTGAAAAGCTTGGATTGGTTTCATCCATAACCATGACACCATCTAAGTGAGGAAATGGAACAAACTTATATTTCCTCAGAAAATTATTCCCAAATATGACCTCAAAGTCTCCTAATGGCATTACCATTATATTATGCTTACCTTTCCAGCAACCGGTGCAGCAACCACTTGTCCCTCATCATCACTGGAATTAACGTTTCCAGCAAGTATTGTGCTCACCCTCTCACGATTTGGGTAATTCTTGGCCAAATGAGGGCCACCATAAGTCTAGCAACCTTTATCTTTGCTCTTTGTCTTGTTAGCGTTCCCGTCCTTCATCGGCGCCTTGCCCTTGTTGGCAGCCTCTTTCCGGTACTCCTTCTTCATATCCCTTTTCTTATCAAACTTTTTCTTAGTCTTTGAAGCAGAGGGATCATCCGATGTAGGCTGGATTGAGTGAAAGTCAACCAAGGAATCTGCCGCAGCAATATAAGTAGGCAGATCCTTGACATTCTCCCTTCTTAGTTTGTTTTGGGCCCAACCTTGCTTGCCCGAGATGAAGTTGTGAAGCTTGTCCTCATCGGACATATTCTGGATGTCCAACATCAAGGAAGAGAATTCCTTGATATAATCAAGTATAGTCCCATTCTGCCTTAGCCTTTTCAACTGGTCCCTAGCAATCCATGATGCATTGCTAGGAAGGAATTGGTTCCTTATTTCCTTCTTCATCTTTTCCGACGTATCAATCCATGGTCTGTTAGCACTCTCATCATCCGCATTCTGAGTCCACCACCAAAGTTTAGCATCACCAGTCAGGTACATCGTGGTGATGTTTACTTTGTCATCTTCAGGCTCCCTTGTAGTAGAGAAGTACTGCTCCATGTCCCACAGGAAATTTTCTAGTTCCTTAGGGCTCCTTGCCCCACCAAAAGGCTTTGGTTATGGGATTTTCAATTTAGAGTGTTCCCCACGATTTGGCCTGGATGCAGTGATGGCCAGACATAGCACTGCAATTTTTAAATGAAGTTCATCATTTTCCTTCGCCAGACTCTCTGCTTGTTGTGACATGCCTTCGCGAACATTAACTATTTCTGTCATGTACTCGTCTTTTTCGGTAGTATGCACTGCAAATTCAGACTGTAATCTCTCAAATTCATTCTTGATGCCCAAAATTTGTGTCAACAAATCCACCAGCTTTGGGTCGCTCCATCGCTCATCCGTCATGCCAATGAATGCCTCGACTCGCCTCAAGTGTTCACGTATTTCAGCATTAGTAACCATCTTCGTACGACCTTTTCTCTGATACCAATTGACAGTTGGTGATTTCGTTTTTCACAAAAACAGCACTGATTGGCAGTCTACACTCACATAAACTTCAGCCACACTAAGGTAACAACGCACTGTCTAACACTTAGATTGTTTGCACGTTTGAACGGAAACACGTAATAAACACTTACCCGGATTACAGGAAACAATTCCCAACCTTTATGAATATCTCAATACATGGAAAAGGCTTCACAAAATAAGTCTAAGGCACAGAACACACTCTCCTCCTTAGACTGATTTTCCACCCCTATGTATAGTTTCTGCACTTGGCAGTTACAACAGGATAAAGACAGTTACAAACTGCACATTACTGACACATGGCTGCCATATAAGAATTCCACTAAGTATTTACAATAGTCATGTTCTAACTAACAGATAGGCCTACATTAGAATTTAAACTAAGTCCAACATGTTCCTTGCACATGCCCCATTCCTTAGGGAATTTGGCCACTGCCCACACTTGGAATATTTTCTGCCCACTTCAACACTTAGAATTATTTTCAACTTCTTGCTAGCACTTTGTCAACATGCCCATCAGTCTTGTCTTACAATCATTAAGTCCCACAGCCTTGCCTTGTCAAGCCAACCCACTGCCTAGCCACGCCAAGCCATAGTCTTGTCAAGCCGCACGCTGCCTTGAGTTGCCTTGCTGATGCCACTGCCTTGTCTTGTGCCTTGCCTGCCTTTTGCCAAAGTCTGCCTGGCCATCACCCTAGCATACTTGGTCGTTGTGTCTAAGCTCACTTGCACATACTCAAGTAGCTTAACACCTTGCTGCACTACCAACACTTAGTCGCACAACCCACATGCTACATTTCTCTGCCAACACACATGTCAAGGCCAATGTAGATGTCCTTGCCATGTCTGTGCCACGCCCATGCCATGGAATATAGGTAGATTAGGGGTCTGACATGACACATACGTGATCCTTTTTCTCATCACCTCTGGCTTGCAGTTTGCTAAGCTTACAAACTTCAGCCACGACACACATCACCACACTTTCTAAGTACTTAGACTTTCTATAATTTAGCAACAAAACATCATGAACAGTTAGCCAATTTTACAAAAACACTTTTTTAAACTTTTTGTTGTTATCTCAACAAAAAGGAAAAGACCTCACTAAATTGTCTACAGCAACGAACACACTTTCCATGCCTTAGACGTTTTTTAGCCCTTTAAATAAATCTTCAAATGGTAGTTAAAAAAGGATAAGATAGTTACAATCTGCACATGTGTCTTGCACATGGCATGCCACATCAGAATTCCACTAAGTCTACAATAACTATATTCTAACATCTATTTCTATATTCGAATTTTAACTAAGTCATGCATGTGTCCTGCACATGCCTTCATGCCTTTGGAGAATTCACACTATGCCAACACATAGAATATTTCTGCGGCCTTCCAACACTTAATTTTATTTCTGACTCTTTGCCAACACTTTCCCCACACATGAATCAGCATTTCCATGATATCTTCAAGTCCCACAACCTTGCCTTGTCAAGCCAACACACTGCCCATCCTCGCCAAGCCTTAGTCTTGTCAAGAAAAATGTTGCTTTGCCTTGCCTTGCGACGCCACTTCCCTTCTTTTGTGTCTTGCATTCCTTGTGCCCAAGTCTTGTTAGCCATCACTAGAGCATCCTTGGTAATTTAATCCGAGCTCACTTGCCAACACTCAAGTATCTTGAACATCTTGCTGCAAAACTAACCCTTAGTCGCATAGCCACACTACATTACTTGCCTACATATATTCCAAGGTAAATGTGGAAGTTTGTGCCATATTTGTGCTATGATCGTGATATGTCACATAGTTAGATTGGCGATCTAACAGACCACCCCTACCTCCTGAACTCAAATCGATACTATTTTGAGATAGTCATCGATTTGGTCTTGAAACTGCAACAAGTCCGTTGCCTTATCCCAAATAGCAGCCGGAGCCGACTTGCCATTCCAATACACCCGGAACTCTATCTTGGTGTTCTTCTTGCTTTATCCCACTCTCCTATAATCTAACATTCCTTCAATTTCAGCATCAAACTGAGTTGGAATTGAAAGAGGATCCCACTTGTTCTTGTTCCTCTCAAGATCTTCATCTGCAAAATATTTGTTTTAAAAAGATAACATGGAAGATTGAGTGAATTTTCAAACTTTCAAGCAGCTTCAACCTGTAAGCAACTTCCCCCACTTTCTGCACGACTTTAAACGGGCAATCATACTTAGGGATCAGTCCCCTATGTCTTGTCTTGCTCATAATCTGTTTCCAGATTTGTCGAGTAAGGTTCAACAATACTTGGTCATCCACATTAAACTTCATTGGGCACCTATTCTGGTCAGCGTACTTTTTCATACGTCGCTGAGCCTTGCGCAGGATTTCTTGTGCCTCATAAATCATTTCATGTAACAACTCACATCTTAGGTGTACTAGTCCCATGCATATGGAACATGATATTATTTTGTAGGAGCACCAACTTTAGAAGTACCTAAATTTTAGACTGGAGGGCTATATTTGCGTCTAATGCTTAAAATGAGTGAGCTATATAAGTTTTAAGCTAAATTGAGGAGATCACGGCCTTCAACGAAGTGAAAAATGAGGTGCTTATAGGACTTAGGAAGCTAAAAGATGAGTCACCTACATTCTTAGCTTAAATAGGCTAGGTAGATGCAGGCGAGGTGTAACACCGAATCTGTTCAAGTCTTAAAATGAATAAAGTCCAAGTTAAGGGTGTAATTTTAGCCTATTATTTAGCATTATAAAGGGACAATATTTTCAACCCAAGATGAATAGAAAAAAGGCCCAAGTACATTCACAACCAACTTGATGATTTGGGCCCAAACTAAGCGAAGGGAAAAGAGATAAAATGGGCATTCAAGGTCCATAAAATTTGAGCCCAATGAGTCCCAAATGAAATGGCTAAGCAGGTGCATCATTACCTTGCTAAAATTCGGCTTAGATTATGTTTCTCGTTGCTCTCTCTTGCTTTTACAAAGCAGCCACGACAAAACATTAGGGTTCTTGAAGAGGACATGATTCTTGAAGTATAAGGTAAGTAGCAATACCAATGATTTAGTATAATTTTTCCATGAAAAACATGGGGGGTATGCTGGTTATACTTGTTGAATGTATTGGACAAATGTGATCCAATGATTGTTGTATACTTTTCTTCTTTATTAAAAGGTTTTTTTATTCTTGGTTGACTGGATTATGAAATAAGGTTTATGTTTTTAACAAAGTTTAGTTCTATAGTGATGTATGAAGGCTGCTCCACCATTTTTATATTCTGCAAAAATGAGCTCTTGCTTGATATCTTAACTGTGCTATTAGTAGGAACTTGTGGACTAGTAATTGAGAATTGTTGTTTCACGTCCTTCATCTACATTGACACTATTTTCGGAACGTTTTAGGACTATTTTTATGTGTAAATGGATATAGTTTGTTGAAGTGGAAACAGGTTTGTGGGTTGTTGACTTTTAAATGTAGCGAGAAGATGTAATGTTACGCCACTTACTTGTGTGTCTTGTAGAATTGTTATGTATTGTGCTTTGTGAGCTATTGTAAGACAGTTATGGAACTAAACGAATATGTATATGAAATGTACATGGAAATGTGTCCTAGAAAATATGATAAGAGTTGGAAAGGTTGAAAGAGTACTCTTCGATTGATAATTACAAGCTTGCTGCCCAAGTGTTATTTTTCTATGAGATTGGACTGCCAAAATTTGTTTATTAGCTTCTAATACTAGATTTATCACCTACTCTATTATAGATAAATAATCTGGGGAAAAGAAGTTTACTTCGAGGTAATAACGACATAGCACAACGAGGTATGTAAGGCTACTCGTTTCATATTATTTTCGAATTAAATGTAGTTTCTTCCTTGACACATAGAGGCACTTACTGACTCTAACATAACTAATGTCTGTGTTTCCACTTTTTTTAATATATTCATATGTTTCCATACATAATTTTCATCAAACCTGCATACATACTTTCGATACAAAAATAAATGAGTTCCTTTTGTGACTAAATAAAGTCCACGTGTTTCATCTCCTACGTAATTCATTAGTTATGTAAACTATCCTTTTCATTTTGCTACTGTCGTATATGATTGTTACATGTCACATATTATGTCTATAGTCCTACAGCGATAAATGTTATGAGCACCAACAGAATCATCTCAAAAGTAATGAAAAGATAAGTCGAAGTTGCTTGTTGATGGGTGGTATCCCAGGGGTGGACGAATCACCTCGCATGGGTCGATCCCATATTACGGGAAGTATCCCAACAATGAAAGGAAAGCCTAGAATAGGTCGACCCCGATATTGATTTACCACAGATCAATAATCATTTAAACTATATACTGCACACAAATTATATAGTAAAGAAATGTAAAGAAATAAAAAGTACATAAAGTGCATAATTACACAGTACGACTAAAGGTGGTCTCGTATCCTTACACACCACAGTTCATTTAATTTGAGTTCTTATTTCATATACAGTACTTCCTGCTTATATATTTAGTACATTATCTCTTACTAACATCCCTTAGGGGAGACCAAACGTTCTTTCTGCTGGTACAAGAGCTAGTAGATCTCCCCAGTAAGAGTACCGGACATCCAGTTGTTGTTACTGAGCACCAGGTTTCTTCGGTGATCTGTGTGTCTAGAGCTTATATTTTTGCATTGTATAGTTTGTCATAAGGCGGGGCCTGTCCCAATTCATATAGATACTATTCCTTATCCAAAGGCTTTGTAGACCATGAAAGTGTGGTCATGTATCATACTTTAGACATCGTGGTTCCAATGCCCTAGTGATACTTATTTTCTTCTAGCTTGTTACTATCATCTCGTTTTTTGAGTGCAAATTTAATGTTGAAACCCCTTATAATGTTCGTAGAGAGTGTATAGTTATAAGTGGTTCTCCTAAGCGTTGACAGCAACAGGTGCTAGTCCGCATTAATGGATCTTTGGGCATGACATTTCAAGTTTGTCCCTTGCAACCCTGTATGTTGCTGGACACTTCCCTCGATACTTGGTCTTGGCAACATCTATTGTAGTCATAACTTGTCTGCCTAGGTCAATCTCGAATGGACTCATCTTTGTAGCTTAAGATTTGTCCAAGTTATAGCAAAACTAGGTTGTTTCAAGTAAACTCACCCAATTCTTCTGACTTGCAGTTACAAAATGCCTCAAGTACTCTTCCAGCAATTGGTTTATCCTCTCTGTCTCCCCATCCGCTTGTTGGTGATTTGTAATAGAGAACTTCAACTCGATTCCCATCATGTTGAACAAAGTTGTCCAAAACCAGCCTGTGATCCTTGTGTCTCTAACACTCATAATGTCAGTCGGGACACAAAAGTACTTTACAACATTTTTATAAAATAATTCAACAGCAAACTTAGTAAAGCACAAATTCAGTGCAACAATAAAACTGCATATTTTGAAAATTAGCCCACTACAACCATGACTGATGCTTTATTTCAACCATACGAAAGCTAGAAATAAAATCCATGCATACTGACAACCAAGGCCTTTTTTGAATACGCAGGGAATGTGACATTCCTTCCTCTCTTTTACGTTCAATTTTGTCCACCTCACAAATGTGACAAGTCTTCACCTATGCTGCAATATCGTCTTCCATATTTGGCCAGAAATACACACGAGACAATAGTGCCATCATCTTTTACACTCCTGGATGACCAGCTAAGTAGTGTCATGTGTCTCTCCCATTTGGCACCACGATTCTCCCTCCTTAAAATGGAGCAGATCGTCCTTGATCCAATACCGTCTCAATGTTCAATCTTGAACTTGACCCATCCACTTAACATAGAATGGGTCATTCAACGCAGACAACTTGACCCTGTCAATAAAATTAGTCTAATGTTTTTAAATGGAATACTCTGCAGCAAATACCTCTTTTTTGCTTAGTGTAGTTGCAACTTAATTATGTCTTCCTATGTTATTCTCCCACAAGAAGTCATACTCCGCCAGAAATGCTTGCCAACGAGCTTGCATTGGACTTAACTTTTTCTGAACCTTGAAAAATGTGTTAGCCACATGGTCAACCCACATAACAAAGTGAGTTCCCATCAAAATAAACACACCAAGCCAACAAACAATGCACCACAACAACCATCTCTTTCACATGAGAGGAGTACCTTTGCTCAACATTATTAAATTTCTTGCTTTCTAAGGCCACGGGATGGCCTTCCTGTACCAACACACCCCTAATATCCTTATCCGATGTGTCAGTATGTACCTCAAAAGGTAACTAAAAATCAGGCATCCTTAGTACTGGTTCTGATGCAAAAGCTTCCTTCATATTTTTAAAAGTTTCTTCGCATCGCATTGCATCGACTACACCCATTTGACATTTTTTTTCCACAAATAGGTCAAGGGCACTGCCCTCTTAGAATACCCTGAAATGAACTTTCATAATAGCTGGCCAGCCTTAGTAATGACCTCAAATCCTTCACACTTCAAGATGCTTGCCACTCAACTATTTTCTGCACTTTCTTAGGATCCATACGGACCTATTTTTTGGTAACAAAATGCCCAAGTAACTTTATTTCTTTTTGAGCAAACTCACACTTCTCAATTTTAACATAATGTGTGAATTCCCTTAACTTCGTCAAAACCATACATAGATCTTGTACATGCTCATCTAATGTCCGACTGTAAATAACAATGACGGCTGAGTAAATAACGGCAAAGTCATAAAGATACTCATACAACATATCATTCATTAAATTAGAGAAAGTAACCAGAGCATTTTTTATGCCGAATGGCATTACAAGAAATTTGTACGAGCCATATATAGTGCCAAAAGTTCTCTTAGGATAATCACCCTCTGTTATCCTAACTTGCCGATAACCTGACCTTAAATCCAGCTTTATGAACTAGCATGCCTTGCTCAAACTGTCCATCAGATCTTGGACCAAAAGGACTGACTATTTGTTCTTCATAGTGACCTTTTTCAGCGCCTTATAGTCCGCACACATCATTGGCGATGTATCCTTTTTCTTTTGGAACAAAACAGGAGCCACATAAGGATCTTTTGGTTAAATCAACATCGCGTCAAGCAACTCATTTAATTTTTTCCTCAATTCAGCCAAACCCTTTAGGATCCATATGATAAGGAGCTTGTGAAGGCGTTGTTGAACCTGGAAGCAACTTTATTTTGTGATCAATATGTGTCCTTGGTGGCAATGTCTTTGGAATCTCAGGCGGCATCAGATCAACAATCTATTTCAATACTTTTACCACACAATCAGGCACTTCAACTTTCACACCAGGCTTCATTTCAATTAAAGCAGCAAAAAAAGTCTCATTACCCTTCCTCAAGCCTTTGTCAAAATCAATGGCAGACCACATGGGGTTCTTGTACTTAGCAACTTTTTTGGCTTCTCTATCAGGATGAACAACCTTCATAAAACTTGGATGGGTTTCATTCAAAATCATGACACCATCTAAGTGAGGAGGGGGACTAGCCTGTACTTCTTCAGGAAAACTATTCCAAGTATAACATTAAAGTCTCTAGGTGGCATAACAAGCATATTATGTTTTCTCGTCCAGCGACCACTTAACATAGTTATATCATAGGCCATGCTTGTAATAGACTACACCTTAGAACTAACCGTCTGGACATAGGATGGACTTTTCTTAAACTTCAGTCCCATTATTGCATTAACTTTAACATATAAAAACATGTGAGTGGCTCCACTGTCAACAATTATCACTATTCACTTCCTATCTACCTTCATTTCTATGTGATGAAGCATGAAGATTCCAAGCCTTGGATGTCTCTCCAATCGTGTTGATCAAACTGATCTGGATTAGAGATAATCCTAAGGGATTCGCAAGTGCAGCAACCACTTCTCCATCACCATCACTCGAATTCACATTAAAGTGCAAGCATAATATTCACCCTATCATGAATTGGGCAATTCTCGGCAATATGCGGACCACCACAAGTTAAACAACCTTTATCTTTACTCTGGTTCTTGTTGTTGTTCCTATATTTCATTGGCACCTTACCATTGTCAGTACTCTTCTCGGTGTTCCTTCTTCCCTTCCCTTTTCTTGTCAAACGTATTCTTAGTTTTTGAAGTAGGGGGCTCATCAGAAGTAGGACAAAGTGAGCGAAAATTAACCGAAAAATATGTCGCATCAATGGCAGTGGTCAGATTCTTGGCAATCTCCCTTTTATGTTTGTTTTGGGTCCAACCTTGCATGCGCGAAATGAAGTTATGAAGCTTGTCCTCCTCCAACATTTTCTTGATTTCCAGAATCAAAAAAGAAAACTCTTTGATACGCTTATGAATCATTGCACATTTCCTTGGCCTTTTCAACCCATCTCTCGCAATCGATGAGGCATTCCAGGAAGAAACTGGTCTCTCATTTCCTTCTTCAACTAATCCCTAATGTCAATTTTGGGTCTGTTAGCCCTTTCATCGTCTACATTCCGAGTCCTCCATCCCAATTTCACAACACAAGCCAAGTACATCGTGATGATGTTCAACTTGTTGTTCTTAGGCACCCCAGATGCAGCAATAGCAAGGGACACTACAATATCAACATGATGTTTTGCATTCCCCTTCATCGGTCCCTCTAGTTGCAACATTATACACTCTCGAAAATTCTCCATTTCAGCCATGTGATCACTTATATCAGCACGATGCAAGCCACCTTCAGATTAAAATTACTCAAATTAGGTTTTGATTCCCAAAATTTGAGTCAACAGATCCACCAAATTTGAGTCATCCTTGCGCTCATCTGTCATGACAACAAAAGCTTTTTCTCTTCTCAACTGTTCACGTAGTTCTTTGTTTCTTACCATTCTGGCATAGCTGTGCTTTGATACCAATTGAAACAAAGGTGATTTCATTTTTGTCATTACCTCTGAGTGGCAGTCTAAAAAGCTTAAAAACTTCAGCCACAATACACAGCACGACACTGGCATAGTACTTAGACTGTTTATAATTTAGGCAACAAAATGTAATGAACACTTAGAAAATTTTATGAGAACGCTTCTCTACCTTTTTATTGCTATCTCAACAACAAGGAAAGGCCTCACTAAATTTTCTAGGACACATAACACACTCTCCATGCCTTAGCCATTATTCATCCCCATTAAATAAATGTACATATTGCAGCTACAAAAGGATAAGATAGTAACAATCTGCACATGTGTCTAATGCATGGCATGCCACATACGAATTCCACTAAGTTTAAAATAGTTAGATTCTAACATTTATATTTCAATTAGAATTTGAACTAATTCATGCATGTGCCCCGCACATGCCATAATGCCTTGTTGGAGATTTAGAAACTGATCTGCACGAGCCTCTTAGATCTCTAAGGGCATGTAATGGTCAAGAAATGCCACTTTGAACTCCTTCAAGCTAGTTAAGAGGTTCATCTACACCCTAAGATTGCTTAGAAGCTTTATTCCATAGTATAGCCACACCTTTCAAACAATATGTTGCCAGCTCCACAGCTTCTGTACTGCTTAAGTGCATAACATCAAAAATGTGTTGGATCTGATCGATGAAGTCTTGTGGATCTTCATTAGGATCTGACCCGGTAAAAGATTGAGGGTCCAAATTACGGAAGTTATGTATTCTCGTGCTATCTGCCCTATTCCCACCACCTGCACCTATAACTAGGCCTTCTTATCTTTGACTTAGGTTAGCAACTATACGAGTCAATAGTTGTACCGCAGTTTTCAGATCTTGCACAGTAGCATCGATAGGTGGTTCTGGGAAAATTTCACTACTTCCCACTTCATCAGGTGAGGAGTTGGAGATGTTTGTGATAGAGACTCTTCTTGGGCCTCATTTCTTTGTCACACCCAACTGAGTACACCAACTATCACTTCTAATTCCATACCTTGGCCTTTAGTTTTCCTTATTTCTTGCATACTCATTGTACAAAATAATTTAGAGGTTATAAACAATCCACCTACAACACTTGGCTCTATGGAACGATCTAAAGAATAAAAAAACGTGACAACTCCTAAATGCCACGTTGCCTCCTACTTATAAATATTGTGCAAAATGTTTTCATAAACAAGAATCTGCATAGGCACAGCTTTGTAGACTCCCTAGGATGACCCACTTTGATACATTTTTTATCATGCCTAAAGTCCCATTAAGGTCGACTGGCTCCTGTTGCAGACAAAGCTCGGGAACCAACCTATAACTATAAATGTTCTATGAAAATTATAATCGGTTTACACATTCAACATGCTTTCAACAAAAGTAGATAGTAATAACAAGCCAAAAGGAAATACATATGACTAGTCCGTTAGAGCCACGATGACTAAAGTACGACACATGACCACACTTTCATAGTCTACAAAGCCTCTAGATAACGAATAATATCTATAAGGATCGGGACAGGCCCCGCCTCATGAACAACTATACAATACAAAAATATAAGCTCTAGACGCACAAAGTGCCAAAGTGACCTAGAGCTCAGTTACAGCAGCTCGATAGCCCGTACTCCTACTGGTGGGATCTACTAGCTCTTGTACCTGCTGTATGAAATGCAGGTCCCCTAAAGAGATGTAAGTACGATATAATTTACTAAATATGTAAGGCAGAAAGTATTGTATATGAAATAAGAACTCAAATGAAATCAACCCGGGTGTGTAAGGATAGGAGACCACCTTTAGTCATACTATTGAATCATGCACTTTATGTCCTTTTTATTTCTTTACATTTATTTACTGTATAAATGACCAGCTAATATGTGGTAAATCAATATCGGGATCAACACATGTAAGGATTTCCTTTCACCCATGGGATACCCCCCTGTAATATGAGATTGACCCATTATAGTTGATTCTTCAACCGTTAGTATACCACCGATCAACAAGCAACTTCGAATTATCATTTATTCACTTTTGAGATGATTCTTTTGGTGGTCATAACATTTTGAGCTGTAGCACTAAAGACATAACATGTGACATTTAATAATCATACAACAGTACCACAATGAAAAGAGTAGGTTACACAACTAATGAATTACGTAGGAGATGAAACAACACGTGGACATTATTTAGCAAAAAAGAACTCATATATTTTGGTATCCAAAGTATGTATACACGTTTGACAATAGATATGTATGGGAACATATGATCATATTAAAGAGTGGAGACACGGTCATTAGTTATGTCGAAGTTAGTAAGTGCCTCTATATGTCAAGGAAGAACCTAATTTCCATGCTAAATAATATGAAAACGAATAGCCATATATACATCATTGTACTACATCATTATTACCTCTAAGTAGCCTACTTTTCCCCCAAGTATTTATGTGAAATAGGATGGGTGACAAAACTAGTATTAGAAGCTAATAAACATGTCTGGCAGTCTAATCTCATAATAAACAATGCTCGGGCAATAAGCTTGTAATAAGCTAAGAGTATTCTTTCAACCATTCCACTTCTAATTGTATTTTCTAATACACATTCCCACGTGCATGTCATATCAAGCTTGCTTTTTAGTCCCATAACAGTCTTACAATAGATCACAAAGCACAAGACATAATAATTCTACACAACAGACAAGTAGGAAGCATAATATTACATCTTCTAGCTACATTTAATGGTAAACAATGCCAAACCTGTTTCAACTACAACCAAACTATCTCCAACATATTTGTACATAAAAACAGTACTAAAATAATCCAAAACAGTCCAAAAGCAGATGGAGGACGTGAAACAACAATTATAAATTACCGATCCATAAGTTCTTACTAAGAGCACAATTTAGATATCATGCAAGAACTCATTTTTGCAGAAGATAAAAATGGTTCAACATCCTTCTTACATCACTAAAGAACTAAACCTTGTTATAAACATAAAGCTTACTTCATAATCTAGCCAACCAAGAAGAAAGAAGCCTCTTAATAAACAAGAAAAGTGTACAACAACCATTGGAACACATGTTTTCCAATACTTTCCACATGCATAACCAGAATACTCATGTTTTTCATGGAAAATATATACTAAATCATAGGTATTTCTACTTACCTTAGCCTTCAAGGATCAGGTCCCTTCAAGAACCTTAAAGTTTTGTTGTGGCTGCTTTGTAAATGCAAGTGACAGAAAGGAGATACTTTGGAAAAATTATGATTTTTGGCTACGTTAAAGTTACTTGATGTTGTTGGTTTGTAAGCCCTTTTAAAGGGCCACTCTTGGCCAACTTTACCCTTTAATTTAAGCCACATTTTGGAAAGGTGGTGATGCACCTGCTTGGCCCTTTCACTTGGGCTTTATTGTCCTCCAATTTTACGGGCCTTGGCTGCCTTTTATTTCTCTTTTCCCTTCACTTAGTTTGGGGGAAAATCCTCAATTGGGTAGTGAATGTGTTTGGGCCTTTTTCTACTCATCTTGGGCTATAAATATTTTCCCTAGTGATGCTAAACCATGGAAAACATTACACCCTTAACTTGGCTTTATTCATTATAAGACTTGAACATATTCAGTGTTGGGCCTAGTCTCCGTCTACCTGGCCTATTTAAGATAAGCACGTAGGTGACTCAGTTGTTAGCTTCCTATGTCCTACAAGCACCTCATTTTTTCACCTTTTTAAGGTTGTTCTCCTCAATTTGGCTTAAAACTTATATACACTCACTTGTCTTAAGCGTTAGACGTAAATATAGCCTTCCTGTCTAAAACTTAGGCACTTTTAAAGTTGATGCTCCTTCTACAAATCATATCATGTTTCATATGCATAAGACTAGTACGCCTAAGATGTCGGGTGTTACATTCTCTCCCCCCGGGAACACTTATCCACGAATATTAGCATAATTAGATAGGTTAAAAAAGTTTAAATCTTCATTTATAAAACTTTTGACAATATAATAAGGGCTCAAACTCACGTAGCTATTTATGCCCCAACTCTATATCATGGAATTCCTCGTTAGCTTCAAGTAAATAAGGGTACTTAGATGTCATCGCTTATTCTACCTCCCACATTATCTCTTCTACTTGATAGTTCCTCCAAAGTACTTTTACTAAAGGTATTTCTTTATTCCTTAGCTTTTTAACTTGATGATCCAAGATAGCAATAGGTACCTCTACATAGGTGAGATTTTTTGCAACTTGCACATCTTTAATAGGAGTGATAGAAGATGGGTCACCTATGCATTTTTAAAGTATTGCGACATAAAAAAACTGGATGAACCATTGAAAGCTCTTGGGGTAGCTATAATTCATATGCAACCTGTCCAAACCTTTTAAATCTTATATGGACCTTTGTAACGTGGGCTTAGTTTTCCCTTGTTACCAAATCTCATGATATCTTTCATTGGGGACACCTTTAAGAATACCCAATCTCCTACTGAGAATTCCAGTACTCTCCTTCTAGCTTCCGCATGTGATTTGTGATGATTTTTTGTTGTTTCTAGTCGTTGTTGTATTACCTTGACTTTTTCCATAGCTTGTTGTAATAGATATGGCACAGGCAAGGTGGTTATACCCACTTCAAACCATCCTATTGGTGACCAAAATTTCCTTCCATACAAATCTTTATAAGGTGCCATCTTGAAGCTTGAATGGTAGCTATTATTATAGGATAATTCATGAAGTGGCAAATAGTCCACTCAACTACCTTTGTTGTCCAATGCGTAAGCCCGCAACATATATTCAAGTGTTTGAATGGTGTGTTTTGCTTGAACATTTGTTTGAGGGTTAAAAGTTGTACTCAAATTCACTTGTGTCACTAAACGCCTTTGGAAGGACTTCAAAAACTTTGCTTTATTAAGCTCCCCGATCAGATATAATGGAGATTGGGACCCCATATAGCCTAACTGTCTTTGAGGGGTAACTTTGTATACTTTTTAGCTGTATAATCACTCTTAACTTGAAAGAAGTGTGTTGACTTTGTGAATCTATCAACTATTAACCATATGTAGTCAAACTTCTAAAATGTGTGAGGCAACCCTGTAAAAAATCTATATTAATCATATCCCACTTCCATGTTTGAAGCTCTATACATTGCATATAACCTCCCCGGCTTTTGATGCTCTACCTTGACTTGTTGGCAATTAGGACATTGAGCCACAAATTCTACAAGGTGTTTTTTCATGCCTCCCCACCAAAACATTCCCTTCAGGTCATGATACATCTTAGTTGATCCTTGATTGATTAAATATCTTAAATAGTGGAATTCTTCTATTTTCCTAATTCACCCTAACTTGGTGATATCCAGATCTCAAATCAATTTTTGAAAAGCATTTGGCATATTATAATTGATCAGATAAATCATCAATCCTAGGAAGGGGGTACTTGTACTTAGTTTTCCCCCTGTTCAATTGTAGGTAGTCAATACAAATTTCCAAGGTGCCATCTTTTTTACGTACAAATGACATTGGTACACACCAAGGGGACACACTAGGTCTTATAAAACACTTCTCTAGCAAGTCTTTTAATTGTTTCTTTAATTCACATAATTCTGCTGAGGACATTCTATATGGAGGGATAGAAATAGGTTGAGTTCCTGGAATTAAGTCAATACCAAAATCTAATTCTTATTCTGGAGGTAATCCCGAAAGCTCTTTAGGAAACACATCAACAAATTAATTCATTACGGGAATAGATTTTGAAGAACTGGTGATTCCGCCTCCATATACCTCACTCTAACTAGATGACAAATATAACCGTTTGACATCATCTTCCTTGCCTTAAAATAAGAAACAAACTTACCCTTTGGTGGCCCAACATTGCCTTCCCATTCAAGGACTACTTCATTTGGAATGTGGAAATACACTCTCTTAGTTTGACAATCCACAGTGGCATAGCAAGAAGCTAACCAATCCATACCCATTATAACATAAAATTTCACCATTTCTATTTATAAAAGGGTAACCACTGTACCATGGTCACAAAAAGTTACTACACAGTCATAATAGACCTTTCTAGCTATAATAGACTCACCAGTTTATGTAGACACTTCAAATAGCTTGTTTAATAATTTAGGTGTTCTCTTAAGCTTCCCAACAACCATTGGAGTGATATATGGTAGTGTAGAAACAGGATCAATTAATGCATAGGTATTATGTGAAAAGATGAACAATGTACCTGTGGCCACATTGGGTGAAGCTTCAAAATTTCACCAACTCCCCAAAGCATAATTGCGATTTTGGGCTCCGCTAGAGATGGCTGCCCATCTACAACCTCTACCACGACTTGTAGGTGCTTACTGATCCCTACTTAGTGGGGGAACTAATGATGATGATGCAACAACAGACCCAGTAGGTTGTGCTATATCACCATGCGTCTCCTTGGGCAATCTCTCATCTTATGCCTTAGTACACCACACAATTTATAAGCATCTGTCCCAACACAACATGTACCTAAATGACTCCTCCCATTTTGTTAGCAAGGCTGCCTAGGAGGCATTTGCTGGCTTGCCGAATATCCTATTTTCCTTACACCTTGGCCTTCACTTCTTTGACGAAACTAATTACTTTTACACCCTTGCAGAGTAGGAAGATGATATCGTAGGTTGTCTATTAGAAAACAGAGGCCTAAATTCACTTTGGGACGACATAAACTGCCCCGTAGAAGTGGCCCTCCTGGAATGCCCCGTTTCTAACTCTTGTGTCCTTCATCTTTTCCTCTGATCCTCAAATTTTTATGCAAATGCTTGCATCTTTGCTATATCCATGTCTTTATTTAAAGAAGCAAAGGTATAGTCTCTAATCCGATACGAATCCAACATATCCACATATCGATAAACCATATCTGATATACTACAGAATACATTAAGAGCATACCTGGCCAGGGAATTAAATTGAAGGCTATACTCCCTCACTCTCATATTCCATTAATAGAAATTTAGACATTGATCTGCACGAGCCTCTAACATCTCTAATGGCAAGTAATGGTCATAAATTTCCTCTTTGAATTCCTTCCTAACAGTTAGAGGTGCATCTATAGCCATAGATTGCTTCCAAGCTTCATACCATAGTTTAGTCACACCCTTCAATCTATATGTTGTCTGCTCTACACATTCTGTATTTCTTACCTGCATAACATCCAATGTGCGTTGGATCTGATTAAGGAAGTCATGTTGATATCAATTAGGATCTGACCAGGTAAAAGAAGAAGGGTCCAAATTATGGAAGTGACATATCCTCGTGCTAGCTTCCCTACTCGCACCACTTGTACCTATAACTAGGCGTTCTTGTCTTTGACATTGGCCAGCAACTATACGAGTCAATAGTTGGACTGCATTTCTAAGATCATGCACGGTAGAATTGATAGGTGGTTTTGGGGGAATTTCACTATTTCCTGGTTCATCAAGAGCTGGAGGTGTTGGAAATGTTTATGATAGAGACTCATCTTAGGCCTCATTTTGTTGTGTCACATGACTAGGTAAAGAAACTACCACTTCTACATCCTTCCCTGTGCCTTTACTTTTCCTTGTGTCTAGCATACTCGTTGTACAAAAGAATTTAGAGGTTACAAATAATCCACCTACAACACTTGGCTCTATTGGACGATCTAAAGAATGAAAAGAAAGTGGCAACTCCTAAATGCCACATAGCCTCATGCATATAAATGTGGTGCATAACACATCCATAAACAAGTCTTTACATAGCCACGACTTTGTAGACTCAGTAATATGACCCACGTGATACAACTTTTGTCACACCCAAAGTCCCATTAAGGCAGACTAGCACCCACTGCCGACAAAGCTCCGAAGAAACAACATATAACCATACACTTTCTATGAAAATTATAAGGGATTTCCACATTCAACATGCTTTCAAAAAAGTATACGATAATAACAAGCCAAAGGAAATGCGACGAATGATTAAAAAGCAATGTCGCGATGAATGTTTGGCTGCCACAAGCCAGTTATCCCTATGGTAACTTTTCTCACACCTCTAGCTTCAAATTCTAAAGGACTAAAGGATCATTACGCCAAGCTTTCACGGTTACTATTCGTGCTTAAAATTAGAAAGGAATGAGCTTTTACCATTCTGGTCCACATGAGATTTTTGTTCTGATTGAGCCCACCTTAGGGCTCCTGTGTTATCTTTTAACGGATTTTCCGCCCCAACCAAACTCCCTAGCTAACAATGCCTTCCAACCGAATCGGCCTACAGGGTGAACCTGGATCTAAAAATATGGGCAGTGCCACACTATCGATTCGCATAATAAGTACAATAAGGTTAAAAGTAGTGATATTTCACTTTCGCCTTTCAGCTCAAACTTATACTACACCTCTAAAGTCATTTCACAAAGTCAAACTAGAGTCAAGCTCAGAAGGATCTTCTTTCACTGATGTTTAATCCAAGCCTGTTATCTTGGTTGTGGTTTCGTTGGATAGTAGACAGGGATAATTGAAATCTCGTTAATATATTCATGCGCGTCACTAATTAGATGATAAGGCATTTGGTTACATTAAGATGGTCATAGTTATTCCCACCGTTTACCCATGCTATGTTGAATTTCTTCCCTTTGACATTCAGAGCACTAGGATGAAATAATATTGCGCGAACATCCATTGGGACCATCGTAATGCTTTGTTTTCAAAGAATAGTTGGATTCACCTTGTCCGTACAAGTTTTGAGTTGGTTGTTCATCGCCGAGGGAAGGCCTCTGAAGGAACCATTCCAAGTCGGTCCACATGCCGGCACACGGCAACCCACTCTCACCGCTGGAGAGACTCGAGCAGTCCACCGACACCCAACGGGTTCCGGACTAGGACCCCCATTCCTTGCTCTCAAATCCAATGTTTTTTCCCGAAGTTACGGATTTATTTTTTGACTTCACTCGCCTATATTATTGCATCAACTAGCGGTTGTTCTCCTTGGAGACCTGATGAAGATATGAGTTCGACTAGGCATGGATAGCAGTTGATCCTCCAAATTTTCAAAAGCCACCGGGAGCGTACCAAACACCACGCGGCGTGCGATGCTCTTCTAGCCGCTAGACCCTACCTCCAGCTGAGCCAATTCAGGGGTAGGCATGCTGTTAAAAAGCAAAGATAACTCTTCCCTAGGATCCCGCCGGCGTCTCCGGACTTCCTATTGTTGTTATCAATTGCCATGTCTCAGTTCAGGATTTATAACCTTATTCCCTTTCGGAGTATGCATGAAACACGCTATTTGTCGAGGTTCCCCTGACCCATAAGATCGACTAACCTAGGTGCAACTGTTGTTCAAATGAAACCTTTCCCCTCTTTGGCCTTCAAAGTTCTCGTTTGAATATTTACTACTACCACAAAGATCTGCACCGACGGCCACTTAGCCTAGGCTTACGCCCAAGGTATTGTAGTGACCGTCACGCCCTCTTACACATCGGGGCCTCGCATGTACCCCGATGTCTGGGCATAGGTCATTAACTTTTGCGCCATCCTTTTTTGGGGCTAGTTGATTTGGCATGTGAGTTGTTACACTCTCCTTAGCGGATTTCAACTTCCATGACCACTATCCTATTGTCTTAATCGACCAATGTGCGATCTAGGTTAGTGCATAATTTGGCATCATAACTCGGCTTCCAGTTAATCCCCCATCGCCAGTCCTGCTTACCGAAAATGGCCTACTTGGAGCACTAGATTCTTTGGCGCGGCTCAATGAAGTAACCGTGTCATCCTACCTATTTACAATTTGAGAATAGGTCGAGAGTGTTGTGCCCCCAAGGCCTCTATTCATTGGCTTTACTCGATAAAATTCGCATGGACCTCCAACTATCCTAAGGGAAACTTCAGAGGGAACCAAAAACTAGACAGTTCGATTAGTCTTTCGACCATATACCATAGTCAGATGCACTTTTGCACGTCAATATCATCGTGAGCCTCAACTAGAGTTTCCTATGGCTTCACACCGCTGAGGCATAGTTCACCTTCTTTAGGTCCTAACAGGTATGCTCACACTCGAACCCTTCTCAGAAGATCAAGGTCGGTCGGTGGCGCACCCTTCGAGGGGATCTCACCAATTAGTTTCCTTTCAGATTGTGGGTTTTTTTGCTGGTTGACTTGCACACATGCTAGACTCCTTGGTCCAAGTTTTTGCTTGCCACAATCGAGGAGACGATATTCCATGGGTGTATCAAAGTCCCATGCTTTGGCCGCCCCCTAATCAACGCTGGTCCACGCCCCATGTCGATCGGTCGACCAGCTCGTCGCCATTTTACATTTGACCAGGGTGCATCGCCGGCCCCCATCATCTTCCCTCCTGATAATTTCAAGCACTCTTTGAATCTCTTTTCAAAGTTATTTTTATCTTTTGCTCACGATACTTGTTCACCATTGGTCTCTTGCCCGTATTTAGACTTGAACAAAAATTCACCGCTCGATTTGGGTTGCATTCCCAAACAACATGACTCGCAGACATCGCCTCATGGTGTGATAAGGACATGGCATAATGGGGCTCTCACCCTCTCTAGCACCCCCATCTAGGGGACTTGGGATTTGTCCGCCACTTTGGATGCTTCTCCAGACTACAATTCCGATGATAGAGCCACCCAATTCTAAGGCTGGGTTGTTCCCTCTTCACCCGCCGTTATTAGGGGAATCCTTGTAAGTTTCTTTTCCTCCGCTTATTGATATGCTTAAACTCATCCGGCAATCTTGCCCGACCTAGGATTATGGTCAGAGTGCGCAAGCGTTAGGAGGGTCAAAGAGTCCGCAGGCACGATGGGATATAGCCGCGGCACCAAGAGAGTTGAGTTACAACCACCATTTACGGGACATCCATCGACGTGGAATCGCACTTAGGTCAACTGCGCACGGGAGGCGAGTATCCGCCCTCACAACGTCGAGCAACGTGTAGGTACTTAGTTCAAGGAAAGAGAGAGGACCCTCAATCCATTGGTGCTAAGTCAGCATTCCACAAGAATACATATACGTATATATACACGTGTTTCCAAAGAGGCAATAGTCATTTCAAATCCGTTCAATGCACATTCAAGCATAAATGCCAAAACATAATTTATAATCAAAATACTCATACGTAGGTATAGCCCATTTACCTATACAAGATGGTGCAAGAACCCAAATTGCTCAAAGAGCCAAAATCATTTGACATATATGTGATCACATTCTCGCCATAACCAATACCTTATAAAAATAATATCAAAATCATTTCATAAATCATAATTAGGCTTAACCCACTTCATAATTTCAATAAAGACCAATGTCCATAAATGCACAGGCCAGCAGTGATTTGAGAAGAGCATGGGCATAATATAGATTCAAGCTAAAATAAACTTTATAATAGGAAATTGAAGTAAATCCATATTTGAATCATAATATATATCACTCATGCATAAATCAAGCTTTGAAGGAGACATGTATCTTCGTATCTTCATAACTTCAATGTAAATGATCATAATAGGGCTTAAAATAACTTAAAATTTTAATGAAAGTACAATACATATATCAATTGAATTTAATAAAATTAAATAGTGAAAATCCACATTTAAAGTAAGCTTAATTGCATGAAAATCAATTGAAAAGAGTTTGGCTCTTCTTGGTTGAAAGGGACCAAGAATCAATCCCACATACCTTGATTAGGAAGGTGAATCTCAGAAGAATTTAGCTTGAAGTTTAAACCCCCAATTGACTCCTAGCTTGAGTCTTGAGAGAAGCACTTAGTGAGGATTTTAGGAATTAATTTTAGTGTGAGAATGTCTTTAATGAGAATGGACTAGAATAAAATAATATCAGCTTATTTAGGTGCTTAGGGTAAGTGAAAAAGTCATAAAATACTTTTAAAATAAATCATAATTACATAAAAGCCATTAATAATACGGATGAAAATTGAGTCGTCATGGCTTCACTGGCACAGACACGGCTCGTGAAGCACTTCAATGGCCATGAAGAGTGTCCATGAGACGATACTTGGACAAATTTTGCAATGTTCAGCACTTAAAATTTTCAACGTGAAGGTCGTTCACACGGACAACCACACGGCCCGTGTGACACTACATGGGTCGTGTCAATGGCCGTGAAATGATACTTAGAAAAATTCTTGCACACAAAATTATAAGACGGTGATTTTGCACTTAGAAAAATTTCATGTCGAGAGTCACACGAGGGGCCACATGGGCCGTGTAGGTGGCCGTGTGCCCATACTTAGCCCAAACCTCCCTACCAAGTCCTCATAATAAAACTCTTGGCCAAGGCATCCTTCAGTGGAGGGCACACGATCCATGTGGCCTTACACGAGCCGTATGGACCCCCCCTCCATGAAGGGATACTTGGTCAATTTTTTTCACGGTGTGACATGATAAGGTTTGATAAAGTCGTTCGGAAAAAACTCTAGGTCCTTACAGAAATATACTAAGTATGGAGAACGTTCAATGCATGGCATAAAAATCATAGTGATGCAATGAGCAAGCTAATCATGAGATAAATCCTTTAGAATATACTAAAAGCATAAATTATGGTCAGTGCAACACTCATAAATCAAGCATAATATAGTGAGAGACATTATTAATCAACACAAACTATGTGAGCTACAATATGGAGTATAGTGAGAGACATTATTAATCAACATAAACTATGTGAGCTACAATATGGAGTTTAGTGTCTTGCCCCCACATTGAAAATTAAGTATCATATTTTCAATGGTACGGGGCATATAATATTTAAGCTAAGGTGGATCCACAAGCTAAAGTCTATAAAGACAATCCTATGATGGCACATTGTTCTGGGATTTACAAATTGGTACTAAAGGCAACCGATGCTGATCGGAATCCTTCATCTCAAAAGTTCTCTTGATGCTAGGTTAACTCTCAAAAAGAATAATCATAGTCATAGTCATAATTATAGTTTCAAAAATGATAAGAATCTAGTAATACCAAGTTATATTATGCCATACTTGAAATTCATAATAATATAGCTCCTTGTAGATATCACGATTCATAGCATAATTCATTCATAAGAGGCACTAACTAAGCATTAATCATGAAAATTACATAATTATTCATATAGAAGAATCATTAAATCATAATTCTTAAAAATCATGATGAATGCAATTTCAACAACTTAGGTTCATAAAATAGACATAATACAAAGGTTAATGTAGAAATATTTGAAATCATGTCATTAATATCAATTTATACATTATAAGATCAATGAGAATAAATAAAATCAAGAAATCCTAATACATACTCCAATGGTTATGATGAACCTTCTAGAAGACCAATTGACCCAACTCTATCTTAAGAACCACCTGTTAAACCAAGAACCATACCCGCTAGTAATATACCCTGAAAGAGACTTAGGCCTCCTAACATCAATACTTGAGGAGTTAAGGTATCCAACAAGTGTATCGGAGCTTGGGCTTTCCCAAGAATCTCTTTCTGGTAGAGAATATCTCTCAGCTTGGGATCTATGCACAACTGATACCCACTAGTTCGACTAAGTGTTGAAACTCTAGTAGAATGTGTGACGCTCTTTCTACGCTCATGGAATACCATGGACTATCCATCTAAGAGAGAGTGTATGCAAGGAAATAGTTTTAAAGGTTAATCAAAGTGAATAACACATGATAAAGAGTCAAGAAATGAATTTCTTAAGAATGTCCTATATTTTCCAAAAGATAGGACATGGACGCCTTTCACCGATCTGTAAGACTCCACTAGGTATTTGCACTCATACTAATAATGTCGGTCAACATAAAGCTCTGATACCAACTTATCACAACTCAATTTGTTAGGTCATGATGTCACTTACTATAACTCATCAGTAGGTAAGCTTAACTCCTATCCCAAAAGCAAAAACAAGAGGATATACAGAGGAAGATAACATTAGAACCAAATATCAAATAATAATGAGCAAAAGGAGGAAATAATCAAATATATTACTAGAATTTAATGATCCTCTAGGTCCTTCCTGTATTTTCCATGACTATTTATCAGTTTGAGTATTTGCGTAGCAACCTCAATCCATTTTTGACTTATTGATACTGATAGTTTGGTGGTTAGGTGGATCCTTTGAGGTAATACAACTTTTTAAGTTAAATGGAAGATTATAATTATAAAATGTTTTATCTAGTAAATTCCTAGTAAATAGCCTTTGAGTGTAATTTTGATGGTTCCATCAGCTCCAAAATAGCCAAATTAGTCTAGGAGCATGGTTGCCCGACACATGGGAGTTATAGTGCGAGTTTAACTTAGAATTTGTAAAATCGGTTTAATAATAAGTTAAAAAAGTGACTTTCGAAAATAACCTAGGTAAACATGCTTGGATGGGAATTTTTATGGAAGTCGGCTCTAGAACATCAAGTTTCGCCTAGAATGACCTTTTGTTGGATAACTAGGACTTTCAGATGTATTTTGACCCCTCAATTCTTTTAGTTAAAACTAGCCAAAAAGAAGTGGGACCCTCATTTATGGTAATAAGCTTTGTTGGGAACTCCAATCATAACGTTTGTTCCAAAACATCAAAATCGGTGTGGTCATATAGTTGGTTTGTGAAAAAGGGACATTAGATTGACCCGAAACACCCTAGAGAGTGTTTGAAGTGCACTAGTACAGTGCAGCAGGGAAAGACCTCTGTACTCGCGGTTGTTGTTGGATCAAAACCCTACGCTTTCATAGCTAAGGTCATGTTCGTAGAGGGTATGTAGTGCCAAGCCCCACTTTTGTGAAGCCAATCCCGCGTTCGCAGAGGCCAAGGGCTAGACGTTAATTTCCTATATAAAGGTAGCTTCACGAAGGAAATAGAGGCAATCTTTCATTAGTCTAAAATTACGCATTTTATGTTTAATTATAGAAATTCAAAAGGCTAAATTGTGTGAAATTGCATGAGGAACATCGTGGACACCTTGGAAAATAGCTTTGGCAAACATTTTTAGCTAAAAATCACTATTTTTTTTGTACGTAATATCATATTTTATTAGAAATGTTGAGTTGCAATATCCCAGCCATTTCTTATCAAAATCGAGTAAAATTTGATTCTAAATTGTATTACTTTTCAATATTTATATCATGGCATGCTTATATTCTATTGATTTGCTCATATTTAGAGAATTTCGATAAAGAAGCTGTTGAAATAAGTGTCTTCTAATATGAAATGTCACTTGATTTTGGGGTTATTTTCAATGTTTTGAGCCTCTTTTTCAGCTCAACGTTTTGCTATAGACTCGGGGAGGCATAGAGGTCATTTATGGTGATTCGTTTTGTATTTTAGCCATAGACCGCATTTTTCCCGATTTAGTCGCAGTTAACATATCTCGCCCCATTTCTTGAGATATTACAACCAACACAACCATATTTATGTTGTGATTCATATTTTGATACCTAAGTAGTATCTGAGGGCGATTAGGAGAGGTAAAGCTCCTTTGGACTGTGGATTCCCCTTTCAGATAGGCTAAAATTCTTCTTCCCTTAGATTAAGCTGAAACATGTGTTATATGTATATTTATTGTTGTAAACCCTTGAGTAGAGACCATATATCTTACATGAGATGATGGATATCATGTGACCACTGTAAGGGCTATAACTATTATAATAGCCGAGTTTAGAGTTGTTTTGGGCTATTGTGAATCTGTTAACTGTTAGATACAATCTTGTGCTACTTCTATTAATATGTATGCCTACCTGGTAGATTGTATACCTCTTTAGTGATATGGTACTAGGAAGCATGCCATAATTTGGGAGATTGATTATCCATTTTACCCCTTTCCATGTGCTAAGGTGTTGTCATTGTGATTCAATTGATATACTAGGCTCCTAGTTAATTGGTGATGAGATTGTAATCCGATTTGTGAGATGTTTTTTATGCCTGTGGATTTAGCTGGATTATCTATTATTGTTTTGGAAATTTGTTATGTTATTAACTGGATTGACCACTATTTTATCCTAGGTACTTGCTACATATACAAGTTGGCTGCCTATCGTTGTATTGGTTACTTGTTATACTTGTCATCTAGGTTATCGCCATTACTCGGGATACTTCTGGTTATCTTCTTTCTGTGGGCCTTAGCCTAGGCATAAGCCAATACTTTCCTAGATTTGCATTGTTTAGTGCCTATGTGGTTACATATACACATAGTATGACTTTAGAGGCACAGATCTTAGGAGACCAACTGAGTAGTTGATTATACCTAGGTTTGAGCCGTAGATGATTATACTGGGGTTCAAGTACCTAATGATTGTTCTTGGGTTTAAGGCCTAGTTGAATTTTCTTGGGTTAAAGGCCCAGTTGATTTTTTTAGATTCAAGGCCCAGTTGATTATTCATGGGTTCAAGGCCCAGTTAACTATTCCTGGATTAGAGGCTAGTTGATTGTCATACCATTTATCTTTAGCTGACTTCCCTCGCTAGAGTCTAGGTCAGAAAGGGGTTCGAGGCCCCAACTGCTGGTATAGGGGTTTGAGTCCCAATGTGATATTATATCCTACAATGGTTTAGAGCTCACCTTGTATCTATACACCTATATATACCCTAAATGTTTGTGGGTGTACCTTCTGAGCTTATGGGGGCCAAGTTGGCATACAAGCATAGAAGTTAGGCCTTACACCTATGTATAATACTATACCTCGACCATGTGATTGTTATGATATGGTAATGTTCGAGTTTCATAAGTTGGTTTCATTGTATACTACCTAATCCTGCTCAGTTGGGTTCTTTGGATTCTGCTCAGTTATGTCCTTCTTGTTCTACTCAATTGGGTTCTCCTGGTTCCATAGACATAGTTGACATTTGACCTCAGTTTAGATAGCTAGAATTACCACATTTTATATCATTTGTTCTTATTATAATTCAACTAATCGGTTGATGATGCCTATTGGTGCCAATCACTGGTACTTGCCCTTACTTTTATGCATTTACCCGTGGTGCAAGTCTAGGTGCATGTCGTGATCATAGATCTAAGGATGTTGTAGTTGCTATAGGAGACTTGTGGTGAGCATCAAGTTGTGCTTGGGATATTCTACAGTCTCTTTCGGTTTATTTGGCTGTGTTTTGTATTCAAACATTTGCCCTGTATATACATATTGTTGGTTTGTATGTGTAGGGTTTTACTTTGGTTATGCATATATTTTTATTTTGGGCCTGTAGTAGCTCTAAAAAGATGACTTCCACGTTCTAGGGTCGGTTATTCCTGGCTTTATGTTGTGTGTTATTAGTCAACATTATGCTTAATTACTCAGACAGATACCATGGGTATTGGGTTGGCTTGCTTGTAGGTGTGATCTAACATGCGTCATCATGACCTGAAAGGTCAAGTCATGACAAGATGATATCAGAGCCTAAGGTTTACTAGTCTCATCTGTACATAGCCACCATCTAATAGAGTCCAACGGATAGGTATAGAGATGTATGTGACATATCTTCATGAGGCTATGAGATACTTAGGAAACTCTCTATTGTTGATTATGTTCATGTAGTGTAGTCAATTATCTGCCAACTTCTTGGAATCTGGCTATTTCACTAGTTCAAAAATATGTCATGTAGAAGTCAATCACTGGGCAAAGTCGAGAGTACGTTATCAGTTCCTGATAAGGAGCAGCCCCCAAACCCTATTGAGCAGCAACAAGATGCCCTAACTCCTCCACAATCAAAGGCACCAATTCCTCCATAATAGGGGGTTCTTGCTCCCCCACAACCTAGTCGTTTTTGTGGTTACACCTGAGATATAGGCAACTATTAGATAGTTGCTAGCTGCACTTGGAGGCATTTAACCAAGCACAGTTCCTCTACCACAAGTCTAAGTAGAGCATGCCTATTTTATTAAGCAGTTTAGTCATAAGGCACAAGGGGGGAGCAACAAATGATCTCAGCATGAGGAAGGTTCCTGATGATTTAGATCTCGATTCAAGGGACTAAGGGACAGAGTAACACTAAGGTTTTAGCAGGTTCATTCTAGCTATCATGCTAGGCATCTTGGTAGGCTTCTGAGGGTGGCTGCTAGGGTTTAGATACTTTTCACTAGGGTGGTTCTCCTTACTCTCCCTGACGTAGATAAAGAGACAGCGGTATTGTCACATAAGGATAGGCAGGGTCATCTTATTCTGTTGTTCAGAGTTTTGAGGCTTTCAAGTTAGGTCAACACAACTGAGCTTGAGGAGATCGAGCCGCTTCGGGTTGTTTTGTTTGTGGGGTACCAAATCACTACGTCAAAGATTGTCCCAAGTGTAGAGTAGTACATACAGCTCCATGACCCGCTAGGTTAGCTCCTTCAATGTCTGTTAGAGGAAAAGGGAAGAACTAAGGGCATGGACGCAAACAGTACAAGCGCAAAGATGATCAGTAGAGTTCTCAGCTAGGTTCGAGGGCCCCCATTAGAGGTGGTTGGGCTGGTATTAGAGATGATGCTAGAGGTAGAGGCCATTAGGGCCATTTCCATGTAGTTCCAGCCCAATTAGTGGCCGAGGCTATCACACGTATTACTACTTTATGCTAGCAGTCGGCTTCAGTTTTATTTGATCTCGGTCTACCTTTTCATATGTATTTATTTAATTTGCTTCTCTATTGGGTCTGAGTCTCGAGCCTCTTTTGTCCGGGATTCACGTATTGACTCTAGTGAGGGGATTCGTTTGTAGTGGATCAAGTGTATCGGGCCTGTATGGTTACTCTTCAAGGTTTTCATACTCAGACAGACTTGATATGCTTGACTTTGATGTTATCCTAGGTATGGACTGGTTAACTCCTCATCATGTTATGTTAGATTGTTATGCCAAGACTGTTACCTTGGCTTTACCTAGCATGGCCTTAGTAGTGTTGCAGAGATCTGTTAGCCATGCACCGACTATATTTAGTCTTAGAGGTTGATAAATACTGGCTGTTTGGAATATTTTGCCCATGTTATTGATGTGATGGCTATTATCAGTACAATTGAGTCAGTTCTAGTAGTCGGTGTGTTCTTAAATGTATTTTCTATTGATTTACCTTGGTTGTGGACACAGAGAGATGTTAATTTTGCGATGGAGGTTGATTCGGGAACTAAGCCTATTTTTATTCCACCATACCAGATGGCTCCTTTAGAGCTTAGGGATCTCAATACTCAGCTTCAGGTTCTTTTATATTTGGGGTTTATTTAGTCGAATTATTCTCCCTAGGAGCCCAGATTTTTTTCGTGAAAAAGAAAGATAGGACTCTCCGTATGTGTATTGATTATAGATAGCTGAATAAGGTGACAGTGAATAATCATTATCCTCTGCCTTACATTGGTTAGTTATTTGATCAGCTATATAGAGAAGTAGTATTCTCCAAGATAGATCTGAGGTCATGTTATGATCAGTTGAGCATGAGGGTAGAGGATATTTTGAAGACTGCTTTCCGAACTGATTATGGCAACTATGCATTTTTGGTTATATTTTTTGGGTTGACTAATGCCCCTGTTTTGTTTTAGGATTGAATGACTATGTGACATGTTGCATCTATAATTTTTTATCATAGACTTCATTGATGATATTTTGGTATACTCATAGAGCAAAGAGCAGCATGCCCAGTATCTCTGTAGTGTGCTTCAAGCACTCAGGGAGCATAGGTTATATGCAAAATTTTCTAAACATGACTACTGGCTTGAGTCTATGGCATTCCTAAGGCACATGATGTCCATAGATGGTGTCATGGTATATCTGACAAAGGTTGAGGCGATTCATGGTTGGCCTAGGCTAACTTCTATTATAGAGGTTAGGAGTTTCATTGGCTTAGTAGGGTACTATAATTGGTTTGTTGAGGGGTTTTCCACTACTGTAGCTCCAATGGACTCGTTTGACTCATCAGCGTGTTCTGTTTGTTTGGAATGAGGAGTGTGAGGCTAGCTTTCTGCGGCTGAGAGTGATTTACTACCACTCATATTCTAACCCTTCTTTTTTAGGGTTAGAGCCTTACTATTTATTGTGATTCTTCCCATGTTGGTTTGGGTTGTTTACTGATGCAGAGAGGTCGAGCTATTGCTTATGCATCCTAACAACTTAGGGTCCACAAGCGTAACTACCCAACTGATGATCTAGAGTTGAGGGTGATAGTAATTACGCTCAAGATTTGGAGGCATTAATTATATTTTATTCATTGTGAAATATATACAGATCATTAGATCTTACAATACACTATGACACAGAGGGACCTGGATTCTAGACAGAGGCGATGAATTAAGCCACTGGCTGACTATAACCTTTTTACTATTATCATTTGAGCAAGGCGAATGTAGTAGCGGATGTCTTGAGTTGAAAATTAGTGAGTACGGGCAGCTTAGCATTCTTATCTACAGAGGAGCAACCTTTAGCTTTGGACATCCAGTCCTTAGCTAATGGGTTTGTTAGATTAGATATTTCAGACTCCTGCCAGATATTAGCCTTTATCGGGGCTCAGTCTTCATTAGTTTATTAGGTTCGTGCTAGATAGTTCGAGGATGAGTTGTTGGTGGCCGTTCAAGACAGAGTTGTTCAGGGTTTTGGTGGCTAGGCTACAATTATTTCAAATGGAGTTGTCAAATTTGATGGCAGGTTGTGTGTTCCCAGAGTGGGGGATTTGATGCAGTTGATTTAGCTTGAGGCTCATGACTCTAGGTGCTCTATTCATCTTAGTACAACAAAGATGTATCAAGATTTGAGGCAACATTACTGGTGGGATGGCTTGTTAATAGATATTGCTACTTCTGTATCACATTGTCTTAGCTACTTATTGCTAAAGGCCGAGCACTAAAGGTCTGATGGAGTAAATTAAACACTATCCATTCTTGAGTGGAAATATGAGCGGGTGACTATGGGTTTTGTAATATTCTTACCCCGTACTTCCAGGGGTTTTAATAGCATCTAGGTTATTCTTGATTGGTTGACTAAGCCAACACATTTCCTCCTTGTCTGATCTACCTTCAGTGCTGAGCGATTAGCTCATATTTTTATTCAGGTGATGGTCTTTTTGCACGGAGTGCTAGTTTCTATCATGTCTTATTACTGTCCATAGTTTACCTCCAACTTTTGGAGAGATTCCTAAAGAGAGTTGGGCACCTGGTTGATTTGAATACAACATTTCATCCCAAGATCGATGGCATTTAGAGTGTACTATCTCGGTCATTAAGGATATCTTACGGGCCTATGTGTTAGAGTTTGGAGGTTTGTGAGATCAATTTATGTCGTTAGGTGAGTTTGCATATAATAACATCTACCACTCCAATATCCAGATGCCCCCTTTTGAGGCATTGGATGGGAGGTAATGTTATACTCATGTCAAGTGGTTTGAGTACATAGAGTTTCGTCCATATAACATAGATTTGTTATAGGATGATTCAAACACAGTTTGGGTTATCTAAGAGAGGTTGAGGGCAACTCAGAGTCGACACTAGAGCTATGTCGATCGCAGATGCAAGTTTCTTTGTTTTGAGGTTGGTGATAGGGTGTTTGTGAGAGTATCTCCCTTGAAAAGGGTGATGTGGTTTGGCCAATAGGTTAAGCTTAGTCCTTGATACATTAGGCCTTGTAGGATTTTGAGGTGAGTTGGGCCAGTTACATTTGAGTTAGCTTTGTCTCCAACATATTCTGCTATGCACCCCCTCTTTCATGTATCGATGGTACGCCATTATATTGCAGATAAGTCACATGTGCTTCAGTATGATTTAGTTAAGTTAGATAACTATCTAACATTGTTGAGTAGTCGGTAGCTATATTAGCTAGAGATGGCAAGTGATTGCATTCCAATGCTATACCGTTTGTTAAGGTTTAGTGGCGCCAGCAACCAATCGAGGAGGCTACCTGAGAGTTGGAGACAAACATGCAAGAGCAGTACACCATCTTATCTAAGTCTTCAGGCATACCTTTATCCTTACTTTTGCAGATGAAAGTTCTTTTAGTAAGGAATGTTGCAATGACCCTCTAGGTTATTTCTATGATTTCTATGAGTATTTATCAGTTAGAACTTGCATAGGGACCTCGGGTCATTTTTGACTTACTTATATTAATAGTTTGGTGGTTGGGTGTAATGCCCCGCAAGTCGTATAATCAGATAAAGTTTAGAAATTTCGTTTCTAGGAGAAATTTTGCAAGTATCCAGAAATCATAAGGATGAAACAAGGTTGGACATGGTATTTTTAAGGATTTTGGCAAAGGGTACCTTCCAAGGATCCCTTCACGAGCCGTGGAAGTCACTACTGATCGTTAAAGGGCTTGTGGAGACTACCTCGGCATGAAAATGGGGCTGTCCAGTTGAGGCTGCACACCACGATCCACTTCATAGGCTATGGTGTACACCGCACCATGTGAAGGGCTTCCATGGTGAGCCCATTTCCTTGAATCAGTGACCACTTCATTCCACGGAGGGAACCAAGAGACATGGTGCACTTCACAACTCGTGAAGTGTCTTCATGAAGGTGTCCAAGCGACCTTCAAGTCCTTTTAAGTTGGTCAAGTATTTTAACCTCCCAAATAAGTTCCTAAGCTATTCATATCACTCCATATACTCTATAACACTTAGCCTCTCATTCACCCACTCATAACATCTTCTGAAGCCTCTTGAAGGATCTCCATGGAACCTAAGCTAAATTCACTTTCAAATCTTTCAATCCAAGCTTATGGTCATTATGAATCTTTTACATCAAGCCAAGTCCAAAAGAATTTCAATGGCTAAGTTTTTCGCATGAACTGGTATAAGGGTTAACCTCGAATGAACATATCTCGTTGTACATAATTAATTTGGTAGCCCAAGACCTATATAATTAAATATCTTCAAATATACTTTCCAAAGAATCTGATTTCACCTAATTTCAAGTTTGCACCAAGAGGTTATGCCTATTTTTGTAACACATGTCCGTGCAGGGTCAGTTCCACGAAAGGGTTTTCACGAACCGTGAAAAGGCTCACGGCTAGTGAACCCATCCGTGGTGTTTTCTGGACCAACTTTTAAGGCTCATTTCATTAAGGCCTTTTGGTATTTTCCCCTAACTCTATGGATATTTTGGACCTCCTATGACTCTAATATCATCTTAAATCAACCCCTATGTATTTCATAACACCTCATTCAAGACTAACATTTAATTCTAGAATCAAAACTCTCAAAATGCTCTCCAATTCTCATATTCAAGATTCAAGCTAGGATTTAATTGAGGGTTCAATGTCAAGCTAATTTCTTCTCAAAGAAAGTTACTATGGTTTCATTCATGATTGTCTTTCAATCATACAGCCCCAAAATCTATTTCTTCAATTTCATAATTTCCAAGAATGATTTACAAATCGATTTTGTTTTAGAATCAAATTGATGAAATTAGGTCATAGATTGATTTCAATTGATGATTTTAACATGATTTAAGTCTTATTAAGCAAATTTACATGGATTTTATGAGAATCGAAAATGTATGTCCCTTTCTATGATGAATTTATGCATGGTAATTTGAAATATGTTTCAATTGTTTATTTCTTTCTGCATTAAGTATGATTTTATCTAATTATGATATTTTAATTATAAATTTAAAGTACCCATGCTATTCTCTCATTTCTCATGGCATAAGCATGCATGAACAAGGGTTTTCATGAGATTCATGATGAGGGTTATTGCACAATTACAATTATGACTAATGGTGGCAAATGGACACGTTGGGTCAAATTTGGGTGGGTTGAAAATGGGTCGATATAAAATGGGTAATAATTCAAGCCGTCCATATTTTATATGGGTAAAAATGGATTTGGTAAGAAATGGGTTGGGTAAAATACTAGTTTACCCATATTTTAATGAGCAAATAGTACTCTACTTTAAAATTCAATATGGACATAGTATTTTAGTTTATTTTTAGATATATAAAAAGTATTGAGAATATTTTATCTAATTGTATTGTATCATAAAACTAAATTCGACACCCGATGCGAGATTTGACTTTTAAATTGGGATTCGATCACAAATCCAAATTAGTCATAGGACCCAACTTCTAACGGGACCTGACATACAACTTTCGACCCGGAATACAATCCCGACAGTCGAACTGAGAGCGGGTCAAGTGTCGGAGTGGGATTAGAAAATACTTTTAAATTTTAAATTTTTTTAATTCAACTTTTAACTGTTCTCATATTGATTTCATGCTCATACATTAATTTGTAGTGACTCATTCTGTTAGGTTTTCTCACTATAGCAAGTTATTCAAACGGATTTACAACTTTTATAATAAAATTTGAATTTTTTATAAAGAAAAAATATTTTTTTAAAAAAAATTAATTTTCTTTGGGGGTGGAAGGGTGGGAGGTTGGGGCTTGTGGAGGGATCGTGGTATTGGGTGGAGTACGCAAAGTATTTTAATTTGTGATTGGAGGAGAGTTTTGATAAATATTTTTCTACTTTTTAGAGGTAAATTATTTTTTTAAATGTGAAGAAAATCAGTTTATTTAAATTTATAGTTTCAAAATATTGAAGTAAAGAAAAAATAAAAAAAAATAGAAAACATAATAAATTTTGAGTGAGAAGAAGTTAAAAGCTAGCCCATTTGATTAAATAATAGTTTACCCATATTTTGCCCATGAATACCCATATTTCTATTTGTTGAATATGGGTTTGATCCCATAGTTTACCCATGTAAAAAAGTCACTCACCCAAACTACTAAAATAAGGCGGGTTACCAAAGTATGGGTTCATTTTGCCAGCACTAATTATGACTGTGATTTCAAGGAGAGTATGATTATGGCATGAAATGTGATTACATAATGTCTATGATATGGCTTTAATCCCCGTGGGTGTACACATACCACTATGTACAAGTGTGAATGAGCTATTCCTATGCATGAAAATATAAAATTGAAGTATGATTTTGCCTTTGAGCCCAAGCATGTATGATTATGATTTGATTTGGCTTTTAAACCCAAGTATGTCTGGCTATGAAGTATGATTTGGATCTCAAGTCCAAGAATGCATGAATATGATTTGAAAAGACTAATACTGCTATTTCAAGCATGTATATGTATATGTAATCCAGTGTATTGATCACTTAGCACCGAATGAGATTGGATGTGGAGGAGTCCCCAAGGGTCCTCATATAAAGCCACCTTTCTCATAACTATGTGCTACCATAGGTTCATGTTTGTTCCCCTTGAAGGGATGATGATGATGTATGTATGTATGCACCACCACCCACCAAAATGGACAAGGCCCGTAAGGTGAGAGTATAGGCTACCTTTAGCATGTAGTCTATTTTTTCTCCGGTGTAGAGGAAACATCAGGATTCCATGTAATATCTCGAACGGTATTACATGTTGGTTAAGGTCCCATCCTTGCTATGTTTAAAGTATCATGGCATTCATGCATCATGGATTTAAGGCATATTGTTATTGCATTCTTTCCTATATACTGCCATCTACATATGTGTTTGTGTGCCCTTGTCATCTAACATTGAAATGCAAGTTATCATCTTCATATCCATAGCATGCCCATATACTTAGTACATTCAAATTTACTAATGCAAACTTTTTGCATACATGATCTAACCATGTACGGATCGAAGACTTTCCTCATCCACCTCTTCACAACTAGATTTTATTTGTGGAAATTTCCTTATGGTGAGTCCTTCTTTCCAAGGACAAGACCCAGCTTCTATCTACCTATGCTACGTTATGATTATCTTATGTCTTTACTTTGAGGGTGAGCCCGGGACATGTCTTGGCCACTGTCCTTTCTATGAATTAGATGCATTATTAGATGCCATGTAATTCTATATATGAACCTTATTATGTTTAATGCATATGGAGGCTAATCTTAAAGCTTTATCTTATGTTGATTTTGTTGTGATATTTATATGATATTGTGAAATTACTAAGTCCTTACTCTCATAGCTTGATTTCTAAGATCTTGTCCTTTGAATTGCCTATTGATGAAGGTGTGATGGCAAGACCCATATTCCCTATCCCCATAGCTTGAGTCCCGTGACCTCGTCCCTTTGACTTATTTGATGTGATTGTGTGGCAATGAGTCCCATTCTCCCTTATTCCATAGCTTGAATCCTAAACTCCCTATCCCTTAGTATTACTTTATAATGTTTGAATTGTGCTTTTGAACTAATGATGTGTGCATGAATGCTATGAGGCTTGTTTGGGTTAACCTTGTGTTCCTATTCACTGTGTCACTCCTAGGCACAAGGTCTAGGTTCTGAGAAGCTTGATATCAGAGCACTAAGGTCTTGAAATGGTCCTCGGTGTCCAATATGTCGTGTCAAGTAGAGTCTTATTTATGGTTGTGAAGCATGTCATATCTATGAGTAGGAAGCTATAAGGCATTTTAGAAAATGTTTTACTTTTCCATGACTCATATAATGCCTACTCCTCCTACCAAATAGGGAGAGTTACTTTGGGCCCATAATTCAATCCATGCAAGGTAGATGTTATAGTTGATCATGTAGATGAGGTCAAAAATGAGTTGGTGAAGGATGTGGATCATTGGCAAGATTGGGGGGTAGGTTGAGAATATCTAATGATGATGTTGTCCATGTTTAGAATGGGGTTGAATCTTCGGTGGTAGTTGATTGGTGAGATGACTCTGGTTGGTCCAGATTTAGTGTTAGATTTCATGGAGAAGGTGTAGTTGGTTCGGAAAGAGTTGATAAATAGCTCGAAGTTGTCAAAGGTTATGTCTGGATAGTAGAACGAAGGACCTCAAACTTCATGTAAATGATTGGGTGCATGAGAAGGTCTCACCCATAAGGGTGTGATGCATTTTAGCAAAAAAGGGCAAGTTGAGTTGTCACGCCCCGAGAGGGTACCCTTGGTGTGGGCGACACCTATAGACTATTGCTAATCCCCAAGCGAACCACTTAGCCTCATCACATTCGTTTGATAAAATAACTCTACTGAACAGCGGAAATAAGATTAAGTCAATGGGCACATCTCAACTAAAGTCTCCTAATGATATAGATAATAATAAAGGCTAGTAGAAATAAACTAGCTCACAATCTAAACATTAACATTCAACCTTCGTCTATGAAGCCTCTATTACTAATCATGTGGTGCCAATGACAAACCCATGGCTACCCAAATCAAAATAAAAGAATAGTCCAAAATCTAACTCTAAAGCAAGATGAAATAATCATAGTGGATCCTCCGGAGTAAGGGAGGCTCACTAATTAGCTTCGAATCTCAGATCTCCAACGGAGCGCCTGTTGATGAACCCTAGTACCTGCCTCTGCATCATAAAATAATGCAGTCTGAAAGGGATATCAGTAATTGGAATGTACTGGTATGTAAAATAGCTAAGTGAAACAAAAATGAGTAGAATAATATGGAAACAACATCAACTCAAAGTAATAATCAAATATCATCAAATCGTCAAATGTCTATCTATGCAAGAAGAAAGAGTAGACAAGTGACTCGTCAACAACTCAAATTCATCAATCATCTCAGACTTACCTCAAAAGAGCTCACCTCCTCTCATCTCATCTCAACTCAGATTACTCAAGGTAGGAAATTTATGAAAGTTTATCTTATCCGGGAACAATCACTTATGATCCAGTGAATGGACAACAAGGTCGCTGATGTTGCGACAGCCGTTCCAAACTTGCCAGGTAGGGAACGCTCCGAAACCATATCAAATAACCCAATATGGAGTTAATCGTCAATATTTTCGCTATTGTTTCAGGGATGTTACTCACGAGGGAACCATAACATATGTGATGATCCTAAACCTTGACGTAGTTGGACGAGTTCAAGTCGAACTAACTCTCACTCTTTCAGTGCTCAATACTCCTCCCATGACTCAATGCTAATAAAACCGTCATATCAACCAATCTCATGAGGACTCTAACCCTTTCATAAATCAAGCTCATAGGGACTCTTACCCATTCATCAATCAACTCATAGGGACTCTAACCCTTTCATAAATCAATCCCATCAATGACTCAAGATGTAAAATAATCTACAGAAAGCAATTGAATAGACACATCGGTAAAGTTCATTTGTAGAGACGTATAAGACAATAAATTTATGTCAACTCATCATCATTCTCTCATCATAATCAACAATCTCAACTCAAGGCTCTAAACTCAATTCTCAAGTTCATTATGCATGCTTTTCAAATTAGTCATGTAGGGTTATGAAAATTCTCATGAAAATGTTCAATTTATGAAAACAAGTTTATCAGGATCATCAAAATAGGAAAACATGTAAATTTAAATCAATTTTTCAAGAAAAACCATCAAGTTTTCATGTATGTAGACTATTGAACCATCAACTCATCTATGACCATCTATGGGGCACATGAGAGAACAATCCCATTATTTTAGTTTAGCCTTACATACCTGGGATGAAGCTATCAATCAAACACATTAAGGATTTCTTCTCGAACCTCTCAGACTCAAGCTCTTCTCCTCTTTCCTCAAGCCCTAGCCTTGTTAGAATATTGGAATAGGACATAAAATGGATGTTTGACACCCCTTTTATGTCAAAACGACCTTATTATATCATGTATAGGATTTAGAAGGGGTTGGGAATCGACCGCAATGCCCCTCGTATAAATTAGAAATTTTCAACATGGAAAAGACCAAGTCCGCGATGCGTACTAGTCGCGCACTGTGTATTTTCAAAAAAAGCTTCTGAATGAGTTTTCTCAATCCCATCGAAAATTTTCAAAAATAATATATGTGCTGGTCCACGATGGAGGCGCGACACACTCCTATCGCGTACCAACATTGTTTTACACTTCTGATCAAAAAATTATCTTTTTATTGGGTCGTTCTAAAAATCGAACGAGACCATTTTCTCACTCAATTTTGCATGCTCATCACAAATCCGACCTCGGATTTTCCGTACAAGCATTGGAAGATGCGTTACGCGCATACCTTCACTCTAGGGGTATTTTTGTAATTTTACCGGGTGTTACATCATCTCCCCCCGGGATCATTCATCCTCGAATGATAAGTATAGGTGGCTATCAAGGCATGAATATACTCAAGACTCATCTCAACATTCAACTTGATCAATCAAACTCTCGACTTAAGAATAGAAAGTCACATCAAGAATAGATCAATATTTAGTGAGGGGTAAGAAATTTACCTTCAACACTCTCATCACTTGGCGCGAATAGGTGCCAATATTTTGCATTCATCTCTTCCTCAGCTTCCCATGTGTCTTCCTGAACAAATTGATTTCTCCACAGGACTTTGATAGAGGCTATCTCTTTGTTCCTCAAATTACAAATCTGATGATCAAGGATTTAAACCGGAACCTCTTTGTAAGATAGACTATCTTTCACTCCAATGCTATCAACAGGGCTCACTAAGGCAGGATCTCCCAAGCATTTCTTCAACATCGACACATGGAATACCAGATGGACTCCATATAACTTGAAAGGCTACTCTAATTCATAAGCAACCTTCCCCATCCTCTTTACAATCTGATATGGTCCAACATAACGTGGACATAAGTTTCCCTTCTTCACAAATCTTAGGACACCCTTCATAGGTGACACTTCCAAATACACCCAATCATCTACCTTGAACTCTAAGGCTCTTCTACTTATGTCGGTGTAAGATTTTTGGTGACTCTTGGTGGTCGTTAATCTCTTTCTGATGACCTTGACCTTCTCCATCGATTGGTGGACAAGATCCGGCTCAATCAATCAACTCGGCTTCTCAAATGTCAAACCACCCTATCGGTGATCTATATCTACTACCATACAAGACTTCGTAGGGAGCCATTTGAATGCTTACATGATAACTATTGTTATATGAATATTCAATCAGTGGTAGGTGATTATTCCAATTCCCCGTAAAATCAAGAACACAAGTTCTCAACATGTCCGCTAATGTTTGAATAGTGTGTTCTGCCTGACCATCTATCTGTGGATGAAAGGTTATGCTTAGGTTCAATTTAGAACCCAATTCTTTCTGGAATGATCTCCAAAATTGGGAGGTAAATTGAGCTCCTCTATTCGAGATGATGGACAAGGGAATCCCATGCAACCTCACAATCTCCTGAATGTACAACTTGGCGTACTCCTACAAAGTGTTAGTTGTCTTAACTTCCAAGAAGTAAGCTGATTTAGTAATCAAGTGCACAATCACCCATATTGAATAATGTTGCTTTTGAGAACTTGGTAGACCAGCAATGAAGTCCATATTAATCATTTCACGCTTCCATTCCAGAATCTCAAAGTTCTGAGCCAATCCACATGGCCTTTGATGTTCAACTTTCACTTGCTGGCAATTTGGGCACTTTGAAATGAACTCAGCAATATCCCTTTTCATTCCACTCCACCAATAGACTTCTCTCAAGTCGTGGTACATTTTGGTAGAGCTAGGATGAATCGAATATCTAGTGGTATGGGCTTCTTCCATGATTTTGTCTCGGGTGCCATTATATTTGGGACACACAATTTACTTAGATAACTCAACACTCCCCTTTGGAGAAGACTATCACTTTTTGTTTGTGGACAACCTCTTTCAATTGTAGTATGACAGGATCTTGCTCTTGCTTTTCTTTCACCTCCACCACTAAGGATGAAGCAGAGCCATTCTGAACATTAACTCCCCCTTCATCATTCTCCTCAAGCTGAACTCCCAATCGAGCCAATCGATTTACTTCCTGGGCTAACTCCTTCTTTCCTTACTCCACACGGGTTGTGGTTCCCATTGACAACCTTCTAAGAGCGTCAGCAACCATATTAGCTTTACCTGGGTGGTAGTGAACGCTCATGTCATAATCTTTGAGCAACTCCACCCATCTCATTTGGCGCAGGTTGAGCTCTTTCTAACTGAAACTATACTGGAAGCTCTTGTGGTTTATGAACACATCCACATGCACTCCGTACAAATAGTGGCATCAGATTTTAAGTGCAAACACCACTGCTGCCAACTCAAGATCATGGGTTGGATAGTTCCTCTCATGAACCTTGAGTTGCCTAGAAGGATAGGCTATCACCTTCCCTTTCTGCGTTAGTACACATCCTAATCCAACTCTCGAAGCATCACAATAAATTACAAAGTCATATATCCCATCCGGTAAGGTAAGGACCGGTGCAGTAGTCAACCTCGTCTTCAACTCTTGGAAACTCTTCTAACATTCATCAGACCACTGAAACTTGACCTTTTTCTGAGTCAATTTAGTCGATGGTGCGGATATGGAAGAAAAACCTTCAACAAACATGTGGTAATAGCCTGCTAACCCCAAGAAACTTCTTATGTTAGTCGGAGTGGTTGTTCTAGGCTAGTTCTTAACCACTTCAATCATTTGGGCATCCACTCGAATACAATTGCCAGAAACAATATGGCCTAGTAAGGCTGCTGACTTAAGCTAGAACTCGCACTTTGAGAATTTTTCATACAACTCATGGTCCTTAAGGGTTTGTAGGACAACTCTGTGATGATTAGCATGCTCCTCTTCACATCTCGAATACACCAAAATGCCGTCGATGAACATAATCACAAACATATCGAGATATTATCTCTATACTCTATTCATCAAGTCCATAAAGGCTGCTGGTGCGTTCATCAACCCAAAGGACATGACCAAGAACTCAAAATGGCCATATCTAGCCTAAAGGCTGTCTTTGGAATGTCACATTCCCTCACCTTCAAGTGATGGTAGCCAAATCTAATGTCTATCTTTGAGAAACAAGAGGCGCCCTAAAGTTGGTCAAACAAATCATCTATCCTTAGGAGAGGATATTTATTCTTTATTGTGACCTTGTTCAGTTGCAAATAATCAATACACATCCTGAGAGACCCATCTTTCTTTCGCACGAATAGGACAGGAGAACCCCAAGGTGAAACACTTGGCCTAATTAAGCCTTTCTCTGGCAAAACTTTCAATTGGCCTTTCAACTCTTTCAACTCGACAGGCTCTAAGATATGAGATGAAATTCCCTCTAGGTGCAACATAATCACCCTTCCACTCAAGAATTGGTTCATTCAGAAATTGAAACTTAAAGGTTCGGGATCCACAATCAACAGAGGCATAATAGGCGTGAAGCAAAACCATGCCAAGAATCAAATCTAAATCAACCATCCCCAACTCAATCAAATCAACAAGAGTATCCGTATGATGGATGGACACTACACAAGCTCTATAAATTCTCTCAGCTCGAATAGACTCACTCACTAGAGTAGAAACAACAAAGGTTCAAGAAGACTCTCAGGGGTTTTATCAAATCTATTGGCCACGTAAGGGGATACAAATGATAATGTAGCACCCTGATCCATCAAAACATCACAATCAAAAGTAAAGACTCGAATCATACCCATCACAACATCTAGGGAGTTCTCTTGATCTTAGCAACTACCCATGACATACAAGCGGTTTGTTGCTCCACCTGCACTTGACGTAGTGGCCCTTTGGTTTCCTCTGACTGGGGAGGGGGGCTGGTGTAGAAGATTGAGCCTGCTCAGCCCACTTTTGAATATCTCTCTAGTAGTGACCTGCTTGGCCACATCTGTAGCACACATCATTCCCATCATGATATCTTCCCAAGTGCATTTTTCCACACTTATCACACAATTGCTTACCTTGTGAACCTTGAGCCACACTAGCTTATGACTAAGGTTCGTGATTTCTCATATTTTATGATATCTGATCATACCTGTCTCTACGTGCAAGTGCACTAGTAGATGATGGTGCTGGAAATTGGTTGCCATTACCTTTCCTCCCAACCTCATAGATGGATGTCTTAGCTTTCTTGCGCTTGAACACTTCCCTGTCAAGTTGTCCTTCCTCATCAGCTTGTTGCACAAATGTCATCAGTCGCCCCATGTCCATATCACTCACAAGTATGCCTCTTCTTCCATCTCTCTTGGGTCCTCTATTCAACCCATCGACAAACATTCCCACCCTTCCCTTCATGTCAGCAACCATGTCGGGAGAATATGAGATAGTTGCATAAACTTAAACCCATACTCTTTCATGGTCATAGAGCCCTGTTTCAGATTCAAGAACCCTCTCACCTTAGCTTTTTTTCTCTCTTGGGAAAAAGCGTCCCAAGAAGGCTTCCTCGAACACTGCCCAAGTCAAACATGGAGCATTATCTCTTCTACTTTTCTTCCATTGATCGAACCATAGTCCGGCCACACCCTTGAGTTGGTAAGAAGCCAGTTCAACCCAATCACCATCAGCCGTATACATCAATTTGAACACCTTTTCAAGTTCCTCCACGTAGTTCTCAGGATCTTCAGTGGTTGTAGACCCTATGAACCAGGCGGATTTATCCTCAGAAATTCTCGCACTCTTGAGGTGTCTGGAGTTTCTTTCCTGCCCGCTCCTTGTCTCACAATAAGTGCTGCGATAGCCTGAGATAAAGCTTGAATAACCCAGCGTAACTCAGTGTTGGAGACCTCATCTTGAGGGGGTTGCTCCACAAGCACAACTTGGTCCATAGGCTCCTCATGTTCTTAAGGCTCAGATGGGTTCGCATCTTGCCAGGTAGGACGTCCTCTTCCTCTCACAGCTCTTCTGGGAGGCATGATGTCAAACGCGTAGAGCATGAATTACAAGAGAGTTTTCATATAGTTTAACTCTATCACACAAATTAGAATAAGAAGAAAAGTGTAACAATTCCTAATGTCCTATAGCCTCCTGCTTATGAAATGAGGTCGACAACACACCCATAAACAAGACTCTACTAGACAGGGCTTCATGCACTCCTTAAGACACTTGAAATTTGTGCTCTAATACCTAGTTTTTCACGCCCCGGAAGGGTACTCTTGGTGTGGCCGGCACCTATAGACTATTGCTAATCCCCAGGAAAACCACTTAGCCTCATCACATTCGTTCAATCAAATAACTCTATTTAATAACGGAAATAAGAGTAAGTAAATGGGCACATCTCATCTAAAGCCTCATAATGCTATAGATAATAATAAAGGCTAGTAGATATAAACTAGCTCACATTACCAACATCAACGTTCAACCATCGTGTATGAAGACTCTATCACTAATCATATGGTGCCAATGACATACCCATGGCTACCCAAATCAAAATAAAAGAATAGTCCAAAATCTAACTCTAAAGAAAGATGAAATAATCATAGTGGGTCCTCTAGAGTAGGGGAGGCTCACCAATTAGCTTCAAATCTCAATCTTCAACGGAGCGCCTGTTGACGATCTCTAGTACCTGCCTTTGCATCATAAAACGATGCAGTCCAAAAGGGATATGAGTACTTGGAATGTACTGATATGTAAAATAGCTGAGTGAAACAGTAATAGGTAGAATAATATGGAAATAGCATCAACTCAAAGTAATCATCAAATAAGATCAAATCATCAAATGTCTATCTATGAAATAATAAAGAGTAGAGAATTGACTCGTCACCAACTTAAACTCATCAATCATCTCACACGCATCTCAAAAGAGCTCACCTCATCTCATCTCAACTCAGAGTACTCAAGAAAGGAAATTTATGGGAGTTTCTCTTATCCGACAATAATCACTTATGATCCAGTGAATGTACAACAATCTCGTTGATGTTGCCACTACCATTTAAACTTGCAAGGTAGGGAACACTCCGAAACCATATCAGCTCGCCCAATATGGAGTAAATCGTTAATAAGACTGTTATTGTTTCAGGGATCGTTAGTCACGAGGGAACCAGAATATATGTGATGGTCCTAATTCTCACCTACGTTGGGTGACATAATTGGATGAGTTCAAGTCGGACTAACTCTCACTCCTTTGGTGCTTGATACTCCGCTCATGACCCAATGCTCATAAAACCTCCATCACAACCTATCTCATAGGGACTCTAATCATTTCATCAATCAAGTTCATAGGGACTCTAACCTATTCATCAATAAACTCCTAGGGACTCCAACCCTTTCATCAATCTGTGAGACCCCGTGTTTCTCATTTTCCATTATATAAATAGTATGGCGTTATATAAGGCATATGTGATTTTTGCTAGCACCTAGCGACAATGAGGCTGACAATAAGAGGTAATATCAAGGACTTAATGTTTCAAGTCAAAGTAATCCCCTAAATACACATTCAGGATTAAAGAAACGACCCAAGTGACACCTCGCTCTTTTGAAAGGTTTAAATTAGGTTTCACATTTTGGATGGGACTAAAAGTGTATAATTTGCTAATAATGGATTTTTAAAAGTTCTTTCAATAGCACAAAGGTAATACATTAAGTTTTGGAATCAGGAATGTCGCAAGATAAAAGTTCGCCAAAGTTACCATAAGTTTCTTTAAGAAATCCTTCTTCAATTCAGGTCAAATGTAACAGGTCATATCTCTCAAAATATAAGAAGTTAGAAGTATCATGACATATCAAATTGAAAATCTATATGTTTAGTTTGCAACACACAAACCCGTGCATGAAATAAACTCGGAATAAAAAGTTATAACAGTTTTACTATGACTGAACGAGAAGGAAATTGGGTCATGGGTCGACCCCCTTAGTGTAGGCTAATTTGAGCTTTTTAAAGTTCAAATCAGTGCCATTTCGTCCCCAAACAGATTATAAATTGAAGGAAAAGCTCCCACAAGGTACCAAAGGGATTTGAGTAAGTTTTTCACATTCTTACAATGAAAATTTGTCTGTGTGCCTAGAAATGTGTGTCTTACACTTTGCAATTTTTTCCCCTCGTATTAGCTGTTTTTGGGCTAAAAAAAGTGATGTTATTACTAGTTATTGTTGGTTTTCATCTGGTGTGCTCAGGTAATAATTTTGGGGCTCTTTTATGATCATTTTTACGAAGTTTTATGGACATTTCCTCTAGTAAATGTTCTTTGCCGAATCTGGTCATTAATGCGAAATTTTGGACTGTTTCTAGGTGTCATTAAGCTGCGTATATATAGTTATTGTGAAACTTAGGACGTAAGGGACAACTCTCGTGAAGAAACTTTGGGCAATAGGATGTCTGTTGGGAAGGTATGTTAAGGCTACGCTCCATCCCTCCTTTTAGCACAAAATCTGAGAAGTTTCCTAAAACGTCAAATGTGATATCTGACTATTTTGTTGCTTGAAATACCTTTTGTGAAAAGCATTGGGATTGTAGCTGAGTTATTTTCATGATGGTATTAGGTTGAAGTTCCATTCGTTCGCTTAAATCAGACATTCAATATCTATATATCATTTTGTCGGTTTTCTCGGCTACCGACTCATATGTTTGAGATGTTTTTCTTCTTGGTGTAGTGCCATTAAAATAAATGTAGAATGCAAAGGGAATATAGTATTCATAATCAGTCCTTCTTCCATACAAAACTATAATTGAAGCACTTAACAAGTAATGCGTTGATTTTTCAATAATGTCTAACATAATGCCCCTATCTAAACGACTAAGGCACTTGATCCTGTTTAAAAACCTTTTTTTTACTAATTGACGTGGGACAAAGTATAAGCATTATGTGAAGCCCCTTTATAAGCACTTTCAAAGTTAAGGCTTCATTCTAAATGTTGAATTAAGTTGTCAAACTTATTCAAAAGACATGTGAGATTCCACAAATCCGGTGTATATGCTACGACAATGACTATAAATCTATGAGAATAAGTGTACCAATGAGCCAAGATTGGCTAAATTCTTGCTATGGCCTACTATTTGCATATAATATTGATATCATAAATTGAACGTTATTCATGGTATCTAAGCAGGTCATGTCCCAAGAAGTTCACAATGTCGTCTCTAGTAGAGTCTTGTTTATGGGTGTGTTGTGCACCACACTTATAATCAAGAGGCTACAAGGCATTTAGGAATGGTTAGATTTCTTTCACTTAATAGATCATGCTATAGAGCAAAGCTGTAGGAACGTATGAAATCTATATTGTGTAACGTTGTTCTTATTTAATGGGCTTCTTATGCTCAGGACATGGCACACATGAGATAAGTATGGCTCCGAGAGAAGGTACCATTCATGTCTTGCCTGGTGAGGTGGATATCTTCCCCATTGAGGCACATAGGGAGTCTCCAGTGCCCATAGTACTAGATTCACAAGCACTTGTTGGGGCCCAAGATGATCTAGTACCCCAAGCTCCATTAGAGACTGGGGAGCAGGGGATGAAAGATGCTATTCAGTAACTAATTTGTATGGTTATTATTCATGAGAGACAACTATAGGGGTGAGCAGACACTAGAAAGGATCACAGAAAGCTCAAAGGTACAAGAATTCTCCACTTGGCCCCATCCAGCATTTACAGGGTCCGATCTTACTGAGGATCCATAGGAATTTATAGACCATATACATAGAGTATCGAGGGTAATGAATTCCTCCATCACCGAGGTAGTGGAGTTGGCTTCTTTTCGACTACGTGATGTTACCATATTGTGGTACGAGGTGTGGGAGAGATCCAGAGGGCCTGATGCTTCGCCAGCAGAGTGGAAGGACTTCTTTGAGGCATTTTAGCCCATTACTTACCACGGGAGGTGCGGGAGGCACATCTTGACCAGTTTATCAGTTAGAGGCAAGGGGATATGAGTGTAAGGGAGTATAGACTTAGGTTTAATTCTTTGGCTAGGTATGCACCAGATATTGTGCGTATCATGAGTGCTAGAATTCATCATTATGTGGATGGTTTGGGGGATCATTTGATCAAAGCCTGGAGGAGCCTCTTTTAAAGATGGTGTAGATATTTCTCGTATTCAAGCTTTTGCTCAGACTACAGAGGACCTTTCTTGTTGGATTCGGGATACCCGTACAAATAGGGAAAAGAATAAGAGGGCTCATACTATGAGGTCTTATAGGGAGCCACAAGGTGATTTTAGGCCCCCATTTCACTAATATCCACCTCGTCAGCAAGTAGTTTCCCACCACAGATGCAGGGCCAGCGATTTGATTGTTATATTCAGAAAGGGCCGAGGCAGAGTTTAGGCCAGCTTGATAGACATCAACAGAAGCGTTCTGCTCAAATGCGACAACCTACGCTCCCATGTACGCAATGCAGTAAGCTTCATACTAGGCAGTGTAGAAAGGGTTCAAGTACATGTTACCATTATGGAGAGATAAGATATTTTATTAGCAACTGGCCCTTTTTAGTTAGTCCCTACTGTGAATGAATTCCCAATAAGCTTCCGTGGATCCCCCGAAAGGGATCTCAATTTTGTTATAGATGTTCTTCGTGATATGCAGTCTATATCCATTCCTTCCTAAGGAATGCTCCTGTAGAGCTAAGAGACTTGAAGGAAAAAATGAAGGGCGTGCTTGATAAAGACTTTATTAGGCCAAACACATCTCCATAGGGTGCTCCAATGCTCTTTCTTGAAAGAAAGATGGTTCCTCACGGATGTGTATCGGTTACACACAGCTAAATAAAGTCACTATCAAGAATAAATATCCTATTTTATTGATTGATGGCTTTTCAAAGACCAACTTGTGACCCAGGTACTACCAACTATGAGTCAAGGATATTGATATTCCAAAGGCAATGTTTACGATGAGTCAGAAGTTGAGCATGCAGACCACATGCGAGTTATATTACAGACTCTCGAGGATAAAAAGTTACATGTTGAATTCTCCAAATGTGAATTTTTGCTAACTTCTATAGCTTTTCGTTGCCATGTTATTACTGGAAATAGTATCGAGGTCGATGGCCAAAAAATTGAAGCAGTAATGGCCTGGCCGAGACCCTTGAATTTGACAGAGGTCCATAGCTTTTTGGGCTTAGAAGGATATTATGGAAGGTTTGTTGAGGTTTTCTCCACTAACTCTACACCACTAACAAGGTTGACACATAAAGCAACTAAGTTTCAGTGGATTGAATCATGTGAACAGAGTTTTCAAGAGCTAAAGAAAAGGCTGACCACTGCACCTATTATGGCTCTTCTGAATGGAACCAAAGGCTATATTATATATTGTGATGCCTTGAGAATTGACCTAGGTTGTGCTCTTATGAAGCATGGTAGGGTTATTACATATGTTTCTAGAAAGTTATTAAAACATGAACAAAATTATCCTACCCATGATCTTGGGTCAGCCACAGTTATTTTTGCCCTAAAGAATTGTTGGTATTATCTATAAGGAGTTCATATTGATGTTTTTACCAACCACCATAGCCTCCAATATTATTCAAGCAGAAAGAACTGAACTTATGACAAAAGAGGTGGCTAGAATTACTAAAAGATTATGATGTTTACATTTCGTACCATCCCGATAAAGCTAATGTTGTTGTTGATGCACTTAGCCGAAAGTCTATGGGAAGTCTAAATCATGTTGAAGTTGATAAGATTGAAATGACAAAAGATTTACTTCAATTAACTAGTTCGTAGGTGTGATTTGCAGATACGAAAGGTGGAGGTGTGATTGTTCAAAATACGGCTGAATCTTTCATTGTTACAGAAGTAAAAGAGAAACAATGTGAGGATCCTAAGCTTATGATATTGAGGGAAAGTGTTCCACAACAACAACATCTTCTGTTTGAGTTAACTTGATATGGAGTCCTTCAGTATTAGGGCCTCTTATGTGTGACAAACATCAGAGGGTTCCGTGCAAAGATTCATTTTGAGGCTCATTATCCTAAATATTTGGCTCAACCTCGGGTAACAAAAATAAGGGGTATTAAGACCTACGATAGATCTATTGGTGGAATGATATGAAAAAGATATTCCAATGATGGTGGTCAATGCCCCAACTACCAGCATGTTAAAATAGAATATCAAGGACCTGGAGGCCTAGCTAAGTATACTGATCTATCATTCTGGAAAAAGAACATGATAAATATGGGCTTCATCACTAGTTTTCCTCATACTCCATGCAGGTATGACTCTAATTGGGTAATCATTGATAGGTTGACAAAATCTTCTCATTTCTTGCCAGTAAGAACGACAGATTCAGCGGAGGATTATGCTAAGCTTTACATTTAAGAAATTGTTTGCCTTCATGGAGTTCCATTATCTATTATCTCTAATCGAGGAGCTCAATTTACCGCACATTTTTGGAAGTCTTTTCAGAAGGGTCTGGGCACTCAGGTGAATCTCAGCATCGCTTTTCATCCATAAACTGATGGGCAAGCAGTGCATACCATCTAGACCGTTGAGGATATATTATGTGCCGGTGTGTTGGACTTTAAAGAAAGTTGGGATGATCATCTACCTCTTATTTAGTTTGCTTATAATAATAGCTTCTAAGCTAATATTAAAATGGCTCCTTATAAAGCACTATATGGGCGAATATGTAGGTCGTCGATCGGTTGGTTTAAGGTTGGGAAGGAAAAATTGCTAGGCCCTAATCTAGTTCAACAAGCGATGGACAAAGTGAGACTTATTAGAGACTGATCACAAATAGCCCAGAGTCAGAAAAAGTCTTCTGCAGATGTTCGACGATGAGACTTAGAGTTTGATATAGAATATTGGGTATTCTTGAAGGTATCACCTCTGAAAGGAATCATACGGTTTGGAAAGATAGGAAAGCTCAGTCCTAGATATGTTGGACTGTATAAGATTATTTGAAAGATTAGCAAGGTCGCATACGAGCTTGATTTGCCTTCAGAAAGGGGGGCAGTCCATCCGATGTTTCATGTATGGATATTGCAAAATGCATTGGAGATCCTTCACGTATTACTCACATTGAAGATATCCACATTGATGAAGACTTGTCTTATGATGAGGTGCCAGTGGCTATTTTAGATTGACAAGTGAGAAAGCGTTGGAATAAAGAAGTGGCCTCCGTGAAAGTATTGTGGCGAAACAATAATATTGAGCAAATAACTTAGGAAGCCAAAGAAGAAATGATGAGGAATCACCCCCAGCTATTTATAACATAAGGTGGGTCACGTTCTAAAACTGGCAATTATCTTTTTTTAGTAACTTAAATTTTAAAGGACATGGAAGTGTAACTTGTATGTTTTCTCCTAGGATAGCTATATAAAGCTTAGTAATTGGAGTTTTTGAAAGTTGATTTATATTTCGCAACGGTAATAGATGAATCCAAAAAATAACATTTTTGTAGATTGTAATGCAACCAAAGGGTTGTCTTGACACATTCGCGGACGAATGTTTTTACGGGGGGAGACTATGAGACCCCGTGTTTCTCATCTTCCATTATATAAATAGTGTGGCATTATATAAGGCATATGTGATTTTTTCTAGCCCCTAGGGATAATAAGGCTGGCAATAAGAGGTAATATCAAGGACGTAATGTTTCAAGTCAAAGGAATCCCCTATATACACATTTGGGATTCAAGAAATAGCCTAAGTGGCACCTTACCCTTTTGGAAGGTTTAAATTAGGTTTCACATTTGGGATGGGACTAAAAGCATATAATTTACTAATAATGGATTTTTAAAAGTTCTGTTAATAGCACAAAAGTCATACATCAAGTATTGGAATCAGAAAAGTTGCAAGATAAAAGTTGGCCAAAGTTATCGTATGTTTTTTTAAGAAATCCTTCTTAAATTTGGGTCAAGTATCAAAGGACATATCTCTCAAAATATAAGGATTTGTAAGTTCCATGACCTATCAAAATAAAGAAGTATGAATCTAGTTTGCAACGAACAAAACCACGCATCAAACCGAACTGGGAATAAAAGGTTATGACAGCCTTATTGTGACTGACAGAGCAGGAAATTGTGTCATGGGTCGACCCACCTTGATGTCAGCTAATTTGAGCTTTTTAAAGCTCAAATCAGTGCCATTTAGTCCCCCAAACAGTTTTATAAACTGAAGGAAAAGTTCCCTCAAGGCACCAAAGGGATTTGAGTAAGTTTTTTGCATTTTACCATTAAAATGTGTTTGTATGCCTAGAAATGTGTTTCTTACGCTTTGCAATAGTTTCCCCCTCGTATTAGCTGTGTTTGGGTCTGTCTTTGGGCTAAAAGAGAAGTGATCTTCTTGCTGGTTATTGTTGGTTCGCAGCTGGTGTGTTCAGCTAATAATTTTGGGGCTCTTTAACGGTCATTTTTATGATGTTTTATGGACATTTCCTTGCGTAGATGTTCTTTGCCGAATCTGGTCATTAATGCTAAATTTTTGACTGTTTATAAGCGTCTTTAAGCAGCGTAAATATAGTTGTTGTGAAGTTTGGACGTAAGGACAACTCTCATGAAGAAACTTTGGGTAATAGGTTGTCTATTGGGAAGGTATGTAAAGGCTACGCTCCATCCCTCCTTTTAGCACGAAATCCGGGAAGTTTCCCCAAATGCCATATGTGATATCTTACTATTCTATTGCTAGAATTACCTTCTGTGAAAGGCATTCAGATTGCAACTGAGTTTTTTTTATGATGGTATTAGTTGAAATTCTATTCATTCGCTTAAACTGGACATTCAATATCTATATATCATTTTGTCAATTTTCTCGGCTACCTACTCATATGTTCAAGATGTTTCTCTTCTTGGTGTAGTGCCATTAAAATAAATGTAGAATGTGAAGGAAATGTAGTATTCATAATGAATTCTTCTACCGTACAAAGCTATAACTGAAGCACTTAACAAGTAATGCATTGATCACCAATAATATCTAACGTAATACCCCTATCTAAACGACTAAGGCACTTGATCCTGTTTCAAAACATTCTTTAATTAATTGATGTTGGGTCAAGTATATGCATTATGTAAAGAACCTTTATGAGCACTTTCAATGTTAACGTTTCATTCTAAATGTTGAGTTAAGTTGTCAAACTTATTCAAAAGACATGTGAGGTTCCACAAATCCGGTGTATATGCTACGACAATGACTATGATGCTATGAGAATAAGTGTACCAATGAGCCAAGATTGGCTAAGTTCTTGCTATGGCCTACTATGTGCATTTAATATTCATATCATACATTGCACGTTATGCATGGACTTCGAGCTATAATCAAAGGTATGGGGTCTATTTGCTCAAATGATTATATATATATGTATAAGGTACAGATAGCCATAGGTTGGCAAATATGATGCTGGTTAGCTACATGAAAGGACCACCATTTCTAGCATTTGGTTGGGTATGTCATGTATTTGCATCTACATATATGTATTCACGACTTGTGATAGTCGAACATACCATGCATATTTGATCACTAGGAGGTTGCTTATTGTCCATTAAGGCTATTTGAGTTTTGGTTACAGGTGGTTTTTTTATTAACCTTTTTACTAAGGTTATCTATGATTTTACTTCCTGCCTTATATACCAGTACATGTTTATTCGTACTAATGTCCTCTTGCCTAGGACGCTGCATTTTATTTCGTGCGTGCAGGTTCAGGTAGAGGTTTTGATTTACCGCCTCCACTAAGAGCCCCATTCAGCTGTGAGTTGGTAAGCTCCACCTCTTCCTGGAGCTTTCACTGGATGCTTGCTTTTTGGTGTACAGTTGGGTATAGTCGGGGCCATGTCTTTAAAGTGTTAGTGATTCTCTTAGAAGCTATTGTGGACATGTTATTGTGGGTTGGTTCTTGTGTGACTTTTAGTCTCCAGTCATCAGATTGGCATATATATATAGTGTGTGCTTGTACCTCTATTGTTGCAGCCTTGTCAGCCAACCAATACTCTGTCGTTTTTGTTTACCTATCTTGATGTACATGATTTACTATTGACCAGGTCACGACCTAAAATGTCCAGGCTTAGTTTTTCAGATGTTATGCTGTCCAATTTTCTTTTGGCCCCTAGCTTAGTTAACTACCATGTTCAGTGGCTTACTCGACCAATAACAGTATCGAGTGCCAGTTGTGCCTCTCCTCTCTTTGGGGCGTGACACAATCAATCTCATCAATGACTCAAGATTTAGAATAATCATTAAGAAGCAATTGAATAGACACATCGGTAGAGTTCATTTATAGAGACTCATAAGACAATTTCTATCAACTCATCATCATTCTCTTATCACAATCAACAATCTCAACTTAAGGCTCTAGACTCAATTCTCAAGTTCATTATGCATGCTTTTCAAATTAGCCACGTAGGATTATGCAAATTCTTATGAAAATATTCAATTTAAGAAAACAAGTTTATGATGATCATCAACAAAGGAAAAATGTAAATTAAATCAATTTTTCAAGAAAAACAATCAAGTATTCATCTATAAGGACTATTTAACCATCAACTCATTTATGACCATCTATGGGGCACATGATAGAATAATCACATGCTTTTAGTTTAGCCTTACATAGCTGGGATGAAGCTATCAATCAAGCACATCAAGGATTTCTTCTCCAACCTCTCAGACTCAAGCTCTTCTCCTCTTTCCTCATGCCCTAGCCTTGTTAGAATATTGGAATAGGACTTAGAATGGGGGTTTTAGACCTTTTTTATGTCATAATGACCTTATTAGATCGTGAATAGGATTTCGGAGGGGTTGGGAATTGATTGAAATGGCCCTTGTAAAAATTAGTAAATTTTAAATCGGAAAAGACACAGTCCGCGACACGTACTGGTCACCCACCGTGTATTTTTAGAAAAAATTTCTGAACGAGTTTTCTCAATCTAGTCAAAAATCTCCACAAAAAAATACAAGTGTTGGTCCGCGATGGAGGCGCGGAGCACTCTTGTCGCGTACCAATACTGTTTTGCGCTTCGGATTGAAAACATTTCTTTTGATCGATTTGTTCTAAAAGTCAACCGAGACTATTTTCTCACTCAATTTTGCATTCTGATTACAAATCCAGCCTCAGATTTTCCATATGAGCATTGGAAGATGTGTTACACGTATACCCTCACTCTAGGGGTTCTTCTATAATTTTACTAGGCATTACACCCTAGTATGTAGGCCCTTATGAGATTATGGAGCATATTGGCAATGTGGCTTATAGGTTGGATTTCTCTTTAGATATGAGTTCCATTCACCTGATGTTCCATGTGTCCATGTTGAGGGAGTTGGTTAGTGATCCAAGTATGATTATGCCTTCGAAAAGGGTTGAGGTTGAGGAAACCTTGACTTATAAAGAGGTTTCGATTGAAATCTTGAATAGGCAAATGAAGAGGCTTCATAACAAGAATATTGCTTCGGTTTAAGTGCTTTGGAGGGACAACATGTTGAAAGTGCTATATAGGAGGTGAATCAAGTGTGATGCAATGATATCCTTATCTTTTCCAATCCATTTAACCCAAAGTTTATAGCTTTTTCTCAGTCAAAGGGTTTGAATTCTTTCACTTCCATGTTCTCGTGTCATAACATGAATACATGCTTATGAACCAGTTTTAAATGTTGTTTTGATGGAGTTTTAAAAGATTTCATGACTTCAATGATAAAAATTGCATTATGCACTCATTTGGGATGTTCAAGTTTGATTTTATCTATTCAACTAGTCTGTTTCTCAATCAAGGATAAATGATACTGGGGGGAGAATGTAATACCCCGAAAGTCGTAAGATCTGATAAAGGCTAGAAATTTTGTTTGCGGGAGAAATTTTGCAAGTATCTGGACTTCATAAGTATGAACAAGGTTGGACATGGTTTTTTCCAAGGATTTTGGCCAAGTGTGCCTTCCAAGGAGCCTATCACGAGTCATGGAAGGTACCACTAGCCGTGAAAAGGCTCATGGAAGCTATCTTGGAATGAAAAAAGGGTTGTCTAATTGAGGGTGCATACCATGATCCACTTCATGGGTCGTTTTTAGATCCCTCCATGTGAAAGGCTTATGTGGTGATCCCCTTGCCTTGAATCAGTGGCCATTTCACTCCACAGAGGGCACACCGCGCCATGGTGCACTTCACGGCTAGTGAAGTACCTTTGTGATGGTGTCCAGGTGACCTTTCATGGTTTAAGTGGCCTAGTACTTTGACCTCCCAAATCAGTTTGTGAGCTTATCATATCACTCCATATACTCAATAACACGTAATCTCTCATTCACTCACTAATAATGTCTTTCGAATCCTCCTTTAAGCTCCAGTTGAAAGATCTCCATGAAACCTTTAAGCTCAAGCAAAATTCACTTTTAAGCCTTCACTCCAAGCTTATGTATGTGGTTTAGGGTCATTATGGATCTCTTACATCAAGTCAAGTTCAAAAGAATTCCATTGGCTAAGTTTTACGCATGAACCGTTATAAGGGTAAACTTTAAATAATCATATCGCCTTATACAAATATAATTAGGTGGCCCATGACCTACAAAATTATAGCCCTTTGAACCACCTTCCCAATGCATCGAATTTCCCCTATTTCCAAATTTGGAGAAGAAGTTATGTCCATTTTTGTAACACCTGTCAGTGCAGGGTTAGTTTCACGGAAGGACTTTCGTGAACCATAAAACGAATCTCGGCCAATGAAGCCATCTGTGGTGTTTTCTGGACAAACTTGTAAGGCTTGTTTCATCAAGGTCTTTTTGGTATTCTCCCCTAACTCTAAGGGTATTTTAGATCTCCTATGACTCTAATATCCTCCTAAACCAACCCCTATGTATTTCATAACACCTCATTCAAGACTAACACTTAGTTTCTTAAATAAAAACTCTCAAAACAGTCTCGAAGTCTCATCTTCATGATTCAAACTAGAATTCGGTTAGTTTTTCAATTTCAAGATAAATTCTTCTCAAACTCATTTTCATAAGCAAGGTATATGTGTTTCATTCATAATTACCTTTCAATCATGAAGCCCCAAAATCTATTTCTTCAATTTTATGATTTCTAATTATGATTTACAAGTGGGTTTTGTGATTTAGCTTCAAATTAATGAAATTAAGTTATGTATTTATTTAAATTGATGATTTTAACATGATTTAAGTCATTATGCCAATTTACATAGATATTTTATGATAATTGAAAATGCATGTCCCTTTCCATGATGAATTTATGCATGGGTAATTTCAAGTATGTTTCAGTTGTTGATTTTAGTATGTTTCAGTTGTTGATTTCTTTAGGAAGTATGATTTCATCTAATTATGATATTTTAAGTATGAATAACGAGAATTGAAAATGCATGTCCCTTTCTATGATGAATTTATATATGGTTAATTTCAAGTATGTTTCAGTTGTTGATTTCTTCAGGGATTAAGTATGATTTCATCTAATTATGATATTTTAAGTATGAATTTCAAGTATCCATGTTATTCTCTCATTCCTCATGCCATAAGAAAGCATGAACAAGGATTTTCATGAAATTTATAATGTGGGTTATTACCCAATTATGATTAGGACTATGATTTTAAGGAAAGTATGGTTTTGAGATGAAATGTGATCACATAATGTCTATAACATAGTTGTAATCTCCATAGGCTTGCATGCACCACTATGTAAAAGTATAAACGAGCTATTCCTATAAATGAAAGTATGAAATATAATATGATTTGACCTTTGAGCCCAAGCATATAAGATTATGGTTGATTGGGATTTTAAGCCTAAGTACGCATTATTATGAAGTATGATTTGGCTCTCAAGCCCAAGTATACATGATTATAATTTGAAAAGACTTATACCCCTAATTCAAACATGTATATGTATATGTATTCCGGTGGGATGATGACTTGGCACTTAATAAGATTGGATGTGGGGGACTATCCCCAAGGGTCCTTATGTAAAGCCTACTTTTCTCATAACTAAGTGCCACCGTGGGTTCATATTTTTGCCCTTTAAGGGATGATGTTGTATGTATATACCACTACCCATCAAATGGGCAAGGCCCGTAATGTGAGGGTATAGGCTACCTTTGGTGGTTGAGGTCCCATCCCTACTATGTTTAAATTGTTATGACATTCATGTATTATGGATTTAAGGCATATTGTTATTGCATTCTTTCCTATATACATCGTTATGTGTGTGTGTATATATATGCGCTTTTGTCATCTAACATTGAAATGCAGGTTATAATGTTCATATGCATAGCATACCCACATACTCAGTACATTCAAATATACTACCTCATATTTTTTGCCTATATGATCTAACCATGTATGCACTTGTCATGAACCAGACCTAGGGAGTAACCACAACACGGTGAATGCGACACTCGAAGGCATACCATCCAAGCATTGTGTTCATATCCTAAGAATTCATAAGGTAAAATAAGCGTGCACAAGAGATTAAGCAAGCAGAAGTATATAACAACAAAATGTCATAGCTCATATAGGGGAGTATACATCAATCCATCGTCCAAATCATGCCTCTACATTATAGATCTTGGCGAGGACTAGCACATAGCTTACCTTGCTCATCCTCAAGTCAAAATAGGAAATGCTAAAGTCTCAACATGAAAAGAAATGACATAGGGCTTATTCCCGGAGCATGGGAACTCACCAATCAATCTTCAAGCTTAGGAATCTGAATATTAGCCTTAATATTCAATAATCTCCTCGTCGTCTGTACCTACAGGGTTAGGTCATGTAGGCAAAGAAGTATGTGTTAGTACATAATATGTACTAAGTATGTAGGTATGTAATGAATCAAAGGACATCATAATAGTATTGATATGCATAATTATAAACAAAAGACAAGGACACAATACGCATGAACATGCCATTTAAAAATCATGAGAAGAAGCATCATGAATCCATTCATAACCTTAATATACATATGTGAGAATAAGACTGTAACTAACATTCATAAGACCGTGCGGACTATTACATGGAATCTCGATGTTCATCTACATCAAGCTAAGAGTAGTCTACTTTGCCAAGTTAAACTCGATCCTCTATAGGCTCTATCCTAGCATGGTGAGAACCCATCATTTGACCGCACCTTTTAGGCTCTTTCCAAGCTTGGTGACTATCCATCATATAAAATAATTAGATCCATTAGCACACCTTTAAGATGATTAGATCCATTAGCACACCTTTAAGTCATAAAACATATACAACATTCCTATGGTGGAACATAGTTATGGGCATGGTATCAACCAAAGACCTTTCAGTGCTAAGGCATATCCCATGGAATACATAAAACATGCATATACATAGCTTTCAACATAGTTCATACTTCATTGAAATCACAGTTTAATCATTCATAAATAATCATCATACTTCCATGAATACATATATTATAAAAATAGTCCATTGACTTTCTTTCATCATAGTGTGGATAGGCATTCCTACCTTAACGTCATCATAACATTAGCGTTTTCAACACCCTCTATACCATAGCATCATTATAGCTTTCATAACATCATCGTCATAAAACATGCTTTTATATCATGAAACTCTCTAACTTAATCATAGGAGACTAGGGCTAAGTGTGGATCCATGGACAATTGAGTCAAAATCATGCAATTGAATAGAATTCATAGAGGAAAACATGCATTTAAATCAATTTAGGACATTAAAAAAGGAACACACATCAAATCATTAGGCCTTAATCATACATATTTGAAATATCATAACACACATCAAATTATTATGCCTTAATCATACATACTTGAAATATCATACTTTTGCTTGAAAATCATATAAATCATGTAGTTCATCATAATTCTCGCATAATTAGTCATAATTATCATGTATAAATCATAATCCATGAATTAGGAGTCATAGCTTAGAAGCCCAAAAGAATCCATCATAAAAATTTGATAATGAAATTGTTTTAGATTGGGCTTCATGGATGAAACTAATCCATGAAAGAAGCCCTACATACCTCAAGTAGAATCCTTAGAATTTGGGGAAAAATCTGGAAATTCTTAGTCCAACCCTAAAACTTTTAGCTTCAATGGAACCCTTGGCTTAGAGAGATAATACTTGAGAGAAAGTTTGGGAATTAAAAGCTTTGAATGACTTAGCAGTAGGACTTTATAGGAGCCAGGTCGGTTAGCATAGTCAGAGTAGCCAAAACGACATAGTTTAGGACTTAGGTGGATTGGAAAATTAAAAAATACCCTTCATTAAAATCTACCGGAGTTATCCACGAAACCCCTCTATGGGTCATAGATAGACTTACAGCTCGTAACCTTTCTCGTGGATCAGGGTGTCACAAAACTCGAGCTACTAGAATTGCAGCTTCTAATCCATAAAAATGCAGTTGTAGATAAACTTATTAGTCGTAGAACCCTTCATAGAAAGACCCCACACTTAGCTAAATTTTTTTTCCTCAAGGCCTCCGTCTATGACACCTTCTTACGGTGCATATAATAACTTATACCTTGTCTACTAACTTGTAATTCAACTTTTAGAATTCCTTCACTTTTCCATTTTCTCTGGGCACTTTCCACGATACAACCTATGACCCATGGATACATGTACGGGCCGTGAGCTGGCTTGTAAAACTTGACTATCATCAAATTTTCTATGCTTCAGTTTCCCAGGCCTAAAAACATGAGAGGTATTACATTTTCTACCCCTTGGGATCATTCGTCCGTGAATGGATAGAATTACGCTTGAATAGAGTAGGAATACAGTCATTACCATAGAATAAATGCAAAAATGTAATCTTAATAATCATTTTTATGATGAAAGAAGGAAAGAAGGAAAGAAGGAAAGAAGTATGGGTATCATTTCATCATATCTGCCTCAGCCAATTAGCACTTTCCACTTATCAATTCCTCCATAACACTTTGATAGATGCAACCTCTTTATTTCTCAATTTTGTTCACTTGTCTGACCAAAATCTCTACTAGTACTTCTTCATAAGTGAAGTCTTCCTCAATAGACATATCTTTAGTGGAACAAAAGGATTAGGATCACCTAAGTGTTTCCTTATCATCGAAACATGGAACACTGGATGAGCCATAGCTAACTCCCTAGGAAGATTTAATTCATAATCCACCTTCCAAACGTTTTTCACTATCTCATAAGGTTTAACATATCTAGGACTCCATTTGCCTTTCTTACCAAAATGCATTACTCCTTTCACTTGGGAAACTTTCAAATATGCCCAATCATCTTCACCAAATTCTAGTTCTCTCCTTCTCATATCGGCATAAGACTTTTGACGACTTTTGGCAGCCTTTGACCTTTCTATTATGACTTTCACATTCTTCATAACATCAAGTACCAATTCTAGTCCAATTAATGACATCTCTCCAATTTCAAACCATCGTACCAGTGATCTACATTGTCTACCATAAAATGCTTCAAACATAGCCCCACCAATACTTGAATGAAAATTGTTGTTATAAGTAAATTCAATAAGAGGTAAATAGTCATCCCAACTTCCTTTAAAATCAAGCACACAATCCCTTAACATGTCCTCCAATGTTCATATTATCCTTCAGCTTGTCGGTCCATTTAAGGATGAAATGCGGTACTTATCTTCACCTTCGTACCAAGGCCCTTTTGGAATGACTTCCAAAAATGAAAAGTAAATTGAGCATATCTATCTGATATAATGGACAATGGTACCACATGAAACTTCAATACTTGGATGTAAACCTCATCATAATCCTTGGCACCATAAGATGTTTTTATCGACAAAATGTGGGTTATTTTTGTCACGCCCAAAAAGAGGAGAGGCGTGACTGGCACTCGATACCATTATTGGCCAGGTAAGCCACTAAACATGATTGTTAACTGAAATAGGGACCAAAATAAAATCGGGCAGCATAAAGTTTGAAAAACTAAGCCGAGACCGTTTAGGTCATGACCTGGTCAACAGCAAATTATGTACATCAAGATAAGTAAACCAAAACGATGAAGAACTAGCTAGCCGACAAGGCTGCAACAACAGAGGTACAGGAACACACTATATATACATTCCAATCTTATGATTAGAGATTGAATGGCACAAACCAACCAACCCAAAATAACATGTCCACAATAGCCCCTAAGAGAACCACCAATACTGTGCTGGGACAGGGCCTTGACTATACCCAACTGTACAACAAAAAGTAAGCATCCTGTGAAAGCTCTAGTATGAAGTGGATCTTACCAACTCACAGCTGAATTGGGCTCCTAGTGGAGGGGTCGATCAGAGTTCCTACCTAAACTTGCACTCACGAGATAAAATGCAGCATACCTAGGCAACGGATCGTTAGTACGAACAAACCTGTATTGTATGTAAGGGAGAATATAAAACCATAGATAACAGTAGTAAAAAGGGTAATAGAAATACCACCTGTAACCAACACTCAAGTAACCTTAATGGGCAATAATCAACCTCCCATTGATCAAATATGCATGGTATACTCGAGTATCACATGTCAAGAATATATATACATAGATGCAAATGCATGACATAGCCAACCAAATGCTAGCAATGGTGGTCCTTTCTGGTAGCTAGTTAGCATCATATTTTCCAGCCTGTGGCATCTGTACCATATATATACACATAATCATTTGGGTAAATAGGCCCCATACCTCCGATTATAGCTTGAAGTCCATGCATAATGTGCAATGTATGATATGAATATTGAATGCATATAGTAGGCCATAGCATAAATTTTAGCCAATTTTTGCTCATTGGTACCCTTATCCTCATATCATAATCATTTTCGTAGCATATACACGTGACTCGTGGGATCTTACATGTCTTTCGAATATGTTTGACAACTTAACTCAACATTTAGAATGAGGCCTTAATTCTGAAAGTGTTGATAAAGGTGCTTTACATAATGCTTATACTTTGTCCCATGTCAATTAGTAAAGGAAAGTATTTAAACAATATTGGAAATAGGGGTATTACGCTAGACATTATTGGAAATCAATGTGTTACTTGTAAAGTGCTTTAATTGTATTTTTTATATGGAAGAAGGACTGAGTATTAATACTACATTCCCTTCGTAATCTACATTTATTTTAATGACACTAATCCAATAAGAGAAACACCTCGAACATTTTGATAGGTAGCCACGAAAATCGACAAAAGTGTAAATAGATATTGACTGTCCAGTTTAAGCGAACGAATGGAGTTTCAACCTAATACCATCATGAAAATAACTCAATTGCAATCCCAATGCCTTCCACGGAATGTCTTTCTAGCCACATAATGGTAAGATATCGCATTTGGCATTTTGGAAAACTTCCAAGTTTTCGTGCTAAAAGGAGGGACGGAGCTTAGCCTTAACAAACCTTCCCAACAGACGGCCTATTGCCCAAAGTTTCTTCACATCAGTTGTTCCTTAGGTCCTAATATTCATAAAAACTATATATACGCAGCTTAAAGACATCTATGAACAGTCTAGAATTTAGCATTATTGACCAAATTCTGCAAATAGTGTTTACACGAGGAAATGTCCGTAAAACTTTATAGAAATGACTGTAAAGGAGCCCCAAGATTATTACGTGAACAAACCAGGTGTAAACCTAGAATAACCAGTAGGAACACAACTCTTTTACATCCCCAAACACAGCTAATAGGAGGGGAAAATAATTGCAAAGCGTAAGGAACGTATTTCTAGGCATATGGACAAATTTTAACGATAAAAATATGAAAAACATACCCAAATCACCTTGGTACCTTGAAGGGACTTTATATTCAGTTTATATGTTGTTTGGGATGAAATAGAATTGATTTGAGCTTTAAAAAGCTCAAATTAGCCGACATCTAGGTGAGTTGACCCGACACGACCCATGATCCAATTTCCTTCTCGGGCAGTCACAGTAAAACTGTCATTACTTTCTACTCTAAGGTTGGTTTGATGCACGGTTTAGTGAGTTGAAAACTAGACTCATATATATTCAATTTGATAGGTCATGGACCTTCTAACTCCTTATAATTTGAGAGATATGGCCTGATACATTTGACCCAAATTTAAGAAAGATTTCTTAAGGAAACTTACGGTAGCTTTGGCCAACCTTTATTTTGAAACTTTCTTGATTCCAAAACTTAATGTATGACCATTGTGCTATTAAAATAACCTTTAATAATTCCATTATTAGCAAATTATAGACTTTTAGTCCCATCAAGAATACAAACCTAATTTAAACCTTCCGAAAAGGGAAAGGTTCCACTCGGGCCATTTATTTAATCCCTAATATGTGTATTTAGGGTATTCCTTTGGCTTAAAACTTTAGGTACTTGACATTAATACTTATTGGAAGGTTCTACCCATCCTATGTATATATGTCTTATATGACCCACCATCCTATGTATATATATATGGAAGACGAGAAACATGGGGTCTCATAGTTTTCCTCATTCTATCCACAACCATCCATATTACGGCAAATTTCATACTAGTCTTTGGCGACTCTATAATGAAATCTACATTCACTAATTCCTATTTCCAAGTTGGTATTTCAATATCATGAGTCAAACCACCAGATCTTTGATGTTCTACATTTACTTGTTTACAATTTGCACATTTCATCACACATCTTGTTGTGTCTCTTTTCATGTCATTCAACCAATACTCTTATCTCAAATCTTTATACATCTTGGTGGATCCCGAATGAATAGAATACTTGAAATGGTGACCTTCATCAAGTATCTTTTCCCTTAGTCCGTCCATATTGGGTACACACAATCGCTCTTGATAGCACAATACTCCATCCCCCCATGAGAAGACTTCCACCTTTTTATCAACCACCAACTTTTTAAAGTAGGATTCATGTCTTGCTTTTCTGTAATATCTTCCATCAAAGAAGATTTTGCAACATTAGGTACTAACACACCACTATGATGCAGGCCATCAAACCTTACACCCATAATGGCCAAATGGTGCAATTCTTTGACCAATTCTGTATTTTCATCATCAATATGTGTCATGCTACCTTTAGACACTCTACTCAATGCATCGGCCACAAAATTAGCCTTATCGAGGTGATACATCACACTCATATCATAATCTTTCAAAAGGTCCAAGCATCTTCTTTGTCTTAGGTTCAGAGCACTTTAGCTAAACATGTATTACAAACTTTTGTGGTCGGTGAATACATCAACATGTACCCCATAGAGATAGTGCCACTAAATATTTAATGAAAACACAACAACCAACAACTTAAGATCATGTGACAGATAGTTCTTTTCATGCACTTTCAATTACCTTGAATCATAGGCAATGACTTTTTCATGTTGCATCAACATACGACCCAAGCCTATATGCAAGACATCAAAATACACAACAAAACCATCCGAACCTTCGGGCAATGTCAAAACATGAGCCAAAGTAAGATGATCCTTCAACATTTGAAAACTTCTGTCACATTCATACGACCATTGGAATTGTGAGACCCCGTATTTCTCATCTTCCATTATATAAATAGTGTGGTGTCATATAAGCACATGTGATTTTTGCTAGAACCTTAGTATAATAATGCTGACTATAAGAGGTAATATCAAGGAGTTAATGTTTCAAGTCAAAGGAATACCCTAAACGCACATTTGGGATTAAAGAAATGACCCGAGGGGCACCTTCCCCTCTTCGGAAGGTTTAAATTAGGATTCACTTTTAAGATGGGACTAAAAGATATAATTTGCTACTAATGGATTTTTAAATTTATTTTAAAGCACAAAGGTCATACATTATGTTATGGAATCAAGAAAGTTGCAAGATAAAGGTTGGCAAAAGTTACCGTAAGTTTCTTCAAGAAATCCTTCTTAAATTTGGGTCAAATGTATCAGACCATATCTTCAAAAATACAAGAAGTTAGAATGTCCACGACCTATCGAATTGAAGATGTAAAAGTCTAGTTTGCAACACACAAAACCGCGCATCAAATCGACCTAAAAATAAAGCGTTATGACCGTTTTATCGAGACTGCCTAAGCTGGAAACCGGGTCATGGGTCGGGTCGGGTCAAGCCCAAATTTAAGTCAACTATTTTGGTATTTTAAAGCATAAAAATGAGTCATTTTCGTTCCAAACCAGTATGAAACTGAAGTGAAAGCTCCCAAAAGCTCTCTAAGTGATTTAGGTAAGTTTTTTCGCGTTTTTACTGTCAAAATTCATCCTGTACCTAGAAATGTGTGTCTTACGCTTTGTAATTATTTTTCCCTCGTATTAGCTATGTTTGTGCTGTTTTTGGGCTATAAAAAAGTGGTGTTCTTGCTGGTATTATTGGTTTGCAGCTGGTTTGTCTTATGCTCCTTGTCGAATCTGGTCATTAATGCTGAATTTTTTACTGTTTATAAGTGTCTTTAAGTTGTGTATATATATTCGTTGCGAAGGACGTAAGGAACAACTTTCATGAAGGAACTTTTGACAATTGGACGTTCGTTGGAGATGTATGTTAAGGCAGATCCGTCCCTCTTTTTAGCACGAAATTCGGGAAGTTTCCCAAAACGTCAAATGTGATATATTACTATTCTTTTGCTAGAAAGACCTTTTGTGAAAGGCATTAGGATTGCAGCTGAGTTTGTTTACGATTGTATTAGGTTGAAATTTCATTCATTCTCTTAAACTGGACATTCAATTTCTATATATCATTTTGTTGGTTTCCCGACTACCTATTCATATGTTCGAGGTGTTTCTCTTCTTGGTGTAGTGCCATTAAAATAAATGTAGAATGCATAGGGAATATAGTATTCATAATCAGTCCTTCTTCCATACAAAAATATAATTGAAGCATTTAACAAGTAATGTGTTGGTTTCCAATATTCTCTAGTGAAATGCTCCTATTTAAACTACTAAGGCTCTTGATTTGATTTAAATGCATTCTTTTACTAATTGACATGGGACCAAGTATAAGCATTATGAAAACATCTTTATGAACACTTTCAAAGTTAAGGCTTCACTGTAAATGATGGGTTAAGTTCACAAACTTGTTAAAAAAGACATATAAGATCCCGCGAGTCATGTGTATATGCTATGACAATGATTATGATGTTGAGAATAAGTGTACCAATGAGTCAAGATTGGCAAAATGGCAATGACTATGTTGCTATGAGAATAAGTGTACTGATGAGCCAAGATTGGCTAAGTTCTTGCTATGGCCTACTATGTGCATTCAACATTCATATCATACATTGCACGTTATGCATGGACTTTGAGCTATAATCGATGGTATGGGGCCTATTTGCCCAAATATGTATATGTATATGGTACAGATGGCCACAGGTTGGTAGATATGATGCCGGTTAACTACAGAAAAGGACCACCAATGCTAGCATTTGGTTAAGTATGTCATGCATTTGCGTCTATATATATATGTATTCATGACATGCGATACTCGAGCATACCATATGGATTTTTTTATCATGGCCATTAAGGCTACTTGAGTTTTTGTTACAGGTGGTATTTCTATTAACCTTTTTACTGTGGTTATCTATGATTTTACTTCCTGTCTTACATTCCACTACATGTTTATTCGTACTGACATCCCTTTGCCTGGGGATGCTGCATTTTATTTCGTGCGTGCAGGTTCAGGTAGGGGTTCTGATCTACCCCTCCAGTAGGAGCCCCATTCTGCTGTGAGTTAGTAAGCTTCACCTCTTCCTGGAGCTTTCACAGGATGCTTACTAGTTGTTGTATAGTTGGGTATAGTTGGGGCCCTATCCCGGCAGTGTTAGTGACTCTCTTAGAGGCTATTGTGGACATGTTATTGTGGGTCGGTCCTTTTGTGTCTTTTAGTCTCCAGTCATAAGATTGGCATGTATATATGGTGTGTGTTTGTACCTCTGTGGTGGCAACCTTTTCAACTAGCTAGTATTATCGTTTGGGTTTACTTATCTTGATGTACGTAATTTACTTTTGACCGGGTCATGACCTAAAATGTCCAAGCTTAGTCTTTTTGACATTATGCTGCCCGATTTTCTTCTGGTCCCTAGTTATTTCACTAGCATATTTAGTGGCTTACCCGACCAATAACGGTATGGGGTGCCAGTCGCGCCTCCCCTCTCTTTGGGGCGTAACAAACATGATATCATAGCAGGTCGTATCCCAGGGAGTCCACAATGTCGTGTCTAGTAGAATATTGCTTAAGGGTGTGTTGTGCACCACACTTATAGTTAGGAGGCTACGAGGCATTTAGGGATGGTTACATTTCTTTCACTTAATACATCGTGCTATAGAGCAAAGCTATAGGAACATATGAAATCCATATCATGTTACCTATGCTCAGCAGATGGCACAACATGAGATACGTATGGATCCGAGAGAAGGTACAAATCATGTCTTGCTTGGTGAGGAAGATATATTCTCTATTGAGGCACATAGGGAGCCTCCAATGCCCACAGTACCAGATTCACAAGCACTTGTTGGGGCCCAAGGAGACCTAGTACCCCAAATCCTATTAGAGACTGGGGCTCAGGGGATTAAGGAGGCTATTCAACTACTAACTATGATGGTTTCTACTCATGAGAGTCAACTAAAGGTGAGAACAGACACCAGAAGGGGTAAAACAGAAAGCTCAAAGGAATGAGAGTTTCTTCCATTGACCCCTCCAGTATTTACAGGGTCCAGTCCCACTAAGGATCTACAGGACTTTACAGACCATATGTATAGAGTATTGAGGGTGATGCATGCCTCAGTCACCGAGGCAGTGGAGTTGGCTTCTTTTCAACTATGTGATGTTTTCATCTTGTGGTATGAGGAGTGGGAGAGATCTAGAGGGCCTGATGCTCCGCCAACAGAGTGGGAGGACTTTTCTGAGGCATTTTTAGCCCTTTACGTACCACGGGAGGTGAGGGAGGCCCGTCTTGACCAGTTTATCAGTTTGAAGCAGGGGGATTTGAGAGTAAGGGAGTATAGCCTTAGGTTTAATTCTTTGGCTAGTATGAACCAAATATTGTATGTACCATGAGTGCTAGAGTTCATTGTTAGTTGGATGGTTTGGGGGATCATTTGATCAAGGACTACAGGATATCCTCTTTACAAGATGGTGTAGATATTTCTTGTATTCAGGGTTTTGCTCAGACTACAGAAGATCTTTCTCGTCGAATTCGGGATACCCGTAGATATAGGGAGAAAAATAAGAGGGCTTGTACTCTGGGGTCTTATAGGGAGCCACGGAGTGATTTTAGGCCTCCTTTTCATCGATATCCACCTCTGTCAGCGGGTAATTCCCCGCTATAAATACAGGCCCAGGGAATTGATCATTATATTCAGTCAGGGCCAGGGCAAAGCTTACGCTATCCTAAGAGCCGTCGATAGGAGCGTATGCACAAATGAGACAACCTACTCCCCCATGTACACAATGCGGTAAGCTTCATGCTATAGGCAGTGTAAAAAGGGTTAAGGTGCATGTTACCATTACGGGAATACATGATATTTTATTAGCAACTAGCCCTTTAGTCAGTCCCTACTGTGAATGAATTCATGATAATATTCCCCGATGAGCTTCCGGGGATCCCCTGAAAGGGATATCAATTTTTCTTTAGATTTTCTCCCTGATATGCAACGTATACCCATTCCTCTCAAAAACAAAATGGCTCATGTAGAGTTAAGAGACTTGAAGGAATAACTGAAGGGCTTGCTTGATAAAGACCTTATTAGGCCAAACACATCACCATGGGGTGCTCCAATGCTCTTTGCTTGAAAATGGCTCTTTACGGATGTGTATCGGTTATAGATAGCTAAAACTTCACTATCAAGAATAAGTATCTTTTTATGTGGATTGATGGTTTTTCAAAGATTGACTTGTGACCCAGGTACTACTAGCTACGACTCAGGGATGTTGATATTCCTAACGAAATATCTAGGATGAGTCAGGAGCTGAGCAAGTAGACCACTTGCGAGTTATATTACAGACTCTCCAGGACAACAAGTTATATGTTGAATTCTCCAAATGTGAATTTTGATTAACTTCTACAGCTTTTCGTGGCCATATTATTACTAGGGATAGTATCAAGGTCCATGGCAAGAAAATTTAAGCAGTAATGGCCTGGCCGAGACCCTTGAATCCGACAAAGCTCCATAGCTCTTTGGGCTTGGCAAGATATTATAGGAGGTTTGTTGAAGGTTGACGTATAAAGCAACTAAGTTTCAGTAGACTGAATCATGTGAACAGATTTTTCAAGAGCTAAAGAAAAGGCTTACCACTGCACCTAGTCTGACTCTTCCGGATGGAACCAAAGGCTGCATTGTATATTGTGATGCCTTGATAATAGGCCTAGGTTGTGTTCCTATGCAGCATGGTAGGGTTATTGCATATGCTTCCAGAATGTTACTAAAACATGAACAAAACTATCCTACCCATGGTATTGAGTTCGTCGCAGTTGTTTTTGCCCTAAAAATATTTGGTGGCATTATCTATATGGAGTTCATGTTGATATTTTTTACCGACCACCAGAGCCTCCAATATTTATTCAAGCAGAAAGAGTTGAACCTATGATAAAGAAGGTGGCTAGAATTACTAAAATATTATGATGTTGACATTTTGTACCACCTCGGTAAAGCTAATCTTGTTGCTGATGCACTTAGCTAAAAGTCCATGGAAAGTCTAAGTCATATTAAAGCTGATAAGGTTGAAATGACAAAAGATTTACTTCAGCTAACTAGTTTGCAGGTGCGATTAGCAGATGCGAAGGGTGGAGGTGTGATTGTTCAAAATACAGCAGAATCTTCCATTGTTAATGAAGTAAAAGAATGACAGCGCGAGGACCCTGAGCTCAGGACAATGAGGGAGAGAATTTCACAACAACATTCTTCATTTGAGCTGACTAGAGAAGGAGTCCTTAGGTACCAAGGCCGCTTATATGTGCCAAACATCGAAGGGCTCCGTGCGAAGGGTCATTCTGAAGCTCATTATCCTAGATATTCGGCCCAACCTAGGGCAACAAAAAATGGGGGTATTGTGACCTATGGCAAAGTTATTGGTAGAATGGCATGAAAAAGATATTTCGAAGATGGTGGCTAGTGCCCCAACTACCAGCATGTTAAAACAGAACATTAGAGCCCTGGAACCCTAGCTAAGTATACTGATTTTTCGTTATGGAAATTGGGACATGATAAATATAGGCTTCATCACTAGGTTGCCTCATACTTTGCTCAGGTATGACTATATTTGGGTAATCATTGATAGGTTGATGAAATCTGCTCATTTATTGCCAATAAGAAAGACATATTCAGCGGAGGATTATGCGAAGCATTACATTCAAGAGATTATTTGCCTTATGGAGTTCTATTATCTATTATCTCTAATCGAGGGGCTCAATTTACCATACATTTTGGAAGTCTTTTCAGAAGGGTCTGGGCACTCAGGTAAATCTCAGCACCGTTTTTCATCCACAAACTATTGGGGCAAGCAGAGCGTATCGTCCAAACCGTTGAGGATATGTTACATGCCTTTATGTTGGACTTTAAAAGAAACTGGGATGATCATTTACCTCTTTTAAAGTTTGCTTATAATAATTGCTTCCATGCTAGTATTCAAATAGACCCTTAGGGGAGCACTATACGGGCGAAAATGTAGGTCACTGATTGATTAGTTTGCAGTTGGGGAGGAAATGTTGCTAGACCCTAATCTAGTTTAACAAGCAACAAAAAAAAGAAACTTATTAGAGATTACCGCAAAGGGCCTAGAATCAGCAGAACTCTTATGCAGATGTTCGACGATGAGATTTAGAGTTTGATGTAGAAAGATTAGGTTTTCTTAAAGGTATCACCTATGAAGGGAATTATGGGGTTTGGAAAGACAGGGCAGCTCAGTCCTAGATATGTTGGATCGTATAAGGTTATTAGAGAAATTAGCAAGGTAACATACGAGTTTAATTTTCTTTTAGAATTGAGAGCAATCCATCAAGTGCCTCATGTATCTATGTTGTGGAAGTACATTACAGATCATTCATGTATTACTCGCATCAAGGATACCCCCATTGCTGAAGACTTAACTTATGATAAGGTAACCAGTGGCTGTTTTAGATCGGCAAATAAGAAAGCTTTGAAATGAAAAGTGGCCTTGATGAAAGTGTTGTGGCGGAATAAAAAATATTTAGGAAATAACTTGGGAAGCCAAAGAATAAATGATGAGGAATCACCCCCAGCTATTTATAACATAATATGGATCGCGTTCCAAAACTGGCAGTTATCTTTTTTTTATATAACTTAAATTTTAAAGGATTTAGAAGTGTAACTTGTATGTTTTGTCGTAGGATAGTTATACAAAGCTTAGTAATTAGAGTTTTGGGAAGTTGATTTATGGTTTGCAAGGGTAATAGATGTATCCAAAAAATAGTAGATGGTGATTCAACCAAGGGGCTGTCTTGACACATTCGCGGATGAATGTTCTTGTTGGGGGAGGGGGGAGACCGTAAGACCCCGTGTTTTTCGTCTTCCATTATATAAATAGTGTGGCATTATAAAAGTCACATATGATTTTTGCTAGCAACTTGGGATAATAAGGCTGACAATAAGAGGTAATATCAAGGAGCTAATGTTTCAAGTCAAAGGAATACCCTAAATGCACATTCGGGATTAAAGAAATGTCCCGAGGGGCACCTCGCCCTTTTCGGAAGGTTTAAATTAGGATTCACTTTTCAGATGGGACCAAAAGTTATAATTTGCTAATAATAGATTTTCAAGAGTTATTTTAATAGCACAAAAGTCATACATTAAGTTTTGGAATCAAGAAAGTTGCAAGATAAAGGTTGGCAAAAGTTACCGTAAGTTTCTTTAAGAAATCCTTCTTAAATTTGGGTAAACTGTATTAGGCCATATCTTCCAAAATACAAATAGTTAGAATGTCCATGACCTATCACATTGAAGATCTATGAGTCTAGTTTGCAACACACAAAATCGCGTATCAAACCGACCTTGAAATAAAGAGTTTTGTCCGTTTTACCGAGACTACCCAACCTGAAAACCGGGTCATGGGTCGGGTTGGGTCAAGCCCAAATTTAAGTCAGCCATTTTGGCATTTTAAAGCTAAAAAATGAGCCATTTTCGTCCCAAACCAGTATGAAACTGAAGAGAAAGCTCCCAAAAGCTCTCTAAGTGATTTAGGTTAGTTTGTTTCACGTTTTTACCATCAAAATTCGTCCCTGTGCCTAGAAATCTGTGTCTTACGCTTTGCAATTGTTTTTCCCTCATATTAGCTGTGTTTGGAGTGGTTTTTGGGCTGTAAAAAAAGTGGTGTTCTTGCTGGTATTGTTGGTTTGCAGCTGGTGTGTTCAGATAATAATTTTGGGGCTCTTTTACGGTCATTTTTATGAATTGTTACGTACATTTCCTCAAATAAATGCTCCTTGCCAAATTGTCATTAATGCTAAATTTTTGATTGTTTATAGGTGTCTTTAAGTTGTGTATATATAGTCGTTGCGAAGCTTAGGACGTAAGAAACAACTTTCATGCAGGAACTTTTGGCAATTGGACGTACGTTGGAGAGGTATGTTAAGGCTAAGCTTCGTCCCTCCTTTTAGCACGAAATCCAGGAAGTTTCCCAAAACGTCAAATGTGATATCTTACTATTCTGTTGCTAGAAAGATCTTTTCTGAAAGGCATTGGGATTGCAGCTGAGTTTGTTCATGATTGTATTAGGTTGAAATTCCATTCATTCTCTTAAACTGGACATTCAATTTCTATATATCATTTTGTCAGTTTCTCGGCTACCTATTCATATGTTCGAGGTGTTTCTCTTCTTGGTTTAGCGCCATTAAAATAAATATCGAATGCGAAGGGAATGTAGTATTCATAATCAGTCCTTCTTCCATATAAAAATATAATTTAAGCATTTAACAAGTAACGCGTTGGTTTTCAATATTCTCTGGTGAATGCTCCTATTTAAACTACGAAGGCACTTGATCCGATTTAAATGCATTCTTTTACTATTTGACATGGGACCAAGTATAAGCATTATGTAAAACATCTTTATTAACACTTTCAAAGTTAAGGCTTCACTCTAAATGTTTTTAAGTTCCCAAACTTGTTAAAAAAACACATATAAGATCCCGCGAGTCATGTGTATATGCTATGACAATGATTATGATGTTATGACAATAAGTGTACCAATGAGCCAAGATTGGCTAAATGGCAATGACTATGATGCTATGAGAATAAGTGTACCGATGAGCCAAGATTTGCTAAGTTCTTTCTATGGCCTACTATGTGCATTCAACATTCATATCATACATTGCACATTTTGCATGGACTTTGAGCTATAATCAAAGGTATAGGGCCTATTTGCCCAAATATATATATATATATGTATATGGTACATATGGCCACAGGTTAGTAGATATGATGTCGATTAGCTACCAAAAAGGACCACCAGTGCTAGCATTTGGTTGGGTATGTCATGCATTTGCATCTATATATATATATTCACGACATGCGATACTCGAGCATACAATGCATTTTTTTACCACTAAGAGGTGGCTTATTGGCCATTAAGGCTACTTGAGTTTTGGTTACAGATGATATTTCTATTAACCTTTTTACTACGGTTATCTATGATTTTACTTTTGGCCTTACAATCCAGTATATGTTTATTCGTATTGACATCCCTTTGCCTGGAGACGCTGCATTTTATTTTGTGTGTGCAAGTTCAGGTAGGGGTTCTAATTTACCCCTTCACTAGGAACCCCATTCAGCTGTGAGTTAGTATGCTCCACCTCTTCTTGGAGCTTTCACAGGATGCTTGTTATTTGTTGTATAGTTGGGTATAGTCGGGGCCCTGTCCCGGCAGTGTTAGTGACTCTCTTAGAGGCTATTGTGGTCATGTTATTGTGGGTTGGTCCTCTTGTGTCTTTTACTCTCCTGTCATAAGACTGTCATGTATATATGGTGTGTGTCGGTACCTCTGTGGTGGCAACCTTATCGGCTAGCTAGTATTATTGTTTGGGTTTACTTATCTTGATGTACGTGATTTACTATTGACCATGTCATGACCTAAAATGTCCAGGCATAGTCTTTCAGACGTTATGCTGCCCAATTTTCTTCTGGTCTCTAGTTAGTTCACTAGCATGTTTAGTGGCTTACCCAGCCAATCACGGTATCTGGTGCTAGTCGCGCCTCCCCTCTCTTTGGGGCATGACAGGAATTTTGCCTTCTTTTGGGACAATTTTGTTAAAGGAGAAGCAATGGAAGAAAACCCCTCAACAAACCTCTTATAATATCCGGCCAAACCCAAAAATCTTTTAATATCTATCAGACACAATGGTCTAGGCCAATTCTTCACAGCTTCTATCTTCATTAGAACGACCTTAATATCATTCCCCAAAATAATGTGACTGATAAAAGCTACCTCTCCTAGCAAAAATTGATACTTGCTAAACTTGGCAAAGAGTTGTCTATCTGTCAATGTTTGCAGCACAATCCTCACATGATCTTCATGCCATTTTGCATCCCGTGAATACACCAATATATCATCTATAAACACCACCACATGCATGTCCAAACATGGTTTAAAGATCATGTTAATCAAATCCATAAAAGCAATACGAACAGTTGTTAGTCCAAATGGCATAACAAAAATTCAATATGACCAGACCGAGTTCTAAATGTCGTCTTTGGAGTGTCTTCCTTATTTACACACAATTTGTGATAATTGGACTAGAGATCGATCTATGAAAAGTAGCTTGCACCTTGTAGTTTGTCAAAGAGGCCATCCATTCTTGGAAGTGGATATTTGTTATTGATGGTTGCTTTATTCAATTGTCAATAATCCACGTACATTTGAAGTGAAACATCTTTCTTTCTTACAAACAATATTGAATCATCCCATGGTGACACACTCATCCTTATGAATCCCTTATTAAGAAAATCCTTTAGTTGTTCCTTCAGTTCTTTCAATTCTGTTGGAGCCATTCGATATGGAGGGATATAAATGGGTTGGGTGTCGGGCAAGAGATCAATACCAAAATCAATTTCCCTTATGGGAGGAATACCGGATAGGTCATCAAAAAAGACATCAGGGAACTTATTTAGAATAGGTACTGAATCAAGAGTATGAACATGAGATCCAACATCCATAACTCGAACAACATGTTACAGAAAACCTTTGGAGATCATTTACATAACTTTCATATAAGCGACAAACTTTCCCTTGAACACAAAATTGGTTCATCCGTTCTAAAATGGTTCATTAGGAACTTTGCATGTGACCTTCTTACCTTGTGGGTCCTACAATCAATAGAAACATAGGATACATGTAACCAATCCATACCAAGAACAATGTCGAAATCGATCATATAAAGCTCAACAAGATCACTTGGGAACACTTTGTGTAAGACCGGCACATGACAACTTTTACAGACTTTCTTGGCTAGGATTGACTTAACAATAGGATTATATACAGAACAAGGTTCTGACAAGACTTCCGGAGACACATCAAACTTTATGGCAACATAAGGAGTAACAGAAGACATATTGGCATCGGGGTCAAGCAAAGCATATACATCATGATCAAAGACTTTTAACATACCGGTAGCCACACGGGGGCCTTATCAACTTCTTGTCTAGCATGAAAAATATAGAACCGGTTACAACGTGGACCACCACCTTGAGCTTGAGCACCTTGTTGCACTTGCCATTTTTGGGCCATTTGACCTTGGGGTGCCTTTCCTTACCTTTATTAGCCATATTAGGACACTTAGCAATTTTGTATCCCATTTTTCCCCAACCAAAGCATGCGCCAAAACCTCTCAAACATTCACCAACATGGTGCCTCTCACACTTAGGACACCTAGGAGGAATCGCACCACTTTTCACAACATCACCTTTAGTCTTAGGATTGTCCCCTTTCCCTTTGTCAAACCTTTGAGGAGCACTCTTTGAAGACCCTCTTGTTGGAATCGAACACTGCTGGACTTACCGTAGGAGAACCTACCATCATATCGATCCCTTTTGGACTCCCTTGATCTCATCTTTTGCAACTTCTCACTCTCCACTTGTTCAACATATGTCATGAGTCTAGAGATATCCATTTCCTTAATGAGCATAGCGGCCTTACATTCCATCTTCAAAAAATTGGACATACCCCAAAGTGAACTTATTCATATGAGCCCTAGAGTCAACCACCAAAGAAGAAGCGAATTTGGACAACTTAGTGAACTTGAGGGCGTACTCCCTCACACTCATCCCGTCTTTCCTTAAGTTCATGAATTCCATCACCTTAGCTTCCCTTATCTCAAGAGGAAAGAAATAATCAAGAAAAGAGTCCTTAAACATCTCCCAATCAATGGCACCTCCTTCAATTCTGTCGGACTTCCATTTAGTGAACCAAATTTGATCCACTCCGTTAAGTTGATAAGCTACTAGTTCGGCCTTCCCTTCAGAAGACACCCCCATAATTTCCACCACCTTCTACATCTCATGAATAAACTCTCGAGGGTCCTCATCCAAATTTTGAACCATGAAATTCCAGAGAAAGTGCTCTAGCAAAATCTCTTATCCTTGAGGCCAGAGTAGGAGTTGGGGAAGCAATAGCTTGAGCCAACATAGTGATCGCAACTTTGAACTCGTCATTAGATACTTAGTTCGCTTGAGGGACTTGGGGAGCTTGGTACACATTAGCATCATTTCCCCTTGGTAATTGAGCATATCTTGGAGCCATTTCTGAAAACACCAAGGGACAAACGTTAGGATACGGAATCTTCAAAGGCACAACATAGAGTTTAAAGAAGCACAGTTTTCCTGAGAACATCTCATAGCCTCCTATTCATGGATGTAAGGTGCTTCACACCAATGAATAAGACTTTACTAGATGCAACATGTTGGACTCCTTGATACAATATTTGTCACGACTCAGACCTAGAGCCCACCTGCGACACGGCAAATGCGACATTCAAATGCATCTTATCCAAGCCTCTTGTTCATATCATAAGAATTCATAAGGTAAAATAAGCATGCACAAGAGATTAATCAAGTGGAAATAGATAAGAATGAAATGTCATAGCTCTAATAGGGGAGTATACATCAATCCATAGTCCAAATCATGCCTCTATATCATAGATCTTGGAGGAGACTAGCATATAGATTACTTGCTCACCCTTAGGATATACATCAAAATAGGAAATGCTAAAGTCTCAAAATGAAAATAAATGACATAGGGCTTGTTCCCAAAGCATAAGAACTCACCAATCAATCTTCAAGCTTAGGTATCCGAGTGATAGCCTCGACATGCAATAATCTCCTCGACGTTTGTCCCTATATGGTTAGGTCACGTAGGCAAAAAAGTATGCATTAGCACATAAAATGTACTGAGTATGTAGGTATGCTATGAATCACAGAATATCACAGTAGTATTAATATACATAATTATAAGAAAATGATAAGGACACAATATGCATGAATATGCTATTTAATAATCATGAGAGGAGGCATCATAAATTGATTCATAACATTAATATACATTAGTGGGAATAAAACTGTAATCGATATTCATAAGGCCATACAAACTATTACATGAAATCCCAATGTTCACTCTACATTGAGCTAAGAGGAGTCTTCTATGCCAAGGTAAACTCGATCCTCGCCCTATAGGCACTATCCTTGCATGGTGAAAACCCATCATTTGACTCCACCTTTTAGGCTCTATCCTATCATGGTGAGTGTTCATCATACAAGCTAATTTGATTCATTAGCACACCTTTAATTATTCCTATGGTGGCACATAGTTATGGGACCATGGTATCCAACAAACACTCGCATTGCTAAGTCATATCCCACGGAAAACATAAAATATACATATACATAGCATTCAACATAGTTCATACTTCATACTTTCATTATTCATAAATAATCATCATAGCTTCCATTAAAACATCATATCATAACAATAGTCCATTACTTGCTTTCATCATAGTGTGGGTAGACATTCCCACCTTAACATCATCATAACATTAGGGTTTTTATCACCCTCTTTACCATAGCATCATCATAGTTTTCATAATATCATCATTGTCATAAAATTTGCTTTTACATCATGAAATTCCACAACTTCATCATAGGAGACTAGGGCTAAGTGTGGGGGTTCACGGACAATTGAGTCAAAATCATGAAATTGAATAGGATTCGTAGAGGAAACCATGCATTTAAATCAATTTAGGACATTAGAAACGGAACCTACATCAAATCATTAAGCCCCAATAATACATACTTAAAATCTCATACTTTTGCTTAATAATCATATAAATCATGTAATGCATCATAATCCTTGCAAAATTAGTCATAGTAGAAATCATAATCAATGCATTAAGAGTTATAATATAGAAGCCCATAAGAATCCACCATAAAATTTTGATAACGAGAAGGTTTCGAATTGGGCTTCATGGATGAAACTAATCCATGAAAAGCCATACATACCTCAAGCTTAGAATTAAGGACGAAAATCTAGAAATCCTTAGTACAACCTTCAAACTTTAGCTTCAATGGAACCCTTGACTTAGAGAGAGAATTATTGAGAATCCTTGAGAGAACTTTTGGGAATTAAAATCTTTGAATGACTTAGGAATAGGACATTATTGGAGTCGGTTAGGATTGTTAGAGTAGCCAAATAACATATTTTAGGACTTAGGTTAATTGGAAAAATCAAAAACACTCTTCACTAAAATCTATCGGAGTCCTCTTCAAAACCCCTCTTACGGGTCATGGATAGACTTAAAGCTTCTAATCCATGAACATGCCATATGGCTCATAAATAAACTTACGGGTCATAAAATCCTTCATAGGAAGAGCCTAGACTTGGCTAAATTTGTTTCTTCAAGGCCTCTACCTACGATACCTACTTATGGGCCATATAATAACTTATGGCTCATCTGCTAACTCATAATTCAAATTTCAGAAATTCTTCAATTTGTCATTTTCTTTGGGCACTTTCCACGATATCACCTACGACCTATGGATCATGTATAAGCCGTGAACTAGCTCGTAAGACATCACTATCATTATATTTTCTATGCTTTAGTTTCCTAGGCGTAACAATATGAGCTGTGTTACAGGACTAGAGACTTTTCTCATCCACCTCTTCATGGCTAGATTCAATTTGTGGAAGTTTGCTTGTGGTGAGCCTTTATTCTAAGGACACAATCCACCTTCTATCTACCTATGTTGTGTTATGATTATCTTATGTATTTACTTTGAGGGTGATCCCGGGACATGTCTTGGCCCCCCATCCTTTCTATGAATTAGAGGCATTATTGGATGTCATGTAACTCTATGTATGAGCCTTGTTTTGTTTGATGCTTATAGAGGCTAATCTTATGCTCTATATTATGTTGATGTTGTTTTGATAGGTTAATAAGATGGTGAAATTCCGAATTCCCTACTCCCATAGCTTGAGTCTTATGATCCCGCCCCTTAGAACCATTTGTCGATAAATGTGTAATTGCAAGTCCCATTTTTTCTATACCCATAGCTTGATTCCTATGATCCCATCCTTAGTACTTAACGTGATTGTGTGACAATGAGTAGCATGCTCCCTTATCATATAGCTTGAGTCCTAAACTCCCTATCCCTTAGTATCACTTTATATTATTTGAATTGCTTTTTCGAATTGATGATGTGTGTATAGATGCTATTGAGGCTTGTTTTGGGTTACCCTTGGATTCCAATTCCTCGTGTCTCTCCTAGGCCCTAAGACTAGGTCGTGACATTGGGTGGATCGTTTGAGATTTATATAGCTTTTCAAGTTAAACAAAAGATTATAATTGTAAAATGAGTTTTCCGATAAAGTCCTAGTAAATGGTCTTGGAGTGGAATTCTAACGGTTCCATCAGCTTTCGACTGGCCAAATAGACTAGGAGCATGTTTGGCCCGAGACTTGGGGGTTACAACGCAAGTTTAACTGAGAATTTGTAAAATCAGGTCAATAATAAGCTAAAAATGACTTTGAAGAATAACTAACGTAAACATGCTTGGATGGGAATTCTGATGGTGTGGTCAGCTTCTAAACATGTTGATTTAGAATGACCTTCCATTAGATGATTGGAACTTCGGGATGCATTTTAACTCCCTCGGTTATTTTATTTAAAACTAGACAAAAAGATGTAGGAAGCTCAATTTATTGTAACGAGCTCCATTGTGAATTCCAATCGGATTGTTGGATTCAAAACATCCACATCAATGTGGTTACATAGTTGGTTTGTAAAAAAGGGATATTGTATGGGCCCAAAACACTCTAGAGAGTGTTTGAAGTGAGCTGGTACAGTGCAGCAGGGCTTTAGATTTTAAGAATCAAAATCAGTGTGGTTACATAGTTCGTTTGTGAGAAAAGGGCACTATATGGGCCCAACACACCCCAGAGAGTGTTTGAAGTGAGCTGGTATAGTGCAGCAGGGCAAGACCTCTGCATTTGTAGAGGCCCACCCACATTCGTGGGTTATTTTTGGGGAAAAAACTCGTGCTTGCATGGCTAGGGTCGCGTTTGAGGAGAGTAGGCAATGCCAAATCATCCATTTATAGAGCCCCTCCAGTATTCACAGAGGCTAAGGGCTAGGCGATCGCTACCTATATTAAGGAAGATTCACGAAAGAAATGGAGATAATCTACAATCAGTCGTAAATTAGGCATTTTACGTCCGATTTTAGCAATTCAAATGGCTAAATTATGCGGAATTTCATAAGAAACATCGTGAGGACCTCGAAAATCAGGTTTGGCATGCATTTTTAGGTAAGAATCACCATTTTGGCGATGCATAATATCGTAAATTTCCAAAAACTTTGAGTTATGATATCTCGGTGGTTTCTTATCAGAATTGAGAATAACTTGGGTCTCAACTATAGTAATTTTTGGGATTTAAATCATGCTATATTTGGATTCTGTTGGTTTCCTCTTATTTTTGAGAATTTTGATAAAGAAGTTGTTGAAGTAACTATTTTATGTATAAGAAATGTCACTCAACCTTTGGGCTATTTTCATTGTTTTGAACCTCGTTTTGAGCTCAACTTTTGGCTATAGAGTCGAGGAGGCGTAGAGGTTATTTTACGATGGTTGGTTTGGTATTTCAGGTCTAGGCCTCATTTTCCCCCCATTTTATATGCAATTAACATATCTCCCTCCATTTCTTGCTATATTACAACTTGAATAGCCATATTTATATAGCGATTCATACTTTGATAGCTGAGTAGCATTTAGAGACTATCAAAAGAGAAGCTTGTATGGATTGATTCAAAGCGCATGGATTCACCTTTTAGGTAGGCTAGGCTTCTTCTTTCCTTAGATTAAGCTGAAACATGTGTTATATGCATGTTTATTGTTGGAAACCCCGGAGTAAAGACTACATGTTACATGAGACAGTGACTATCGTGTGAACATTATAAGGGTTGTATATGTTATAATAGCTAAATTTAGAGTGGTTTTGGGCTGTGATGAATTCGTTGCCAGCTAGATACAATCTTGCGCTACTTCTATTGATAGGTATGCCTATTTGGTAGCTTGTGTACCTGTTTGGATGCTTTGGTACTAGGAAGCATGCTATATTCTTGGAGATCCACTATTTATTGTTCTCCTGACCATGTATTGAGGTGTTGTCATTGTAATTCGGCTGATATATTGGGCTCGTGGCAAGTTGGTGACAGGATTGCAATCCTATTTATGAGGTGTTTGCTATACCCGGGGATTTAGCCAAATTAACTATTGTTGTTTGCAATATTTGTTGTATTATCAACTGCATTCCCATTATTTTGTCCTGGGAACTTGTTACATTTATCAGATGGCTGCATGTTATTGTCCTAGTTACTTGGTACACTTGTCAATTGGGTTGTTACCATTGTTTGAGATACTTGGGATACTTCTAGTTATCTACTTTCTATAAGCCTTAGCCTAGGCTTAAGCTAGTGCTACCTTAGATTTGCATTGTGATGAAATGCATGATCAGAGAGTCTAAGTTGATAGTAAATTAATTCCACGTGTGTGAGCTTTCTTTGCTTAATTCCTATACGGTGTTTCAATTTAAAACTTTTCATATTACTCTGACTTAGATTGTAGGTTAGTTGGTTAGAAAATGATCTTAGGCCATTGTTCACATTAGTCCTCTTAGCCTAATTGACCAACCAAATGTGTAATGCATCCTTTGATCCTAATATTTGAGCTTTGCATATACCATTTTCTTCGTAAAAACCTAAGTAACCTAACCTGACGAATGTGAAATCTTGAAATTGGCCCTGGTCCTTCCTTGAATATTGTGCATCTTAACTAAGGCAAAAAACTCAAGTTGAGAGTGGCTACCAAAAATGGCCCTGGTTCATAGGTTGGATATTGTACAACTTAACTCAGGCCAAAAGCCTAAGTTGAGGGTGGTTGGTGTAAGGGCAATCGCGTTGAATGTGGTGGAAGCTAGTGATACATGAGAAAGGGGGGAAATGTGTTATGGGTGCAAGAAAAATGAATAGATGCTTAAAGAATGAGCTAAAAGAAAAAAGAATGTGAAAATAAAAGGCAATGAGTTAAAAATGTGAGTAAGGTACCCAGAAAAGCTTCAAATAGGAGAAGGGAAGAATGAGTTCAAAAATATAAGTGTTGGTAGCACAAAAGTGTAGAATATCGCAGTGTCAAGGAGAGCCATTAGTCACTATGTTCCCAAAGCATCACACCAAAGCCCTCTGAGCCTATGTTACAACCAAGAAAGTCCTATAATGATCCTAGTCCAAGTAATCAAAAGTCATAGTTGTGAGTATAGGGGCATGCATATGGTATTAAGTACGGTGTTTGAATATCTGTTGTGAGTGTGAGTGATTTTGTTTAGTACCAAGCATCGAATCTAAAATACAACCATGAGTGAGATATAGAACTTCTTTTTGTGAGGGCACTTTCATTACACCGTTGATTTCAGGTTATTTTAGTAATTGTTGCTTATCTATGATTACCTAGCTTGTCATAGTTTCACTGTCACAGATATTGATCTGCATTGATTTGTTTGATGACTATTTGATATGCATTGATGAATTATTATGGGTATCTGTCCTTGATGGGGAGATAATGTATGCCATTAGATTGAGGTTTGTGTGTTACTATATAATTATGTACATTGAGTCTGTCGCTTGATGACAAGCAACAATTTTAAGTTGAGGGTGTTGATGTGTTGTCAAAATGCAGCACTTTTGATACTTAAAACTTAGAATTTTATGTGCTCTCAAAGCAATGTCAATGGGTTTGATGTGTTTTTATGTTTGTTTTTCAGGATTACAGGATTTGGCATGATTTTGGGCAAAGTGTTGCAGATGCTGAATATTTTATGAAGTATGAAGCACTCTACAGGATGTAGAAATTTCCAAGAGTCGTAGAGTTGTTTCGTGGTTGAGATCCAGTGAAGGGCCAATCTTCTGAAGTTGTATCCAAAAACTATTAGATGAGCCATGGAATTTTATACGAGTCGTGGATTAGGTTTCATGCCTTGAGGATCAGAATTGAAGGAGTTATAGAAAGTTTTCAGACGAAACTCTATACGAGCCATATGTCTGAATACAGCCTGTAGAAAGCTCTTATAGAAGTTATTCCCAGTTTTGAAGAATAAAGAGACTATGAACCCAGGTGCGGGTCGTAGAACTTTATACGACCTGTAACCCCATTCATAATGCCTGTTGTATCCAGGTTTCCTATTTTGTTTTGAACTTCTATAAACATATTTTTTAGTTTATTTTAGAGAAAAAACGAAGAAAAAAGTGTAGAGAGACACACGAGACACTTGGAAAACAACATTATGATTTTTAACAATATTTTGTAATTTCTAGTGAAGAGTTTGGGATTTCTTGTTCTTAACTTTATCGTTGTAAATGCTTAATTATGTTATTCTATATCATGAGTCTTGCATTTACAATGATTATGCATAGCTAAATCCACAACTAGGGTTGTGGGAACCTTGAAAACTAACAAGGTAAAATCGGATAATTCATAATTATTGGAAAGTATGCATGCATGTATTAATTAATTCTCTTTGTTTCGATTGCTTTTTAAGGGTGGATAATGTTAGAAATCACCTATCTGTTATTTCATGACCCAAATCGTGGACGTCAAGGAAAAATAGAAATAACGTGCGGAAGTGACTAAAGAAGATGGGTAACTAAAGCTGAAAATCTTTACAAACTTAAACACTATCCAAGGATTGGTCGTCACGTGTGCAAGCCACTAGCAATATAAAGATCAAAAGAATTACAAATCTGAACTGTCTTTCTTCTCAAATAGAACAAACAGAAAAGAAATAGGAACAAGAGAGTCAGTTAGATGACAACAGCTACCTCTCTAAATCTCCTGGGAAGCCTCGGATGATCAAGGAAAAATTACCACTAACTATCCGGGCTCAAAACCTACACATGTGTAGAAGCAAGGGTGAGTACCAAAACAACACGGTACCCAACAAGTCAACTAACAAAACAGAAAAAGTCCAATAGAATACACAAACTCCTTTCATCCCGACCGACCTCCACAACTACAACCTGCACAGAAATTCAGCCCAACCCAACAACACATAATTCATACTAGATATAGTTTTTCAGTATATTGCAAACATCAATTCACAAGCCACAACCCACAAGTGATAGCACAATCAATCACAGAAATAACATCATACCACACAGGAATATGCAAGGATGAGATGCAATGTTTATGCAATAATTGAAGGCAATGACCTCGGCATCATAACATCACTGAAAAATACCTCAACATCACAACATCACCGATAAAGACCTCGGCATAATATCATCGTCGGCAAAGACCTCTCTAATTGGACGATTCTTCCATTGCACCTTCACAGAAGCAATCTTGTTGTTTCTAAGCTTTTGAACGTGTCTATCAAAAATAGCAATAGGCTCCTCCTCAAATGACAGGTTTGGACTCAACACCACTGAATCAAATGAAAGTATATGAGACTCATCGGGCACATACTTTCGGAGCATGGAGACATGAAACACAGGATGCACAGATGACAAACTAGGCGGCAAGGCTAGTCTATAGGCTACCTCTCCGACGCGCTCTAAAATCTCAAATGGGCCAATGAATCAAGGGCTAAACTTTCCCTTCTTACCGAACCGCATAACACCCTTCATAGGTGACACTCTAAGCCAAATATGATCGCCTACCGTAAACTCTAGGGTTTGAACCCTTCTATCTGCATAACTATTCTGTCGACTCTGCGCAGCCAACAACCTACCTTGAATCATACGGACCTTCTCCATAGCATCCCTAAGAAAGTCTGCATCTAATGAGTCCATCTCAGTGGAATCAAACCAACCAATCAGAGATCTACACCATCTAACATACAAAACTTCGAATGGAGCCATCTGAATACTGAAGTAATAACTATTATCATAGGCAAACTCTGCTAAGGGCAAGTGTTGATCCCAAATTAATCACACACGCTTGAAGCATGTCCTCCAACACCTGAATCGTTCGCTCGGACTGTCCATCTGTTTGAGGATGAAAGGCTGAACTCATATCCAACTGAGTATCTAGACCATGCTGCAAGGCCCTCAAAAAATGTGAAGCGAAGATTGAACCACGGTAAAAAATGATAGAAACAGGCACACCATGAAGTCAAACTATCTAACTAATGTAAAGCTTGGCCAACTTCTTTGTTGTATACTAAATCTTGACAAGAATGAAATTGGCAGACTTAGTTAGTCGATCCACAACTACCCAGATAGAGTCATAACAACCCACGGTAGTGGGCAAACCCACCACAAAATCCATGATGATATGCTCCCACTTCCATGTAGGAATGGGCATCCTTTGAAACTCACCTCTAGGCCTTCGATGCTCACATTTAACCTGTTGACAAGTTAAACACTTGGACACATAATCTGAGATGTCCTTTTTCATGCTACACCACCAGTAGTGCTGACTCAGGTCATGATACATCTTTGTTGCCCCTGGATGAATAGAATAACGAGCATAATGAGCCTCCTCAAGAATCAATCTAATCAACTCACCCACCTTAGGCATATAAATTCGGCCCCCAGTCCTCAAAACACCATCAGGATCAAGTATAGCTTCCTTAGCCTCTCCTCTAGCCAATTTGTCTCTGATGAGACACAACTTTTCATCCTCAAACTGGTGCTCTCGAATCTGGTCCATCAAGGAAGAACGTGCCTAAATGAAAGCAAGTATAAACCCCTCATTACAAAGTTGTAACCTGACTACGCCATTAGCTAGACGCTGAACATCCCTGGCCTAAGGTCACTCCTCAACTCGAATGGCGGCTAGACTCCCCATGCTAGAAGTCTTTCTACTCAAGGCATCGGCAACCATATTAGCCTTCCCTAGATGATATAAAATGGTCAAATCATAGTCTTTTAGCAACTCAATCCACCTACGCTGCCTTAAGTTAAGATCTTTTTGACTAAAATATACTGAAGACTCCTACGATTAGTGAAGAACTCACAATATACACCATATAAGTAATGATGCCACAATTTAAGCACAAAAACCATAGTTGCTAACTCTAAGTCATGGGTAGGGTAGTTCTTCTCATGAACCTTCAACTGCCTAGATGCATAGGCAATCACTAACCCTTTTGCATCAATACACCACCTACACCAACTCTTGAAGCATCACAATATATTGTAAAGTCCACACCTGTCTCAGGTAGTGTCAAAATAGGAGCTGAAGTCAACAAAGTCTTGAGCTTTTGGAAGCTCACCTCACACTCATCGGACCAATGAAAGGCTACATTCTTCTAAGTTAATCTAGTCAATGGGGTTGCAATAGAAGAAAAATCCTGAATAAACTGTCGATAATACCTAGCTAACACCACAAAACTAGGAATCTTGGTAGCTGAAGTAGGTTGTGTCCAACCTCAAACTGCTTCAACCTTAGCCAGATCCACTCTATCCCCTCCTTAGACACCACATGCCCTAATAATACCACCGAATCAAGCCAGAACTCACACTTGGAGAATTTTGCATAAAATATTTCCTCCCTCAACCTGTGTAGCACTATCCTCAATTGACGAACATGATCAGCCTTAGTCTTAGAATACACCAATATGTCATCAATGAATACTATTACAAAAGAATCTAAGTACAGACGAAACACCCTATTCATTAACTCTATGAAAGCTGCAGGGGCGTTAGTCAACCCAAATGATATCACCAAAAATTCATAATGGCCATAATGGGTTCGAAAAGTTGTCTTAGGGATATCTAATGCTCTGATCCTCGATCAGTGATAACAGACCACAAGTCAATCTTAGAAAACAAAATCGCTCCATGAAGCTGATCAAACAAGTCGTCAATATGGGGAAGAGGGTACTTGTTCTTGACAGTCACCTTGTTCAACTGCCTGTAATCAATACACATCCTCATAGACCCATCTTTCTTTTTCACAAATAAGACTGGGGCACCCCAGGGTGACACGCTAGGATGAATAAATCCCTTTCTCAACAAGTATTGGAGTCCCTCCATCAATTCTTTCAACTCAGCTGGAGCCATTCTATATAGAGGGATAGAGATGGGCTTATTGCCTGGCTCTAGATAAATAGGAAAGTCAATGTCCCTACCAGGAGGAACACTTAGAAGGTCAGTAGGGAACACATCGACAAACTCCCGAACCATAGGAATAGACTCCATTGAAGGTGGTTCAGCACTGGTATCTCTAATGAAAGCTAAGTATGGCAAGCACCCCTTATCAATCGATTTCCGAGCATGGATGTAGGAAATAATTTTGCTAGGATAAGATCCACTTTCACCCTTCCACTTAATCTTTGGTAAACAGGGCATGGCTAAGGTCATAGTTTTTGCATACCAATCAAGAATAGCATGATAAGGAGAAAGCCAATCCATCCCCAAGATAACATCAAAGTCTACCATCTCCAGAATAATCATATCTACCCAAGTGTCAAACCCAGCCAAAGAAATAAGGCAGGATCGATACACTCAATCCACCACTAAAAGCACACCTACTGGTATAGAAACATGTACGGGTATTGACATCCGATCACACAATAACTCAAACCCAGACGAAAGTATGTAGACACAGAAGAGTAGGTAAATCCAAGATCAAATAGCGCAGATGCAGGTTGATGACAAACTGGAACAATACCTGTAATAACTGCGTCTGAAGCCTCAGCCCCGGGCCTCCCAGGAAAAGCATAGCACTGAGCTCCTTTGCAACCCCCGTATGAGCAACACCTTCATCTCCACCACGTGGAACCAAGGAACCACTATCTAAAGTCCTGCCACCTCTAGTAGTTTGCCCCTGCCTCGACCCTTGGCCGATGGAGCTGAATCTCTAACTAGAGCTGCCGAATAAGTACGATGAGGTCCCGAATGAATCTGAAAGGGACAGTGTCAAATCAAATGGACAAGATCCCCACACCCAAAGCAAGACCTTGGTGTAAAAGATTGTTGTCCACCAAATGAACTACTATGGCTACCACGGGTGGAACTTTGAGACCCTCAAGACATCTGTCCACCCTCAGCTGCTAGTATAGATGCATGGATAGGTTTTTCACACCTGAAAGATCCACCACTTCTATGCGAACCTCTACCTCCTGATGAAGTACTAGAAAATTTCCCCATAGTACGAGCCCTCTTAGGGTCCCCAAACTCCTCTCGAACTAGCAACTCTGCCTCCTTAGCAATGCTCACAATAGAATGAAAGGAAGCCCCCTCATGAGCTGCTCTGAATGCATAATATTTAATGGAGAAATTCAAGCCCCTTACAAACCTGCGGACTCTCTCCACCTCATCTGGAATTATCGCTAAGGCATGTCGAGATAACTGAAAAAACGAGTCTCATACTCAGTAACAGTCATACCACCCTGCCTCAAGTCCTCAAACCTCAATCGGCTCTCCTCTCATACACTCCAAGGAATGAAACGATCCTGAAAAGCACTTGAGAACACACTCCAATCCACTATAGGGGATCCGACTGGTCTAGATCTCACATAAGTCCTCCACCATTCCCTAGCTGGTCCACATAGCTGGAGTGCAACAAATCAGACATCACACTGATCAACCAAACCCACTGCCTCTAACATCTCATGGCACAAGGTCAGAAACTCATGAGCGTCCTCGCTCCTACCATCCTGAAATTGAGGTGGTTTCATCTTTTGAAATCTTTTGTAACTAAGCTGATCATCTGCTGCCAAAACTGCCTCTGGAGTGGTTTGTGCCCCAATAGTTTGTGTAGGAACTACTGGGGGCTGAACCACCTGATTATCATGAACTCGGTCGTGATGTTGCGTAAGTCTATTCTCACACTCTCGTATGAGAAATTCCTTGCATGCTTGTCACACCACCCCCCTGAGTGAACTTCTCAAGCATACCCATCATCCTCAACAAGGTATCCATCATCCTCAACAAGGTATCCTGAAGCAATGGTGAAACTGTGGACTCTAGAAGAGCCTGATCCTTATCAACTTCTATTTGTGGCTCTAGAGAAACCCCTCTAGCCTGTCCTGTAAGTGGTGTCGTCCCTTGGGCACGTCCTCTCTGATGCCACTCCACAAGCACGACCTCTAGCTCAAACCTTTGCCCTACTTCTAACTGGGGCCTCAATAATGGCCTCGGGAGCTGCCTCGCCTCTACCACCAGCAATCGTACCTCCAGTCCTTGCCATCTATCAAAAGAGCATGGGCACAACTCAATACTAATGAAGATAACCGCATGATAAGAGAGAATAAATAAAAGATATTTCCTAATAGTCTTCATAGCCTCTCAAGATAAGTACAAACGACTTCATACTAATCCTTGAGACCCTAGTTAGACTCGGCTCGTACTCACGTGAGACCTATGAACCTAGGGCTCTGATACCAACTGTCACGACCCAAATCGTGGACGTGATGGCACTTGCTCAATCCCACCAGAGCAAGTCATCCTTGACCTAAGGAAAAATAGTAATAACATGCAGAAGTAACAAAATAAGACTGGTAACTAAAGCTGGAAATCTTCACAAACTTAAACACTACCCAATGATGGGTTGTCACGTGTGCAAACCACTAAAAATATAGATATCAAAAGAATTACAAGTCTGAATTGTCTTTCTTCTCGAATAGAACAAACAGAAAAGAAATAGGAACAAGAGAGTCAGCTTAGATAATCAAGGAAAAATTACCACTCACTGTCCAGGCTCAAAACCTACACAAGTGTAAAAGCAAGGGTGAGGACCAAAACAATGTGGTACCCAACAAGTCAACTAACACAACAGAATAAGTCCAATAGAATACATAAACTCCTTTCATCCTGACCGACCTCCAAAACTACAACCTACACAGAAAAATCAGCCCAGCCCAGCAACACATAATACATACTAGAGATAGTTTTTCAGTATATTAAAAATATCAAATCACAAGATACAATCCACAAGTGATAAAACAATCAATCACAGGATTAACATCATACCACACAGGATTATTCCAGGATGAGATGCAATGCTTATGCAATAATTGCTGGTAATGACCTCGGCATCATAACATCACCGAAAAATACCTCAACATCACAACGTCGTCGGTAAAAACCTTGGCATAATATCATCGCCGACAAAGACCTCGGCATCCCAATATCACTAGTAAAGATCTCAACATCACAATCTCGCCAGCAAAGACCTCGGCATCACATCACGACCGATAAAGACCTCGGCCCCAACTTTTACCATCTCACTCATATCAGTATTCAGAACCAATGCAAGTGTGTGTGACATAAAAAGAATGAACATGAGATGAAGTCTACAAACAAATCCACTCATAATCACCAACCACAACAATATATCTCAAAAAAATAGAATTCTCATCACTTAGCCACATTTTCAATTCAAGTGTCACCACACCACACCAACTCACTTTACATTTAATCACCTCATTTTTATAATTTTAAAAAAAATTTCATGAATCACAAATAGAAGAAAGGATAATTTGAGAATTCTACGAGAATTACAAAGTTTTAAAAGTTCACTTGCCTTAGTCAAATCACGATCAATCAAACACTTGAGTCTTTCCCTTTCGAATAGAATCTGTAGCGCCATGATCTAGTCAAATAAATTATCACAATAAGATTTCAAAACTAACAATACCCATAATGCTATACATCTCTCCTAGACCCATAAAATTTCAAAACTAACAATGCCCATATTACTATACATCTACCCTAGACCCAAAAACTAATTAATTACATAGTCAATCCCCAAAATTTTAAGTCTAGGGTTAAGTCTTAATTCCTCCAAATAATATAAATTTGCGGATATTCACATAATATACTACACCTAATATTAAATTATCTATCTCAATATGATAAAACTTAAATCATAATATGGTAATAAAGGAAGTTACAAAAAGCTACACGAATAGTATGTTAATGTCTACTATACTGTAACCAAGGTAGAATTGGAGAAGAATATTCACCAAATTAAGTCACCATTAGCTATTCTAATTTCATGCACTTTCAAATTAACAATATATTATTAGTAAATTTTCATCCAAATTAGCTATACCCAATATTTGCAACCTTAATTCCCACTAAATATTGCCTACTGTAACAAGGAATAAGCCACCACTATACAATTTGAACACAAATTCTTTAATGTCACCTAAAGAATCCAACTGGTTTGATATTGTTTTGTTTCTTTTTTTTTCTTTTCCACCTGACACACACAAAAAATAATTTCATATATTATGTATACTACAACTAATCTAACTAATTAACAAGGCATAAAAGGTAGGATACTTACCTAGAAAGAAAGCTCTCTGGTGTTGCAGCGGTGATCCACAAATCTCCTTGTCCTCTTCTTATTTTTCTCTTTTTCAAACTAATTAAGTATTAAAAGAGATAAATTCTACTAATTATTTTAGTAAATATAGGATAAGTAGTATAAGGCATTAAATAAACACAATTTAACCCCTCAATTAAATTAGTTATCTAAATTTATCCATAACTTAAATGATCGTAATTATTGAATAGCTTGAATTATCAATTTAAAATTTATGAGAAAGATATTTTAGAAAAACAAGAGGACTAATTCTAGAAACGATGTTATGGGTCATTACATGTTATTTACTGGATCAAGATAGTAATGAATGAGAAAATAGATTAATTAATAGGCTTTAATTGATTTCATCTCGTCTAATCAACCGAATTTGATCAAGGGGAGGTTGTACTCGAACAATAGATAAGGGTTAGCAATGTTACACTGCGGGGATGGATCAAATCACGTAATAAAATCTACTTTTCTCCTGGATCAAAGGATTTGTTAAACTTAACTTACCGTTCTGCATGCAACACACTACAAAAGATTATGCAACACATAATCTTTTCTAGTGTATAGCATGTAGAACGGTAAGTTAAGTTTAATAAACCCTTTGATCCAGGCGAAAGGTAAATTTCACTACATGATTTGATCCATCCCCGCAGTGGGACATTACTAACCCTTACCTATTATTCTAGTACAACCTCTCCTTGATCCAATTCGGTTGATTAGACGAGAAGAAATCAATCGAATCCTGTTAATTAATCTCTTTTTCTATTCATTACTACCTTAATCTAGTCAGTAACAACTAGGCAAGTTCTAGCATTGGCCACCATTAAAAAGTAATCAAAATGAAGATGATTAATTAATACATGCATGTACACTTTCCAAAAATTACAAATTATCTGGGTTTATCTTGTTAGTTCTTTATGGTTCCCACAACCCTAGTTGTGGATTTAGCTATGCATAATCATTATAGATGCAAGAATCATGATATAGAATACCATAATTAAGCACTAACGATGATAAAGTTAAGAACAAGAAATTCCCAACTCTTCATTAGAAATCACAAAGCATTGTTAAAAATCACAAAGTTGTTTTCCAAGTGTATCGTTTGTCTCTCTGCACCTTTTTCTTTGTTTCTTCTCCAAAATAAAGTAAAGAAACTTATTTATAATAAATATAATATAAATCCAAAACAATATAAGAAAAGTGGATTCGGCAGGCATAACGAATAGGGTTAGGGTCGTGCAAAGTTCTATGGCTCGTACCTGGGCTTCATAGTATTCATTCTTCAAAACTGGGAATTTTCTTCTACGAGACCTTTCTATGGGTCATATTCGGACGTACGGCTCGTATAGGGTTATGTTTGACAACGTTTCAAGAACTCCTTCAATTTTGATCCTTAAGGCACGATTCCTAATCCTTGACTTGTATAAAATTCCATGGATCGTCTGACAGTTTGTTGCTGCAACTTTAAAAAATAAGCAACGAAATTGCTCTACGGCTCGTGGAAATTTTCCACAACCCGTAAAGTGCTTCGTACTTCATCAAAAATTCATCACGTGCAACACTTTGCCCAAAATCATGCCAAATCCTGTAATCCCAAAAATAAATTGTAAAAAAACATCAAATGCACACTAACATCGCTTTGAGAACACACAAAATTTCATGTTTTAAGCATCAAAATATATAGCATTTCAACAGCACATCACTTGTGTGGTTGCATATACACACTGTATGATAACTTAAGAGGCATGAATCCTGGGAGACCAACTGAGTAGTTGACTATACCTGGGTTCGAGTCCCAGATTATTATATCAGGGTTTGAGTTTGTGATGACTATTTCAGGGTTCGAGGCCCAATTAATTGTTCCTGGGTTCGAGGGCCAGTTTACTGTCCCTGGGTTAGAGGCCTAGTTGAATGTTAGACCACTTCGCCCAGGCTGACTTCCCCGATCGAAGGTTTGGCTCAGAAGAGGGTTCGAGGCCCTAGCTGCTAGTGTAGGGGTTCGAGGCCCCAAGTGATAGTTAGGGTTACGAGTCTCCATGTGATATTATATCCTACACCAGTTGAGAGCTCATACCATCAACAACTGATCCATGTATCCTTATACTTATACATACCCTAATTGTGCATAGGTGTATCTTCTGAGATTATGGGGCCCAGTTGGCATACAGGCATATATGCTAGGGCTTCACACCCACGTACAACACTATACCTCGATCATGTGATGATTGTAATATGGTTTTGTTTGGGTTTTGTCGGTTGGTTTCATTTTACACTACCTAGTCCTTCTCAGTTAAGTCCTTCTTGTTCTGCTCAGTTGGGTTCTCCTTATTCGATAGACATAGTTGACATCTGACCTTAGTTTAGATAGCTAGCATTATAACATTTCATGGCATTTGTTGTTACTATACTTACAGTATTTCACTCAGTCGGTCGATAATGCCTATTAGGTGCGCACCACTAGTACTCACCCCTACTTTTTTGCATCTGCTCATGGTGCAGGTCTAGGTACGAGCCACGATTGCTGATCTTGGGACGTTATAGCTGCTACAGGAGCCTTTTGGTAAGTATCAAACTGTGTGTGGGATATTCTACATCCTTTAGTTCATTTGGTTGTCATTTGTATTCAGACACTAGCCTTGCATATATATAGTTTTGCTTTGTATGTGTTACTCTAGTGATGTATATATTTCTATTTTGGGCCTATAGTAGCTCTGCATAGGTAACTTCCAGGTTCTGGGTATATTGTTCTTGGCTTTATAATGTGTGTTGTTATTCCCTTATGCTTAGTTACTTAGACAGATACTGTAGGTATTGGGCTGGCTTGTTTGTAGGTGGAATCTAGTAGGCACTGATACGCCCAAATTACACTCCAAATAGAAGAGTAAAGCGGTCGTTGGTCAAATATAGAACTCAACCAGAGTTGAGGTCGATCCCACAGGGAACACGTAAGAATTACTCTATTAGTACCAGCTTTCAGTTGTAAATGCTATTCCCAAGATAAACGTACATAAAATAAATGGGGGTTGCGTTATTTAGTTTAACTAATTTCGTAAAGTAATTAATAAGGACGTTCCGATTCTTAGACAGATAGAGAGAGGCTAGGGTTGTGTTCCTCATGACATACAATTACGACAACTAAACTGGATCTGTGAATTCGTTCCTAATGATGCATGCAAAATCTACAATTTAATTAATACCTAGGTCACCTTTCAGTCCTTTCTAGGTATATCTCACTCCTCTCCTCTCGGTCTCCGAGTGTATGCAATGCTAACCATTGTTTCTGATCTCAGAATACCCTCACCTTTCGGTCTCAGGCACTTAGACTAGGTTCATGACCCTGAATCTCTGTTGTTAGACTCTTTTCCCAATCACTACATCCCTTTCGGGCATGTAACGAATACAGGCTTACCCTAATGCGTCGACTCATTAAGGAGAAGTTAAAACGAAGAATTTAACAATACATGCGCTGTTTATGTGAACGAATTACCCCTAGTTTGCGTTATCTTAATTGGGTCGTCATGGTTCCCACAACCCTAGTTGTGTGTTTAGCCTAGCATCCTATTGATAATTTGCCCACAACGAGTAGAAGAAAACATAACGATGGACTTACGGTTGAAGAGCAAGAATCCGTGTTACAAGCTTTGAACAATAATCACAAACGTGATTCTCACGAATTACAAAAGCCAAACTAATGTTTTTCTCCTTGTTCTCTCCAGTCTCTGTCGTCAAAACGAAGTTCTCCAATAAAATAAAATAACATCCTATTTATACAAAGTAAAACTAAGTCGATATAATTTAGGAAAATAATTTCGGCGCGGGGCACGGTCCGTTACACGGACCGTCTGAGGTGAGATGGTCCGTGTGAACGGACCGTCTGGCGGTTGACTGTGCCCACACGGTCCGTGACACGACCCTTGTGGCGTGAGACGGGCCGTGTGGCTCTTCCATGTCGATCCACTTGCACGAATTCTGATATTTTCGACGAAGGCCCTTCGAGCTACGTCAGTTACACGGCCCGTTACACGATCCGTGTGGAGTAAGACGGGCCGTGTGGTTCCTCTGTGTGAATCTCCTTGCACGATTTCTTTAATTTTCGACGGGTTGTCTTCCGAGCTACGTCAAGTACACGGTCCGTCACACGGTCCGTCTGGCGTTAGACGTGCCGTGTGGCCTGACCGTGTGACTCGTGTCGTGCTACGGTCGGTCACACGGACCGTCTGGCGTGAGACGGCCCGTGTGGGCCTTCCGTGGTCCGACACTTGGCTTTGTTTTTCACCCGTTCCTTGTACTTTCCGCCATTTCCCATGCCTTAGTCATTTTCCTGCACAATATCAAAACATACCTATTAAACCAATAACACCGCTCGAGAACACCCAATAGTTCTATGTTTTAAGCGTCGTAAAAGTCGTATTTTCATGACTCATCAACACCCTCAACTTAGAACCATTGCTTGTCCTCAAGCGATGACCAGAAACACCTTACGACACACAAAAGACAAGTAATTAAAAAGAAATAAATAGCAACCCCTTTGTTCATTAAACTCATGCTCAACACGTATACTTGTAATGCGTGCGTATTCCAACAGACTCTGATTAGATCGACCTAAACACGATACTATATCTCGTTGGCTCCTATTAAGTTCTCGAATAAAGATAAGTCAGTTATGTATAGCACCCAAATAGTGCGGTGATAGTGCCCCTTACTACAAAGAAGTCTCACACCATGAAATAATGTAGCACACAGAGACTGGAATGTAAACACTCACGCTCAGAAAGAATTTTCAACCGACACACGAGTATAGACCATATGCTTGCCTTTATTTTCACCACCCTAACTCTTGAATGACCTTTTCAGGATCACTTTAGGACTTTCTAAGGCTTGTAACGTGGGCTCGGGCTTGGGTGAGATATATTTAGGATCAAAGTGACTAGCGTTTTGTTCCAAGACCCTGCTTTGACTCAGCCACTTCTTTCGGCTTCCCAAAATCTTTGTTTTCCCTATTTTTCCACTTTGCTCTACAGAGGGGCGTGTACTTTTTTTTTTTTTTTTTATTCACGCCCCCAAAAATTCTTTCTTTTGTTTTTCAACTTTTCTTCTCACCACTTGGATCTTTTCCATCCCTATTCTTCTGCTTCTCTTACACTAGCCACCCTCAACTTAAGATTTTAGCCCAAGTTGAGGTGCACAATGTCTTTTCAAGGACCAGGGCCAATATAAGCCACCCTCAACTTAGGCCTTTGGCCTAGGTTGAGGTTCACAATGTCCTTAAAGCGACCAGGGCCTGAGTATGGTCTACAGAGAGATTGGAAACATGGATTGGGTAATAAGAAAGAAAAGGTTTATTAAGGCTCAATTATTTGGTTCAAAGGGATAACCTTCATTTGGTTAATTCATTTTAGGCTTAGTGACTTCTTAACAACAATGGCCTAAGATCCTTTCCTAATCCACTCATTCAATCGTTTTAGGGGGACCAACCAGGCAAGTTCTAGTTTACAAGTGTGTCAGTTAAATTCAAGCAAATACACTCCCACACACATGGCACATATCCCCCACTATTCAGCACTACACAACACAGTCAGACTTCAATCGTTAATATGCCAACTAAACAATGTACATTGTGTTTGCAGAGGATCACAGAATCAGTCCATATGGGATACACACCTACAAGTTCCGTGGATTCCCATTTTTTCAAATTGGTGAGGTTACTATAAACTCTTATACCCACTTGTCTTTACCACACAAAACAAACATAATAAACCTAAACATGCCAGTTCTACTAGATAATCCACCTTCAGAGAAAAGAAACATGGCAAGAAAAACTCTTCAGGGTAAAGATAAGATGCCCCACCCCCAACAAAAGGCAGTGCAATGTCCTCATAGCACCAGAATAATCAACAAAGCAAAAATGGGAGCACGACATACCTGGGACGCCTTAGGCGTCAGGGGGGTCATCATGGCCCGAACCAACTGGCGGGTCCGGGCAGGTTACATCATCAGCTGGCGCCCTAGTACTTCCGGATGCTCCTGTCCACGCAGCCTCATATGCGAGGCGCGCCTGCTCTTCCCGTGCAGCAGCCTCACGCCTCTGAGCCCTCAAAGCTTTTCGCAGCCTCCGTGCCTCCTCACACTGTGGGTCCTCAGGTGGGCTAGTGCGCTGACTGCGGCGCTTACCTTTGTCCGTATGACCCGATGCCGCAGGAGGGGGTGCCTGGGCAGCAGGAGGTATGATCGGTAACCCCCAGCCCTCAGTCAGGCTCGGCTCCACCGGGGCACTAAACAATGATGCAAACGAATCGGGTGGTGGAGCCGGAGCGGGCCCGGTGCTGTTGTACCGTGCATACAAGTCGTCAATTTTGTCCTTCATGACCTGCATCTCCTGCATCATCTGAGTCACTTCATCACCGGTCATGCTGCCAAACATGCGGCGAAGGTAGGCCTCCCACTGGTTAAACTGCTCCTGCAAACTCTGGATCTGGCCAAGTAGTTCAGCGCGAAGCCGATCCTCAGCCAACTGCACGTGAGTCTGCACCACCTGAGGCACCCGCACCACCATCTGGTCAACAATCGCCCGCGTCTGCCTCTGCTCTGTAACCATGCGGGCGAGGAGGTCGTAGGGGACATAACTGTAGCCCGAATGCGTCTGAGGTGCCGCGCCACTGCCCCCGGGCTGCTCAGTATCTGTACCCGTCTGGGGGGCTGTGGGGGGCTCCTCAAAAGCCAGAGGCTGCTGAGGGGGGGCCCGGGGGAGCTGTGTCGGAATCCCATGCCGCCGGGATCGACTGTGGTACAATGGGTTGTCGATATCCTTAATCATAGCAATGTTGACGACACCCTTCGGAGCTATCTTCCGGTCCAAGAAGTGCGTGGTGGGAACACGGGCCTGCCTGCAAAGTGCCCGAATCAGGCATGGAAAGGACATACCTGCGCGTTCGGAGAGGGCACGATCCTTTATCTCCATAGCAATCACGCGACCCACGTTAATACCAAGGCGGGCCACCAAACTCGCGACCAACACAGCATGGGAGAGTTGGAGTGTGTTGTCGTTTACTGTGGGTCGAAGTCGGGCTCGCACCACCGACCACAAAAACTTGGCGACAAATGTAAGGGAGGCTTTTGTAGTAGGAATCTTGGGATTAGTCACCCAAGGTGCCTCCACTCCCTGAAGTGCAATATGCTCCGCCATCCATTGTAACTCCCTAGTCCGGGTAGACGGGTCCGAGATCCTAACCTCATCAGTGACATTCACATAGTGAGAAATGAAGATCCCATCCGGTGGAGCATGGTAGTCTGGACCAAATAAAAAATGGTTGATCGTCTCTGCCGAGATATCAACCTGTGCCCCCCGGATGGCGACATAATCCCGATGAGATAATTTGGCAGCAAGCCGCTTCTTCGCACGTCTGGGCAGGTTGCCTTCTATGGATGCAAGAAGGCTGGCAGCATAGCTGGAGTAAAATTCTGCGATCATATCTGGGCCATAGTATCCAGGAGGGCTGGCCATCCATCCAAACTGATATGCTTCAAATGTATTTCGTATTTCCGGAATGGAGTCCAACTTGTCCACTAGGACCCGCATTTCCGGGATAATTGGCCTCCCCTGATAGCCTCCAGTACCTTTGGTGATGCCATTGACGTATACCTCCTTAGCCCCGGGGACTGACCATCTCCTCCGTAAAAAGATCAGGAGCCACTTGGCGGTTTCCGGGTCAGAAGTCCGAGCAACCGCCTGCTGGGTGGCCTCATCATCACTGTCGCGGAGGAGCAAAATATCCTCCTCTCCCCTAACATCATGCTCGGCAGTGACTGGAGTGCCAGCCTCATCCTCCTGCTCTGGGACCGCAGCTTCCCCTGCCACCCCCGCTTCGGGAGTTTCCTCCTCAGAATCTGAAGCGATATAGCGCCTCACTGGACGAGAACGGGCAGTGCGAGGGGGTGGGGAAGGCACAGCTGACCCGCCTACGGAGTCATTGCCTGAGTCACTCCCCGGAGTGTGACTCGAGGATTCGGTGATCGAATCCCGGAGACGTGACTCCTGCTCGTCTTGTCGTGGGCGAGGTCGTAGACGTGGGGCCATAATAGTCCTGCAAACAACACAAAGAATAAAGAAAATATTAGTAATGCCAGGGTGTTTAGGACGACACACTACCCGGTACTCAGACTTCCCCTGTGGAAATGAAGTGACAAAAACCCTTAAGAGTGGCGTCACCCGGTCTATCATAGGGAATTTCGCACTAAAGAGGCCGATGAGACTCGAGGAAAGTAAATACAATGACGTCCTAAAGGGGCATAGGACGGGGGCCCTGCACGGGCTGTGTAAAGGGGCACGGGCCGTGTAGAGGCCCGTGTGAAAGCCTAAGGGGCGCAGGCATCCAAGGGACACGGGATGGGCCGCCACACGGTCCGTGTAAGGTCAGACGGTCCGTGTAACGGACCGTGTGGTGTGCCTTGGCGTACAGCGGGATTTGCGACACGGACGGTCCGTGACACGGCCCGTGTGATGTCACACGGTGCGTGTAACGGACCGTGACACGGTCATCGTCCCCAGTCAGCCCCATAACGGATTTTGAAGTTCACACACGCCGTAAGTCATAAAAAATACGCCGGATCGGGTACTCAAACTAAGCAAGACTACGTTCTACAAAACAAACCCAATTTTTAACCAACCAAGAGTCACAAATACCCTATGTTTCAAGAGTTCATGAAAGCAACAATGGTGGCTACGACTACCCATTAACAAAGCTTCAAGGAATCATGCCCCTAGAGAGTTATAGACGTCATAATCACGAGGTATATGCATAAACTCACTCACAAGAACAAAACTAAAAACAAAATGTCAAGAACAAACTACAGAACAACCAATCTAGACTTAAAAGCAAACTACATCAAAGAAACTTACTTGAATGAGGGAAGTAGACTTGAGACTTGAAAAATTTGCCTAAGGATGGTGTGACGGATCGTGTGTAGATTGCACAAACCGTGTGAGAAGAGTGAGGCGTGTGGGGTGTTTGTTTAGAGAGAGAAAGTGAGTGTGAGGGTAAGGCAAAATATGAAAAGAGGGTATAAATACCCAAATTTCCGGGGCACAAGACGGGTGGGAAAACGGGTCGTGCCACGTGGCACGATTCGTATTGCGTTCCGTGGGTGGCGGACGCATGGTCCCGAGGTGCACGCCCAAACGGTCCGTTAGATGGACCGTTTCAAGTGGGACGGCCCGTGTTGTGGGCCGTGTGGCGACACGCGTGGCGTCTGACGCCGCATGCTCCCACACGGCCTGTTGGACGGTTCGTTTAAGCTCACACGGACCGTGTGATTTGGCCGTGTGAGTTGCCTTGGGGAATTTCACTTACCTGGAGGGGGACACCCTAACGGGCCGTTACACGGTCCGTCTGGGATCAGACGGTCCGTGTAAACGGGCCGTGCGACACCCCTTTGGGGTATTTTGTCCTTCCTTTGCCCGTACGCCTAGTTGACTTTCCTTGCCACCATGTGCATCCTTCCCTGAGACAAAATATAAGCCAAGAAAAAGCAGAAGTCAGTGTACTTTATTTTTTATTTTTTTTTGATTTATGGGTTGCCTCCCATTTAGCGCTTGGTTTAATGTCACGGCTCGACGTGAAGGTCTTGACTACTCAGACTTCGTCAAGATGGAGAACCTCTATCACCGAGGATTCCTCTGCAGCGCCCAAGTACTTTTTCACGCGCTGCCCATTAACCTTGAAGCGGTGCCCCTCATCCGTCTCTAGCTCAACTGCTCCATTAGTCAGCACTAGTGTGATCTTGTACGGGCCAGACCACCTTGATTTTAGCTTCCCTGGGAATAGCCTCAATCTGGAGTTGTAGAGTAGCACTCTATCACCAACATCAAAGCTTCGTGGGGCAATGAGCTTATCATGGTAAGCCTTCATCTTATTCTTGTACAGAGCAGCACTCTCGTAAGCCTGTAGACGAAACTCATCCAGCTGATTCATCTGGTCCAACCTCATGTTGGCTGCCTCCTTCCAATTCATATTCAGGGCCTTGAGGGCCCACAGTGCTTTGTGCTCCAACTCAATTGGTAGATGACAGGCTTTACCGAACACTAGCTGATATGGAGACATACCAATGGGTGTCTTATAAGCTGTCCTATAGGCCCACAATGCATCATCTAACTTCCTAGCCCAGTCCGTTCTTGTGGCATTCACAGACTTGGTCAGGATCTCCTTAATTTCCCTGTTGGATACTTCGACCTGTCCACTTGTCTGCGGATGATAGGGCGTGGCCACCTTGTGTTGGCGTACCCCATATTTCGCCAGTACAGCCCGAAAGGACGTGTTGCAGAAGTGGGAGCCCCCATCACTAATGATAGTTCGGGGTGTCCCAAATCTAGCAAAGATGTTCCGCCTCAGGAACTGTACCACACTCTTACTTTCGTTGTTAGGCAGCGCTATTGCCTCCACCCATTTGGAGACGTAGTCCACAGCCACCAAGATATACTTCATCCCATAAGAGCTCACGAACGGGCCCATGAAGTCGATGCCCCACACATCAAACAGTTCCACCTCCAAAATGGGGGTCATGGGCAACTCTTGACGCCTTGAAATGTTCCCTTGGCGCTGACACTGGTCGCACCCCTGCACCAAGTCATGGGCATCTTTATAGATGGTGGGCCAGTAGTACCCACACTGCAGGATCTTCTTGGCAGTTCTGGCACCACCATGATGCCCCCCCCACTAGAGAGGAGTGGCAGCCTTCCAGAATGCTCAACATTTCTGCCTCAGGGACACATCGTCGGATGACCCCATCTGCGCATGTTCTGAATAGATATGGATCATCCCAAAAGTACCTGCGCACATCATGAGAAAACGTTTCTCTATGGTGAGGGTTAAGGCCTTCCGGCATAATATCGCTCACCAGGAAGTTAGCAAAATCAGCATACCAAGGGACTAGGTCCGCAGAAGCGGCTAATACCTGCTCATCGGGAAACGAGTCATCGATGTCCACCCACTCCTTGGCCCGGGCTGCATCCTCTAACCTGGAGAGATGGTCGGCCACTTGATTCTCCGTGCCTTTACGATCCTGGACTTCGAAGTCGAACTCCTGTAGCAAGAGCACCCATCTGATTAAGCGAGGCTTAGCGTCCTTCTTGGCCATGAGGTACCGGAGTGCGGCATGGTCAGTGTGGACGATCACCCTCGTGCCCAGTAAATATGCTCGAAACTTGTCAAAGGCATACACCACGGCTAGCAACTCCTGCTCTGTGACAGTGTAATTCCTTTGAGCCTCATTCAGCGTCTTACTGGCGTAGTAGATAGGATGGAAAATTTTGTTCCGCTTCTGCCCCAGCACAACACCCACAGCAACTCCACTTGCATCACACATAACCTCAAACGGAGCGTCCCAGTCAGGAGCAACCACGACAGGCGCTGAAATGAGCTTTAGTTTTAAGGTCTCAAACGCTTGTCGACACGCATCGTCAAAGTGGAACTTGACATCCTTCTCCAACAGTTTGCACAATGGATGTGCAATCTTAGAGAAGTCTTTAATAAACCGGCGATAGAATCCAGCATGCCCAAGGAAACTCCGGACCCCTTTGACCGAGATAGGAGGCGGCAATTTCTCAATGACCTCAATCTTTGCCTTGTCCACCTCTATCCCCTTTTCTGACACCTTATGACCAAGGACTATGCCCTCCTTGACCATGAAATGACACTTCTCCCAATTCAGAACCAACTGGGCTGCTTCACAGCGCTGCAGTGCCTTGCTTAGGTTCTGCAAACAATCATCAAAAGAATCACCCACTACTGAAAAATCGTCCATAAATACCTCAAGGGTGTCTTCGACCATGTCTGAAAAGATGGACATCATGTAGCGCTGAAAAGTGGCTGGGGCATTGCAGAGCCCAAAAGGCATCCTCCTGAAAGCAAACGTCCCATACGGACACGTGAAGGTGGTCTTCTCCTGATCTTCTGGGGCTATTGAGATCTGGTTGTACCCCGAGTATCCGTCGAGGAAGCAATACCATCCTCGCCCTGCTAGCCTGTCTAGCATCTGATCCATGAACGGCATGGGGAAGTGGTCCTTTAGAGTCCATTTGTTCAACTTCCTGTAGTCCATGCACACTCGCCATCCGGTGACAGGTCTCAGTGGGACGAGCTCATTCTTGTCATTGACGACCACCGTCATGCCCCCCTTTTTGGGGACGCACTGTACTGGGCTCACCCACTTGCTGTCCGAGATTGGATACACCACCCCAGCATCCAGCCACTTAATGATCTCCTTCTTCACCACCTTCTGCATGGGTGGGTTAAGCCTTCGCTGATGCTCAATGCTAGGCACACAGTCATCCTCGAGCTTGATTTTATGAGTGCAGATGCCTGGAGGGATGCCAATTATGTCAGCAATGGTCCATCCAATGGCGCGCTTGAACTTCTGTAGGACCCCCAACAATGCCTCCACCTGATGTTCCTGAAGATCTGCAGCCACAATCACAGGAAGAGTGTTGTTAGTACCTAAAAATGCATAACTGAGGTGTTGCGGCAACTCCTTGAGCTCCAGAACGGGCGGTTCCTCGATAGAGGGTTTCGCCGGAGGTGTTGGCCTATTTTGCAAATCCAAGTCCCACTTTCTTGGCACGAACGGTCTGGTCCCCATGCCCTGCAAGGCATAGATGGTGTCGTTGTACCCCTCAACACCATCTTTTGGGAAGTTCATCAGCACTGCTGCCAGTGTGTCAACAGTCATCTTTTCCTCCAACGAGGCTTCAGAAACATTTTCGTCATCAATATCCAGGATGGACATCACAGCTAACTCCTTAGGCCTTCTCATGGCAGCACACACACTGAATTTCGCCTCTTCGGTGTTTAACCGGAATGTGAGTTCACCTCGCTCGACGTCCACCAGTGCCCTGCCAGTTGCCAAAAATGGCCTTCCAAGGATGATTGGTACCTCAAAGTCCACTTTACAGTCAAGGATGACAAAGTCGGCAGGGAAGATGAACCTTCCCACCCGAACAAGGACATCATACAGGATTCCCACGGGCCTCTTTACTGATCTATCTGCCATCAACAGCCGCATGGTCGTGGGGGTGGGGGCTCCCAAGCCCAACTGCTGGTAAACTGCCAACGGCATCAAATTAATGCTGGCACCAAGGTCACAAAGAGCCCGTGCAAAGTCATAAGCACCAATGGTGCATGGGATGGTGAACGCCCCCGGATATCCCTTCTTTTCTACCAAAGATCTCGTAGCGATGGCACTACAGTGGTGTAAATTATCGACTGGCTCGATCGTGGCTGTCCTCTTCTTAGTGATTAAGTCCTTCATGAACTTAGCATAGCCAGACATTTGTTCAAGTGCTTCCACCAGAGGTATGTTCACAGACAGCTCCTTCAACATGGATAGGAACTTCTGGAATTTGCCATCCTCCGCCTTCTTTTGTAGCCTTTAGGAAATGGCGGCCTTGGTTTTGGGATGGCTGGCAGACTTGGGCCACTGGGGGAGTCTGTCACTACTGCCTTCTTGGTCACCTCGGGCTCTGCTACCACCGCCTCAGGTTCATTACTCTCAATGTCAACCTGACCCTCCATAGGGCCAGGCATGTTGTCATCGACTTTCACCTGACCTGCATTAGGAACAGCAACCGGGTTAGCAAGTACCTGACCACTTCTCGTGGTGATCGCCATACAGTGGCCATCGTTCTTCGGGTTTTGCACTGTGTCACTCGGGAGTGACCCAGCTTTCCTCGGATTAAACGCCGCCGAAAGCTGCCCCATCTGCTGCTCTAACTGCTTGATTGAGGTGGAGTGCGAATCTACCAGCTGCCTGACATTGGAAATTTCGCTCTTGACATCTCGCACCCCTGCCTCAATGGCCTCCACTTTGCTTAGGACTTTTGTCATCATATCCTCTAGCTTGGAGTTGCTGCCACCCTCGTTCTGGCAATCACGGGTTCTGTAGCCATCCCTATTCTGCCAGTTCCCTTGGTAATTCTCCCGATTGAAGTTCCGACCTTGGTTACCGGAGTTGAACCCTCGGTAACCCCCCTGACTACCAAGAAACTGTGCTTCCTCATCATATTCGCTGCCTTGATCGTCATACCTGGGTAGTGCTTCCATTGCTTTGACTTTCTCAGTGCCCCCACCAAGGAACTTCTTCGACAGCAAATCAATTTGTGTCTGCATATGGGCCATGTCCTAGTCCCGTTCTTCCTCCTTCTTGCGCTGCGCCTCACTCATCTCAAATACCATCCCTGAGCAGTCTGCCTCTCTAGTATACCATGCCCTGTTGTTCTTTGCCACTTGGTCTAAGATGACCACTATGTCTGGGAAAGTCCTGGACATATATGACCCTCCACAAGCTGCATCAATGATAGGCTTGGTAACGAAGTTGCAGGACCTGTAGAAGACTGCCTTCAAGTGTTCATCAGTGAGATGGTGATTTGGGCACTGTTTGAGCTTTTGCCTGAATCTCTCCCAAGACTGATACAGCGCTTCATTCGGCATTTGTTTATGGGATCCGATCTCATCTTTGAGTTTCAGTTGCCGTGAAGCAGGGAAGAATCGTTCCAGAAAGGCCTCCTTTAGTTCCCCCCATGTGCGGATGGAATCGTGGGGGAGCTCGTTTAGCCACCTTATTGCCTCACCAGACAGAGACAATGGAAATAACCTCAGCCTCAACGCTTGCTGGCTAACTCCTGGAATTTCGGAGGACTGACAGGTAGCTAAGAAGTTAATCAAGTGTTGATTTGCATCCTCTGTGGCCGCTCCAGTAAACATCCCCTTCAATTGCAACATCTGCAGCATGGTGCTGGTGATCGTGAATTTGATCCCAGCAGGCAGTGGTGGGAGCACTATCGCCCCAGTAGACCCGGCATCATCATCATCATCTTGCACAGCTGGCGGGTACTGAGGGCCTTGAGGTCTCACCGGGGGTTGGTGTTGCTGAGGTGGTACAAGTGGTACCTGGCGAAGTGGCGCTGCTGGTGGTACCACATTACCAGTAAGATCATCCATACCCAACCCATCCTGACCTCCAGCTGCAGGATTCACTGCCAACTCCCTCTGCCTTGCTGCTTCACGATCTTGGGCGTTCATTCTGCGAATTGACTTGGTAAGCTCCGGATCGTAGGGAATAAGTGTTGCACCCTTGCTGCGGGTACTTGGCATACAATGCTGAACCCCTACGAGGACAAAAACAAGAAACAAAGTAAAATCAGGGACTAGACTTACAAGCTGAAAGTAGCAACTAATAGACTAGTTCCTTGCCGCGTTCCCCGGCAACGGCGCCAAAATTTGATACGCCCAAATTACACTCCAAATAGAAGAGTAAAGCGGTCGTTGGTCAAATATAGAACTCAACCAGAGTTGAGGTCGATCCCACAGGGAACACGTAAGAATTACTCTATTAGTACCAGCTTTCAGTTGTAAATGCTATTCCCAAGATAAACGTACATAAAATAAATGGGGGTTGCGTTATTTAGTTTAACTAATTTCGTAAAGTAATTAATAAGGACGTTCCGATTCTTAGACAGATAGAGAGAGGCTAGGGTTGTGTTCCTCATGACATACAATTACGACAACTAAACTGGATCTGTGAATTCGTTCCTAATGATGCATGCAAAATCTACAATTTAATTAATACCTAGGTCACCTTTCGGTCCTTTCTAGGTATATCCCACTCCTCTCCTCTCGGTCTCCGAGTGTATGCAATGCTAACCATTGTTTCTGATCTCAGAATACCCTCACCTTTCGGTCTCAGGCACTTAGACTAGGTTCATGACCCTGAATCTCTGTTGTTAGACTCTTTTCCCAATCACTACATCCCTTTCGGGCATGTAACGAATACAGGCTTACCCTAATGCGTCGACTCATTAAGGAGAAGTTAAAACGAAGAATTTAACAATACATGCGCTGTTTATGTGAACGAATTACCCCCAGTTTGCGTTATCTTAATTGGGTCGTCATGGTTCCCACAACCCTAGTTGTGGGTTTAGCCTAGCATCCTATTGATAATTTGCCCACAACGAGTAGAAGAAAACATAACGATGGACTTACGGTTGAAGAGCAAGAATCCGTGTTACAAGCTTTGAACAATAATCACAAACGTGATTCTCACGAATTACAAAAGCCAAACTAATGTTTTTCTCCTTGTTCTCTCCAGTCTCTGTCGTCAAAACGAAGTTCTCCAATAAAATAAAATAACATCCTATTTATACAAAGTAAAACTAAGTCGATATAATTTAGGAAAATAATTTCGGCGCGGGGCACGGTCCGTTACACGGACCGTCTGAGGTGAGATGGTCCGTGTGAACGGACCGTCTGGCGGTTGACTGTGCCCACACGGTCCGTGACACGACCCGTGTGGCGTGAGACGGGCCGTGTGGCTCTTCGGTGTCGATCCACTTGCACGAATTCTGATATTTTCGACGAAGGCCCTTCGAGCTACGTCAGTTACACGGCCCGTTACACGATCCGTGTGGAGTAAGACGGGCCGTGTGGTTCCTCCGTGTGAATCTCCTTGCACAATTTCTTTAATTTTCGACGGGTTGTCTTCCGAGCTACGTCAAGTACACGGTCCGTCACACGGTCCGTCTGGCGTTAGACGTGCCGTGTGGCCTGACCGTGTGACTCGTGTCGTGCCACGGTCGGTCACACGGACCGTCTGGCGTGAGACGGCCCGTGTGGGCCTTCCGTGGTCCGACACTTGGCTTTGTTTTTCACCCGTTCCTTGTACTTTCCGCCATTTCCCATGCCTTAGTCATTTTCCTGCACAATATCAAAACATACCTATTAAACCAATAACACCGCTCGAGAACACCCAATAGTTCTATGTTTTAAGCGTCGTAAAAGTCGTATTTTCATGACTCATCAAGCACCATCATGACCTAAAAGGTCAGGTCATGACAAAGAAATCATCACCAAGACCTAAGCTTAGCCAGTAATCACGCATCTAATCAAAATAGGATTACAAGATTTTACAAATTGAAAATAAGTTTAGACTATCTCTGAATACGACATAAAGGCTAGCCTTGTTGGATGAAAATTGGCAACTTCAAATGCCAGAAGCTTACCCCAACCTCTGTAGCCCAAAAGCTTTTTTGCACAAAATAAAAGTCAATGATAAAAACTCATACTATGATATACTGGGTGCAAAAGTATTGTATGAGTACCAAATGAGTGTTACGTAGTAGGCATAGGTCAATTAATCTCCATAGATAAAGTATATATACACAATAGAGGTACAACACAAATAACTACACAAGAGACATAATCATGATAGAATAGGTAGTATGTCACACTTTGAGACTATCCCTTAATCGTAACTCGTTCATTAGAGTCATAAGTGACCCCAAGCTAATCCTTGATACTAGCATAGTAACAAGTAATCAACTATGAACATATAAAATAAAATAAAATGACTGAAAAGAAGCATATTTATGGCATATTGTTATATTTTTAACAAAATTTTGTATACAATAACTGTAATCTTAAAAGAACCTGGAATAGAATAGACTGAATTTGATAACTCTAACTGACTATTTATGAGGCCTATAATAATACTTATTATAGTTAGTTGAGACATGATCCTTGCTCCCCTTAATCAATACATGTAAATAGAAATGACATACTAGAACTATAAACTAACCTTAGAGTTCAAAATAAAAGAAATAATCAGTTGTTGCTTGGAAGCTATGATTGACTAGGATCCTTGCAGTTAGAACCTAAATGTATGTTCCATAATAAAAATTTAGGTAAAAGAAGTATTCAACTAGTACTTCAAATATACTAAGTATATGAGATATACATGATAATGTATACAACTAGACATGATGAATCGAAAATGCAAAATTGTATATGAAACTGAAATACATGAACTGATGTAACGAGCAAGTAGTAAAACATGCAACTAATAAATACTAAAACTGAAATAACTAAATGCAAGGTCAAATTATAGTTTGAGAGACTAGACTATAGGAGATACTGTTGACCGACATAAACCATATGAGGTACAAAACAAAGTTTCAGTGGACTTCTCCCATACTAAAAAGAGAGTGTCATATTTGCCAAGGTTGGGACCATGATTTCTGAGCTAATGTAGATCCACTAGCTAAAGTCTAAAACGATTAATCCTACTATGGCGCGTAGTTCTGAGACAAAGAGATTGCTACTAAAAGTCTTATGCCTTTACTAACATGTGATCTTTCATCCCTAGTTCCCCTAAGTTCTAAGTAAAGTCCCAATGGAGAATATGCATATTCATATGAAATAGTAAGAATATGATAATACTTAATCATACAAGTAAAATCTAATAATTATAAGAGTAGCTTATTAAAATCATAAAAATATAGTATAATCTGAAAAACACTTTATCTAAAAGACCTAATTATGATACTCATATAAACTGATTAATACTTTATCTAAAAGCATTCTAAATTCATGAATGTCTTCCAAGTGACTACATTTTCTTTAAAATAGGTATAAAGAAATTTCATGTAAAAATACTTTCTTGAACTCTTTCTTGAAATAACTTGAAGTAAAATATACTTTTCTTGAAAATCATCAAAAACAATACAATTTAAGCAAAATATTTTTTTAAAATCAACAATATTTTAAAATCATCTACTTTGGGGTAAAAACCCTAGCTTTGATTTTACTAACTGAATTTGTAGATGTTGGATGTGAGGACAAATTTAATTCCTTACTATGATAGTCTTACATACCTTAAATCTCCATTAATCTTGAAGAAAATCCTAACTTAAAGAAGATCAATCAAGAAATTCTTTTTTGAAATTCTTGAATTAATTTCTTTAAACTCCCATGGCCAAGGCTAAGATTTCTATCAATGATTCATGATTATATAAATAAATTTGAATCGAAAAGATTGAAATTCTTGAAAAAGGACATACCTTGAAGAAGATTTTTGAAAAAGATTTGAAGAAAACTTGCTTCAAGTCTTATGCTTTGAAATTCTTAGAGTTTTTCCTTGAGGTTTGAGAGAGTAGAGAAGCGAGAAATAAGAGATGAAAATTTTATTATTTAGGGTTTTATAGGGGTTAAGAAATCCGTTTAGGACTTTCCTAGGGCTACAAGGACAAAAACAACTTCTTTTAGTGTTTTTTGTCGGCCAAAATAGATTAAAAAATTAGGACAAAATAGAAACATGAGACCCACACTGAGAATCCCAAAAGCGACTTTGTCAAAAGGTTCTAATAAACACTCAATCTTTTATCCCAAAATGGGATACAATTCGATACTTGGAACAACAAAAACACCATTATGGCTTCTAAACAAGGCTCAGGTATCCCCTTTGAGGCAGAAATTACCTCTAAACAATGCTTTCCATGCTTTTTGAATACTCCAACACGTAGCCACACCAAAATTCGAACCATGTAACTAAAATCACTCAAATTGAAGCTCCTAATGCTCAACTTATCGCAATTGAAGACATTGCAAATGGTTGAATTCGTGTCACTAGTCTTAACTAAAAGATCAGTTAAATGACCACTGCGAACGTGGAGGAGAGGCCCGCAAATATGGAGGGTCGGATACCTAAAACTCCCGAATACTATGGGTTAACTCGTTAACCTCTGTGAACACAACAACCAGCCAAGTAAAGCTTCACGAACACGAAGAGCTAGTCGGCTAGCCTCTGCGAATGTGGCCTTGTGCCCATGAGAATGAAGAGCATTTGGGGTCTGCACCAGCTGATGCATAGCAGCTGGTTTTTCTCAAATTGAAAATCTCCTTCACAACCCCATTCGCATAAATGTGATATTCTATCCAATCATATTCGAGGTTTTGGACTGAAAAGTGATTTCAAAATTTCCAAATAAGTCATCTCAACAATTAGTGAACCCCACATTTAAGCATTGTTTTAAGATAAAATTAATAAGGGTGTGCTCAGAATGAGATCAGAAGCCTCGAGATCCATACAAAGAGTCATTTTACCAAACTCAATATTTCAAAACTAAAGAAACCAGTAGGATTACATTTTGAGTCCTTATTCGGAATTTTATCTAAAGTCAACCGTTCAAACTTTAAGAGATTCAAAACGCAGAAACTTTCTCAGAATCCAAACTAACGACCCGGCGATCATTTGGTCAAATCCCAACAAGTTATAAATGATTTACAGTCATTACCGAAAAGTTCTAAATGCTGAAAAAAATAAAAAAAAAATAAAAATTGAAGGGTCATTACATTCATTAAATCCCAAAATAGTAAATAGTTCTACCCAACAATTGGGAAAGATGAATTGTCGCTTCAAATCATTTGACATGTAAAAAACAAAGTAAAGAACTAAAGAAGACTTTTAACATCCAAGAAATTAAAGTACATTTACGTAATTCAATCTAATTTCCCAGCTCCTCCATATATATTTGACCTTTCTAGTGTTTCACCTAGATCTTCCTAGATATTATTCTCCTCTCTATTTTCTCCCACAATCTTGTTCCTAAATTTCTCCAAAACCAACCTCAACTACCATTGCTTTATTTATTTTTTCCTTGAATTAAAATATTTGATCTCTCCTCTTTCTTTTTTATATATTTTCTTTCCCTAAACTTGTCCAAGAAAACGTTGAAAAGCCCATTTTTGAAGCCTTTCATAAAATTAAAGAAATGCCCATGGAACGTTCAAACTCATCAGGAAGCACAAACTCTTCATACTCAACAACATCACGATCATCATCATCATCAGTAGTTGTATCTATACAGTGCTTAAAAGGAAGCTCAAAAGCCGATGAATGGACAGGGAACATGTTGATAACGGGGGATATTGTGGAGGAGCTTCGAATAGGGAACATGATTCTCCGATCACCCTTCAAGAATGGCAAAAATGGTATCCAAAAGGTCATGCATAATTCTTTCAAGGCTAAGGAAACTTCTATTTCTATCCGTGTTAGACGTGGATTTCAATCTGGTGATGAATCATTCACCGAGTTACAGGTATATACTCAATTCTTATTATCTATCTACCAGTTAAGGAAGAGTGAAATACATATTTCTGGTTAACTATATATTATCTAATATTTGAACTAGGCATGTATCGTTCCCAATGAGTTTGGTGGAAGAAAAAACTATATGCTTAGAGCTATTGACGATCCTAACTATGCCGTCGGTTTTGTTGATCGGACGGAGATGGAGTGTTTGGAATTGCAAGGTACACTTTCTCCATCCTTGACTTTTCTTTTCATTGACTCTTTCCTACTTGCTTTTAAATTTATTGGATTAGTACTACTATTTTTTTGTTTTGCTTGCACTTGTTCATACATACATGCAACTTGTTTTCTTTCAACACGTTTTACCTAGTGGACTTTCCCCGCCTATTCCCATTTTTTTTCCTTGATACACTGCTCTCCATTTTTAAAAAAATCTAGTTTAACTTTGTACGAAATTTAAGAAAATAAAAAAAAGTTTTCAATTTTGTAGTCCTAAATTAAAGTGATGTTAAATATATTTTTTTAATTTTATAATCTTAGACATGTCATGTAAAAAATTGAAATTAAAATATTACAAAAAAATTATTTATTTTGAACATACCAAAAAATAAAACAAATTATTCTTTTTGAAATTGAGGGGTACTTTTTATGACAGGAAAACATTAAATTAACATCTCAGTCAAAATCATTCTTAGTCAACCTCTCGACCACTATATATAATACACTCTTTGTTTCATTTTATGTGATATCTTTAAAAAAAAAAATGTTAATTTACTATAGTTTGAAACAAGTTAACCTTAAAGTTTTTTTTTTTACCTTTTAATGAAATAATTTATAGACATATAAAAATATAAGGATTATTTATATCACAAATTCAAAAAAAAAAATTAAATACCATATCAAATCAAATGATGTCCCATAAAATAGGACAAAGGGAGTATTAGTCAAATTTTGTAGGCAAAATGTCAACAACGCTATATTGTTGTAGTGCTACATATTACACACACATGGAAAGCACATGTATAAGACTACTTACTTAAACTGATTAACTTGGAGTTGTTTTTGAGTCCAGCCTCGTATCTGACTCCGAAACCATGCGATCTAGAAGCATTCAATGTAATTTTCATTTACTAAGTAAAAATATTGAGTGCAATCGTAAGTAGATTTATTTACTTATGGAAAAGTACATTGGAAAGTGACTTTTTGAATTTGCGTAAAGTGCTTATGTCATATTTTGAATAGAAAATGAACAAAACTTAGAATACACAAAGTCTTCAATGTTTTTTACAAAGACATCATTTTCAAGGCCTTTTGTTTTTAATATTAAACGATTAATTTTAAGGGGAAAAAAGGTTTTGTAAGGCTGTTATTGCTTGTGAGGCACTTTGACTAGATATTTGTTAACTTCTTAATTATTAATTTGTTTATTTGATAATTGCATACTAGTCATATTGACAAAGATTGATCCATTGAACTAAATTTGCCAACTTGGAAGGATCTAGTTTCTTTGTCCAAATAATTGATAGCTAAATAATACTAACTCCTTAATAATCTTAAAGAATGGAAAATATAGGACCTCTTGAGCTTTAATTTGCAGGGTTCTATGTCATGTATTAATTTTGTCGGGATCAATTATGTAATTAAATGAGCTGAAAATGTATGGAAACTTTTGTTAAGTAATACCCTCTCTATTTCAAAAAGGATGATCTACTTTAGATTAGCACGAAGTCAAAAAAAATAAAGAATAATTTTAATTATGTGATTCTAAAATAAAATTGTATGAAAAAATAATTAAAATGTCATTTAATTTTGTGATTTTAAATGTGTCATATGAAATTTTTTAAAACTAAAGTGTTGACCAAAAAAAAAATCATTCATTATCATAAAGACTTAGAAATAAATAAATCATTCTTTATTAAAGAAAAAAGTAAAAAAATTAATATAAATACATATCATACATTTAGTATAAATATCATGCCTAAGCGGCTTTTCTTGGATCAGAAATTCTCTTTTCATAAGTTTAGTGAATGTTGGAGTGGTGTTCCGAGTGGAGAGGTTATGATGTGCCCAGAGAACAAAGTGTTCCAATTGTGTATTTATATAGATAGAGAGAGCGTGATGGATAATATATGCTTGGCAAATAGATCTTACTAAACTAAATACCAATATATTATGGTGCCATTAGTAGTCCAACTTATTTATCTCCAACTTTTTAAATTTATAATCAAATCTAATTAATAAAATTTGAGTCTTTCACTTCTCGATTTTTTGAATTTTTTATTTTTTAAAAAATTCTTGAGTTTTTTAATTTTTCGATAAAGTATTCATACAAACATATAATTAACTTGTGCTTTAAATACTTTTTTAGTCCAATCAAAATAAAAATATCTTAGGTGTTTCTTAAGAAAGTGATACAAAATATGATATGAGTGATGATACTAAAATATGCAACAAAAAATAATAATGAAATTGCATAAAATAAATATTGTAAATAAATAAGTCAATGAAAATGATCATAATTTTAATTCTCTAACTAAACACTAAAGAAAAACTAAAATTAGATTTTGTATTTTAATATCTAAACTAATATAAAATTGAAGAATAAATATTCAACATTATTATTATTCTTAGTGTTGAATTTATTTATTTTGGTTAACACTAGTATAGATTTGATTCGAACTATATTAGAGTTAATGATTAAAAAAAAAACTTAACTAAATATACTATATTTAGAAAATATTTATCATTAATAGCTATATTGATTTACTTTTAGTACACAATGCCTTCTTTAATAACACAAGCATATACTTTTTAAGACACTTATAATACAACAATATTGCATGATTTTTTTTGTACAACTGCACATGTATAGCGTAAACATTATATTACATGCATAATTCATTTTTAATGTATGATGAAGTTTTTTTTTTTTAAGTCAAAACAAGTATAATATATTTTAATACATTTATAATGCATAAATATACATATACATATAATTTATATCTTTATATATATGTATATATAGATATGTATCTATATATACGTATATAGATATGTATCTACGTATATACATATATATGTATATATGTATGTATATATATTTAAATATGATATCTCTTGGTAATAAATATATTCTATCTATCGGTGAATAAAATCGAATAGAAAATCTCATCAAATCGTAACTTGAGTCTAATCGAGAATAAACTCGACTAATGATTTGATATTGAAAAAAATCCAATTATACTTGGATTGATTTGGTTTAACTTTAAGAAGTCAAACCCGAGGCCGAATCAATCCAACCTTATATTATAAATTTTAATATTTATTTTATATATAAAAGAATTTACTTGGATATAATTTATAAATATTTTTTATAAATTTTATCTTTAAATATATTATTTTAAATTTAACTTAAAATTTTGAAAGATCCAATAATAATTATAGTTAATAGATATTAAATATTTTAGACTATCTGTCATCATTAGTAGGAATTGGGGCAAAAATTATAAGCAAATTATTTAGATGGGTTTTTAACTCTTCGATAAGGCGGCAAGGGTAAATATGATTGCTGATTCCTTACCGGAGCATGGCCTGCACTTAGCTCGTTCAAATTAAATCTACAGGAATAAAGGTAATTTATTTAACGGAGAAGTATTGAAAACATATTAAATTTGACATGAACTTTTATTTTCATTCTCAAATTATTATTGAACAATTTTAAAAATATTCTTTTGTTTGATTAACTAAATTTAAAAATGTTTGTGATTTTACAATATGAGTGAAATACACTTCTAAATTCTGGTGAGGTTTAGAGGCATTTTTAACACTTCTGTTTATTTTTTTTTATTAAGATCTCCATGCTCCTGCAAAAGTTTAAGTCCACTTGTTATATCATGTAATAAATTGAGGTGTATTTAAGTTCAGTTAGTTAAGTAGATGGGTATTTTAGCTATCAATATATATCGTAAATGTTATGTCGGAAAATGACTTTTGGTTTAAAAATTCGATTAAGACTTAATTAATTTAAATAAATCGAATCTTTAAATTTTTAGAGTCGCCACTTAATTTTTTAAGGAAAAAATCAAGAAAACCAATTTTAAACTTATTTTTAAAAGAATTAACAGAAAAAATCCTTTTAAAAAATCCAAAGAAGGGTTCGGGTTCATATTTCTATTTCGGGAAGGTTTTACGCACCCGAAACATCCGCTAACGTGCGGTTATCCGACGATTAAATATTTTGACTAACTTTAAAAATAATATAATTTATATCATTAATTTTGAAACGTTTAAATAAAATATTTTAAGAGTAGGAAAATGAAGCATTTAAATTTTACTTATATTTTATTCAATTATAACTAGTTAAATGGATTACTTAAAATTCAATAGGGGGTACATTATTGGAATCCAACCAATATTTATTTAATTCAAGGACTTAACAAATTTAATTAAGTAATTAGAATTTTAAATTTACGAAATTCTAAGTGTTTGGAAGGGAAAACATATTCTAAAGTAAGATTATTTTAAAGAAAGAAAGTACTTGAAATATTTTAAAGATATCTTAGAACCTAATTTCTTAAAAATGATTTTATAACCCAAATCTAAAGTCATGATATAACATAGGTGGCTAACTTTGGGAAATTTAATTAGGCTAAAACCTATAAAATAACCCTAAACTTAAAATTAGTGTTTGAACAAATAAAAATATGGCAAATATCACAAACAAAGATATAATTAAAATAAATTAAAATGACTTGGGCCTGGGCAGGCCCAATTCCCAAAACCTGCATAGTTATTAAATTTTAAATTGGGTCTGCCCATTCCCTTTTAAAATTAGCCCATGACCAAATTTTAAGGGCTGCTGCTGACTGGGCCTCTAGGCCCAATGTCCTTTTCAGCTGAATGACTTTTGGCCCTTTTCCTTTTGGGTTAAACCTGTGGTATACACTAGTGGTATATCAGTGTATATAACCTGCGTACGGGTGTATATACACCAACTTTCGGCCTCCGGAACTTGTATTTTATCATACCCTCGAACATGTATATCATCCGGACGAGGAACGACTCAAATACGTGCGGAAAGAGCCCAAAATGAGCTCCAACGATCGTCACATGCAATAAAAGAGGGGGGAGAGAATTAACAATCAACGAAGTAAAACTAATTACGGGCTAAATGAAATAGTACACCATGTATCTGAAAATACACAACACAATAACAATGCTCGATCTTCAAGGCATAAACAGAAGAAAATAATTTTTAGAAGAAAGGCCAAGGTTGTCTTGAAATTTAGAACATGTAATTTGGCATTTTATTACGGCATATGAACAAAAGAAGCAAAGTGTGAGGAGCATAGACAACTAGCTTCTAAACCTAAGAAAACAGAATAAAACAACAAGACAGTGATAACTCTTCCATGATCTTAACCAGAGAGTATATCAAAATAACACAAGAACTTAAACTTGAAGTCAAGTAAGGTAATATTTTAAATCCTTAAACGGAGAGCATGACTAAGATCGTTGATTCTTGACAAGCATAATCAAAAGGGAAGATATAATAACTGAGTGGGAAAAAACCCAAATGAACACATAACAGACTACTCTGAACGTGAACAACCACACAGGAACCCACCGGCTGTCCCATCACAAATTAAATTGTTTTAACCCATTAAGATGTTGTAATGAAGTCAAGCTTCAAAATATAAGCCTGGATGAAAGCTTATAGCTGCTAAAAGCAACCAAAACGACATATAAATGACATTTTTTAGATCAGTAGAACAACAACCAACAACCAAGCTTCAACAACCAGACAACAATATCAGGCCACAGGCATCAAACCAGACGACGATATCGGCCACAAGCACTGAACCAGACAACAACATGATACAATAAAAGGAAGAAAGCGAACGAGACTGAAAGTATTACCTTTGTCGGGGCAGCGAACCAGGACGATGACCTAGAAACGACTCCAAAATACTGAGACCGTACTTCAATTTGTTTGAAGATTTTCAAGCAAAAAAAAAAAAAGACTTAATAGACTTTCTAGATGTATTTTCAGAACTCCAAAAAAAGTACGACACAAAGTAAACCGAAAAGATCCGAAAACCCCCAAAAAGAAGCCCCCAAATCAGTTTCAAGCACTGATTATATAGTGCAACATTAGGGCAACGGGATGGGGCCGAAAACTAAGGGCAAAAAGGGGAAATACCTTAAAAACGAATTCAAATTTTGAAACCACTTTCACAAGTCTCACATCTCAACCATCGATTTGAATCGATGGTTTAGATGTGAGACACGTAAGAGGGGTTTCTTTGGTGCACGAACACGGGAAGAGAGTGGGGGAGCACGAATTGACCGAGCTTTTGCTCAAAAATGGCACTGCAACCGCTGCCATTTTCTGGATTTCGGACTGTCTCTTGTTGTTTTTTTTCAGTTTCGATTTTGGGTTTATGGGGGAGAGGGATGAACGCATGGGAAAGAGTAAATGTTTTTGGCATTTTGCCCCAAAAAGGGGCGCCTGGCCATGGTGCTTTCTCTCTGGTTTCTGACCTCTACAAGAAAGGGGAAAGAGATGAAGTCGGGGAAAGAGAGAAAATGAAAGGGAAAGAGGCGTTATGGGGGGAGTAATTAAATAAAGGGTTTTAATTGGGTTTGTTGGGCTGGGTCGGCTGGGGAGTTGGGTAAAGGGATGGGAATTAATTTTGGGCTTGGGAGAATTGGGCCAAAGGGAAGACTGGGCTGGAAATGGGGTAATTGGGCTAGGGATTTAGGAATTGGGTTCAATTTGGGTAGAAATGGATTTAAAAATTAGCCACTTAAATTACAAATATGACCAATTTGAAATTAATCAATTTGAAATCAATTAATTAATTTGACCACGAGATGAATTAATATAAATTAATTAAAGAGCTTTTAAATATTAGCAACTTAAAATAATTAAATCAACTACGGGATAATTAATCCTAAAATAATTAAAGTAAAGTATTTAAGGATAAAGTCTACTTGAGAAACTTTGAAAAATATTCAAAAAATATAATACTTAACCATTGATATTTAAATAAATATATAATATACAACATAACTAAAATTAGAAGATTTACTCCTAAAAATCACTCAAAATATATTTTTTGCATTTTTGAAAGTCAATTATTTCGTATTGTTAAAGTTAAAAGCTCGATGATTAATTTATACCGTGGAGGGTCAAAATTGGGTGTCAACAGTAAATATTTAATTTGATATCATTTACAAAGACCATTATTTATCTAATAATAATATAAACTCTCAATTTGAGATAATTAACTTTTATTTTTAAAATTTAATATAACCTTATGATTACATTTATACAATCCAACAATACACTTGTAATCACTAAACTGATAATTACTATCCTATTAATTAAGATAATTCCACTAACAAAGTGGATTTCCAAACAGGTCATACTCACTCACCCCTCCGCACAAAGAAGAAATTTAACGACAAAACCATGACCTTAACAAAATTTCAAAAATAATTAAATAGTAATATGTTATGTAATTCAGTTTTTGGTACTTAAAATTTCATCAACACCAAAGTAATTATCGAAACAATACTAAATAGGGGCTGGCCACCTATTTTCGAAAACTAGAAAACATATTGAAAACAACTAGCTAATTCAGTTGTACATAGTGCATTAGCAATTGTAACTAATCAAGTAATGTATTTAGTTAGTTAAGCCAATCGGTTAGTTAGTTAGGATTTAGTTAATTGTGTATTAGTTAGTTAAGTGTTGGTTAATAATGTGTATATAAATACACATGTGGCAGTGTACAGAATTCATACTTTGCATGTGAAAAGATATTTTCCCCAATTCTCTTCTTCTCCATCTTCTTCATCCTTATTCTCTACTACAGAATTGTTCAGGTGTGATCTATAGATCACATTTCTTCATGGTATCAGAGCAGGACCCATCTCACCCAATGTTAAGCCCCCGAATTGCCCACGCACTAGATGCTACTAGGCGTGAGGTGGGGTGTTGAGGAATGACAAAAGTCCCACATTGGTGGATAATGAGATGGGTGGACTCTTTATAAGGCTTGGGCAATCCTCCTTCCTTTGAGCTAGCTTTTGGGGTGTGAGTTAGGCCCAAGACCTAATTTTACATGGTATCAGAGTAGTGAGGTCAAGGAGGTATTTCGCAAAGTAAAATCGATCCTGCAGCAAGGAAATCAGAAGCAATCTCAGCTGTCTCAGCCATGGTGAACCGTGGAAGTAGACCAAACATGGAGAATGCAGCTGTTGGAGTCGATCCTGTGTTGGAAACTCTTGATCAAGTAGAGAAGAAGAGGAATCATCCTCTATATCTCCATAATTCAGACACTCCTGGGAGTGTTCTCACATCAGTGCAGCTCACTGGGACTGAGAACTACTCTCTCTGGAGTCGATCCATGCTAATCAACCTTCGAGCAAAAGGAAAGCTCGGTTTTGTGCTTGGCACATGCAAAAGAGGTGATTATAAAGGAGAAATGGAGGAGCAATGGGAGAAGTGTAATGCGTTTGTACTGGCTTGGATCATGAACACAGTGTCAAAGGATCTGCTTAGTAGCATAGTTTATGCTACAGATGCGGCTATGGTATGGTCATATCTAAAGGAGAGATTTGACAAGGTCGATGGATCTAGAGGATACTAGCTGCATAGAGAAATTTGCACAATTAATCAAGGTAATTTGAGTGTCTCTGCCTACTTCTCAAAATTGAGGTTATTGTGGGATGAATTTGATGCTCTTGTACCCCTCCTTCATGTAATTGTGATAATTCCAAAACCTACATAGATCATTTAAGCATGTTTAAGGCTATTTGCATTTCTGATGGGTCTGAATGAAGTATACAGTCATGCTCGAAGCCAAATACTAACGATGAGTCCACTACCTAGTGTTGGGAAAGCATATGCCATGATAATGGCCGATGAAGGGCAAAGGATGACTGCTAATGTGCATGTAGGAGTGAACATGTTAGAACCAACTGCATTGTATGCAGGAAAGGGTAGTTTTCAACAAAGAAAACCACAATTTAAGAAGAAGAATTGGGATGTGACTTGTGATTTTTGTAAGATGCATGGTCATATTAAGGAAGATTGCTATAAGCTGAATGGTTATCCTCCAGACTGGAAATTCAAGAAAAGGACTGGACACACAATATATCAAGCCAATCATGTTAACACTGGAAAAGATGAAGCAAAATTTGTTGATGAGTTTGCACCTCAGATGACTAAAGGGAAGAATATTGATTCTGATGCACCATTGGCTACCCAACCTACATTTACACCAAGGCAATACAACAAAATTATTCAGATGCTGAACAAAGTAGAAGCTGGTTCAAGTTCAGAAAATAGAGTGGATGAAGTGGCTAACATGGCAGGTATTTTCACTAATCCTAACAATCTAGCTGTAGCAAATATGATAGAGGTCAAGAATGAAAGGTGGATTGTAGACTCAGGAGCTACTTGTCACATGACATCTAAAAAGGATAGGTTGAGAAAAGTATCTGACTGTATTGGAAGAAAAGTACACTTGCCAAATGGTGATGATGCATCTGTTACACATGTTGGCCAAATTAGTACAGGCAGTGATGGTGTATTAGACAATGTGCTGGTTGTTCCAGCCTTCAAGTATGACTTACTTTCAGTGTCTAAACTGACCAGACAATTACAATGCTCAGTTAATTTTTTCCCTGAGTTCTTTGTACTTCAGGACCTCTTCAATGGGAAGGTGAAGGGGATTGGTAAAGAAATTGATGGCCTCTACTACTTCTCAACTCATGGCACAAGTACACAGGAACACAAGAGTGAAGGAATATGCATGACAAAACACTCAGGCTTACATAAATTGCTATGGCACAATAGGCTGGGACATCCATCCTCAAGGGTGCTGCAGCAAATACTGCCAGATAAGGAACACATTGATATAGATGAATGTAATAAGTGTTCAATATGTCCACTTGCAAAGCAAACCAGGTTACCTTTTAAATCCAGCATATCTAGAGCAGACTCTGTATTTGAATTGATTCACATAGATGCATGGGGTCCATATAAACTTGCCACTCATAATGGATATAGATATTTCTTAACAATTGTTGATGATTACTCCAGAATGACTTGGTTATACTTACTCAGAATGAAGACTGATGTATTTTTAATGCTGAAAATATTCATGAACTTGGTCAAAAATCAATTCAACATGCACATCAAAAGAATAAGATCAGACAATGGGACTGAATTCTTCAATACTGAGTGTGGAAGTTTGTTTAAATCTCTTGGAATCATCCATGAGAGTAGCTGTCCACACACTCCACAACAAAATAGAGTGGTGGAAAGAAAGCACAGACATATACTTGAAGTAGCTAGAGCACTTATATTTCAAGAGAATATCCCAATCAAATTTTGGGGTGAGTGTGTGTTGGCTGCTGTTTATCTAATAAATAGGATGCCTACTGTTGTATTAAAAGGAAAATCTCCTTATGAGAGATTTCATGGACAGAAGGCAAGCAATTGATCATCTAAGAACCATAGGATGCTTATGCTATGCCACAAATATAGTGAAACCTGATAAGTTTTTACCAAGAGCAGATGCATGTGTGCTGATGGGATATTCAATGACTCAGAAAGGGTATCTACTGTATAGCTTATCTTAGAAGAAGTTTATAGTTCACAGAGATGTTGTATTCAAAGAGGATGTGTTTCCTTTTCAGCATTCAACTAGAGTGTACAAGCCTTTGTTTCAAAATGAAGATAACAGGCCTCAGGATGACTGTGATGATATGCATGATGAAAGTATAATCATTCATACAGACACTGGTTCAGAAAAGGATGGTGCAGAACAGACTAGAGATGGTCATGAAGATGATGCATATGCAGACAATGATCCAACAACAGAATCAAGAAGATCCACCAGAATATCTCATCCACCTATTTGGATGAAAGATTATGCCACTACCAAGACTCATCCTTATTCACAAAGTAATTATGTCTCTTATGATAAAGTGACCCCAAGATACCAAGCATATTTGAGAAAGTTCTCTACAGATGTTGAGCCTAGAAACTATGAAGAGGCAGTGAAAGATAAAAGATGGGTACAGGCAATGAAAGAAGAGATCCAAGCACTGGAAGACAATGGTACTTGGAAGATAGTACATTTACCAAGTGACAAGAGAGCTATAGGTTGCAAGTGGGTGTTCAAGATCAAGTACAAGGCTGATGGACAAGTGGATAGATTTAAGGCCAGATTAGTGGCCAAAGGGTATAATCAAACAGAAGGAATTGATTACCAAGAAACATTTTCACCTGTAGTCAAAATGGTGACAGTAAGGTCAGTCATAGCCTTGGCTGCTGCAAAAGGATGGAGCATTTTTCAAATGGATGTATTCGATGCATTCCTGCAAGGGGACTTATTTGAAGAAGTGTACATGGAAATGCCAAAAGGATTCTGCAGTTCAGAGAAGGGCAAAAATCTTGTTTGCAAGCTGACTAAGTCCCTATATGGGCTCAAACAAGCTTCAAGACAGTGGAATGCAAAGCTAACTGAAGCATTATTGAATTCTGGATATAGACAAAGCCATCTAGACTATTCTCTATTCACAAAGACAGAAGGGTCAAGTATGGTAGTGATTCTGATATATGTTGATGACTTATTGATCACAGGGAATAATTCAAGGCTCATAGAAGACACCAAGCAGGTTTTGCATAGTCATTTCAAAATAAATGATCTTGGGGAACTCAAATATTTTCTTGGAATTGAGTTCTTAAGGTATTTTGATGAACCAAAGAAAGTATGCCTTGGAATTGATTGCTGAAGCTGGATTAGGAAATGCTAAACCAAGCATAACACCAATGGAATGCAACATGAAGTTGACAAGTACTGAGTTTGACAAAGACATTGAATCAACTGATGCCTTATATGAAGATATGCATAGATACCAGAAATTGGTGGGAAAGTTGCTCTATTTGACAACCACAAGGCCAGACATTGCTTTTGCAGTCCAGACCTTGAGCCAGTTCATGCAACAACCCAAAATCTCTCACTGGAATGCAGCTCTGAGGGTTGTCAAGTATGTTAAGCTGGAACCAGGAAAGGGATTACTAATGAGTTACTGCAACAAACCTTACTTAATAGGATACTGTGATGCAGACTGGGCTGCATGTCCAAACACTAGAAGATCTATCACTGGGTTTATACTCAAGTTTGGGGATTCACTTATATCTTGGAAGTCAAAGAAACAAAATACAGTGTCCAGAAGTTCAGCAGAAGCAGAATACAGAAGCTTGGCTACTTTAACAGCTGAAGTTGTGTGGGTCACAAATCTATTCAAGGAACTAGGAGTGGAACTGTCTAAACCAGCATCTATTCACTGTGATAACAAAGCTGCCATACAAATTGCAGCAAATCCAGTGTTTCATGAACGAACCAAACACATTGAAATTGATTTCTATTTCATCAGAGAGTGGATTCAAAAAGGCATCATCAGAACCAACTACATCAACACTAAGGATCAGCAGGCTGACATTCTTACCAAGGCTCTGGGAAGAATATAGCATGAGACTTTACTAAGCAAACTTGGAGTACTGAACATCTTCAGTACACCCAGTTTGAGGGGGAGTATTGAAAACAACTAGCTAATTCAGTTGTACATAGTGCATTAGCAATTGTAACTAATCAAGTAATGTAGTTAGTTAGTTAAGCCAATCGGTTAGTTAGTTAGGATTTAGTTAATTGTGTATTAGTTAGTTAAGTATTGGTTAATAATGTGTATATAAATACACATGTGGCAGTGTACAAAATTCATACTTTGCATGTGAAAAGATATTTTCCCCAATTCTCTTCTTCTCCATCTTCTTCATCCTTATTCTCTACTACAGAATTGTTCAGGTGTGATCTATAGATCACATTTCTTCAAAACAAGACTCAATACTTAGGAGAGGAACCCATCACAGTATAAGTAGATACAAGCATATCCAAAACAAAAATAAAGGTCAATAACAAAGTGGCTTCAGCCAATCATACTATGTAGTATGCAGATGTTAAGGAATAGAATCCATATGAGAGCAACTGGCCACTTCTTCATACTGTATGTCGTATGTAGTTAGAGTTCAATGGCACTCATAATATAAGAATTTAGACTGTAAAGTAAACTCCTAAGTATGAATAGGTTCTTCAATCATATTCTTGTACTAGGCAACACTTGGATAGTAAGTTAGAAACCTCTCTGAAATATGCTCTTGCCTATTTGCTTGAGTTTCTGTCTTTAGGTCTCAATGTAAGTGCTTCACCTTTTTCTGTAGGAAAATTGCACATATATACTTGGACATGATTGGAAGTCAGTTGATCACAAACTCCTTAAGAAATTAGACCTGACTTGTAGTAATGTTTGAGATGAGAGCAATTTCTTCACTCTGAACTATGTACGGCCTTTTAGAGTCCAACTCTAATTTTTCTCACCATGTATTTATTGCTTTGTCTTTCTCCAAGATCTCTTGTATTTCTATGATTTGTCAAAATTCTTCTTTCTTCTCATTATTTGAGAATGGAGAATGTTAGTATTTACATAGTTCATTAACTTGCTTTATGTAATTAAGTACAACGATTTAGTTGGCCCAATACATTTTGTCTATCATCAAAACACGTTAGTCCAACAACTTACTTTCCCGGTGCACACTTTAACTAATCACATTATTATTAACAAATGTTAATATATTTATATGCAGCTTCGAGGAAGTCAAGAATGGTAGGAGCACTGACAAGGACTCCACTCCAGGAAGGATATGTGAGTTATCCATGGGAGAAGAGAATGAATGAATTGCTAGCTGTTCCAAAGTCAAGCAGCTTTTACTCATTGCTTCTCTTGCCAAAAGCCTCAGACAAAGTTTCAATTCATTATAATGATTTAGAAGACACCCTTTCCAGAGCAAATGCTTGGCTCATTGCTTCTCAAGCCTCTGGTGTTCCCATTGTTTTCATGAATATCCAGACTGAGTCTCTACTTACCAAGGTACCTAAATATTCATGTCTATCTTTTCACTACAAAACAATTATCTTTTTTCCAGATGAAATTTATGTTCACACACAAATTCAACTTCAACTTTATATAATGTTACTTTCAACCTCAACTAAGTATCATCCAAACGCCTAAACCACTGGTATTTCAAATATTTAACTTCAATATTTGCAAATAATTGTAAAGAAAAGAATTTTGAGCCAAATGCAACCCAAAAAGCTAGCTCATGAGGGAAAGATCGCCCAAGACCAAGGATTGAACATCTTGAGCATGAACAATATAAGATTTTGGGGTGGGGGGTGATGGGGCAGGGGGCAACATTGGAAATAATGAATAATTTGGGACTCCAGCTGTAATATGCTTAATATTTTTTTACTTAACTCTGTTATAAATGGGAAATATATTAATATTGAACATTTAGCTACGTAAAATCAAGTTATGACAATAGTTAACTTTCCTCTTGAACTTGTTTATGAAAAGAGTAGGAGGAAAAAGTTGATAGAAGAGATTGAGAGAAATTTTATTGATCCTTCATCAACAATCTGATTCATAAATGTTATATACAGAGATATATATAACTTACACCTAAAAGGTGATCACTATCATAACTAGCTTCTTGAATGAAGGTCATAACCAACTTAAACTATTATTTGAACTAAATAGTGACTTTACTATTTTATTCTTTTAGTCTATGTTACTTCCTCAACACCTCTGTGATCTCTTAGATATCCGGGGAGACAGCTTCATGTACTGTAAGTGCTGGATCACTTTCTGATTTATCAAACCTTGCAAATGCAAGTTTGTATGGTTTTGAAGATTACCACGGAGTGGATATTGGTGTTGTTCGAGCAGTTCGTCTTTGGTTTTCCCCACTAGGAGGAGAGTATCCTATTGACATTAAAATCAAAGAAAATGATGTCAAACTTGGATTTGCCATCAGCAGAACTGAAGAGGTAAGTAACATCTTTTTTCCATTACCATCCATATAATTTGACTTATATACATTGAAAACAACTTTTCTACCTCCCTAAATGGATATAAGGTTTGCATATACTTTATCCTGCCATGGAACACTTGTGGGATTATACTTGGTATGTTATTGTTATTGTTGTTAATTTACAACTACATATTTAACTTGTTGTAACATGTAGCATGACTTACCATCCATGTTATTGAAAAGACTATAGAGCCTTATAATAATTAACTTCTTTACCACCGTAACTTCATCCTTGTCAACGTATGTAAGTCAATCAATTTGAGAAGGATAGATGTAATATGTTGAAGTCCATACACATTACACAAGGATGAAAACTTCCATAACCTTAGATCAAATTTTACTGCTATGATAAAGTTAATTTTTGTATGCTAGCTTGACCAATTGTTTGTTCATGATTAGACCATGATAGTATCCCAAAATTATGTAGTGTTGTAATATTAGTTAGAGCATACTGAATGACTCAATTTTTTAGTTATGTAAAATCTCACTAACCATATATTAAAATTCTACTTTTTTACTTTTTATATCTTGCTCTACTTATATTTCGACTTGACAATTTAACTCTTTAGGGATTTATTCACATATCATCAGTAAGTGAAGAAGATGATGATGCACCTTCCTCAAGATCAGGCCTTAGCAAACTATACAAAGAAGCTATGAATGAGTGCAAGCTTTTAGTTGTATCAAGAATATCCAACCAAAAGGTACTTCCTTGGATCGTTTCTCCAACGGGGGCAGTCAGATGCTTTGACACTGTCTCTCTGAGTCAAAAATTGTCTTTGCACCGACATGCAAAGGTTCCCATTCTTATGCACGTGTTCCTTTGGGACCGTTCTGTCCCCATGCCAAATGGCGGTAGCATTAATAGGTCGAGGACAATTTCCCCAACCATGTTACCACCATTGGCACCTGAAGTTCGGTTGGCATGCCAGCCGAATGATAATCAGGTGATGCCATTGCCTCTAGAAGTTGAATATGAGAGAGGAAGTCACAGTGATGAATCAGAACTAAGGCATGACAGGGACACTGCTGGGGAAACTTCTTTTCGCTTCCATGACTTTCCTCTACCAAATAATTGGGTGTAATTCTTTTCTTTAAACATTGGTTGATGTACATAAAGATGACAATTTTTGTAACTAAGGGTGATCAGTTTAAGAGGCATTCATAACTAATTATTCCACTATGGAGTTTCAATCATTAAACTCTACAAAGTAAAAGAATAAATTTGTTGTTTAGTCAGAAATCAGAATTATGGGCATTCTCGAGAGCAATGGTGATTTTCTCGTTTATTGTATCTTGACAGACAACAGATGAAGTAAACATTCAGTAATCCTAATATACCAAAAAGAACAAGATAGCTTAAGTTCTAAGACTAATAAACAAGCTCTCGGGCTGTCTCTTTCGGAGCGACATAAATGGCATTTATTACCTCCCTTTCATTGCTTTTGTGTCTTCCCGTTAATTTGCTCTATTTACGTATTTTTAGATAATTTTTCAATATTATTTGGTACATTAAGTTTAAAACTTTCGTTTCACTGCTCTAATATTTGTACCTGCTAAAACTTGTTCAAAATCTATGACATATATGAATCTTCACAAATTTGACTGTTGAGAAGTGGAAAATACATTACTTACCAAACACAAGAATCTGCCTGCCTAGGGGTAAAAAAATGGACAGATAGAAAAATCAAAGGCTTCTTCTCCACATAAATAAGTTGAGTACGTATCATAAAATCTGGATATGATATAGTGTAAAACTAATCCACGGACATAAGGAAAAACACTTACTGCTGGGGGGAAGCATTTGTTTAGGTTCATAATTGTAAGTATAGTAGTTTCTGGAAACATACTTCGCACGTTTGTCCCTTATCCTTCGAACTACTGGAGGAATATTAATATATACATAATAACTCATACAAATCAAATCACATAGCAAAATCTGAATAAAACATGAACCAGTCATTAACAAATGAAGATACACTACTTTATCAATATATGACAATGTTATAAAGAGAAGGAATTGAGGGAAAAAAATTCAACTTGGATGTTACAAAATGAAGTGCCCCAAGTGCTAAAACAATCAATCCTTTTGACTGAAAGAACAAAAATCTTATAATCTTGTACAGTGATTAGATAATTACATAGAATTTAAATTGCGAATATGAAAAGGCTGTAAAATATCTCACTACTATGGAAGACAGAAAGAAACAAACCTATATGTTTCTAAGTACAATATTTAAGAAAATTTATAGTTGAAAATCAATTTGTCTAAATTATGTCAATAACTAAAGAATTAAAATGCAATAGATGGATTTTTAATCAATTCTGCATTTATGTGAATAAAATAGGATTTTAATTAATTTTTACTATATATTTAAATTGTTAATTAAATTTTAATTAAGTGTGGGGGAAAATGGTAATCCAACTTTAGAGATTAGTGCTTACCACTTTTAATAATATATGATGATATGATATGATGAACTTCGTCTCCCACAAACGTTAAGCTACTCAGCCTATTGTCTAAAAGTGGCATGGATAAATGAAGCTTTTGGTATATGTAGTGTCTGAAGCGTTGAGTTACACACTATGCTCATTGTGATACACCGACACCTTCCAATCGGTATGCCCTCTAGGTATTATGAAGCAAACACAAAGATGAGTTATTTGACTGCCTCAATGGAGAAAATCATCTTTACCATTAACCTCTGTGTTGTCAATTGTTGTGGCTAACGAAATTTTTGGAAGATTATGACCTCACTCGATACTAAGCTCCGCCGCTCAACTCGTTTACCTGAGTTCTAAGAAAGTTTGAGTTAAGTTGTTAAAGGAAGAACAATGATTGCCAGGAGAGAGCATCTCTAGCTCTTACATTCACATGACTTAGACTGTCACGTCCCAAATTTGAGGTCATGATGGCACACATCCATAATCCCTAGCCTGATGTGCAAGCCAAAACTAATGCCATGCTAGACACCCAAAAGAGGTGTCGAGTCACAACAAAAAAAGAAGGTCACACATCGATATATATAGAGATATTCATAGCTCTCAAAATCTGGTGTCACCAGTGCAAAGAACATATGATACAATATCAGACTTATACATGAAACTCAATTTGACAGAAATAAAGACTAAAATGGAAAGATAGTATCTAGTGGTTGCCCATAGCACTGAATTTGACCACCAGATGTGGAATCAACAATAGTTTGAGTGCTCAGCTGCCTCTTGCAAATCCTTGACTGAACTCTGTATGGGTAGTACATATAATATATATCCAATAGGTTAAACTGAGTGGGTGACAAGAATTAACTAAGCTATGTAATAAACTAGGAATACTTTCACCTGCAACAGAAAAACCAGTCTGGCGTCAGTGCCACCAATATATACAAAATGACGCAAATAAGATAAACTCCAGACACAATTCATAAAACAATAATGACTGCTTCAAATGCTAGATACAATGATATACAATGCTATACAATGGTATAAATGCGACGTATGGGTGGTCCTGGTGGTATCACTCTACATCCACTACCTTGCCACCTCAGGGACTCAGGATGTCGGTGTTAAGACCAGTCACTCAGGATCCAGTGCCTCACCACCTCAGGGACTCAATATACAGTGAGAAAAGCAATTATCATTTATCTACTACCCTGCCACCTTAGGGACTCAAGATATGATATCCATCACAATGTATCTACTACCCTACCCTATATAGGCTTTGGTCATGGACTTAAGATACAATGGTGTTCAAAGATGTTTCATTTTCTTAAAATATTCGGTGGTATCAAGCATAATGTGTCCACTATTCTGCCTTATAACTGCCTCAGTAAGGGACTCAAGGTATAAAGGTTTTAAAGGTGTCACATTTTCATTAAAAAATCAAAGGTATCACAATTTCACTTCTCATGTCCATGATGTGGATGTATGAGAATGAGTGTCAATACACAATAGGGGAGAACAATCAACTCAATAAAAGCCTAAAAGTAAAGTAATACTCAACTTATGGTTTACAATAATGTCCTCATAAAAACAATGGGAAAAAGACTAGTTTAAAATAAACAACAATCCTTTAAGAATCTTTTTAGTCCTCAAATATACCAAAATAACAATTTCCACAAGTATATCATTCCATGCCTCAGTGCATCTTATTTCACAATGTATCACATTTCTCAATTCATTTCGTATGTACTTCAACTCTCAAAATATAGGTCACAAGTCATCAATATGGAACAATTTCATGATCAAAACAGTAGCAACTAAAATTTCCCACACAAACATCACAACACAACAATCTGCTTATGATACGATCCCATCCCATAATTTAAAACATACAAATAGTCAATATCCCAACCCCAGTCTCAAGAAATAGCCAAACCTACCTCAAATGCCGAATCACTTACCAAAGCCTTCTATCGGATGGACAACTCTCAATTTAATTCTTAAGAAAGCAACCCACTATCAAAAATGCAATACACACATAATAAGGAGTCTACTGATACTCATATTACAACAATTAGGAGTTGGAGGAAAAATCATCCAAAAATTGATAAACTCCAAAAATCGACGGAACTGGAAATTGAGTTTAAAATCACATTCTACTAGTTATTGGGAACTTATAATTGCCTAACTCATGAAAATGGAGTAGAAAATGAGTTGGAAATCCATTTTCCCCAGATTGGATTTAGGAAGAAAACCAAGAAATTTGAAGTTAAAACCCAAGAATTTGAAGATGAAATCATAAAGTAAATTTATGGAAATTAAATATTTTAGGTTAGAAAACACTTACCCAATAATTTTCCTAAAAAACTCCTTAAATCGTTCCCACCAAGCTCAAGAACTCAAAAATGGAGAAGAATGGGGTCTTCTTGAATTAACACTGTTTCAGGCATTTGATGACCTTAGGGAATGGGGACACTCACCCATAAACACGAAGAAGGAAGTTTGTACAACTTTACGAATGCGAAGAAGGAGGAGAGTGCTCTCTGCAAATGCGAGAACCACTCCGTGAATGTGGATTACAACCCTCAATGCCTCTACGAACATGGAGGATAGGCCCCGAATGCAAAGGGTACAGGACTTAGCACCAAAAACCAACAACATCCAATGCTTAATTTTCCGAACCAAGCCCTTGAGTTTCATTTGAAACTTCGTAAACACAAACCATATATGCTACCCTACTAAATTCACCTTTCTAGACTTAGTAGAACCATCAAAAATGAAATCTGAGATTTTATTGACCCAAAAATTGATAAATAACAATACAGCTAGTTTAGGAATAAAAAAGACCAAAACGTCCTCCGGTCCACAAAAATAAGATGATGTTTCTCCTAAACCTAGGATCATCATTCAAAACCAATGAAACTGTCAGAATTCTGAGCGTCTGAGCTCAAAATTCTTATCAAAGGAAAACATAACTCATTTTAAATCAAATTTTCCATCTCATGACCTTAATTCTGCATTTGGACCCTAAATCTCATTCTGATGCTTCTTCTAGGCTAATTTTCATGTTTAGAGACTGATGGATTTGGTAGAATTTTATTTTGAGACTTAAAACTCTAAATAATGCCAAATCTTACATTTGGAACAACTTTAGCCTTAAAACACAAAATATTCTCACCACTTCTCATATTTTAACGAAATGGAACAATCAATCACACAAATAGTTCAAATAAAACCCGAGAGTTCTACCGAGAGGATAAATCGGTAAGTTTCACAAAAATTTCCAAAAATACCTATTAAGTCATTACATTATCCACCATAAAAGATCATGTTCGTCCTTGAACTTAAGGTAAACGAAGGTACCTATAGCCTAAAAAAGGCAATGATATCTTGAACGCATATTTGACTCTGTCTCCAAGTCACCTCCTCAATGGGCCAATACCACCACTAAACCTTCACTGGAGTGATCTCTTTTGTCCTAAGCCAACTGAGCTACCTGTCTAATATAGCCACTAGCTCCTTCTCATATGACTAGTCTGGGCCTAACTTTACTAAATCATAAGAGGTCACATGAGACTCATATGGTATGTACTTGCGAAGCATGGAGAGATGAAACATGGGATGGACTACTATATTCTCGATGGGAAAGCTACCTCACCCATTCTCCTCAAAATCTTGAATGGGCCGATAAACCTAGGACCGAGCTTGCCTTTCTTCCCAACGTCACTATATATTTCATGGGTGAGACTTTCAACTATATTCTATCACCTACCATAAGCTCCACAAGTCGGACTCTCCTATTAGCATACTATTTTGGCATCTAAAGTATCAACAACCTACCTTGTATTAACCATACATGCTCCAGGGCATCTCGAGCAAGACTACATCAAATGTATTAGCCGAACTAGAATCAAACCATCAACAAGTGATCATCACCTACAGCTGTACAATGCCTCAAGATGTGCCATTTGGATGATGTATGATAATTATTGTTGTATGCAAACTCCACCAAGGATAAGTTTTGATCTCATCGAGCCCCAAAGTCTATCATGCATGCATAGATCCTATCCATTAACACCTGGATGGTGCACTTGAACTGACCATCAATCTGGGAATGAAAGGCTGAACTCAAATCCAAATTGGTACCCAACTCATGTTGTAGGGCCTTTCAAATATGAGAGGTCAAGAAGGATCCTCGATCTCAAACAATAGAGATTGGCACACCATGCAACTTAATCATCTCATGAAAGTAGATCATAGCTAGCTACTCCGCATCATATCTAGTCCTTACCGGAAGAAAATAAGTTGATTCGATCAAAAGTCTACTATCTCCCATACCAAATCATACTTACCTAATGCTAAGGGCAACCTAGTCACAAAGTCGAAGGTGATACACTCCTACGTCCACTCAGGAATAGACATTCTTTACATCAAACCTCCAGGTCTCTGATGTGCTGCCAAAATACAGCACATTTGATGCTTAAAAACTTGGAATTGTATTCTCAAACAAATGTTAGTAGATTTGATGTGTGTTTATATTTGTTTTGCAGGATTACAGGGTTGGAATAGTTTTAGGCTAAGTGTGCAGATTTTGCTAAAGATGAAGTTTCACAAGACCTTTTATGGGCCGTAGATCTGGTTTCGTACAAAATTCTAGTGAAGGGTGATTTTCTAAAGTTAAGTCTACGAACATGCAGATGACCCGTGGAAGATTTTATGAGCTATAGACTTGGTGTCGTGTCCTGAGGATTAGAAAGTAGGGAGTTTCTGAAAAGTCATCACTGAAACCCTCTACCGGTCGTAAAACATTATACGACCCATAGAACTGCTCGTTTAGTCTACCAACCCAATTATCCTAATTCGTTTTGGCTTTGTATTTTAAACACTATAAATAGGGTTTTTAGGTTATTTTTCATAGGAAACATCGTGGTAACAGTAGAAGAATGTGAGAGAATAGTAGAAACACTTGTGAAACATTACTTCTTACTTTTAATTCAATCTTGTAATTCTTGGCGAAGAGCTTGGATTTATTGTGCTTAACTCTCTTGTGTATGTGCTCAATTATGTTATTCAAATTCGTAATCCTGCATCTACACTGATCATGAGTAGCTAAATCCACAACTAGGGTTGTGGGAACCACCAAGAACTAACAAGGTAAAATCGGGTAATTCGTAATTCTTGAAAAGTGTGCATGCATTATTAATTAATTCTCTTTGATTTGAATGCTTTTTAATGGTGGATAACATTAGAACTCACCTAGTGTTACTGACTGGATTAAGGTAGTAATGAATAGGAAAAGAGATTAGTTAACATGATTCGATTGATGTTTCTCGTCTAAACAACCAAACTGGGCCAAGAGGAGGTTGTACTGGAACAATAGGTAAGGGTTAGTAATGTCACACTACGAGGATGGATGAAATAACATAGTGAAATTTTCCTCTCACCTAGATCAAAGGGTTTGGTAAACTTAACTAACTATTCTGCATGCTACACACTAGAAAAAAATTCGATTATCTTGTTGGGGCCCTAGACTCTTCATACTTATTTCACTCCTGTCTTAGTTTAGGATTATCTTCATAGTTTTTCCAACCCCCTTCCCCCGGGGAGATAAGTTGGTTAATCCACTCAAATTGCGTTAAATTTTACTAAGTCTACCATATTCCCTGTGGGATCGATCCTATCCTTGGTTAGGTTACATATCTTGACAACGACTGTTTTAGCCTAAAAAAAGAGGTGTATATTGGGCGACATCAGTACTTAGTGCTCATACTTTACCTGTTGCCAATTCAAGCACTTGTCCACATACTCTGCAGTGTCTCTCTTCATCTCACACCATCAATAATGTTGTTTCAAGTTATGAAATATATTTTCCACACTTGGATGAATGGAATACATGGCACTATATGCCTCATCTAAGATCATACTCACCCAATCACCAACCTTAGGCACACAAATACGACGGTTGATCCTCAAGATACCCTCGAAATCAAGAGAAGTTGACTTGGTTTCACCCCTTAATACCTTGTACTGAATCAAGCATAGCTTAGCATCATCAAAATGGTGAGCACGAATCTGGTCAAGAAAGGATGTTCTAGCCTCCAAAAAACCAACACACTATGAGGTGGAGAAATGTCAAGTCAAACCATCAATGTAGCCAAATATAGATCCTCCAAATCTAAGGGTCTCTCTTCCATCCTTAGGACTGCCAAATTACCCATACTAGTAGCCTTCCAAAACAAAGCATATCCCACTATGTTGTCCTTGCACAGATGATAAAGAATGGAGACATCATAATCTTTCAATAACTCCAACCATTGACGCTGCCTCATTGTAAAGATCCATAAGTTAGAAAGTCGATAAGTATAGAAAAAGTAGATCCCAAAATATGCACAGCCAAAGTATGAGCCTTATTTACAGATTGTGGTTCAAAACATGGGTCATAAATAGGGCTTGTGAATTGGATCAGCCTATGTGGCAAATTTGACTAAGTGTATAAGAGATCTATGAGGGTTCTTTATGATCTGTAAATTGAACTATGAATTGTAAACAGGGTTCGTGGTTGAGGTCTTAGGTTGATGGAAAATTTGATTTCTGAAGATTAAACTACAAACAAACAGGATGAGTCATAAGTTTCTTTACGATTTGTAGTTTGGTCTCATGGTTAGGATCCTTAAGATTGGAAATTTCCTTAGCATGGAAGGAAACCACTACAAGTTTCTAAAACTCATAGACCATTCTACAAGTCATAGGTTGAGATCGTAGATTGGGCTTCAGAGATTGTTTTAGAAGTTCAAATTTCAATAGGATGAAATCCTTCATAAATACGTCCCGTAAACCTATTTATGACACATAAATGAGGTCATACTTCATGGTCTGGCAGTTTTAATTAAGGGAATTTTCTCTTTTCCTCGTATCGTATGACTAAGACTATGTCATTTTAGGATTTCCTTCCTTCTTGTATCAAACACTAAACCTCTCGTTCACTCCATTCCTGAATTCCCTCAAAAAGTCCTAAGGAAAGAACTCTTCAAGGCAAGGCAAGGACTACGGTACCAAGGGCTTTATTGTCCTGATTATTTAAGCCTTTCCTTAAGGTCTTCAATTAGGTACATGAGCTTGATTTGTGGGTTCCTTTCACATTCAAAGTCCCATAATGATTCCTTTTACCTTTTCTTTAAGTTCTTGAAAATTATGAGTTCAATGAGCATGTTTTAAACAATGTTTCAATGATATATTTTCATGTGTTTTTACTCAAATGATGCAACGTGATGACGTACTATGAATTCCTATCGTATCAAGTTAAATTTCATCATTTCATTATCTGGGGTTTGAGAATGATGATGTGGGCTGCTAGACATGGATTTAAATTTAGGAGTATAGTCATGATATTGCATTATGCTCTTGAATCATATGCTTTTAAAGTTCATTACATAAGCACACCAAGTTTTAAGAGAGGATGTTTACATGATGTTAATGTTAGAGGGCCTTCAAGTATGTTATCAAAGTTATGAATGTTATGATGTTACAAGTATGTTATGAAGCCCTTAATGATATGTACGACACACCCTCAATGTGAAAGGGCAATCCTCACATTAGTGGTTTCCAAGTTAATAAGCTACTCTTGTATTATTATACTTATGATTTTGAGTTACCATTGCATGACTATATTAATGTTTCAAGTGTTTTGTGGGATTGATTAGCATAGGGAATTGAGGTGGGATTTGGTAAGGGAACCTTAGTAGCAACCTCTTGACCTATTAACTATGTGCCACCATAGGAGTCCTTGTAGGCTAAGTCTAGTGGATCCACAATAATAATGTTAAACTAAGATATGCATGCGTAAGTCATGTTGGATTATGACTAGGCCCTAGGCTTGTGTCATGACACTTATATTCAAAATTGGCTGAGAGAAGATATATTTGAGAATACGATGATCAGTAAAGATCTCATAATGCACACCACAAAAATACCACCACAACCAATTCTAGATCATAGGTAGAGTAGTTCCTCTCATGCACCTTCAATTGGAGAGAAGCATAGGATACAAATCTCCTATTTTTCATAAATATGGCATCCAAACTCACACTGAAAGTATCACAACATACCACAAATGCTACACCCTCATTGAGCAATGCTACATACTACAAATGCTACACCCTCATTGGGGAAAAGTTACAGAAGTTGCTGGTTTTTGCTGATATACAAGATAGTCTATGGGTCCTAAAGCATTCTACAAGTCGTAGATAGGTTTCATGAGGATATCCAGTGAGGGGCTATTTGCTAAAATTGAAGTCTACGAACATGCACATGAGTTGTGGAGAAGTTTATGAGTCGTAGAGTACCTTTCGTGCCCTAAGGATCAGAGAGGTGGATTTGCAGGAAAGTTATCAGATGAAAATCCCTTTACGAGTCATAAACCACCTTACGAGTCATAAAGGGGTGTCATAGAAGTAAAGTCCAAAATTCTAGCAGCTGATTGCGAGACCCAGACTATGAGCTGTAGAAGACAATACAGGTTGTAAAATGCTTTTGTGGAATTTGCAGACCATATTTCCTAATTTCTTTTGGACTTGTTTTTAATTATTATAAATAGGTCATTTAGGTTATTTTTAGGGGGAATCACAAGTTTGCCTCAGTTCACGTAGGTTTAGCTTAGTTTTAGGTTAGTGCTCAGAGAACTCAATATTCTTAAAGAGAAAATTGGGAGAGAGTCTTTGAGAACACTTATGATTCAATTCAATCTTCAAACTTGTGATTTTCATTGACATTGGATTTGATTGTTCTTAATTCAATTGTTTAAGTGTTTAATTATGTCTTCTAAATTCATAATCTCTTCATCTACACAAAGCATGAGTAGCTAAATCCACAAATAGGGTTGTAGGAACCATGAACAACTAACAAAGTAAAATCGGATAATTCACGATTCTTGGAAGGTGTATATGCATGTATTAATTAACTCTCTTCATTTTGCATGTTTTCTAGTGGTGGCCAACATTAGAACCCACCTAGTGATACTGACCGGACCAAGGTATTAATGAATAGAAAAAAAGATTAATTAACAGGATTCGACTGATGTTTTCTCATCTAATCAACCAAACTGGGCCACTGGGAGGTTCTACTGGAATTTATAGGTAATGTTTAGTAATGCACACTATGGAGATTGGCCAAGTCGCATAAAGAAATTCGCCTCTCTCCTTTGAGCAAAGGGATTGGTTAAACTTAAATTATCGACTTGCATGCTATGCACTAGACAAGAATTAGGTTATCCAGTAATTCTGAATTGAGGAATCATGGGGAACACAATACCCTAGTTGCTCTATGTTATTGATCTTTCTATCGCGATACTTAGTTAGTTTACTTTTCTCATTGATTTTTGCATAACTCCTCCTTTGGGGAATTAAGTTGATTAACCACTCAAATTGCATGTTGATGAATTTGTCTTGAGTTTATGTATTCCCTGTGGGTTCGACACTAACATTGGTTAGGTTTTATTTCTTTACAGCGACCACTTTATCCTCTAAAAAAGAGGTGTAACTTGGCGATATCAAGATTTTGGCCCCGTTGCCAGGGAATACAACTAGACTTAGTGAATTCATTAGTAATTTGAGTGTTAATCGTTAGTTCCCTTTATTTTCCTTTTGTTTATTGTTTTTGTTATTTGCAGGGTGTACGAGTAGTGTATGCCCATGACTCAGAATCAGGACAATCTCTTAACTTCATTTAATCCAGAGATCCACAGAACTATAAGAAGGATGGCTCAAGATGAGGCCAACAACACGACCAATGCATCTTTGAATAGGAGCAATAATGACGAGGATGGGAATGAGAACCCACTTCCTTTGGAGGATATTCCTGAGCCTCAAGATTTCAACGCCAATGCTTACCAGTGAAATCGGTTACGGTATAACCCTATGGCTATGGAGGTGACTTGGAGCTATTGTGTTGCCACCAGTACCGACAGACACAAAGTTCACATTCTCGAGTGTGTTACTTTAGATGCTACAAAACCGTGGGCTATTTAGGGGCTTACCATCATAGGATCCACATAACCACTTACACAATGTGGCATTTGTTTGTAAGAGTGTGATGGAAACACAGAATTTGTCCATGGATGTTGTGGGACTTCATGTCTTCCCATTGTCTCTCATGGGTAATGTTGCATTATGGCTATCTGAGCTCCCACAGGTCTCGATCACCAAATGAATAGAATAGCATAGGGCTTTCTTAGCAAGGTGCTTTATTAAACCAAAGAGGCTCAATGTGGAGGACCTGATCAACAACTTTAAACAATTCCTTGGTGACTCAATCCTAACCACATAGGAGCGGTTTAATAGATACTTGAGGATTGCACCAAACCATAAAATTACAGAGATTATCCTGGTAGAGAATTTCTACCGAGGTTTAGATGCAAATAGTAAAGCATGTGCTGAAGCCTTAGTGGGAGGTTTGTTCATTGAACCACCATTCATAGGAATTGCTAACCAGCTAGACAGGGTGGCTAAACTGAACATCGTGTGCAGACCCATGAAGGAACATACAACTAGCCACATAGAGATTACTGATGTGAGCTCTAACCAAGCACAAATGAACGCGAAGATCCTTAGGGTGATTGCTGAAAACAAGGCCAACCTGGAGGTGCTAATGAAGCAGACAAATGATCCAGGGGAAATTCAGAGAGGCCACCACACCTAGTATGGAAGCTACAAGGAAGGTAGAACGGTGGTCGCTATGTGCCTCCCCACAATCGTGATGTGGGAAATAAACACTGCAAAATCGAGGAGATGCTTGAGCAATTGCTGAAAAGGAGAAAGACAGAAGATGAGACTTTAAGAGAGATTAAGTCCGACATTGCCGACATAAACCATAAAGTTGAACAACATTCTATGGCGATTGAACGACTCAATCAATAATTTGGACTTGCGTCAATGCAACTAGATCAGATATAAAGAGAAATGATAACAAGTGCCAAAGAGTTAGATTGAAAGAACACTGATAGGCGCCAGATGGAGGCAAAGCTTGATGATCAAGGAGCACAATGGCTAGAGGAAGTCTAAGTACTCGAGCTATCTACTTCGTGCCACAACAATAAATCTGGCGCTATTTGGGAGGCAACCCAAGGAACCCTGGCGCTTAGGTTGTCAAGTATGTATTTTTGACCCCTTATGTTCTATTTTGTTTTAATTTTGTGCATTGAGGAAAATACATGTCTTGTTCGATGGGATGTGGGTAGTTATGGGCTTCAATGAAGTTTGAGTAACTTATGGTCCATAACCACCCCAATTTTTTATCCTGAAGTTTTCTTGCTAGTGTTTTTTTCCTCTTTGGATACTTATTTTCTATTGAACCCGCACGTTTAGGATGTTTAGATAATAATGTGTAACATATAGTACCAATACTTATGGTATATAACATGTTTTTGTGTTTTGTTTGAAAAAATGGTACCCATAAAATTTTTTTATTAGTAGTTAGATAGTAACCATACATGTTTAGGTGTTTGACATTATCTGTTCTGATAAGTAAGGGTAAATTGAGATAAGTAGCATGATTTAAGAGTCCTTCGTTGATAATGTATGCAGTGCAATGTGAGTGTGAGCTTTATTTGATAAATTCATGTATTTTATGCTAATTTAGAACTTGCCCGGTTACTCTAAGTTAGATTGTAGATTAGTTGGATTAGGAAAGGATCTTAGGCCATTGTTCTTAAATAGTCCACTTTAGCCTAAAAATAACCAACCAAATTGATGATATATCCCTAGTTTTTGATGTTTGAGCCTAACATGTACCTATTCTTTCAAAACACCTGATTAACCCAGTCTTATCTAGTGAAAAATCCTGAATTTGGACCTGGTCTTTCCTTGAACATTGTGTACCTTGACTAAGGCAAAAAGCCTAAGTTGAGGGTGGCTATCGAAAGTGGCCCTGGTTCTAAGGATTAATAGTGTGCACCTCAACATAGGCCAAAAGTCCTAAGTTGAGGGTGGCTAGAGTGAGGGTAAGGCACAAAAGCAAGGGAGGTGAGTTAGGACTAGTGCAAGAAAAATGAATGATGCCTTAATTGAGAGAGTTAAAAAGCAAAATGAAATATGAAAATAATGCAAAAAGCTGAAAAATGAAAAGAAAACACCCAGAAAAGCTTGAAAGAGGAAAAATGGAGAATAAGGTGAAAATAACAAAGTTGGTGGGACAAAAGTGTAGAAAAATGCAGTTTCAAGAAGGGACTTTGGTCACCATTTTCCCAAAATACCATACCAAAGCCCCTTGAGCCTACGTTATAAGCTAAGAAAGTCCTAAAGTGATCCTAGTCTAATTAGTTGAAGGTTTGAGTCATGAGTATAGGGGAAAATCGATGGTATTAGTCATCATGCATGAATATCTTTTATGAGAGTGAGCATTGTTGCATAGTCCTAAAGTCAAATAGGAAATATCATTGAGCCTCAGATATAGGACTTCTTTTGGTGAGGGCACTTGGATTGCATTGTTAGCACTTGACTTGTTCTGTGATTCTAGACTGTTGATAACCTCTTGCTTATCATAGTTATGTTGTATCATGCACTAGTTTCCCTTGGTTTGCTAAATAGCCATTGATGAGTCATGGAAATACGACTCTTGTAACGCTTCGAACATAGGAGTTTTGTACATTCTCAAGAAAATTTGTCGTTTTGATGTTTGTTTTGGTTATTTTTTAGGAAAGTGGTTAAGGCATGGAACAACGGGTGAAGTAAAAGAAAATGAATGAAAAAGAGCTCAAGCGTTGGCATATGGAGGCCTCCATGGCCCATGAAGCTTCACATGGGCCACATGGACTTGGTCGTGGGGAAATGAAGCAAAGAATGGAACCAAGTGAAGGACCACAGGTGCCTTCGCGGCTCATGTATCACTACAAAAACTGTAAGGCCAACCGTGGCCTCACACTTAGTATGAAAAATGATGGTTGGAAGTGTGGCAAGGAGCTGGAATGGAAGAAATCAAGGCACGTCCCACGGTGCCTTTCATGGACCATGGGAACTGACACGGGCCATGTCATGTGCCATGAAAGTGACATGAAGTTGAGAATTCACCATCGAAAAAATACAAGAATCACACAAGTGGAGAGAGATGGGCCCGTCATGGACCGTGTGACCAACCACGGACCGTGACGTAGGTCGTGATGCTGAGGAACAAAATGTCAGTGGTGAAATTCAAAGGAAAGGGTTACAGACCATTTCATGTACCGTTGAATCTCCCACGGGCCATACTAATGCACTTGAAGTTAGAAGAATCGAAGACCAAGTATTGGGTCATGGACCATTGCATGGTCCATGTGTTGCCTCACGGGCCGTATAGTGGACCGTACCCGTGCTGACGCTATTTTCCTATTTTAAGTTGAATTAGGTTTTTCCTTGTATATATATATATTATTCTTATCCCATTTTTAGGGAGTCTTGGACTGCTGGAGACAGAGAACTAAGGAAGAACGCTATTTTTACATTAATTTACATTGAACTCTTGGATCTCAATAATCTCTTTAGAGATTGTAATCTGCGGCTTCATTACCTTATCAATAATAAGTTCTTCATTATGATTTCTTTACATTATTGTGGGTGATTTATCTTGAATATTCTAGGCCAAACCCACAACTAGGGTTATGAGAACTATGACAAAACAATAAGATAACGAATTTGGGGTGAATCTTTGGATTGATTATCGTATACATCATAGTATTCTTTGATTTAACTTCTTCCTTAATGAGTCGACACATTAGGATAAGTCCGTATTCGTTACATGCCCAGAAGGGATTTAATTGTTAGAAAAAGTATTCTATGACAGAAATTTGGAGTTTTTAACCTAGTCTAAGTACTTGAGATTGGAAGGTAAGAGTATTCTGGGATCTAGAGCAACGGTTAAAATTGTACACATTTTTAGGCCGAAAAGGGATGAATGAAAGGCATCTGAGTAGGACCGGAAGGTGAACTAGGTGTTATATAACTTGTCTGATCTTGTATACATAATCATAAGTGGGTTTTGCCACACAAATTTGGCTATCATATTGGACGTCATGGGGAACACAACCCTAGCTTCTCATAAATTGTTGGAAATCCAGTGGACATTGTGCTAGTTCATTTCATTACTTTAGAAACTTAGTTTGAACATCAAAACCCCCAATTTACTTTATGCACTTTATTTTGGGAGTAGAGATTACATTTGAAAAAGGTTGCCAATAGATTTATTCTCACGCATTCCCTATGGATCAACCTAAACTTTTGTTGAGTTCTATATTTGATCAACGATCACTTTATTATTCCTTTTGGAGTGTAAATTTGGGCATATCAAATTTTGGTGCCGTTGCTGGGGAATACGGCAAAGTAATAGTCTATTAATTGCCACTTTCTGTGTGTAATACTGGTCCCTAATTTTACTTTTAGTTCTTGTTTTTGCTCTTGGTAGGGAACCAGCATTGCATGCCAAACACCTGAAGTAAGGGTGAAGCACTTATTCCCTAATGACCCCAAAACTCATTAAGTCAATTCGCAGAAAGAATGCCAAGGACCGCGAAGCATCATGGCTAAGAGAGTTAGCTGTGAATCCTGCAGATAGGGGAAATGATGGTCTAGGTGGGGATGACCTCGCTAGTAATGGTGTGCCACCAGAGGCACCACTTCGACAGGTGCCACTTGCACCACCACCGCAACAACAACCTGTTTTGAGACCTCAGGGTCCTAGCATTCCTAGGTAAAGAATGAAAATGATGAAGGTGCTGGGACCACTGGGGCTATAGTGCTGCCCCAATTGCCTGCTGGTGTCAAGTTCACCATCACTAGTGCTATGTTGCAAATACTACAATTGAAAGGGTTGTTCAGCAAAGCAGTAATTGAGGACGCAAATCAGCATATAATGAACTTCTTGGCGACATGCTAATTGTTTGAAATTCCAGGGGTTAGTCAGCAAGTGCGCTGGTTGAGGCTATTCCCATTGTCTCTTTTGGGTGAGGTGACAAAGTAGCTGAATGAGCTTCCTCATGATTCCATCCGTACTTGGGAAGAGTTGAAAAAAGCTTTTTTGGAGAGGTTCTTCTCTGCATCGAGGCAACTGAAGATCAAAGATGAGATTGGAGTTCACAAACAACTACCGAATGAAGCACTATATGAATCTTGGCAAGATTCAGGCAGAAGCTCAAGAAATGCCCCAACCACCATCTCACGAATGAGCACTTGAAAGTAGTCTTTTACAGGTCTTGCAACTTTGTGACTAAACCTATCATTGATGTGGTGTGTGGAGAATCACACATGTCCAGAACGTTCTATACATCATAGTGATCTTGGATTAGGTAGCTAAGAACAACAAGACATGGTACACTAGAGATGGAGATTGCTTTGGGTTTATCTTAGAAATGACTGTAGAGCAATGAAAAAAAGAGGAAGAATGGGATCAAGACAATGGCCATATGCGGACCCAAATGGACTTGGTGATGAAGAGGCCACTTGGTGGAGGCCTAGAAAAGGTAAAAGTTATAGACAAACTGCCCAGGTATGATGGTCAATGCTATAATTACGATGAAGATGCTCACTGCTTGGGCAGTCAAGAGGGTTATGGACGTTCAACTCCGATAACCATGGTCGCAACTATGGCCGTGATAACTACGAAGGGAACTGGAAATATAGAGAGGTCTATAGAAATTGCGAGTGCCCAAATGAGGGTAGTGGAATATCAAAACTAGAGGAGATAATGGCAAAGGTTCTTGACAAGGTGGAGTCCACTGAGGCAGGGTGCAAGATATGAAAGGAGAAATATCCAATGTTCGAAAATTTTTCAACTCGCATTCCACCTCGATTAAGAAATTGGAGAAACAGATGGGGCAACTGTCAACTTTATTAAATTGGAGGAAAGCTGGGTCACTTCCAAGTGATACTATTTAGAACCCAAAAAATGATGGCCACTACATGGCGGTAACCACGAGGAGTGGTAAGGTATTTTATGACCCTGTTGTAGTCTGTGATACATGTCTTGATAAAGCTAATAGCAAGGTACCTCACCCCATGGAGGTGCATGATGATGACGTGAGTAAAGAGATTGATGCATCACCAACAGAGCCCAAAGTTGATAAAAAGGCCAAAGCATTAGAAAAACCCACTACTCAGTCTCTGCCAGTCATCCTAAAGCGACCACCGCCATTTCCACAAAGGTTGAGGAAGAAGGTTGAAGATGACAAGTTACATAAATTCTTGTTTATGCTGAAGGAGCTTTCAGTGAACATTCCTCTAGTGGAAGTACTCGAGCAGATGTCAGGCTATGTTAAGTTCATGAAAGACTTAGTCACTAAGAAGAGGACAACCACAATTGAACCATAAAACAATCTTCATCACTATAGCACCATTGCTACAAGATCCCTGGTTGAGAAAAAGGGTGATCCGAGAGCTTTCACTGTTCCATCCACTATTGAATCTTATGAATTTGCACGAGCCCTTTGTGACCTGGGTGCAAGCATCACCTTGATACCGCTGGAAGTGTATCAGCAGTTGGGTTTAAGAGGCCCCACACCCACTACCATACAGTTATTTATGGCAGACAAATAAGTGAAGCGGCCTGTGAGGATTTTTCGCGATGTGCTGGTCCATGTGGGTAGGTTTATCTTTCCTGTGAACTTTGTCATTCTGGACTGTAAAGTAGATTTTGAGGTCCCTATCATCCTCAGGTGACCATTTTAAGTTATTGGCAGGGCATTAGTATATGTGTAGCGTGGGGAACTTACCTTTAGGTTAAACACTGAGGAGGTGAAATTTAGTGTGTGTGCTGCAATGAAGAGACCCAAAGAGGTAGCAGTAATATCTGTCATGGATGTGGAGGATGACTATTTTTCTGAGATTCCACTCAAAGAAAGGTTGAGCGTGGACACACTAGCGACGGTGTTAATGAACTTTCTAGAGGATGGTGTCAAGGGGTACAGTGACACTATGAATGCTTTACAGGGAAAGGGAACCAGACCATTTATCTCTAGGAAGTTGGACTTGGACCTACAGAATCGACCGACACCACTAGCAAAACCTTCTATTGAGGAGCCTCCTACTGTGGAGCTCAAGGAGTTGCCCCAACACTTAAGGTGTGCATTTTTAGGTAGTAACAACACTCTTCCTATGATTGTGGCTGCAAATCTTTAGAAAGATAAGGTGAAAACATTGTTGGGGTTTCTCCAAAAGTTCAAAAGAGCTATTGGTTGGACCATTGCTGATATTATAGGAATTCCTATAGGGATATGCACGCATAAGATCAAGTTAGAGGATAATTGTGTGCCCAGCATCGAACACCAGCACAGGTGAGTCCACCCACACAAAAGAGATTATCAAGTGGCTAGATGCTGGGGTGGTATACCCTATCTCCGATGGCAGATGGGTTAGTCCAGTGCAATGTGTTCCAAAGAAAGGGGGCATGACAGTTGTGGCCTATGGGAAAAATGAGTTTGTCTCTTTGCGACCTATCACGCAGTGGTGAGTGTGCATGGACTACTGAAATCTGAATAGATGGACTTTGAAGGATCATTTCCCTATGCCCTACATGGACCAAATGTTAGACAGGTTGGCAGGTAGAGGGTGTTATTACTTCTTGGACGGGTATTTGGGCTCCAATCAAATATCCATAGCCCCGGAGGATAAGGAGAACACTACTTTCACTTGCCCTTCCTTCAAAAGGACGCCTTTTGGACTATGTAATGCCCCAACCACCTTCCAGCGATGTATGATGTTGATCTTCTACGACATGGTCAAAGTCACCCTCAAGGTATTCATGGATGACTTTTCTGTAGTGGGTGATTCCTTTGACGATTGTCTGTTGAATCTTACTAGGGCATTACAACGTTGTGAGGAGTTAAACTTGGTGTTGAACTAGGAGAAATGCCATTCCATGTTTAAGGAGGGGATAGTGCTTGGCCATAAGATTCCCGACAAGGGCATAGAGGTGGATAAGGCAAAGATTGAGGTTATTGAGAAGTTGCCACCTCTTATATCTGTGAAGGAGGTCTAGAAGTTTCTTGGGCTTATGGTTTTCTATCATTGATTCGTAAAAGATTTCTCCAATATAGCATACCTATTGTGCAAACTATTGGAGAAAGATGCCAAATTTCAGTTTGATGACAACTGCCGGTATGCTTTTGAGACCATGAAGCAAATGTTGCTCCTGCACCTGTGGTAGTTGCACCTGACTAGGCTGCTCCCTTTGAGGATATCTGTGATGCGAGTGGAATTGTTGTAGGTGTTTTGCCGGGGGTTTTCATCCTATCTACTATGCCAGCAAGACCCTAAATGATGCACAAAGGAATTACACAATGACTAAGCAGGAGTTGTTGTATGTGGTGTACGCATTTGACATGTTCTGGACCTACCTATTGGGCACAAAAGTGATTGTGCAAACAGACCATGCAACATTAAGATATCTCATGGCGAAGAAAGATGCTAAGCCGAGGCAGATTAGATGGGTTCTCTTGCTATAAGAGTTTGATTTTGTGGTTTGCAATCGAAAAAGAACCAAGAACCAGGTGGCATACCACTTTTCCAGGTTGAAAGATGAGTCACAAGCTAAGGATTGGTTGAACATCGATGATTCCTTTCCTGATGAGTAGGTATTGGCAGCTTATGTTGACCTAACCCTTTAGTTTGCTTATTTTGCTAACTTTTTGGTGAGTGATATTATGCATGAGGGCCTTAACTCTCACTAGAGAAAAAACATTTCTTCATGATGTGTGCATGTTCTTTTGGGATGACCTATACTTATTCAGAACATGTACAGATGGGGTTATTAGGCGATGCATACTAGAAGCAGAGATCATGAGCATTATGGAGGCCTATCACTCTTTCTAGTGGGGAGCCATCATGGTGGTGCCAGGATAGCGAAGAAGATTTTGCAATGTGGATACTACTGGCTCGCTATCTACAAAGATGACCATAACATGGCACGAGGGTGTGATCAGTGTCAGCGACAAGGCAATATCTCTAGGTGTCAGGAGCTGCCCATGACCCTATCCTTGAAGTAGAATTGTTCGATGTATGGTGCATTGACTTCATGGGCCCATTTGTGAGCTCATATGGCATGAATTACATCTTAGTGGCAGTAGACTACGTCTTCAATGGGAGGAGGCAATTGCATTGCCAAACAACAAAAGCAAGAGTGTGCTCTAGTTTTTGAGGTGGAACAGTTTCTCTAGGTTTGGGCACCCAGAACTATCATTAGTGATGGGGGCTCCCATTTTGTAACAAAATCTTCCATGCTATGCTAGCTAAGTATGGGTTACGACAACACAAGGTTGCCACACCCTATCATCTGTAGACGAGTAGGCTGGTTGAAGCTTCGAATAGGGAGATCAAGGAGATCTTGACCAAGTCTGTGAAGGCAACGAGAATTGATTGGGCCCGAAAACTAGATGATGCACTATGGGTGTATAGGACGACTTACAAGACCCCTACTAGTATGTCCCCATATCAATTGTTGTTTGGTAAAGCCTGCCATCTACCTGTCGAGTTGGAGCACAAGGCACTTTGGGCTCTGAAGACCCTAAACATGAATTGGGATAGGACTACCAATTTGAGACTTGATCAACTCAATGAGTTGGATGAGTTTTGCCTCCAAGCTTATGAGAATGCAGCACTTTACAAAGATAGTATGAAGTCCCAACATGACAAGCATATTGCACCATGACATCTCAGTGTTGGTGACAAGGTTTTGCTTTACAACTCTAGGTTGAGATTGTTTCCAGGTAAGCTTAAGTCTAGGTGGTTTGGCCCGTATAAAATTGCTCAAGTATTTTCATATGGTGCAATCGAGCAAGAAACTAAAAAAGGGCATCGCTTCAAAGTCAATAGGTAGCGAGTGAAGCAATACTTTAGGTGTTGCAGATGAAGCCTCAGTGATTGAGGTCATACAACTAGATAAAGTCTGAGTAGTCAACACAACTGCGTCGTGCCATAATGTTAAACCAAGCGCTTCATGGGAGGCAACCTATGCCTATAAAAAAGTGCATGTGTATATTTATTATATGTCATGCATCCTTTTTTTAGTGTGTTTCCAGGTAGGTATCGATGCCATTTGTTTGGAGTTTGTGATCTTACGCGTGGTGGGAGGCATGACTTGAATTAAAGTGGCCGAAATTCAGCCAAGGAGGGCATCACGTGCACCTACATGGGCCGTGTAGAACCAGATGGTTCGTGGGGCAAATCGTCTGCATACGCGTGCCAGGCCCACCTTTCGATTGACCAACGATGGCCAGACGAACGATCCACATGGACTGTGACACTTGTCACGGGTCGTGAGGCCACCGTGGAGGTAATCTTGGTAAAAGAAGGCGGTAATTTGTAGAATTTAACAAGAAGGGAGACGGTTGGTCAAAATAGACCGTTCCACATGACACGGGCCGTGTGGCAGATCGTGGAGGTATGCGGTGGTCAACATGGTTGACCAAGGGTATTTATCTCCCCACTCTTTCCCAATACCCCACTTTCGGATTCTCTCTCACCATCACGCCTCTCATGCCCTCTCTTTCTCATAACTCCCAAAAATATCATCTCTTTTGTCACTATTAGTGGGCATATCTCACGAACAGTAGTATTAATCTTATTGTAGGTCTCTATTTTCCAAGAAAATCATCGCCTCTATTGCTGCTCTTCAGGTACACACTCACATTCTTCATCTCTTGGTGTAGAGTTTAGTGTGCATGTGTAAACCCATTCCTTAAAAAGTTTCTTTCTTCATTTAAAAGGCCCCAAGGTATGAAATTTTTGTAGGTATTGGGTTGGGTTGTTCTAACCACCATTGTTGAATTCTTGTCAATTTGACCATGGAGTCTTGTGATTTTGGGGTTCGTTTTGTGAAATATTGATGCACCCATATCCCTTATGCGAGTATATTGGTGGATCTAGGCTTAGGTGACATAGATTTACGTAATAGGTGCTGGTATGTGTGCTTTGGGGTCAATAGGGGCAACAGAGCTCTCCACGACTCATTGAACAGCCTGTGGGCTCCTATATGGACCGTGTAGTGGCCCGTGCATGGCCGCTTAAACTCAACGCAACCAGCGCCTCTACCACTAGCCCTGTCACGGACTATATCACGATATATGACCCATGTAGGGCCCTCCGTCTGGGTCACTTGTGTTTTTTCTTGTGGTATATCATGATGTTGTGTTTTAATTGAGGTTCCACATGTCTTTCAGTGCAATTTTCCTATGATAGACCAGGTGATGCCCTCTTAAGGGTTATTGTCACTTTTATAGCACAGGGAAAGTCTAAGTACCTGTTAGTGTGTTGACCTACTCATTCAACATTTCTAACAATTTTATTCATTGGTGACACTTTTAGGTACCATAGGTCCATGCTGAAAGTCAAACCAACCTACAAAGGAGGCTGGGTCACATCTCTACGATTCCCCTACTATATCATCGAGTCATCAAAATTGGAGTGACTCAGGCAATGACTCCTCAGGAGGGTCCGAGGTTTAATTTACTAGCAATGTCTCTCCTCACTCCCCTCGCACTATAAGGGCTCGTGCAGCAGGCCACACTATAGCCTTCCTTTATATGGAGGGGGTTCTTGATGTGGGAGTTGAGGTGGAAGATGATGCCACAGAGCAGGAGGAGCATGCCCAGATCCTAGAGGCAGACCAACTCCACACTGATGCTGAGCGTGGCGAGATCGCCCTCCGGGATAGTGATGATGAAGCCACACCTTATGCGGTCTCCCAAACAATATATCTTGAGATCGCAAGGTGGTTCATCATGTTTTTGCGTGGCCAATGGATAGTTCCTGGCGCTAAGGAAATTTACACTCAGGGGCTGACTAAGGGCTCTGGGGGATACCGGAGGCAGGCCATCATCCCTGAGGTTCTAGTCCTCACAAATCAACTCGATGAGGTCCCGGATATCAGAGCTGTGTTTGAATCGTATCAGTTTAGGTGGATGGCACAATCACCCAGCTATTATAGGCCAGAGCTCATTGCTAAGTTTTATTCCAGCTATGCTGCAAGTCTGTTGGATTTTTATAGGGCAACCAGTCCAAGAAGTTGAAGAAGCAGCTAGCCTTTAGATTGTCCCCGCGGGAGTATGTCATGGTGCATGGTGAACGAGAGGATATTTCTGAGACCACCATCAACAGATTCCTCTTTAGTCAAGATTATCGGGCCCCTCCGGAGGGCATATTTATTGACAAACATGTAAAAATCATGGATGAAGGGCAAATGTCCGATCCGACCTCTCAGCCAAGACTGTTGAAATGGGTTGTGGAGCAGATGGCCATATAGGGGGCTAATGCGGAGTGGATTACAAACACCAGGGTTCCTATCACCAAGGCTTCTCTGAACTTTTCTACAAAGTTCTGGTGGTCGGGGTGAGTGCTAGACTACGACCCATAAGTAATGATAACACGCTTCAACTGTCACATGCCTCGTTGGTAGCTTGTGATGGCCAAGTACGGAGTAAATGTGGGATGGATTATTTCCATAGAGATGTGGGGTCGGGCTTTATCTGACTGAGCTGGCTTGCCCTTCCCATGCTTGACACGTACACTTTGCAAATGGACCCGTATCCCTACCACGCATTTTCTGGACTAGAAGATAGCTCCCAAAGGCGTGGTTAACGTTGCCCTTATTAAAGATGTCCACAATCCTTTGATGCAAATTAGAACGCGCAGGCTGGGAGGTTCAGCGATGTTTCCCCATTGGCTCTACAACAACCTTTGTCATTTGAGGGTTACACCACTACCCCATAGTAAAGCAAGGCTTCTAAGCAGCCCGAGGGCAGTGATGCTGTGCCTACGGTGCAACAAGGGTATGCATATGTACCATATAAATTTCTGGGAAGAGTGCTGACGAACCAATGACAATCACGAGCTATTGTTGATCAAATAGTCGAGAGGATGCCTCAAGTGGTCCACTCTCATGTCCAACAAGCAGAAGATCAACTTTGGGCTGAACTTCTGGGTCAAATCAACATTCTACAGAACTATGTCAACACTTTGTAAGGGTGCCTCCACGATATGTCTGGGAGTATACCCGGGAATGAGATGACAAAACTTGTATAGGATGCACTCGATCAGTCCTTAGATGCGATCTCTTTGAATCGTCAAACTTGAATGTATACCTAGATAATATAAGTCACACAACTAGACTTTTACCATCTATGGTTCTCACGATTTTGTTCATTTCAACCATAAACACCTTTTGATTTCATGAGAGCTTAGAGAATCGGCCTTCACCAACATTCTCCTTGAGCGGCATCTACTTCTTTCCCACATAGGTGATTCCTAAATATTTACTCTCGTAGAGAAAATAATTTGGTCATGCTATGCCAAACTTAGAAACCATTATAAAGCTTTAATGTAAGCTTTATACTGGATCATCGAACATTGTCTTCATCATGAGAATGGGTTAGATTATTAAGCAATGTTGGACCGTGAAATATAAATTTGTTTGATCTCATTAAACCTTGCTCTTGGGATCTCTAGTCTACTAGGTGCAGTTACCATCATGATTGACTTGTCTTAGGCCTTAAACCCATCCTCTTAGATGACCTTTCAACTCCCTCTCTAGTTAGGCCTTTTGTAAGTGGATCCAACACATTATCTTTTGACCTTACATAGTCAATTGTGATAATTATACTAGAGAGTAGTTCTCTAATGGTATTATGTCTCCATCTTATATGACAAGATTTACCATTATACATCATGCTCCTTGCCCTACATATTGTAGCAGGACTATCACAATATATGCATAAAGGTGCAAATGCTTTACGCCAATAAGAAATATTTTCCAAGAAATTTTTCAGCCATTTAGCTTCTTCACCAGCTTTATCTAAAGCGACAAATTCAGATTCTATAGTGGATCAAGCAATGCATATCTGTTTGGATAATTTCCAAGAGATTGCTTATAAGGACCTGAACATTGTACGACCTCATTGGAGCTTGGAAATTTGGTTTTCGAAAGTTTTAGACCAAGGTGACACTTCATGGAAGCCTTCACGATCTGTGTAATGCTATACAGATCGTGTGGAGCCTTTTTGAAGTTGCCCTTGGCCTTATATGGGGTATGAGGGCCTTAGTACGGAGTTTGAGACCAAGGCATACCACACAGTCCGTGTGATGCCATACAGACAATGTGATGGACCTTATAGTAGCCTTGGTCTTAAGACTCCATAGTTTTGAGCCCAAGGCAAGTGGTAAGGCCCCTCTCACAGACTGTTTAGTGCTTCGCGGTCTGTGAGGTCCTTCCATATGGGTTTTAGAGTGAAAGTTTTCTAAGTATAATATCACCATCTTGGAAGTTCATTGTAGAGAAATTTTCTGAGTGGAGTGGGATGGAGAACGCACACGTACTGTGCGGCTTGGTACGGTCTGTACTATCTTTCATATGGATGTCTACATTGAATTTTTCTAAGTATGGGATTACCATTTTGGACCTTCGTCAGGAAGAATTTTTCTAACTGTCCGATCACGGACCATGTATACGGACGGTCCGTATGACCTATCACGGACGGTCCGTATACGATCTTCCATGAGACTTTAATTTTAATTTTTCTACTTATTTCATTAATGACATTTTCATAATTATGGTATATCCTAAAGGTCTTTTGTGACGGTCTATGCTCCCTGGAGAATTTCAAATGACCTATACTTTATTCCTTCATTCAAATTCATTCCTTACACTAAGAATTCTATCAAGTCACTCTTAAGAATATTCTCTCAAAAGACTTTTGTGAATCTAAGCTTGGGAATCAAGGGAAGGCACATTCTTCTTCAAATTTCTTCTTGAATCCTCTTCATTAGCTAAGGTATGTGGGATTGATTCTTGGTCCCTTTCAACCAAGAAGGACAAAACTCTTTTCAAGTGATTTTCATGAATTATAGAAAACTTCAAAGATCGGTTTTGAAGAATATGGTTTATTAAATACAATAAATGTATGAGCTATGTTTATTTATTTATTTTAAAGTGTATTAAGCCCTAGTATTGATTTTAAAGTGTATTAAGCCCTAGTATGATGAAATGCATTGATGTTATGAAAATGCATGTCCCCTTTAAACCTTAATTTGTGAATGGGTAATCTATATTATGATTTAAATGTGAATTTTTCTTATGTCCTTAATTGAATTTCATAATGTATTGTTGATTTAAGTTTGAATCTCTATTGCCCATGCTAATCTCATCTCGTTCATGACATATGCATACATGACTATGGTTTTTATGAAGATTCTGAAGTGGGTCAAGACCCAATTATGTTTATGTGTATGATTTTGATTAGATTATGGCTATGATGAGAATGTGATCACATAAATGTCTATTGTTATTGGCTCTTTGAGCATATTGGGTGCTTGCACCATATTGTCATGTGCATGAGCTATTCCTATGTATGAGAAGTATGATTATGAACTATTATTTGGCTTTTGTGTTACGCCCAAAGTCCTATTAAGGCGGACTGGCACCCATTGCCGACAAGGCTCGGGAGAACCAAACATGTAACTGTAAACTTTCTATGAACATTATAAGGGGTTTACACATTCAACACACTTTCAAGAAAGTAGACAGTAATGATAAGCCAAAAGGAAATGCGTATGACTAGGTTATTGGAGCCACGATGTCTAAAGTACGATATATGGCCACTCTTTCATAGTCTACAAAGCCTCTTGATAAGGAACAATATCTATAAAGATCGGGACAGGCCTTGCCTCATGACCAAGTATACAAAACAAAAGGATAAGCTTTAGACACACCAAGCCTCCTCGCAACCTGGAGCACAGTAACAGCAGCTGGACATACTATACTCTTACTGGGGAGATCTACTAGCTCTTGTACCTGCAACATGAACAGTTCCCCCATAAGGGACGTCAGTACGAGATAATGTACTGAATATGTAAGGCAGGAAGTACAGTATATGAAATAAGAACTCAAATGAAATCATACACTGGTGTGTAAGGATAAGATGCTAACTTTAGACATACTGTAGGATCATGTACTTTATGTCCTTTTTATTACTTTACCGTTCTTCACTGTATAATCTTTGCACAGTATATCATATAACTGACCAGCAGATCAGTGGTAAATCAATATCAAGATCGACCCATGCCTAACTTTCCTTTCACCCATTAGATACCCCCCGTAATATGAGATCGACCCATGTTAAGTGATTCTTCCACCCCTGGGATACCATCCATAAACAAGCAACTTTGACTTATCTTCTATTTACTTTTGAGATGATTCTTTTGGTGGTCATAAAATTTTGGAACTATAGGGATATAGATATAACATGTGGCATATAAAGAATCATGCAAGACAATACCACAATGAAAAGAGTAACTTACACAACTAATGAGATGCACAAGAGATGAAACAATACATGGACTCTATTTAGCAAAAAGGGACTCATGTATCTTTGGTATCCAAGTATGTACTTAGATTTGAAAATGGCTATGTATAGGAGAATATGACTATTTTAAGGAGTTAAGACACACTTATTAGTTATGCTAGAGTTTGTAAGTGCCTCTATGTGCCAAGGAAGAACTTAGATTTCATGCCAAATAATAGGAAATTGAATAGCCGTACATATCTTGTTCTATGACCTCGTTATTACCTTGAAGTAACCTCCTTTCCCCCAAATATTTATCTACAATAGAGTAGGTGATAAAACTAGTATTAGCAGCTAGTAAACATGTCTTGGTAGTCTAATCTCATAGAAAAACAACACTTGGACAGTAAGCTTTTAATTATTAACCCAAGAGTATTCTTTCAACCTTTCCACTTTTAATCATATTTTCTAATACCCATTCTCATGTACATATCATATCAAGCTTGTTTTAGTCCTATAACGGTCTTACAATAGCTCACAATGCACAAAATATAACATTTCAGCACAACACACAAGTAGGCGACATAACATTATGTCTTCACGCTACATTTAAAAGTCAACAATCCCAAAGATGTTTCAACTTCAGCCAAACCGTCTTTATCATATTTACACATAAAAACAGTCCTAAAATAGTAAAAACATAGTCCCAAAGTAGATGGAGGATGTGAAACAACAATTCCCAATTTCCAATCCATAAGTTCCTACTAAGAGCACAATTAAGATATCATGCAAGACTAGGACTAGTACACCTAAGATGTAGGGTGTTACATCCTCACCCCTTAGGAAAATTCGTCTCCGAATGTTAGCATAATTAAATAAGTAAAGCAAGTTTAAACCTTCATTTAAACAAATTTGGACAACATAATAAGAATTCAAACACATACCTATTAATGCCCCAACTCTGCATCTTAGATATCCTCTTTAGCTTAAAATAAATAAGGATACTTAGATCTCATCGCTTCTTCAGAATCCCATGTAATCTTTTCTACTTCTTGGTTCCTCCTAAGTACCTGTACAGAAGCTATCTCTTTATTCCTTATCTTCTTAGCTTGATGATCTAGGATAGCAATAGGTACCTCTTCATAGGTGAGATCTTCTGTAACCTGTACATCTTCAATAGGAGTGATATGAGATGGGTCACCTATGCATTTTTGGTATATGACCCTATGTAACGTGGGCTTAGTTTTCCTTTCTCAACAAATCTGATAATGTTTTTCATTAGAGATACCCTTAAGAATATCCAATCTCCTATTGAGAATTCTAGTCCTCTTCTTCTAGCATCCGCATATGATTTGTGATGACTTTGGGCTGTTTCTAGCCCCTGTCGTATTACCTTGACTTTTTCTATGGCTTGTTGGACTAGACCGTGCCTAAGCAAGGTGGTTTCACCCGCTTCAAACCATCCTTTTAGCAACGTACATTTCCTTCCATAGAAAGCTTCATAAGGTGCCATCTTGATGCTTGAATGGTAGCTATTATTATAGACAAATTCAATAAAATGGTCCACCTAACTACCTTTGAAGTCCAATGCATAAGCTCACAACATATCTTCAAGTGTTTGAATGGTGCATTCTGTTTGACCGACTGTTTGAGGGTTGAAAGCTATACTCAAATTCACTTGTGTCCCTAAACCCCTTTGGAAGGACTTCCAAAACTTTGCAGCAAATTGAGCTCCCCGATCAGATATGATGGAGAGTGAGACCCTATATAGCCTAACTATCTCTTTGAGGTATAACTTTGCATACTCTTCAGCTGTATAGTCACTCTTAACTGGCAAGAAATATGCTAACTTTGTTAGTCTATCAACTATTACCCATATGGAGTAAAACTTCTAACATGAGTGAGGCAACACAGTAACAAAATCCTTATTAATCATATCCCACTTCTACGTTGGAAGCTCTATACATTTCATATAACATCCCAGCTTTTGGTGCTCTACTTTGACTTGTTGGCAATTCAAACATTGATCCACAAATTTTGCAAGGTCCATTTTCCTGCCTCCCTACTAAAACATTCCCTTCAGGTCATGATGCATCTTAGTTGATCCTTGATGGATGGAATACCTTGAATGATGGGCTTCTTCCATATTACTCATTCTTAGTCCATTAATATCAGGAACACATAATCTATTTTGGCAATAAAATACTCCATTTTGTGTAAGTTCAAAGCCCTTCATCATACCCCGACTCACCTTTTCCTTAAGTTATCATAGAACAGGATCCTTGAACTATTTTTCTCTTACCTCCATTACCAATGAAAACTCCACAACATTATGCACAACCACCCCTTCCTTTGGAGTTTCAAGGAGGAGAACTCCCAAATTATCTAGTTGATGTAGATCCTTAGCCACTCCTTTACTTACCACGGTCTGATCACCAATATTCATGATTGTCGTACGACTAAGACCATCGGCTACCACATTTTCTTTCCCAGGATGGTGTAGTATATCAACATCGTAATCTGTTATTTGCTCTAGCCATCTTCTTGTCTTAAATTTAGATCTTTCTATTTAAAGATGTATTGTAGGCTCTTATGATCAGCATATATGTAAACGTCAACCCTATACAAATAGTGGGCCATATTTTCAAAGCAAATACAACCACTACTAGCTCAAGACCATATGTTGGGTAGTTTTCTTATGCGGTTGTAGTTGTCTCGAGGCATAAGCAATTACCCTATCATGTTGAGCCAGTAAACACCTACGACAACTCAACAAGCCTCAGAATACACAGCATACCCCTTCGTGCCTTCTGGAAGCACTAGCACCATTGCAAAAGTTAGCCTGTTTTTCAACTCTTGGAAGCTCCTTTCATATGCATCATTCCATTGAAACCTGGTCGCCTTATGTGTTAACTTTGTTAGAGGTGCAGAAATTGAAGAAAAACCCTCAACAAACCTTCTGAAATAACCTGCCAACCTTAGGAAGCTTCGAACTTTTGTGGGTATTATTAGCCTTGTCTAATCTTTCACCACCTCTATCTTTTGTGAATCAACCCTTATTCCGTCAATGGATACAATATGACCGAAGAATGCCACTGATTTTAAAAAAAATTCACATTTGGAAAACATGGTGTACAATTGCCGATCATGAAGAATTTGTAATACCTATTGTATATGATTTGCATGGTCCTCTTCTGATCTTTAATATACCAAAATACCAACTATAAATACTATCACGAATACATCCAAGAATGGCTTGAATACCCTGTTCATTAAATCCATAAAAACTACTGGTGCATTTGTCAACCCAAATGACATAACAATAAATTCAAAGTGACCATAACGTGACCTAAAGGTTGTCTAAGGTATATCTTTCTCCTTCACCCTCACTTGGTGATAACCTAATCTCAAATCAATTTTAGAAATATATTTAGCACCCTGTAACTGATCAAATAAATCATCAATTTTGGGGAGGTGGTATTTGTTCTTAATTGTCAACCTATTCAATTGTTGGTAGTCGATCACATTCTCAAGGTGCCATTTTTTACGTACAAATAACACTGGTGCGCCCTAAAGGGACACACTAGGTCTAAAAAAACCCTTTTGTGGCAAGTCTTTTAATTTTTCCTTTAATTCACGTAATTCTACCAGGGCCATTCTATATGAAGGGATAGAAATAGGTTGAGTGCCTAGAAGTAAGTCAATACAAAAATCTACTTCTTGTTATGGAGGTAAACTTGGAAGCTCTTCAAGAAATACATCAATGAATTCATTCACTACTGGAACAAATGGAAGAGTTGGTGATTCTGCCTCCATATCCTTACTCTAACTAGATGACATATATAACCCTTTGAAATCATCTTCCTTGCCTTAAAATAAGAAACAAACTTACCCTTTGGTGCCCCAACATTGCCTTCCCATTCAAGGACCACCTTATTTGGATAGTGAAAATACTATCTTAGTTCGGCAATCCACAGTGGCATAGCAAGAAACTAACCAATTCATACCCATTATAACATGAAATTCCACCATTTCTAGCTCAAAAAGGTTAGCGAATGTGTCACGGTAAAAAATAGTTACTACATAGTTTTAATAGACCCTTCTATCTATAATAGATTCACTAGTTGATGTAGACACTTCAAATGGCTTGTTAAATACTTTAGGTTCTCTTAGGCTTCCCAGCAACTAGTGGAGTGATATATGATAGTGTACGACTAGGGTTAATTAATGTATACACATTATGTGAAAAGATGAACAATGTACCAATGACCATATTGGGTGAAGCTTCCAAATTTTACCGACTCCCCAAAGCATAAGTACAATTCTGGGCTCCGATAAAGCTAGCTTCCACTTCACAACCTCTACCATGACCTGTAGGTGCTTGATAGTCCCTACCTGATGGAGGAACTAATAATGATGATGCAACAGCTAACCTAGTAGGTTGTGCTATATTACCCATACGTCTCCTTAGGCAATCTCTCATCATATGCCCTGGAATTCCACACTAATAAGAAGCATCTATCTCAACATGACCTCTACCTAAATGACTCCTCCCACATTATCTGCAAGGCATCCTAGGAGGCATTTGCTGGCTTGCCGAATATCCTGTCGCCTGTGTACCTTGGCCTTCAATTCTTTGACCAAAATTATTATTTCTAGAACCTTGAAGTTGTGGTGGACCACTAGTTGCAGAGTAAGAGGATGATGGCCTAAGTGATCTATTAGAAAATTGAGGCCTAAACTCACTTTGGGATGGTAAAAACTGTCCCGTAGATTTGTCTCTCTTGGACTGCCCCCTTTCTAACTCTTGTGTCCTTCTTCTTTGCCTCTGATCCTCCCGTTTTCATGCAAATGCTTGCATCCTTTCTATATCCATGTTTTTATTAAAAGAAGCAATGGTACAGACTCTGACCAGATATGAATCCAACCTTTCCAAATATCGATGAACTCTATCTGCCACGGTAGCAACTACATTAGGAGCATACCTGGCCAATGAATTAAATTGAAGGCTAGACTCCATCACACACATATTCCCTTGGTGGAGATTTAGAAACTGCACTGCACGAGCCTCTCGGATATCTAATTGCAAGTAATGGTATAGAAATGCATCTTTGAACTTCTTCCAGGTAGTTAGAGGTGCATATATACCCTTAGATTGCTTCCAAGCTTCATAACGTAGTATAGCCATACCCTTCAATCTATATGTTTCTAGCTCTACAGCTTCTGTACTCCTTAAATGCATAACATCCAAAGTGTGTTGGATCTGATCGATGAAGTCTAGTGGATCTTCATTAGGATCTAACTCGGTAAAAGATAGAAGGTCCAAATTAAGGAAATCATGTATCCTCATGCTAGCTTCCCTATTCGCACCACCTGAACCTATAATTGGACCTTCTTGTCTTTTGGCCAAGAACTATATGGGTCAATAATTGGACTGCATTTCCTAGATCCCACTCAGTAGCATCAGTAGGTGGTTCTGGGGGAATTTCACTACTTACTGGTTCATCAAGAGCTGGAGGAGTTGAAGATGTTTGTGACAGAGACTCATCTTGGGCCTCATTTTGTTGTCTCACCCAACTGGGTACACAACTAACCACTTCTACTTCCTTCCCTTTGCCTTTACTTTTCCTTGTTTCTGGCATACTCATCGTACAAAACAATTTAGAGGTTAGAAACAATGCCCCAACAACACATGGCTCTATGGGACGATCTAAAGAATGAAAAGAAAGTGACAACCCCTAAATTCCACGTGTCCTACTTATAAATGTGGTGCACAAACACATCCATAAACAAGACTCTACATAGACACGGATTTGTAGTCCCTTTAAGGGAAATTGGCACCCATTGCCAACAAGGCTCAGGAGAACCAACATATAACCATACACTTTCCATGAACATTATAAGGGGTTTCCACATTCAACATACTTTCAAGAAAGTAGACAGTAATAACAAGCCAAAAGGAAATGCGTATGATTAGGCCATTGGAGCCATGATTTCTAAAGTATGATATGTGACCACACTTTTATAGTCTACAAAGCCTCTGGATAAGGAACAATATCTATAAAGATCAGGACAAGCCCTACCTTATCACCAACTATACAATACAAAATGATAAGCTCTAGACACACAAAGCCTCCACGCAACCTAGAGCTCAGTAACAACAACTGGATATCCTGTACTACTACTAGGGAGATCTACTAGCTCTTGCACCTATAGCATGAAATGTAGTTTCCCCGTAAGGGATGTCAGTATGAGATAATATACTGAATATATAAGGTAGGAAGTACTGTATATGAAATAACAACTCAAATGAAATCATAAACTTGTGTATAAGGATAAGAGACCGCTTATAGTGATACTGTGGGATCATGTACTTTGTCCTTTTTATTGCTTTACCTTTCTATACTGTATAAACTGTGTGCAGTATATCATATAAATGACTAGCTGATTAGTTAAAAATCAATATCGGGATCGACCCATGCTAGGATTTCCTTTCACCCCTAGGATACCAGCCATAATATGGGATCGACTCATCTTAGGTGATTCTTCCACCCTTGGGACGCCACCCATCAACTTGCAACTTCGACTTAACTTTCATTTACTTTTGAGATGATTATTTTGGTGGTCATAACATTTTGGAGTTGTAGGACTATAAATATAACATATGGCATATAAACGATCATGCAAGACAATACCACAATGAAAAGAGTAAGTTACACAACTAATGAGATGCATAGGAGATGAAACAACACATGGAATTTACTTAGCAAAAAAAGACTTATGTATCTTTGGTATCCAAGTATGTTTGCAGATTTGACAATGTATCCAAGTATGTTTGCAGATTTGACAATGGATATGTATGAGAGCGTACGAACATGTTATGGAGTGAAGACACAATTATTAGTTATGCTAGAGTTTGTAAGTGCATCTATGTGCCAAGGAAGAACCTAGATTTCATGCCAAAGAATAGGAAATCGAGTAACCTTACATACCTTGCTATACGACCTCGTTATTACCTCGAAGTAACCTCCTTTTCCCGCAAATATTTATCAATAATTGAGTAAGTGATAAAACTTGTATTAACAGCTATTAAACACGTCTTGGCAGTCCAATCTCATAAAATAACAACGCTCGGGTAGTACGCTTGTAATTATTAACCCAAGAGTATTCTCTCAACCATTGCACTTCTAATCATATTTTCTAATACCCATTCTCATGTACTTATCATATCCAGATTGTTTAGTACCATAACGGTCTTACAATAGCTCAAAAATCATAACACATAATATTTCTACACAACACACAAGTAGGTGGCATAACATTAGGTCTTCTCACTACATTTCGAAGTCAACATTCCCAAACATGTTTCAACTTCGACCAAATAGTATTTAATATATTTACAAATAAAAACAGTCGCAAAGTAGATGGAGGGCGTGAAACAAAAATTCCCAATTACCAGTCCACAAGTTCCTACTAAGAGCACAATTAAGATATCATGCAAGAGCTCATTTTTGCCGAAGATAAAAATGGTGCAGCAGCCTTCTTACATCACTAGAGAACTAAATCTTGTTACAAACTTAAACCTTACTTCATAATCAGCAAACCAAGAAGAAAGAAGCCACTTAATAATCAAGAAAAGTGTACAACAATCTTTAGAACACATGTTTGAAATTCTTGCACAAGTATGACCAACCTATTTCTCTTATTTTTTCATGGAAAAATTATATTAAATCCTAGGTATTTCTACTTACCTTAGCCTTCAAGGACCAGGTCCTTTTGAAGAACCTTAAAGTTTTTTTGTGGTTGCTTCATAAAAGCAAGATAGAGCAAGGACAAACTTTGGAAAAAAATCTGATTTTTGGCTATGTTAAAATGATTTGAAGTTGCTGATTTGTAACCCCTTTTAAAGGGCTAGTCTTGGCCGACTTTCCCATTAAATTTAAGCCACATTTTAGCATGGTAGTGACACACTTGCTTGTCCCTTTTACTTGGTCTTTATTGGTCTCTAATTTGATGGGCCTTGGCTTCCCATTTTTCTCGCTTCCCTTCACTTAGTTTTTACCCAAATCATCAAGTGGGTTTTGAATGTACTTGGTCCTCTTTTCTATTCATCTTGGGCTAAAAATACTGTCCCTTTAGAATGCTAAATAATGGGCTAAAATTACACCCTTAACTTGGGCTTTATTCATTATCCGACTATAACAGATTTGGTGTTGGGCCTCGTCTCCGTCTACCTATCCTATTTAAGGTAAGCACGTAGGTGACTCAACTGTTAGCTTCTTAAGTCCTACAAGAACCTCACTTTTTTATGCTTCGTTAAGGCCATGAACTCCTCAATTTTGTCCTAGAACCTATATACACTCACTTGCCTTAAGTATTAGAAGTAAATATAACCCTCCAGTCCAAAAGTTAGTCACTTTTAAAGTTGGCGCTCGTTCTACCAAAACACATCATGTTCCATATGCATATGACTAGTATGCCTAAGATATGGGGTGTTACATCCTCCCCCTCTTCGGAACATTCGTCCCCGGATGTTAGCATAATTGGATAAGTCAAACAAGTTTAAACTTATATTTAAAGAAACATTGTACAACATAACAAGCATTCAAACACACGTACCTATTAATGCCCAACACTGCATCTTGGATTTCCTCATTAGCTTCAAATAAATAGGGGTACTTAGATCTCATCGCTTCATCATCCTCTCATATCATCTCTTCTGCTTGTTGATTCCTTAAAAGTACCAATACTGAAGTTATTTCTTTATTCCTTAGCTTCTTAACTTGACGATCTAGGATAGTAATAGGTACGTCTTCACAGATGAGATCTTCTGTAACCTGCACATCCTTAATAGGAGTGATATGAGATGGGTCACCTATGCCATTTTGGAGCATTGAAACATGAAAAACTGGATGAACCATTGAAAGCTCCTAGGGTAGCTCTAATTCATATGTAACCTGTCCAAGCCTTTTAATAATCTTATATGGCCCTATATAACGTGTCTTAGATTTCTGTTCTTACCAAATCTCATAATACGTTTCATTGGGGACACCTTTAAGAATACCCAATCTCTTACTGGGAATTTTAGTTCTCTTCTTCTAGCATCCATATATGATTTGTGATGACTTTGGGATATTCCTAGTCACTGTCGTATTACCTTGACTTTTTCTATGGCTTGTTTGACTAGATCTGGCCCAAGCAAGGTAGTTTCTCCCACTTCAAACCATCCTATTTGCGACCTACATTTCCTTCCATACAAAGCTTCATGAGGTGTCATCTTGATTCTTGAATTGTAGCTATAGGTATAGGCAAATTCAATACGTGTAAAATGGTCTATCCAATTACCTTTGAAGTCCAATGTACAAACCCACAATATATCTTCAAGTGTTTGAATAGTGTATTCTGTTTGACCGTCTATTTAAGAGTGGAAAGATGTGCTCTTGTTCACTTGTGTCCCTAAACTCCTTTGGAAGGACTTCGAAATCTTTGCAGTGAATTGAGCTCCCCGATAAGATGTAATGGAGATCAGGACCCCATGTAGCCTAACTATCTCTTTGATGTATAAATTTGCATACTCTTCAGCCGTATAATAACTCTTAATTAGCAAGTAGTGTGCTGACTTTGTAAGTCTATGAACTATTACCCATATGGAGGCAAACTTCTTTAATGAGTGAGGCAACCCAGTAACAAAATCTATATTAATCATATCCCACTTTCACGTTGGAAACTCTATCATTGCATATAACCTCCCGACTTTTGGTGCTCTACCTTGACTTGTTGGTAATTCGAACATTGAGCCACAAACACTACAAGGTCCTTTCTCATGTCTCCCCACCAAAACATTCCCTTCAGATCATGATACATCTTAGTTGATCCTGGATGGATGGAATACCTTGAATGGTGGGCTTCTTTCATTATCCTCCTTCTTAGTCCATTAATATTAGGAACACATAATCTATTTTGGAAATAAAGTACTCCATTTTGTGTAAGTTCAAAGCCCTTCATCGTACCTTGACTCACCTTTCCTTAAGTCGTTGTAGAACAGGATCCTTGAATTGCTTTTCTCTTACCTCCATTACCAATGAATACTCCGCAGCATTATGCACAACAACCCCTTCTTTTGGAGTTTCAAGGAGGCGAACTCCTAAATTGGCTAGTTAACGTAGGTCCTTAGCCACTCATTGACTTACCACAGTCTGATCACCAATATTCATGATTGCCTTACGACTAAGAGCATCGACTATCATATTTGCTTTCACTGGATGGTATAGTGTATCAACATCGTAATCCTTTATTAGCTCTAACCATCTCTGTTGTCTTTAATTTAGGTCTTTCTGTTTAAATATGTACCGTAGACTCTTATGATCAATATATATGTCAACGTGAACCCCACACAAATAGTAGCGCCATATTTTCAAAGCAAATACAACTACAACTAGCTCAAGATCAGGTCTTAGGTAGTTTTTCTCATGCGATCCTAGTTGTATCGAGGCATAAACGATTACCCTACCATGTTTTGATAGTACACACTCTAAGATAACTCCTGAAGCATCACAATACACCACATACCCCTATGTGCCTTCTGGAAGCACTAGCACAATTGCAAAAGTTAGCCTGCTTTTCAACTCTTAAAAGCTCCTTTTATATGCATCACTCCGTTGGAACTTGGTCACCTTATGTGTTAACTTTGTCAGAGGTGCAAAATAGAAAAAAAACCTTAAACAAACCTTCAGTAAAAACCTGTCAACCCTAGGAGGATTGGAACATCTGGAGGTGTTGTTGGCCTTGGCCAATCTTTCAACGCCTCTATCTTTTGTGAATCAACTCTTCTTCTTTGGATATAATATGACCCAAGAATGCCACTAATTTTAACCAAAATTCATATTTTGAAAACTTGATGTACAATTGTCCATCACGAAGAACTTGTAATACCTGTCGTAAGTGATTTTTGTAGTCCTCTTCTAATCTTGAATATACCAAAATATCATCTATAAATACTATTGCGAATACATCCAAGAATTCATTAAATCCATAAAAATTGCTGGAGCATTTGTCAGCCCAAATGACATAGCAAGAAATTCAAAATGACCATAACGTGTCCTAAAGGTTATCTTGGGTATATCTTTCTCCTTCACTCTCACTTGGTGATAACCTGATCTCAAATTATTTTTTGAAAAGCATTTAGCACCCTGTAGCTGGTCAAATAAATTATCAATCCTTAGGAGGGGGTATTTGTTCTTAATTGTCACCCTATTCAATTGCCTGTAGTCAATACACATTCTCAAGGTGTAATCTTTTTTATCTACAAAGAACATTGGTGCACCCAAAGAGGACACACTAGGTCTTATAAAACCCTTCTCTAGCAAGTCTTTTAGTTGCTCCTTTAATTCAGGTAATTTTGCCGGGGCCATTTTATATGGAGGGATAGAAATAGGTTGATTGCTTGGAAGTAAGTCAATATCAAAATCTACATCTCGTTCTGGAGGTTAACCCAGGAGCTCTTGAGGAAACACATCAACGAATTCATTCACTACCAGAATAGACTGAAGAGTTGGTGATTCTTCCTCCATATCCCTTACTCTAACTAGAGGACATATATATCCCTTTAACATCATCTTCCTTGCCTTAAAATAAGAAACAAACTTACCCTTTGGTGCCCCAACATTACCTTCCCATTCAAGGACCACCTAATTTGGAAAGTCGAAATACACTCTCTTAGTTCGGCAATCCACAGTGGCATAGCAAGAAGCTAACCAATCCATACACATTATAACATTAAATTCTACCATTTCTAGCTCAATAAGGTCATCTAATGTGTCGCGGTCACAAACAGTTACTACACAATTATAATAGACCCTTCTAGCTATAATAGATCCACCGGTCAGTGTAGACACTTCAAATGGCTTGTTCAATAATTTAGGTGCATTCTTAAGCTTCCCAGCAACTAGTGGAGTGATATATGATAGTGTAGAACTAGGGTCAATTAATGCGTACACTTTATGTGAAAAGATGAACAATGTACCTGTGACCACATTGGGTGAAGCTTCTGAATTTTGCTGACTCCCCAAAGCATAAGTGCAATTCTGGGCTCTACTAGAGCTAGCTGCCCCTCTACAACCTCTACCACGACCTGTAGGTGCTTGTTGACCCCTACGTAATTGAGGAACTAATGATGATGATGCAACAACTGTCCCAGTAGGTTTCTCTATATCACCCATATATCTCTTCGAGAAATCTCTCATCATATGCCCTGACACACCACAAAAATAATAAGTATTTGTCCCAACATGACATGTACCTAAATGACTCCTCCTACATTGATTGTAAGGTTTCCTATTATACTTGTCGGTCATGGATCACACACTTGGGGTGCATTTTGGGACAACATGATGAAATGGAAAGGAAAGAGCAGGCAATCTACTACATGAGTAAGAAGTTCACGTCATATGAAGCTCGATATTCCTTGCTCGAGCGCACTTGTTGTGCTTTGACTTGGGTGGCCCAAAAGTTGCGATATTATCTCTCAGCACACACGACATATTTGATCTCAAGGATGAATCCTCTGAAGTATATCTTTCAGAAACCCATACCCACGGGTAAGTTGGCCAAATACCAGATATTGTTGAGTGAATTTGACATAGTTTAAATGTCACGCAAAAAGCGGCAAAAGCACAAGCACTGGCCGATAATCTTGCAGAAAACCCAGTGGATGAATAGTACATGCCTTTGAAGACTTATTTTCATGATAAAGAAGTAGCTTTCGGAGGAGAGGATATCTTCGAAGAATACAATGGCTGGAGTATGTTATTCGACGGAGCCAAGAACTTTAACGGATCAGGCATTGGGGTTGTTCTGATTTCACCAACAGGCCAACACTACCCGACATCAGCAAAACTCAGGTTTCATTGCTCCAACAACATCGCCGAATATGAGGCTTGCATCTTGGGCCTCCGATTAGCAATTGATTTGGACGTTCAAGAGATTCTAGTAATTGGGGATTCAGATTTATTGATCCGTCAGGCACAAGGAGAATGGGCGGTAAGGAACCGAAAACTTCTACTATATTCAGACTGCATGCAAAAACTTTGCAAAAGATTCACTAAAGTGGAATTCAAACACATTCCACGAATTCAGAACGAGTTTGCAGATGCTTTGGCCATATTATCTTCCATGATTTGGCACCCTAATTAGAATTACATTGATCCCATTCGCATTCATATACATAAGCAGCCTGTATATTGCTTTCATGTGGAGGAAGAACCAGATCAGAAGCCATGGTATGATGATATCCAGGGATACTTGAAGAGTGGCAACTATCCGGAGGATGCAACAAAAGTCTTAAACGCACAATTAGGAGGCTAGAAAATCAATTCTTCTTAACGGAGAAATCCTATATAGGAGAACTCCCGATTTGGGTTTGATAAGGTGCATCGAAACTAAAGGGGCATCCAGACTTGTGGAGGAGATACACGCAGGAACATGTGGGCCACACATGAATGGCTTCACCCTTGCAAAGAAGATCCTCAGGGCAGGCTATTTTTCGGTTAACGATGGAAACAGATTGTATCCGCTATGTTCAGAAATGTCACCAGTGCCAAACTCACGTAGACATGACCCGAGTTCCTCCAAGCGAACTCCATGTCACTAATTCACCCTGGCCTTTCGCAGCTTGGGGCATGGATGTCATTGGTCCCATCGAGCCAGCAGCATCGAATGGACATAGATATATTCTTGTGGCAATTGGCTACTTCACCAAATGGATAGAAGCCACATCTCACAAGTTCGTCACCAAGAAAGTCGTCGATGATTACATCAAAAACAACATCATTTGCTGATTTGGGGTCCCTTAGACAATCATCACTAATAACGGTGCCAACCTCAATAGCAATCTGATGATGGAAACGTGTGATCAATTCAAGATCAACAATCAAAATTCCACTGCATACAGGCTACAAATGAATGGAGCGATAGAGGCTGCGAACAAGAACATCAAAAGAATATTGTGAAAAATGATCGATAATCACAGGCAATGGCATGAGAAACTACCATTTGCATTATTAGGATATCGCACCACCATTCGGACCTCTACTGGAGCAACACCGTACGTTTTTATCTATGGGAACAAAGCTGTAATTCCTGCGGAAGTTGAGATACCATCTCTAAGAATTATGCAAGAAGCAGAGTTGAGTGATGCCGAATGGGTACAAAGTAGGTTTGAGCAATTAGAACCGATCGACAGAAGAAGGATCAATGCCATGTCATGGGAAACTTTACCAGAACAGGATGGCCTGAGCATTCAACAAAAAGGCCAGACCAAGATACTTCTCACCCGGGTAATTAGTCTTGAAGCGAATCTTTCCAAATCAAGATGAGGCCAAAGGAAAGTTTGCACCAAACTGGCAAGGCCCATACATGGTTCACCGCATCCTGACGGGAGGAGCACTTATATTCGCAGAAATGGATGGCGAAATCTAGCCCAGACCTATCAATGCAGATGCTGTGAAAAGATATTACATTTAGACTCTATCTTTGCTCTTCGTATTTTGGAACTACGTCAGACCTGATTTCCGTTTAAGAGGGATACGTAGGCGCTCCCATGGAGTTCGATCTTACCACAATAAAAATCTTATTTCCCCTTTTGACCGCGGACTAGGGCAGAAGTTTTGAGAGGATCTCAAAAATTCTTTTGAAAAGAGCATAGCCTTCCGCTGAGAAGATAACTGGGGCAGAATTTTTGAGACAAGCTCAAATATTCATGACAAATAGCTCAAGAAAGTCATAAAATTCTACACCGGGTAGCCCAAAGATCCTTCCTCAGCTGAACGTGGGGTTTGTCTCGAAAGGCGCTACTATCAACATCATTAATAAATTATCAATTGTTTTGCCTTCAAATATATACATATAAATAAATATGTACACACGTATACACTGTTATGCCTAACAAAGGTCTGGATATCAGCAACCAATGAAGCATACTGGACCACGATAAAGGACAGATCAACCTCTCCTTTTATAAATTGACTAGTTTTCTTTGAACGCAGATTAGACAGGCACACATTTTGGCACTGTTCGAGCAAGCAACAATCTAGTAAGAAATATTACTCAATGCTTTACGTTGCACTAGCCCAAAATAGCATTTGCATATGCCCTATGCTTGCATTATAAATGCCCAAAATTGTGTTTGCATCTACCCTATACTTGCATTATAAATTCCAAAGTTGCATTTGCATATGCCCTATACCTGCATTATAAACGCCCGAAATACGTACTTGCATATGCCCTATGCCTGCATTATAAATGCCAGAAATTTGCATATACCTGATATTTGCATCGCATGTGCCCTAAAATTTGCATTGCATTATGCCCGAAAATCATATCTCGCATAATTTGGCCCGAGAAATTGTATGTGCCTAAAAATCATATTCTTGCATAATATTAGCCCGAGAAAATTGCATGAGCTATAAAACTTGTATTGCATCATGCCTGAAAATCGTATTTCGCATAATTTGGCCTGAGAAATTGCATGTGCTCGAAAATCATATTTTTGCATGACATTGGCCCGAGAAATTGCATGTAATTTGCATTGCATTGTACTCAAAAATTTTATGTTACACACGATATTGGCCCAAGAGTTCTTACATGCATCGCATTATGCCCGAATTCATCTTTGCTTTGCCCTGAGAATAGCATAACATATTAAACCTCCTAGGCGTCATAGTCCAAAGGCATCATCTTCATGGCCTAAGGACATCATTTCATGGCCTAGGGACTTAATTATATTTATCATGATCCGAAGGTATCATCGTCAAAAGGCATCATCTTTCATGGCCCACGGACATCATTTCATGACCTGAGGATAAAATTTATGATTAGCATGGCCTGAGACATCATAGCCTAAGACGTCATCCTTATCGTCTTATGGCAAAAAGTTCATGGTCTAAAAGGGAACTTGCATCATGTTTATGATTATTTCACCGTTTAATATATATGCTCTAACCATTTTTACATAGTGTTTCTTTTAGTTACAATTGCAGAACTTGTGAATATATGAACATTCCGTCTTTCGCTTCAAATTATGCCACTGTTTTGCTATCGAGTACATTAAACCTCCTGTTTTCTTTCGACATCCGAATCATTTTCTATGCCATGACCATTCCAATTCAAACCTCAAGATTCGTATTGTTATGGTTATTTTAAGGAACTTCAGTCATTCCTAAATCAAGAACTACACGTGGTCTGATTCTCGTATGACCAGAGATATGTAGGCGAATTTAAACTGAAGTCTCAGCCATAACCCTTTCATTCTATTCGGTCCCTCCGAAAATATTTCATTGGTCGGACAAAATCAGCTACTCCATCAACTTTCTTTGCTTAACGATTCATCCTTCATTCCCGAGCAAAGAAGGGGTAGGTGTTGACACCCAATTTTGACCGACCTATTACATGTTTTTACATCACCATTTGATTAAAAGGGTATTTCTAAACTTTTTTTGTAATAAACAAGTTTATTTTCAAGATTTTATCGAAATGATTGCATTTTTTTAGATTCTTGAGTTTTTTTTAGAAAAAATGTACTATATATCTGTTAATTATTTTATCAATTTTAAAACTACCTTATTATCATAATCGTTATTATTACTACTATTAATTACTATTATTATCATTAGTATTTAATTAGCTAATCTTATTTTGTGTTACTCATTCTCTTTTCCTAGTGGTAGTAATATTATTTATTATTATTATTATTATTATTATTATTATTATTATTATTATTATTATTATTATTATTATTATTATTATTATTACTATTATAATTATTATTATTATTATTATTATTATTTATTTTATTTTTCTCTAATGCTAATTTGTCAATATTGTATTTTAAAGTGCACTATATATATATACACACACACACATATAACAATATTTTAGAATAGTTGAGCATTTTACATAATCATTTCCGCGTATGTTTACGCATTTTTTTACATAACAATTACCCTTTTCTCAAAATGTTGTATAATTTAAGTATTAATTAGATGACAATTAATTCAATTTTATCCCTATTTGTTCAATTCATAGCCTTTTAAATAAAACTCATTCCGATCTTAATCAAATCCTTGCAATTTCATTTCAATGTTAGTCGATTTCCTTGAAATTTATTTTAATTCTAGCTAATTTCTTACAATCTCTTTCATTTCTAGCCAAATTAAGTGAATTTGTGGCTCAATTTTAAACTCCTACAATTTTAGACTAATTTTTAAATTCAGATTATCCATTTTTAACTCGGATCTAACCCGGACCCAGGAAAATTCGATCTCGGCTGTTTATGGATTTTTTATCCAAGGGCCAGGATTGGATCTTCCTATTTTCCATGTTCAACACCCCAAAGCTCTAAAAACCCTAAAATCCTTTCATTTCCCCCCTAGCCGCTGGAATGCTTCTCTCTCTCTCTCCCTCCATGTTTCCCGTTGGCACCGCTGCCGCACCTCTCGCCGATCTCCCTCTTCCTCCTCTTCCCTTAGCTGCCGCACCCCTCTCCATCTCTCCCCCCACGATTGCGCGGCCCCTCACTCTCTCCCCTCTCAGCCGCTGGCAGAAAGCAACCCACCTGCGGCCCCTCTCCTCTCCTCTCTTCTCTCCTCTTCCCCAACCCATCAGAAAAAACCCCATGCTCCCACCGCCACTGCTCACCACCAGTAAACACCACCCTATCACCGAAAGCAATAACCCCATGCTCTCCCTCTCTCTCCCTCGTGGCTCTCCCTCTCTCCCCCTTACTGTCTCCCCCGCTGCCAGAAAACCCTGCTCGACCCCTCTCCTCTTTTCTCAGATCCGGCAGCCCTTTGCCAGAGAAACCACAAAATAACCACCGTCGCACCACCAAGCCGGAAAACAATAACCAAAGCCCGACCGAAATTCCAACTAGTCTCGCTGAAAATCAACCCCATGCAACGGACCCCGATAAAGTTTCGCCCCAGAATATTTACACAAATTGGTGATATAACTACCAACTCTTTGTGAGTTTTTTTTTACCATTCGCTAAATAGGTGTTCTTGTCTATAGGCTAAATTATTTTTAACTTTGCGTACTTCGGCTTGCTAATATCCATTTGTTTAGGTGCGTAAATTGATGCTTTTTTTCCCCAAGTCACTCTTTTTAATTGCTCCCATTTTTTATCATGTGCTTGGTTATGGTATAATGCGGATCTGTTGATTGAAATATTTGATTTTCTCGATTATTTGCAATAATCGGCGTACAACTTGGGTACTAAATTATTTTTGGTAGATTAGTAGATGGTATTATTTTGGTACACAAGGAAATCTCGTGTAATTCGTTGCTTGGCCCTTAAGAATAATTATGGACTTGATTTGCGAGTTAATTATGGCAAAAATACATGTTTGCTTATGGAATGAATATTTAACAGTGGTCAAAATTCTAATTTAGTATTCCGTTGGGTTCTCTTATGGTAAGTAATATTTGATTATATTGATTTTTGCCTAATTAATTTTCTTCATGATTTTAAGGATTCTTTTATGATTTGCCCCTAATAGATTCTTTCCTCCCTTAATGCCCGGCCTTCTCACTATATATAAGACCCTTGATCACTTCAGAGAGGGGACGAGAAAAAAAGTCAAACAGAAAAGTTACTCCTCTCCACTAGAAAGTCTTGATTATATCCTCATCCTCTCAATAATAAAATACACTTTGTTGTTTTTTTTTTGCAATATTAGTCCTCAAATCGATTTAAGTCCCAGTTGTTGTTGGATTAATTGGTTAGCTCCTATTCTTATTCTTTCACATGCTCCTGAACTATTGGTTTATTTGAATAATCCTATTTTATATTTGGTACTGCTCGTAGTATTTTAGAGTTGCAGGTTTTTAGAAGAAAGTAAGGATATGAAGAGTCGTCTGGGGAAGGGATGAACTCGGAGGGTCAAAGAAGATTTATTTATTTATTTATTTATTTTTTGTTGTCGATGTAATTATTTTCCGCCTTGTAATAACTCAGTAAAGATGGGGGTCTAGTAAAAAAGGGGTGGGGGGACTACGTGCTATATGTTCTCTCTATTTGCGGAATTCACGTAGGCAAATCCAAATCTAGGATTAAAAAAATAAAATAAAAATAATGATAATAAGAAAAAATCATGGGAATAGCATGCTTAACAACACTATTTTTCTGTGTTTTAAACATATTTTAGATTTTAGATATCCTGCCTATGTGATTCGTCGTATATATTTCTCTCTTTTTTTTTTTGAAATCATGTTTAGGATATCTCGCATTTTTTTAATAGTAACCATGCCTATACATTTTTGCCGTGCTTGTTTAAATTTTTTTTCTTTCACGTAATATGAATAGAAATCATGTTTTAGGGTGTCCAATTTTCTATATTAGAAATCATGTTTTTAGGATGTTTATTCTTTAGAAATCATGTCTTTGGGTTTCACTATTTCCATACATAAAAAATCATGCTTTTAGGCTATCCATCGTTTTGTTTCAAGCTACTAACCATTTTATCTATTTATACTAAGGATCTTGTCTTAGGGATATTTAGAACTTTTATCTGTTTAGAAAGTCATGACTTTGGGACATATTTTATGTTTAGATATCATGTCTCTAGGACGTTAGACACTTTAGGACGCGTTAGAATTTTTTCATTAATTATAGTTCGCTTTTAAGTTAATTAATAAACCAACTTAGGAGGGGTAGGGGTAATAGGACCCTCGGAAAGGATGAAATAACTCGCGCTTAATTGGACAAACCTTGGTTTTGTCCTTAGGCTTAAATAAGCCAAGTGAAGCTCAAATCCAAAATAAAGCCGAGTAACTGCTCCGAATAATAAATAAGTCGCTTAGTCTTAATATATTTCCTAAATGTTTGGGGTAGCTAGTTTTTTATTTGTTTAACTTGCTCAATTAATTCCTATTTTCGTGATCACTTAGAGTTAATTAGAATAAATATGGAACGCCCAGTAAAATTATCAATGTACCCCTCGAGGAGAGGTGTGCGCAAAATGCATCTTTCGATGCTTAGATCAAAAATCCAAGAGCGGATACGTGATCAGCACGGAAAATTGAGTGGGAGAAGGGTCTCGGTAGATTTTTAAAGCGACCGAGTCAAAAGATAATTTTTCGTTCCAAAATGAAAAACAGTGTGTCTTCGCGACAGGGCCGCATCGCGGACCTATCACAGAGCCACACCTATGTTTTACTGTGATTTTTCGATGGAGTTGAGTTTTCCAAAATTGCACTGTCCGCGACAGGTCCGCATCGCAGACTGTGTTATTTCAAGCCGGGAAAAATTTCTTTAAAATTTCGAGGGGCATTCTAGTCCACTCTTATAATTTCTAAACATCCCATACTATGAATATAGGTCATTTCACTGAGAAAAGGGTTTCAAAAACCCATCCAAAAACGTTCTTTCTAGAAAAGTCACTAAGCCATGGCTTGAGGGGAGTTGAGATTGAGGAATCCAAGAGGAGATTGTCCCAAGAGATTGTGGTTAGCAATCATCCCAGGTATGTAAGGTTAACTTAAAGCATGGGGTTGTTCTCCTATGTGCCTTTTTGAGTAAATTGAGTCGTTTGTTGAATATAATGAGGTTAATGTGAAGATTGTTGAACATTATACTGAGTTTTACTTAATGCATATAATTTACACAAATTGAGGGTCATCATAAACTTGATTTATTGCATAATTTATTTTCATGAATGTTTTTCACAAAACCCTATGAATATTATTATTAAAAAGTGTAAAAATGAACTAGGGGATGAGTCTAGAGCCTTAATGAGGATGATGGTGGTGATGTTGTGATTTTGCTTCACATTTGATAAGAGTCTTGATGATGATGTTGATGAGAATGATGATTCATGATGTCTTAAAACCTTAAATTAAATTCTAAAAGAATATTTTGAGTCCATGATGTTGATGTTGATGTTGAGGTATAGGACTGATGAGGTTGATGTTTTATAAGCATGTTGAGTTCTGGGAGGAGTATTGAGCACCAAAATGGGTGAGAGTGATTCCCACTTGAACCCATTAACTACATGGCCCACGTAGGAAGAGAGCATTGAACCGCAATGCGGATGACTCCTTTCTTGTCCCAATAGAGGACTGAGGTTTTTCTTGTAGATCCACTAAGGTCGATGTCCTTTTCCCCAGGCAGGGTACTGGATGGATGTGGCAACGGCATCGCTTCGTTGTATTATCACCGACTCATAGATGATGGTTGTTGGTTAGAGAAACTCCCAGTGATGACTTACCTGAATAGTACTCTCATGTATATGTTGATGTGATGTTTTGAGTCGAGTTCCTTGAGTTGAGTTAAGTTGAGTTCCTTGAGTTGAGTTGAGTTGAGTTCCTTGAGTTGAGTTGAGTCGAGTTCCTTGAGTTGAGTGAGTCGAGTTCCTTGAGTTAAGTTGAGTCGAGTTTCTTGAGTTAAGTCTGAGGTATTGATGATGTGGAGATGAGATGTTGATGAGCTAATTGTCTACTCTAATTTTGCCTTGGATAGACATTTGATATTATGATGGAGTATGATGTTGAGTTGATATTATCCCTATACTGTTGTACTTGTATTGTGATATTCCGTTATTTTACAACCAGTACATTCCACGTACTGACACCATTCGGCTCTGCATCGTTCATGATGCAGATACAAGAGTTAGAGGACTTCAGTAGACACATCATTGAGGTCAGAGATTTCGAGTTCAGTCATTGGTGAGACTCCTTGCTATCCGGAGGAGACCCTTCTATTTGTTGTTTTCATTACTTATTGAGTTGGGTAGCCATGGCCTGTCGTGGTACCATCTTAGACAGTCGAGTCAAGTTAGAGGCTTCATAGACATGAGTCGAGGTTTGTCGTTAATGTTTTTCCCTTATGAATTGAGTAGTACTTATACTTGCTTATTCTAATGTTGGGACTGATGTTGGCCATTTGCCCTTTTATTGAGGTAGCTCACTGCACAACTTTTATTATTCCACTATGTTGATGTTTAGTGACTATCCTGGGAACGAGTGGTTTGCCTGAGGACTAGCAATAGTCTCTAGGTGCTGGCCACGCCTTGGGTACCTTCTCGGGGTGTGACAAATATGGTATCAGAGCCAGGTTCAAGAGTCCTACGGAGTCTATGAAGCCGTGTCTAGTAGATTCTTGTTTATGTGTGTTTGAGCACCACACTTCATAAATATTAGGCTATAGGACATTAGGAATGGTTACACTTCTTTGATGTTCTAAGTTCGTGCGATAGAGTTTGACTCTATGAAACCTCCCTTCTAATTTGTGCGTTACGCGTTTCCAGATCATGCCTCCAAAACGCACTGCTTCCGAAAGAGATGCCTCAATCTAACACTGAGAATCCCTTACCAGAGGCCCCTACCCAGAACATGACAAGGAGACGTGGTCATCCTGCCAAAGCTACTGAGGCCTCACCGGCACCGCCTTCTTTGTCAGCCTCTACTTCGAAAGTTGACTTCAGGGGAGCCATTGCTATGCTCACTCAATTGGTGGCCTCACAGAGTTATGGTCACAGTCCCCAAGCCCCTAGCTCCAGTTCCCAAGAGCCTACAGCTGCAAACAGGCTCAGAGATTTCCTGTGGATGAACCCGCCAGTTTATATGGGGTTTAAGGGTGAGGAGGACCCGCGAAACATTATTGATGAGATGCGCAAGATCTTGAGGGATATGCATGCGAATGGGGTTGAGGTAGTCGAGCTGGTCTCGTATCAGCTTAAGGATGTCGCCAATATCTGGTATAACCAGTGGGAGGATGGTAGAGGTGAGAATGTCGAGTCTGCTGAGTGGATGGAGTTTGAGAGTGCTTTCCTCGATCACTTCTTTGCCCAAGAGTTGAGGGAGGCGAAGTTTGAGGGGTTTGTGAACCTAAAACAAGAGGGGTTGAATGCCAAAGAGTACATCCTGAAGTTCATCCAGCTGTCTAGATATGCTCCCGAGATGGTCTGTGATATGAGGGCGAGGATGAGGAAGTTCGTGTCTGGATTGGGCAGGCATGTAAAGAGGGATTGTAAGGCAGCGTTGCTGATTCCAGGTATGGATATCTCTAGACTTATGATTTATGCCCAGTAGACTGAAAAGGACAAGAAAAAGGATAGGGAAGAACAACAGAGTAAGAAGGCCAAATCGGCAGGGCATGAGCCGAACCAACAGAAGCAGAATAAGGGTGACAAAACTTACTTTCAGAAGAAGTCTTCTAGCTATGCACCCCCTATGGCGAGTACGCCTGTTCAGCAAAACAAGTACGATAAAAAATCCTACGGTCACCAAAATTTCAGAGCTCAGGGACTTCAGTCCCAAGCTAGCGTTGCCCAAGGTCCGAGAGAAAAGCCACCTTGTGGAAGATGTGGTAGGCTGCATCATGGTGCATGCCGTGAGGGCACAAATATTTGCTTTTCATGCGGACAGCTTGGCCATTTTCATGGTGAGTGCCTTTCGAGGAGATGGGGTGATAGAGGTAATAGAGCTCAGTCTTCTACAGCGCCCCCTGCGGGCAGTCATCAGAAGGCTACTACTGCGAATGCAAGAGGCGGGACGAACCGCCTGTATGCGATGGGTAATCGACGGGACCAAGAGGTTGCGCCAGTGTTGTTACAAGTATGCTCTGAATCTTTTCTTATAATTTTTATACATTGCTTGACTCGCGTGCCACTTTATCCTTTGTGACGTCCTATGTGGCCAATAAGTTTGAAATTCTTCTAGAGTGTTTGCTTGAGCCTTATACTGTTTCTACTCCTACTGGTGAGTCTATCCTGGCTAAGAGCGTCTATAGAGACTGTGTAGTATCCATCTATCATAGGGATACTTTGGCCAATTTGGTAGAGTTGGAGATGGTTGATTTGGATGTAATTCTTGGTATGGATTGGCTCCATACCTGCCATGTATCCATAGATTGTAGGACGGGTTGTTAAATTCCTATTTTCAAATGTACCGATCCTAGAGTGGAAGGGAAGTTATGTTGCACCCAAGGGTAGATTTATTTCCTACTTGAGAGAGAGGAAGTTAATATCTAAGGGATATTTATCACCTTGTACAAGTTAAATCTGATGATATTGAGTCCCTTACTCTCGAGTCGGTCCCGATTGTAAATGAGTTCCCTGAGGTGTTCCTAGAGGATTTACCTAGAGTCCCTCCTGATAGGGAGATCGACTTCGGTATTGAGATACTTCCCAACATGCACCCTATTTCAATTCCACCATATAGGATGGCCCCCGCTGAGTTGAAAGAGTTGAAGGAGCAGTTGAAAGATTTGTTAGAGAAGGGCTTTATTAGGCCAAGTGTTTTTCCTTGGGGTGCTCCCGTTCTGTTTGTACGAAAGAAGGATGGATCTCTCAGAATGTGCATAGACTATAGGCAATTGAACAAGGTCACCATCAAGAATAAATATCTTCTTTCCAGGATAGATGACTTGTTTGACCAACTTCAAGGTGCCTCATGCTTTTCAAAGATAGACCTCAGATCGGGTTACAACTAGTTGAAAGTGAGAGAATCTGATGTTCCAAAGACAGTCTTCAGGAAAAGATATGGCCACTTTGAGTTCTTGGTTATGTCCTTTGGGTTGACGAACGCTCCAACATCTTTTATGGATTTGATTAATAGGGTGTTCAGGCCCTACCTTGACATGTTTGTGATCGTATTCATCGATGATATCTTGGTATATTCGAGGAATGAGGAGGAGCATGCTAAACATCTTAGAGTTGTCCTTCAGACTCTTAAGGACCATGAATTATATGCGAAGTTCTCCAAGTGTGAGTTTTGCCTTAAGTCAGCGGCATTTCTAGGCCATGTTGTTTCAGGTAATGGAATTCGAGTAGATGGCCAAAAGATTGAAACAGTTACAAAATGGACAAGACCGACCTCTCCAACTGACATAAGGAGTTTCTTGGGGTTGGCAGGCTACTACCGCATATTTGTTGAGGGATTTTCTTCCCTATCCGCACCATTGACCAAACTGACTCATAAAAAGGTCAGGTTTCATTGGTCTGAGGAATGTGAGAAGAGTTTCCAAGAGTTGAAGACTAGATTGACCACCGCCCCTATCTTGACTTTGCCCGACAGGATGGAAGATTTTGTAATATACTATGATGCATCAAGAGTTGGGTTGGGATGTGTATTAATGCAAGACAGGAAAGGTGATAGCCTATGCTTCCAGGCAGCTTAAAGTTCATGAGAGGAACTATCCGACGCATGATCTTGAGTTGGTGGCGGTAGTGTTCGTACTTAAAATCTGGCGCCACTACTTGTATGGAGTGCATGTGGATGTGTTCACTGATCACAAGAGCTTACAGTATGTCTTCGTCAGAGAGAGCTTAACCTGCGACAGAGGAGATGATTGGAATTGCTCAAAGATTATGACATGAGCATCATGTACCACCTAGCTAAAGCTAACGTTGTTGCTGATGCTCTTAGCAGGTTGTCTATGGGTAGCACAACCCATGTGGAGGAAGAGAAGAAAGAGCTAGTGAAGGAAGTGCAAAGGTTAGCTCGACTTGGAGTCCAACCTGAGGAGAATGACGAGGGAGGAATTAATGTTCGGAGTGGGTCTTCATCGTCCCTAGTGACTGAGGTAAAAAAGAAGAAGGATCGAGATCCTATTATAGTCCAATTGAAGGAGGATGTCCACAAACAAAAAGTGATGGTCTTCTCCAAAGGGGGAGATGGGATATTGAGATACCAGAGTAGGCTATGTGTCCCCGATGTTGATGGTGTTCAAGAGAGGATTATGGCTGAGGCCCACAACACTAGGCACTCCATTCATCTAGGCTCCAACAAGATGTATCACGACTTGAGAGACGTCTATTGGTGGAGTGGAATGAAGAGGGACATCGCTGCGATTGTTTCAAAGTGCCTAAATTGCCAGCAAGTGAAAGTTGAGCACCAAAGGCCAAGTGGCTTGGCTCAAAACTTTGAGATTCTAGAATGGAAGTGGGAGATGGTTAATATGGATTTCATCACTGGCCTACCGAGATCCCAGAGGCAGCACGATTCCATATGGGTGATTGTAGACAGGATGACTAAGTCAGTGTACTTCCTGGCAGTCAAGACGACTAACACTGCAGAGGAGTATGCCAAGGTGTATATCAAAGTGATTGTGAGGTTTCATGGAGTCCCTTTGTCCATCATCTCGGATAGAGGAGCCCAATTTACCTCTCACTTCTGGAAGTCTTTCCAGAAAGGATTGGGTACCAAAGGGAACTTGAGCACGACCTTTTATCCACAGACGAATGGTCAGGCAGAGCGCACTATTCAGACAGTAGAGGATATGCTGAGAGCATACGTCCTTGACTTTAAAGGAAATTGAGATGACCATTTACCATTGATTGAATTTGCATATAACAATAGTTATCATGCAAGTATTCGAATGGCCCCCTATGAGGCCTTATGTGGGAGGAGTAGATCACCCATTGGGTGGTTTGATGTTGGAGAAGCTGAGTTGATTGGGCCTCACCTTGTCCACCAGTCCATGGAGAAGGTGAAGATTATTAGAGAGAGATTGAAGACTACCCAAAGCCGTTAGAAATCTTACACAGATGTGAGGAGAAGAGACCTAGAGTTCAAAGTGAGCAATTGGGTATGCCTGAAGGTATCACCCATGAAGGGTGTCATGAGGTTTGGGAAGAAGGGGAAATTAAGCCCTCATTATATTGGCCCATATCAGATTTTTTGAAGAATTGGGAAGGTTGCTTATGAGCTAGAGTTACCTTCTGAGTTAGATGGAATCCGTTCAGTGTTCCATATTTCGATGTTGAAGAAGTGTTTGGGAGATCCTGCCTTGGTAATCCCTGTTGAAAGCACAGGACTCAGAGACAATTTGTGCTATGAGGAAATTCCAATCCAAATCCTGGATTGGCTGGTTCGCAGACTGAGAAACAAAAAGATAGCCTCCGTTAAAGTTCTGTGGAGGAACCAATTTGTTGAGGAAGCCACATGGGAAGCTGAGGAAGAGATGAGAACAAAATACCTGCACCTGTTTGTGCCTGATGTTGATGAAAATGCCGGAGGTAATATTCTTACTTTTGATGTAAATTGATGTTCCTACCATGAGTTCTGATGTCTGAGTAGATATTATTGAGGTCGATGAAGAGTTGAGGAGTGGAGTTATTGAGTGAGTATCGAGGTGATTCTTGAGTCTATTCGTGCCAAAATACCATTCTTATTCATCATTTGAAGACGAATGATCCCAAGGGGGAGATGATGTAACGCCCGGTAAAATTACCAAAGTACCCCTAGAGGAGAGGTGTGCGCAAAACGCGTCCTCTGATGCTCGGATCAAAATCTAAGAACGGATACGTGATCAGCACGAAAAATTGAGTAGGAGAAGGGTCTCGGACAATTTTTAAAGCGACCAAGTCAAAAGATAATTTTTTGTTTCAAAATGAAAACAGTATGTCTTCGCGACAGGGCCGCGTCGCGGACCTATCGCAGAGCCACACTTATGTTATACTGTGATTTTTCGACGGAGTTGAGTTTTTTGAAATTGCACTATCTGTGACAGGTCTGCATCGCGGACTGTGTTATTTCAAGCCAGGAAAAATTTCTTTAATATTTCGAGGGGCATTCTAGCCCATTCCTATACTTTCTAAACTTCCCATACGACGAATATAGGTCATTTCTCTGAGAAATGGGTTCTAAAAACCCATCCAAAAACATTCTTTCTAGAAAAGTCACTAAGTTAGGGCTTGAGGGGAGTTGAGATTGAGGAATCCAAGAGGAGATTGTCCAAGAGATTGTGGTTAGCAATCATCCCAAGTATGTAAGGATAACTTAAAGCATGGGATCGTTCTCCCATGTGCCCTTTTGTGTAAATTGAGTCATTTGTTGAATATAATGAGGTTGATGTGAAGATTGTTGAACATTATACTGAATTTTACTTAATGCATATAATTTACACGAATTGATGATCATCATAAACTTGATTTATTGCATAATTCATTTTCATGAATGTTTTTTCACAAAACCCTATGAATATTTTATTAAAAAGTGTAAGAATGAACTAGGGGATGAGTCTAGAGCCTTAATGAGGATAATGGTGGTGATGTTGTGATTGTGTTTCACATTTGATAAGAGTCTTGATGATGATGTTAATGAGAATGATGATTCATGATGTCTTAAAACCTGAAATTAAATTCTAAAAGAGTATTTTAAGTCCATGATGTTGATGTTGATTTTGAGGTATTATGTCCCTACGGGGCTGATGTTGATGTTGAGGTATTATGTCCCTATGGGACTGATGATGATGTATTATGTCCCTATAGGACTGATGAGGTTGATGTTTTATGAGCATGCCGAGTTCTGGGAGGAGTATTGAGCACCGAAATAGGTGAGAGTGAGTCCCACTTAAACCCATTAACTACGTGGCTCGCGTAGGAAGAGAGGATTGAACCGCATTACGGATGGCTCCTTTCTTGTCCCAATACAAGACTGAGGTTTTTTTTATTGATCCACTGAGGTTGATGTCCTTTACCCCGGGCAGGGTATTGGATAGATGTGACAACGACATCGCTTCGTTGTATCATCACCGGCTCATAGGTGATGGTTGTGAGTTAGAGAAACTCCCAGTGAGGTCTTACTTTGATAGTACTTTGATGTTGATGTTGATGTGATGTTTTGAGTCGAGTTCCTTGAGTTGAGTTGAGTCGAGTTCCTTAAATTGAGTGAGTCGAGTTCCTTGAGTTGAGTTGAGTCGAGTTTCTTGAGTTGAGCTTGAGGTATTGATGATGTGAAGATGAGATGTTGATGAGTCAATTGTCTACTCTAATTTTGCCTTAGATAGACATTTGATATTATGATAGAGTATGATATTGAGTTGATGTTATCCCTATACTGTTGTACTTGTATTGTGATATTCAGCCATTTTACATACCAGTACATTCCACATACTGGTGCCATTCAAGCACTGCATCATTTCATGATGCAGATACAGGAGTTAGAGGACTTTAGCAGACGCATCATTGAGGTCAGAGATTTCGAGTTCAGCCATTGGTGAGCCTCCTTGCAATCCGGAGGAGACCCTTCTATTTGTTGTTTTCGTTACTTATTGAGTTGGGTAGCCATGACCTATCATGGTACCATCTTAGACAGTCGAGTCAAGTTAGAGGCTTCATAGACATGAGTCGAGGTTTGTCGTTGATGTTTTTCCCTTATGAATTGAGTAGTACCTATACTTACTTATTCTGATATTGGGACTGGTGTTGTCCATTGGCCCTTTTATTGAGGTAGCTCACTACACTACTTTCACTATTTTGCTATGTTGATGTTGAGTGACTGTCTTGAGAACGAGTGGTTCGCCTGGGGACTAGCAATAGTCTCTGGGTGCCGGCCACACCTAGGGTACCCTCCCGGGGCATGACAAAATAAAAGACCTTATTTGTTAAAACCCCCACATAAATGTGAGACACGATGGGGACCCGCATTTGCGGACCTCGAAGGATGCTTAACACTTTTCCTTCAAGGTAATTTGATCCCTTAGCCTATTTCTACTTAATTTTGACCCTTGGTCTTCCATTAGGTTAGAATGGTGTCCTAATGCACTAAATCATTAGGTAGCGACTCTTTATTAATCAAAAAATCCCAAAAGGGTTGTTGCCACGACGTCGTCCCGGTTCCCGTCTTTTCGCGAGAAAATATGGGGCGTGACACTAGCTCACAATCTCAATATAGATGCTCGACCATCGTTTATTAAGCCTCTATTTCAACTCATGTGGTGCCAATGACAAACCCATGGCTACCCAAAATTAAAATAAAGAAATAATCCAATCTCTGACACTAAAGCAAGATGAATAAATCTTGGTCGATCCTCTGAAGTAATGTAGGCTTACCAAATCAGTTGCAAATCTCAGATCTTCAACTGAGCGCCTATTGATGATTTCTAGTATCTGCCTTTGCATCATAAAACAATGCAATCTAGAGTGGACATCATTACTTGGAATGTACTTGTATTTGCAGTAGCTGAATGAAACACAAATTGGTAGAATAGTATGGAAACAACATCAACTCAAAATAAACATCAACTCACACCAAGTCGTCAAATGTTTGTCTATGAAAGAATAAAGAGTATACAAGTGACACATCAATAACTCAAACTCATCAATAGTCTCAAACTCGTCAATAGTCTCAAACTCATCTCAAAGGAGCTCACCTCCTCTCATCTCATCTCAGAGGAGCTCACCTCCTCTCATCTCATCTCAACTCATCTAAACTCGGAGTACTCAAGGTAGGAAACTTATGGGAGTTTCTTTTATGTGACAACACTCACTTATGAGCCAGTAAATGTACAACAATCAGCCTGATGTTGCCACAGTGGTTCCAAACATGCCAGGTAGGGAACGCTCAAAAAGCATATCAGCTCACCCAATATGGAGTCAACTCAATAGGACCTCTATTGCTTTCAGGGACCGTTACTCTCGAGGGGAACCATAATATATGTGATGGTTTTATGCCCCTCCTATGTTTGGCGACATAGTTTGACGAGTTCGAGTTGGACTAACTCTAACTCTTTTGGTGCTCGATATTCCTCTCATGACTCCATGCTCATAGAACCTCCATCTCAACCAATCTCACAGGGACTCAATCCCTGTCAACGATCGGTCTCTAATAGGGACTTTAACCCTCTCATCAATCAAATCTCATCAATGACTCAACATTTAAATAATCATTATGAAATAATGGAATAGACACGTCGGTAGAGTTCATTTGTAGAGACTCATAAAATAATCAAATTCCATTAACTCATCATTACAACCCACAATCTCAACTCAAGGCTCTAGACTCAATTCTCAAGTTCGTTATGCATGATCTCAAATTAGTCATGTAGGGTTATGCAAGTTCTCATGAATAACGTTCAATTCAAGAAAACAATTAGCATGATGATCATCAACATAGGAAAACATGTAATTTAAATCAGTTTTCAAGAAACACCATCAAAATTCATGCATATAGACTCATTGAACCATCAACTCATCTATGACCTCTATGGGGCACATGAGAGAATAATATGATGTTTTTAGTTTAGCCTAACATACCTGGGGTGTAGCTATCAACCAAGCACGTCAAGGATCTCTTCTCGAATCTCTCAACTCAAGCTCGTCTCTTCTCTCCTAAAGCTCTAGCTTTAGTAAAGTATTGGGATAGGATTTAGAATGGAGGTTTTAGACCCTTTTTACGTCAAAATGACCTTATTAGATCGGGTAGAGAGTTTAGGAGGGGTGGGGAATTGACCAGAATGCCCCTCGAAATAATTTAGAAAAGTTCAACTCGGAAAAGACCCAGTCCGCAACGCGGACTAGTCGCGTGCTGTGTATTTTCAGAAAAGGTTTTCTGAACGAGTTTTCTCAATCCCGTCGAAAATTTTAAAAAGAATATAAGTGTTGGTCTGCGATGGGTGTGCGACGCGCTCCTATCGTGCACTAACACTATCTGCGCTTCGGATCGAAAAATTATCTTTTGATCGGGTCGCTCTAAAAATTGACCGAGATCATTTTCTCACTCAATTTACGTGTGACCACAAACCGGGCCTCGGATTTGCCATATGAGCATCGGAAGATGCATTATGCGCATATCGTCTCTCTAGGGGTATATTGGTAATTTTGTTGGGCGTTACACTCACAATATTCGTTTATGGAGCGAATTCTCATAATATTTGTTAGGGAACGAACCCTCATAATATTAGTTTAGGGCACAAACCCTTATAATAATTGTTTAGGGAACGAACCTTCATAACATTTGTTTAGGGAACGAACCCTCATAATATTCGCTTAGGGTGCAAACCCTCACAATATTCATTAAGGGAGCGAACCCTCATCATATTTGTTTACAGAGTGAACCATCATAATAGTCATTTAGGGAGTGAACTCTCATAATATTTGTTTCGGGCATGAACCCTCATAATATTTGTTTAGGGAACGAACCCTCATGATATTTGTTTAGCGAACGAACCCTCATAATATTCGTTTTTGGAGCGAACCCTCATTTTATTCGTTTAGGGCATGAACCCTCAAAATATTCGTTTAGGGAGCAAACCCTCATAACATTCATTTAGGGAGTGAATCCTCATAATATTCTTTTAGGGAGCGGGCCCTCATAATATTCGTTTAGGGCATGAACCCTCATAATATTCATTTACGGCTCGAACCCTCATAATATTCATTTAGGAAGCGAACCCTCATAAAATTTGTTTAGGGAGCGAACCCTCATAATATTCGTTTAGGACACGAACCCTTATAATTTTCGTGTAGGGAAATATTTCTTTAGGGAGTGAACCCTCATAATAATCATTTAGGGAGCAAACCATCATAATATTCGTTCAGGGTACGGACCCTCATAATATTCATTTAGGGCACAAACCCTCATAATATTCATTTAGGGCACGAACCCTCCTAATATTTGTTTAGGGCACGAACCCTCCTAACATTCGTGTAAGGCACGGATCCTAATTTTTGACCAAATTTAAGTTATTTACTATTTAGTATTTAAATTTTTATTTTTGAATCTAAATTAAATATCTTTATTTTTATCTTATTTAGAATAATTTGAAAACAAAAAAAGTGGAGTTACATTTCAATGTAAGTTTTGTTCTAAAGAAGAGAAAAATTATAAAATATATGTTTTTTCTTTTTATTTTGATTCTAATAAATAATCTAGTATTGTTATTACTTTCTTTATTATATTTTAGTTTTAGCTAGTTCGCTTTCTATATCTTATTAATTTAAAATAGTTTTCTAATATTTTTATATATTTTTTCTTTCAAAATAAAAACAAAACAAAATAAAATAAATAAACTTGCAAAATAACTACCTATTAATTTCAACTACTCCTTACTCTCCTAAACTACCCTACAATGCCCCCACACTAAACCCACTTTTCCACTCTCACACAATTCTCTATCTATATATTCCCTCTTTATACTACACAAGAGGGGACACACAAAAAGGGAGCACAGAAAAAAATATACAAAAAACACACTTTCCACAGCACAAAAAATTCCTCAAAATCACAACTAAAGGAAAAATAGAGTTTGAGTTTTGCGTTTGCGGTTTCGAGTTCCTGGTTCCTATTATGGCCTATTTTTTTAAATCAATCTTCACAAGAGGGAACACTTAATCTTTCTTGTGTAGTTTAATCTGATTGAAATAATTGAAGTTGTGAAATTTAATTTATGTTCAACTCGTTAATATTCTTTGATGTTATAATATAAAGTATATATGTTCAAATTTTTTCATGTCAACCACATGTTCATATCCTTTATATTATTAAATGTATTGTAAAATTGTTATAACAGTCTGTAGTTTATTTCATATTTAAACAATCAAATGTTTACTTCATGTTTAAGTAAATCTCTTGTCTAAGTCTATCTTTATTTCCATATTTTAATTATCTATGATGATTTATGACTTAATAAATTAAAATGATAAGAATAATCGATTACAAATATCATGTAATTATGTTAAATATTGATTTCAATTAGTAGATTCTTCTTTTGATTATAATGACTAAAATAAAGAAAAGAAAATTTTTAGATGTACATGGTTTCTAACATGCTTATACTTGTGCAAAATTTATATGAGAAAAAAATGTACTTTTGTGTTCTTACAAATATTTCACTCACTTTTTCTTTAGGAAAAAAAAAAAACAATTCTTTTTGTAATTTTTGAAAAAATAATTTTACTTGAGTGATGGTTTTTATTTTAGAATACCAACTTAACGATTTTATGTTGATTCACGTAATTAATATTAAATTCTTGATTCATACTTTTAGTTAATCACAAGGATCAACTTTTAGTTAAAAAATAAAAGAATTAAAATCCTTTGTCTTTGTAAAAAAAATTTAGATTTGAGATAATTTTTACAATTAAATTTCTTTAAATTGAATCGTTAAAAGCATGATTAGGACGACAATAATAGGCAATTCTACGATTTGAAAAGGTTACAAAAATTTTAGGTGTGACACATAGAATAAATAACTCATGGCAAGGTCGGAAAGCGATGCTACCAACACACTACACTAATAAAATAAGACAGCCTTAAACGAGGTTAAAATATATTAAAGAAGGCGGGTAAATGGCATTTTTGAAAACTTATAAATACAATATGTTCAAAATTAAGTTAAACCATAAACTAGTCAATAAAGCAATCGTGTTAGAACCACGAGACTCGAGGGGTGCCTAACACCTTCCCTTTGGTCAATAGAATTTCTTACCCAATCTTTGTTTTCACAGACAAAACAATAAAGATTCATTTCCTTTTGATTAGGGATTTAAATTAGGTGACTTGGAACACCAAAACTCAATTCCAAGTGGCGACTTTGAATAAATAAAATAATCCTTTTTTTCAAAATGTCACTTGAATTGGAAAAAAGCTCTATTTTTCAAAGCCCACGCGAGGGAAAAATAGGGGTATGACACCCCATATCACATCAAAATCTACCATATCAACAACATCAAATCAACAACTATATCTCTCCCCCTAAACGTCATACAACAGCCCCAATAAACCCGATTCACAACTAAAGATTCACCTACCAGGGTGGATACACATATAGGCTTGGTAAGCGGCTTATACATAATGTCAATATTAGAATCAAAATAGGCTGACACATATTAATAAGTAGAGCCTGGATCACAAAAAACTGAAGCTGAACTATGGCATACTGGAATCATACTTGTGATAACTATATTTGAACACTCTTCCTCGACCCTGTCAGGAAGAGCATAGAAAACTCTATGACCACCGCTAACCTATGGGTCTCCTCGGGCACCATCTCTCCCTGTACTACAATTTCTTCTATTACCACCCCTAGTACCCAGAAGAGGTGCCTCTGGCTGCTTCCTGAGGTTCTGAAGTCTTAGTAGGAAGCACCCGATGTGGACAATGATTGGCGAAGTGCCCAACCTCATCACAAATATATTAAGATTTAAGGTCTCACCCTTGAGATGACTGTGATGAAGAACCACCACGTCTAGCTAAACATAGGGAACACTCACGGCTTGTCTTTGTAGGCCTAGATTTGTCAACACTATTAGATACAGGAAGAGCCGCCTGAACTGCCTAGCCCTGATGGCCGTGCCTCTAAAACTCTCTATCATGTGGTGGGTGTCCACTAAACTTACCATGCTGATGAAATCTCTTCCCACCACCCTGTCTCTCGTTCCTGATGCACTCTATCATATGAGCATGATCCACAATACTCTGAAAAGTGCCTCCACAAACAGTAGGAAAGTTGTACCCTCCTGAAGGTACCTTGCCAAACCTTGGAAAACCATTGAATCCTTTCGAACTGAGTAGGAATACTGGACAGAGCATATCTAGATAAGGCATGAAATCTAGCTTCATAATCTAAAACTGGCATGGAGCCCTGCTATAGTCGATCAAACTCATCTCTACGGCTATCTCGAAGGTTGTATGGCACAAACCTCTCCAAAACATCTTGGTGAATTGTCCCCAAGTAACAACCAAAGATCCAATAGGCTAACGAGCTAGAACTGACCTCTACCACTCCTTGGCAAGGCTGATGAATTGATATGAAGTGTAGGAAAACCCATGCGACTGAAGAATAGCCAGGTTACACAATCTAACCTGGCACTCTAATAGAAAATCATAAGCTATATCTCCATGAGTGCCATCAAAAGAGGCAGAGCCAACTGTACAAACCTCTCAAAACTCTTCAACTCCATTGTAGATATGACTAGGATGGCCAAAGATGGTGGCCCCATAAACAAGGCAGGTTCAATAGATGGAGCAACAGCCAAACTCTGAAGCTGAGTACCTGAACTTGATCTAGATGCCTAAAGTGGAGTAATAATAGTCGTAAGGGGGTCCGTTGGAGCTGAAAATGGGCCAACATGAATCATAGCCGACTTAGGTAAAGCAATAGAAAGACCAACTAGTGTGGTAGAAATCGGTATATCAATAGTATCTAAGACTAGATGAGCTTCATCCTATCTGGCCAATAACCTCATAAGTAGCTCCTGAACTAATGGTATAGGGGATGGAGCTGAAGAAGATAAGATAGGTAGGCTATGGAGAAGCTAATCGGGTATGTCCCTGGACGGAGCTGCCACCTTAGATATCCTTCAGCCCCTAGCCCTATCACGAGCTCTACCTCGACCTTGAGTGAGAGTCATATCAGCTAACTCGGGCTCTCCCACTAAGCGATAGGATCGAGTAATCAACTTCCGCACAAAAGGAGTAGATTAGATACTTTCAAAGTGGTTAATACAAAGGAACACATGAATGAAAACAAGTTGTGAAAAATTTCCTATCAAGCATCCCGTAGCCTCCAGAAGATGGGTGTGGATGTCTACACACCTATCCATGAGACTCTACTAGATACCCTAATCTTGACTCATGAGCCGAATGAACTTAGAGCTCTGATACCAAACTTATCACGACCAAAAATAGAATGCAACCAATGCGAGGCCAAAAATCCATATTTTTAGTCATTATTTACCAAAATACCCCTAGAGGAGAGGTATGCACGCAACACATCTTCCAATGCTCGTATGGATAACCCGAGGCTAGATTTGTAATCAACATGAAAAATTGAGTGAGAAAATGGTCTCGGTAGATTTTTAGAGCAACCAGATCCAAAGATAATTTTTCGATCCGGAAATAAAAAACAATGATGGTGCGCGACAGAGGCACATCCGGAAATAAAAAACAATGATGGTGCGCGACAGAGGCGCGTCGTGCCTCTGTAGCTGACCTACACTTATTTTTTTTTCAAATTTTTTTGACGGGATTGGGAAAAGTTGTTCAGAAATATTTTGGAGAAAATACACTGTGCGCAACTAGTCTGCATCACGGACTAGGCTATTCCGAGGCTGAAATTTTCTACTTTTTATGAGGGGAATTCTAGTCAATTCCCAACCCCTCCTAACTTAATACACGATCTAATTAGGTCTTTTTGACTTTAAAAGGGTCTAAAACCCCATTCTAAGTCCTTTCTAACAACTGGACATGACTAGGGCTTGAGGAAGGTAGAGAAAAGCTTGAGATTGAGGAATTCAAGAGGAATTCTTGAAGGTGATTGTTGATAGCTTCATCCTAGGTATGTAAGGCTAAACTAGAAGCTTGAGATTTTCCTCTCATGTGTCCCATAGATGGTCAAAGATGAGTTGAAAGTCTATTGAGTCTACATGCATAATTCATGATGGTTCTTATTGAAAATCTTATTAAGATTCATATATTTTTCTATGTTGATGTTCATCAAAAACTTGTTTTCTTGAATTGAATATTTTCATGAAAATTTGCATAACCCTACATGACTATTTTGAAAGCATACACGAATGCACTTAAGAATTAAGTCTAGAGCCTTGATTGGATGATACCAATTATGATTGTGATTGTGATTGTGATGAGAAAATGATGATGAGTTGATAGAACTTCATAATCTTGTGATTCTCCAAAAATGAACTCCACTCATTTGTCTATTCGATTGTTTCCTTATGATTGTTCAAAATCTTGAGTCATTGATTGAAATGTTTCCTTGATGGGAGGGTTAAAGCAAAAGTCCCTATGATTTGATTGGATTGATTGTCTTATGAACATTGAGTCATGGGAGTAGTATTGAGCACCAAAAGAGTGAGAGTTAGTCCAACTCGAACTCGTCAAACTACGTCGCCAAACGTAGGTGAGGATTAGAACCATCATACTATATTGTGGTTCCCTCTTGTTTAGAAGTCCTTGAAAGCAATAGAGCACTTAGTTGATTTTGTTTCCTTTTGAGATTCAATTCATTCCCTACCTATCAAGTTTGGAACGACTATGGCAACATTAGCTTGATTGTTGTACATTCACAAACTCATAAGTGATTGTTGTCGAATAAGAGAAACTCCTAGAATGTTCCTACCTTGAGTACTCTGAGTCGAGATGAGATGAGATTCAATGAGATGAGTTCCGTAAGATGGATCTGACTTAATTGATGAGGTTGATTGGTTGATGGGTCACTTGTCTACTCTTGATTCATCCATAAATAGACATTTGATGTTTGATTTGATTCGATGATTGTTCTGAGTTGATGTTTGTTTCATATTATTCTACCGATTTCTATTTTATTCAGCTATTTTACATATCGTACATTCCATGTAGTGACTCCACTCGGTGCTCTATCATTTTATGATGCAGATATAGGGATTAGGGATCGTCAACAGCCGCATCGTTGAAGATCCAGGACGTTCAACTTATTGGTGAGCCTCCCCTACTCTGGATGATCCACTATTAATTATTTCATCATGCTTATGAGTTAGTCCAGACCAGTCTTATATTTTTATTTCGGTAGCCATGGGTCTGTCATTAGCACCCCTTGATTAGTGATAGAGGCTTCATAGATGATAGTCGAACATTGATGTTGGGATTGTGGGCTAATTCTTCCTACTAGCCTTTATTTAAACCTATTATTATTTGAGATATTAGATGAGATGAGCCCATTTACTTTCATTTACATCTTCTGATCTGTAGAGTTGTTGGATTGAATGGATGTGACGAGGCCAAGTGGTTCGCTTTGGAACTAGCAATAGTCTCTAGGTGTCGGCCATGTCTTGGGTACCCTCCCGGGGTGTGATAAACATTGTATCAGAGCACAGAGTTCAAGTGTCTTAGGGAGTCTATAAAGCCATGTCTAGTAGAGTCCTTATTATTGGTGTGAAGAGCTCTATATCCATAATTTGGAGTCTATAAGACATTTAGGAATCGTTTTACTTCTTTAATGTTCTAAATCGTGCGATAAAGTTATACTCTATGAAAGGTTCTTCTCTAATTCCTGCTCTATGCATTGTAGAGTTGTGATCATGCCTCCCAGAAGAGCCTCAGAGACGTCCTTCCAGGCAAAATGTTAACCCACCTGAGCCTCAAGGACACGAGGAGCCTCAAACCAAGATTTCCCTGTTGAGCAGCCCCTGCAAGATGAGGTCTCCAATGCTCTACTATGCTAGGCTATTCAAACTCTAGCCTAGGCTATCACAACACCTGCTGCGAGATAAGGAGCCGGTAGACAACATTCCCATGACATGTCTAGTTCGGGAATTCTTGAGGATGAATCCGCCTGAGTTCACAGGGTCTGCATCCACTGAAGATTCAGATGGTGTTCCAAGTGATGCATGTGGTTGCATCTGAAAGGGTTGAATTGGCTGCTTACCAACTCAAGGGTGTGGCCAGACTATGGTTCGATCAATAGAAGAAGGGTAGGGGAGATGATGCTCCATTGTTGACTTGGGCAATGTTCGAGGAAGCCTTCTTAGGGTGTTTCTTTCCAAGGGAACAAAGAGAGGCCAAGGTAAGAGAGTTCTAAATCTAAAACAAGGCTCTATGACTGTGCAAGAGTATAGGTTGAAGTTCACACAACTATCTCGTTATGCTCCGGACATAGTAGCTAACATGAGGGGAAGAATGGGGATGTATGTTGATGGGTTTAATAGAGGACCCAAGAGAGATGGGAGGGGAGCAATGCTTGTGATTGATATGGATATTGGGAGATTGATGACATTCGTGCAATAAGCTGATGAGGAGAGACAACAAGATAAGAAAGAGTTCAGATGTAAGAGAACAAAGACATCAAACCATGAGGTTGGAAGAAAAAGTAATGTAACTGATTCCCAGCACCATCATTTGCTAGTGCACCTATGCTTAGAGGCAGAAATTATCAGACGTCTCAGAATGTCGGAACCCATAGATCTCAATCACAAGCTAGTGTGGCTCAAGGTTCGCAGGGTAAACCACCATATGGTAAGTGTGGAAAAATGCACTAGGGGAGATGTCATGAAGGGAATGATATATGCTACAAATGTGGCCAAGCGGGTCACTACCAGAAGGACTGTCCAAAGTGTGCTGACTGGGCTCAATTTTCTACACCAGCCCTGCCAGCTAGAGGAAACCAGAGGGGTGCTACATCAGGCACAAGTGGAGCTACAAACTATTTGTATGCCATGGGTAGTCGCCAAGATCAGGAAAACACCCTAGATATTGTGACGGCTATGATTCGAGTCTTTACTTTTGATTGTTATGTTTTGATGGATCCTCGTGCCACATCATCATTTTTAACTCCTTATGTGGCCAGTAGATTTGATAGAACCCCTGAGAGTCTTCTTGAACCCTTTGATGTTTCTACTCTAGTGGGTGAGTCTATTCGAGCAGAAAGAATCTATAGAGCTTGTGTACTGTCCATCCATCATAGGGATACTCTTGTTGATTTGGTTGAGTTGGAGATAGTTGACTTTGAATTGATCCTTGGCATAGATTGCCTTCATGCCTGTTATGCCTCCGTTGATTGTAAATCCTAAACTGTTAAGTTTGAGTTTCCGAACGAATCGGTTCTAGAGTTGAGGGGTGATTCTATTACACCTAGGGGAAAGTTTATCTCATACGTTAGGGATAGAAAGTTGATTTCCAAAGGTTGTATCTATCACCTCGTGCGAGTTGAATATGATGATGTTGAGTGTCTTACCCTTGAGTCAGTCTCGTTTGTGAATGAGTTTCCTAAAGTATTTCCTGAAGTCTGCCAGGAGTCCCTCCTGATAGGGAGATTGACATTTGGATTGATGTTCTTCTCGGCACCCAGCCTATTTTGATTCGACCTTATAGGATGGCCCCATTAAGTTGACAAAGTTGAAAGAACAATTGAAAGATCTATTAGATAAGGGCTTCATTAGGCCGAGTGTTTCTTCTTGGGGTGCCCCTGTCCTATTTGTGCGAAAGAAAGATGGATCCCTTGGAATGTGTATTGACCACATGCAACTGAATAAGGTCACCATAAAGAATAATTATCCTCTTCCAAGGACAGATGATCTATTTGACTAACTTCAGGGTGCCTCTTGCTTCTCAAAGATTGACCTCATATATGGCTACCATTAGTTGAGAGTGAGGGAATGTGATATTCCAAGGACAACCGTTAGGACCAGATATGATCATTTTGAGTTCTTGGTCATGTCCTTTAGGTGGACGAATGCACCTGCAGCTTTTATGGACTTAATGAATAGAGTATTCAGATAATAACTTGATATGTTTGTGATTGTGTTCATCAATGACATTTTGGTGTATTCAAGAGATAAAAAGGAGCATGCTAATCACCACAGAGTGGTCCTCCAAACACTTAAGGACCATGAGTTGTATGCAAAATTCTCGAAGTGTGAATTTTGGCTTAAGTTAGTGGCTTTCCTAGGCCACGTGGTTTCTGGTAATTGTATTCAGTAGATACCCAAAATAGTGAAGTGGTTAAGAACTGGCCTAGACCGACCTCTCTGACTGACATAAGAAGTTTCTTGGGGTTGGTAGGCTACTACTACAGATTTGTTGGTGGATTTTCTTCCCTATCCACACCATTGACTAAATTGACTTAGAAGAAAGTCGAGTTTTAGTTGTCCGACGAATGTGAGAAGAGTTTTCAAGAGTTGAAGACGAGACTGAAGACTACACCAATTCTAACCTTACTCGATGGGATAGAGGACTTTTGTGATTTATTGTGATGCTTCGAGGGTTTGATTGGGATGTGTGCTGATGTAGAGGGAGAAAGTGATAGCCTATGCTTCCAGGCAGCTCAAGGTTCATGAGAGGAACTATCCAACCTATGATCTTGAGTTGGCAGCGGTGGTGTTTGCACTTAAAATTTGGCACCACTACTTATATGGAGTGCATGTGGATGTGTTCACTGACCATAAGAGCTTGTAGTATGTCTTCAATCTGGAAGAGCTTAACCTGCGACAGAGAAGATGGCTAGAGTTGCTCAAGGATTATGACATGAACCTTCTATACCACCTAGGTAAAGCTAACGTTGTTGCTGACACTCTTAGCAGGTTGTCAATAGGTAGCATAACCCATGTTGAGGAAGGAAAGAAGGAGTTGGCCAAAGACGTACAGTGATTGGCTCGATTGGGAGTTCAACTCGAGGAGAATAATGAGGGAGGAGTTAATTTTCACAATGGGTCTGTTTCGTCCTTAATGGCTAAGGTGAAAAAAAAGCAAGACCAAGATCTTGTCATACTCCAATTGAAGGAGGCTTTCCATACACCAAAATTGATGGTTTTCTCTAAGGGGGAGATGGAGTGTTGAGATACCAGAGTAGATTGTGTGTCCCAGATGTTGATGGTATTCGAGAAAGAATCATAGCTGAAGCCCATAGCACTAGATATTCTATCCATCCTGGCTCCACCAAGATGTGCCATGACCTGAGAGTGGTCTATTGGTGGAGTAGAATGAAGAGGGATATTGCTGAGTTCATTTCAAAGTGCCTGCCAGCAAGTGAAAGTTGAGCATCAAAGGCCATGTGGATTGGCTCAGAACTTTGAGATTCCTGAATGGAAGTGGGAGATGGTTTACCAAGGTCCCGAAAGCAACATGATCTGATATGGGTGACTGTAGACAGGATGACTAAATCGGCTCACTTCTTAGCAGTCAAGACAACCAACACTACGGAGGAGCACGCCAAGTTGTACATCCAAGAGGTTGTGAGGTTGCATGGAGTTCTCTTATCCATCATCTCAGATAGAGGAGCTCAATTCACCTTCCAATTTTGGAGATCATTCCAGAAAGGATTGGGTAGTAAAGTAAACCTGATTACTGCCTTTCATCCACAGACAGATAGTCAGGCGGAGCGCACAATCCAGAGATTAGACGATATGTTGAGAGCCTGTGTTCTTGATTTCAAGGGAAATTGGGATGATCACCTACCACTGATTGAATTTGCATATAACGATAGTTATCATGCAAGCATTCAAATGGATCCCTATGAAGCCTTGTATGGAAGGAGATGTAGATCACCAATTAAGTGGTTTGAGGTTGGAGAAGCGGAATTGATTGGGCCTGATATTGTCCACCAATCAATGGAGAAGGTTAAGGTCATTAGAGAGAGATTAAAGATAGCCGAGTCACCAGAAATCTTATACCGACGTGAGGAGAAGAGACTTAGAGTTCGAGGCAAATGATTGGGTGTACTTGAAAGTGTCACCCATGAAGGGTGTCATGAGATTTGGGAAGAAGGGAAAGTTGAGTCCACGCTATGTGGTACCATATCAGATTATGAAGAGGATTGGGAAGGTTGCTTATGAGTTGGAGTTGCCTTCTGAGTTAGATGGAATTCAACCAGTATTCTATGTGTCAATGTTGAAGAAGTTCTTGGGAGATCCTACCTTGGTTATCCCTGTTGATAGCATTAGAGTGAAGGATAGCTTGTCCTACGAAGAGGTTCCGGTCCAAATCCTTGATCATCAGATTCGTAAGTTGAGAAACAAAGAGATAGTCTCACTTAAAGTCCTGTGGAGAAATCAATTAGTTGAGGAAGCCACATGGGAAGCTAAGGAAGAGATGAAGGCCAAATATCCACACCTATTCATGCCAAAGGATGAGAACGTTGAAGGTACATTTCTTACCCTTGAATAGATTGATGGATCTATTCTTGAGTTGATTGTCTATTCCTGAGTCCGAATAAAATTAATTGAGATCTATGAGAAGTTGAGAGTTTCATTAGTTGAGTTGAATGTTGAGATTAGTCTTGAGTCTATTTGTACCTTAATACCCACCTTACTCATCATTCGAGGATAAATGATCCCATGGGGGAGATGATGTAACGCTTGATAAAATTACCAAAATACCCCTAGACGAGAGGTATGCACGTAACACATCTTCCAATGCTCGTATGGAAATTCCGAGGCCGGATTTGTTATAAGCACAAATAATTTAGTGGAAAAATGGTCTTGGTCGATTTTTAGAGTGACCGGATCAAAAGATAATTTTTTGACCCGAAAACAAAAAACAGTGATGGTGCACAACGGAGACGCGTCGTGCCTATGTACGGACCTGCACTTATTTTGTTTCAAAATTGTTAGCACCTAATTTTTGACCAAACTTAGGTTGTGTACTTTTTAATTTTTTTTAATCTAAATTAGATATTTTTATCTTTATATTATTTAGAATAATTTGAAAACAAAACACAATTTAATGTAAGTTTTGTTCTAAAGAAGGGAAAATATATGTTTTTTGTTTTAATTTTTGATTCTAATAATAATCCATTATTGTTATTATTTCTATTAATTATATTTTAGTTTTAACTAGTTAACTTTCTATATCTTATTAATCTAAAATAGTTTTCTAGTATTTTTATATATTTTTTTTGCAAAATAAAAATAAAACAAAATAAAATAAATAAACTTAAAAAAAAACTACCCCTTAATTCCAACTCCTCCCCACTCACCTAAATTACCCCACTTTTCCACTCTCACATATTCCCTCTATAGACTACACACACACAAAAAAAAAAAAAAAAAAAAAAAGAGGACAACAACACACACACACACACGTTAAAGCACATGAAAAAAAAATCTTACATCACATTCTTTCCTTTTTCCCATGTACACAAACACAATAGAAAAAAAGACTACATTTTTCTTTTTACACACACATGTTATACACATTTAGGAAAAACTTTAGCAACAATCTGCACAAAACCAGAAAAAAAACAATCCTCAAAAGCACACCTAGGAAAAAGTACTACATTTTATCCTTCACACACATCATATACTTAGAAAAAAAGTCTCTACAAAAACACATACATACAAAACAAATCTCAAAAAACACAACTAGAGAAAACAAAAGTTAAGTTTGAGGTTTGCGTTTGAGATTTTGGATTTGTGTCCTAGATTGTGGTCTTTTCTTATCGTGAATTAATTTTCGCAAAAGGTATCCCCTGAATTTCTTCATATGACTTTATTTCACGATTTTATAATAGTTGATTCAAATATTATGAAGTTATTCAAATTCTATGTATGTTTAACTTTGATGTTATAACATTGAAATATGTTTGAACTTTTTATGTTTTTACATTCAAAGTAACATTGGGTATAACATGTGGTTATATGTTGCATGATTAAATGTTTAATTTATTTTTTTTACTTGTTCTTGATTAAAATAAAAAAAAAATCCATGTTCTAAGAGATATAATTAATTGACATTCTAAATGAAGTTTAATCATAATGAATTAAATTCTTTTTTCCTGGAAAATGAGATGGAACCAAAAAATAAAATCTGCAATTTTTTTATATATATTTCTTTTAAGGGATAAATATTTTTAGAATATTAAATAAATGAATTTACCTTGATCTATATAATTAATTTTGTCTTCAGTGAGTTGAAACGGTTTGCTTGTAAATAAAAATTGAAGTTCTTCGACTTTGTAAAGAAAATTCAAATTTCAAATAATTTTTTTATAATTAATTTTTTTTAAAAAAACCAAACTGTTAGAAGCATGATTAGGCCGATAATAAGGATAAATAAATTTTATGATTTAACCAATATTACACAAATTTTAGGTGTGACATATAAAATAATAATTCGTGGCAAGGTTGGAAAGCGTTGCTACCAATACATCACATACTAATGAAATAAGAAAGTCTGAAACGAGTTCAAAATAAATTAAGGAAGGCGAGTAAATGACATTTTTGAAAACTTATAAATGCAATATGTTCAAAAGTTAAGTTAAGCCATAAACTAGTCAATAAAGCGACTGTGCTAAAACCACGGGACTCGAGGGGTGCCTAACACCTTCCTCTCGACCAACAGAATTCCTTACCCGATCTTTGTTTCGCAGACCAATAAATAAAGAGTCATTTTCTTTTGATTTGGGATAAAAAAAGGTGACTTGAGACACCAAGACTCAATTCTAAGTGGCGAGTCTAAATAATAAAATAATTTCTTTTCAAAATGTCACTTTAATTGGAGAAACTCTATTTTTCAAAACACCATGCGCGGAGGAAAAAATAGGGGTATGACAGGTGGCGACTCTGCTTTGGAAAACAAGAATTCGAGATTGTCAATTTTGACTTGTATATGACTTTGTTATTTGAAATATTGTATTCATTGTTTTAAGATGGGAAGGTCCAAACAGTGAGATTGGAAAGTCATGCTACCGACAAGCTGTTCCTTCCCAACTCGAGTGTCCACTCCTTTTACATCGGTCTAGACACCAAATTCATTAAGACATCAAATCTAGTTGAACCAGCCTCATACAAGATTATTTCTAATAGGGTGCGTTTATTTGCATCATAAGCATTTAAATTATTGGGACCCAGAACTAAGTTCAAGTCCGTATGAGACAGGTGCCCTTTTTTGAAACCATCATGTGCATTTTTTGTGCTACTCGTCACATTGTGAGAAGATTATATTAAATGTCGACCGCTTTAAGACGAATTAGTTAAAAAAATCATAATTATCTTTTTAGATTTTATATATTGTACTACTCCTTCTTTATCACAATTTTATTTTATTTTCTTTTCCCAAAGTACATCTAAAAAAAAGAGAAATCGTTACTATAGAAATTTTTTTATTTTTCTTTTAAAAAATCATTTACTATTAATATTTTTTTAAAGAAAAAGTTTGTTTAGTAAGGTTGAACTACGCACACTTGATTCTTATCTCGATAAGATGCGTAGGCAGCCCTTCTTGGGTTCAGTGATCTGTATTTATAAAATTAAAAAAAATATATATTTCTCATTAAATGTAAAAAATTACATCTTTTTCTTCTTATTCATAAAAGCAAAAGAAAAATTTATTTCTTATTCCAAAAATAAACACGAATATTTCTTTGATTTGAGAACTACGCTCATCTGATTCTCACCTTTATGAGATACTTAGGCAACCCTCCTCGGATTCGGTGATTCTTCAAAAATAAAATAAAAGAATAAAAAAAGAATTCATATTAAAAAATTATTAATCTTTATTCAGATTCAAAAAGAAAGATTTTGTATCTCTATTCATAAAAGCTGAACAAAAATAAGAGGTTTTATTTATACAAATGGAAAAAAAGATTATATATATATATATATATATATATATATATATATATATATATATATATATATATATATATATATATATATATATATATAGTTGAGAACTACGTTCATCCTATTCACATTAATGAGATACGTAGGCAACCCTCCTCTGGTTCAGTGATTCTTTTCAAAAAATAAAATAAAAGAATAAAAAAAGAATTCTTATTAAAAAGAAATTATTATTAATCATTATTTAGAATATCAAATTCAAAAAGAAAATTTTGTTTATTCAAAGGGAAAAACAGAAAAAAATTTCATAAAACTACGCACACCTGGTTCTCATCTCTATGAGATACGTAGGCATCCCTCCTTGGGTTCGATGATTTTTATTGATAAAATTGTAAAAGAAAATATTTCTTATTACATGTAAAAAAAAGGGTACAAAAATTTTTGTATTCCTTGTTCATACTAGCAAAAAATATATATTTATTTTTATAGCAAAATAAAACGAGCTTTGCTTATGATCATCACAAGAACTACACACACCTGATTCTCACCTTGATGAGATACGTAGGCAACCCTCCTCGGGTTTAGTGAGTCTTATTAAAAAAAACAATAATAATAATTCTTTATCCTAAAATAAATAATAAAAAAGATTTTGATCTTAAAAAAAAGATCCTCATTCAAGAAATTCAAAAATGAAGATCTTATTTCTTTGTTCAGAAATAAAAAAAATTTCATTTTATTCAAAAAAAAAAAGTTTTTATCCTTCTTCAAAATAAAAATAATAATTTGTTTTTTGTCTTGATTGGTACCAACATATTAGAAGTATGCATGAAAGGAATAAGTGTTAAACTATTTGGTATAATAGAGTGGATCAACTTTGTTGTGACCCATATAGATTCTTTTGGTGCCTCTTAAT